>CM068542.1:12559602-13759602 GCA_035048495.1 Euptelea pleiosperma
CATCAAAATACTATAAATCTTTGTCTTGTGGATTATTTTTCTCTATCTTTATCTTATTTTCATTTAGCGGATATCTTTGTTGGTACTTTTATTATCTTGCTTTGTTTATTCCTATAATCCTGTTAATCAACTTAGCATTATTAAAAATTGTTCTATTCACCCCATAAGAGAATTTCAAAAAAAGTAGAAGAAAAAAATGCCAATCTTTGTTATGTTTAAAAAGTTTTAAGCATAAATGTGGACTTGATTTACTTAATAAATAATTTCTTAAACAAATTTATATTGGGAAGCCAACTAAGAACTATTTATTGTGGACTTGCTTCGGTTTACAAAAAAAATAAGGACACATCGCATTTTCTTTAACTGATCTCTAATTTGCAATTGGCGCATTTGGATTGCACATTGGACCATGTGCTATTTTGTCACAACACCAATTAGGGAAACTCCACTTAAAATATAAGTTTCCTCAAATCTTGTACACCTAGTCAGGGGGGATGTATGTACCTTACCCCTCAAGATGCTAAAAACCGAAAGATGAAGGAAATGCATAAGTGACGAAGCTTACATAGTATGCAAACTTAAGCTCTAATGTAAGGAGTGCCAATCTTGTCCAGATGAATAAACCCAACAAGTCTAGAAGGAATGATTTTCAAATAAGATCTGGCTTGAAGACCTTTAAGAGCCATGTAATCAGTTGCTGCATTCGACTCCCTATAAATATGACTGATAGAGTAATCAAACTCTTTAAGCAAATCCATAGCTTTTCACCACCACAATTTTAAGTGCCAGGGAATAGGGACAGATTTGGTGATCTAGGAAACCACTAACTTAGAGTCTGACTGCATATTAACTTTATGATAACCGACCTTCTTGCAAAGTGTAAACCCATCCAGGATAACTCTCAACTCAGCTAAATAAATTATTAGTACCATCACCATAAAAGGAATGAAAGGCCACGAGGAGGTTACCAGTAGAGTCTCTGATCACACCTCCACCACTAGCCAATTTATGATTAGAAGATGCACCATTCACATTCAAAGCTACTTCACCCTCCTTAGGCTTATTCCAATACACGATTTTAGCCCTTTTAGTAGTGACTCTGAACTCTCCCAAATTGAGCTTCTCAAGAATCGGCTTAAGATGAGGCTCATTAGACTTCGTAGGAGAAATAATGGAGTTTATATCTTTGATCCAATGCCGAACCTTGTTATTGATGAAGACGATATTATTTCTCTCCTCATATTTGCATTTGTTTCTTTCTAAAACTAAATCTCCCAAAGAATAACTAGTGGGGTGATCATGAATAAGATATCCACTTGAGATTTCCTAGATGTAACAGTGAACCACTTTCTCAAAAGAGATCCAATCCCCACACAGTTATCAATTTTAACTTCAAAAAATGTGCTTGAAAGGCTCCCAAACGGCTTTGGCGAGCTCACTATCCACAAACAGGTGCAAAAGGTTTTCAGTCCTAGGGGAAGAGCAACAATAACATTTGGAAGAAATAGAAACAAAATTCTTCTGGAGCACTGAGTCGATCTTAATGAAACCTTGGGCAAGCTTGAAAGTAGGGTTTTTCCGCGTCGTTGGTAACGAAAACCCTAATCTCAACACATTTGTAATTTTTATCCGATTATCCTATAAAATATGGAGATATTGTATAGGGATTCGTGTCGGATGTCGATCCGCACTCAGGATTAGTCGGATTAGCGCAACAATGAACATAAAATGATGGGAAATTTGCATAGAATGTAACTCAATCAACTTAATTCAACTTATAGGGAGAGAGATTTATGTAGAGAAACCTAGAAAGAGAAGAGAGAAGAGGGAAGAAGAAGTAGAGAGAGAGAGAGCACTCAACTTACCATGGTGGAAGATGTACGGGATGAGGATCGTAGTGGTTCTCACGGCCTAACCATGAATATGACGGGAAGAAAATAAGTGACCACGGCTTGGTTTGGAGAAGATGGCTGCCCGTGGTGGCTTTCTCGAGATTCATAGGTGGTGGAGGCGGTGTACGAATCGTTTTGGAGAAGATGAGTGAGTTGCCACCTCAGAAGGTGAACAAGACGTGAAGAGGCTTCAAGGCAGCCAATAAGATCGCTGGTTTGAGAGAGCAAAAGCTTCTTCTCCAGGTGTTAATGGTTTGACCCAAGGAGCACAAGTGCACGGGCAGCAAGGTGGTGCTGCTCGTGATGGTAGCCGCCCAAAGAAGAAGGGACGGTGGCTGGAGGAAGCACAAGCAAGGGGCGGTGTAGCACTGGGTTCAGGCGGTGGCTGCTGTAGGTTGCAGGAGCAACCGTTGTTGCTGGTTCAGTCCAAGATGCAGGGGTTGCAGACGGGCGGTGTTGCTGGCCAGGTGGATCTCGTTCAGGTGTGGTGAAGATGCAGCAGCAGGTGGTGCTATGGAGGCTAGTCGAAAGTTGCAAGCGACGATGCAAGGTTGCAGGAGCGCCTGAAGTGCAGGCAGAAGAGAAGAAGGAGAAAGAGGAGAAGGAAAGGGAGAGGAAAAAGGGGAGATGGCTGGAGTTGCAGACCTACAACTCTGGCGAGGAATGTGGAAGAAGACGAAGAAGCAGAAGGATGCTTCAAGGAAGAGCCGAAGCTTCAAGGAGAGGAAGGAGAAGAACAAGAAGAAGAAGAAGAGAAGAAGAGAATGGGGGAGGGAGATGCTGCTGGCGGAGCAGGGAGGCGCGCCGATGAAGCAGAGGCGGCCAGAGTTGCAGCCTGCAACTCCGGTCGGTGAAAGAAGAAGCAGACAGAGGAGAGAAGGAGAAAAAGAAGAAAAAGAAGAAGAAGAAGAAGAAGAAGAAGAAGAAGAAGAAAGGGAAGAGAGGAAGAGGAGGGCACACCACCTCCTCGCCGGCGATGGCACGCCGGAGAAGAAGGAGGAGGTGAGAGGATGAAGGAGAAGGGAGGAAGAGGAGGGAAAAAGAAGAAAGAGAAGGAGGGGGTCTAAGGGTTTTTAACCCCTCTTCACAAGGAGAAACCGTGGGTTTCTAAGCTTAGAAACACGGTTTCTAAAAAAGAATTTATTTTATTATTATTTTTTATTATTTATTCATTTTATTTTATTTATTTTATTTTTTATTTTTATATTTGAAGAATGACTTAGGGGGTTGCGGGCTTGGGCTTGAGGTTTATGGGTCGTTTGGCCGTGAGTTTAGTGGGTTAGGGTGCGTTTGGTTGCCAAGGGAAAATGCATTTTTCTTGGGAAAACACAACCATCGATAGCCACCTCTTCCGTGCAACCAAACACACCCTTGAGGTTTTGTTCCCTTCTGTGAGAGAGAGATCAAAGAGATGGGAGTCACGGGCTTAATATGGAAGGATGGTCGAGATGGTGGTTGACTGGGAGACATCAATGATGATCAGAGAGATTGGATGATTAGACGGTAGATTGGATAGCGATCGAACGGTGGAATTGAGGGATGAAAGAATTAGGATGATGATGATTGGCCTAATGAGGGATAAAATGGGTGATGAGGGAGAGATCGTGTGGTGAGAATGATAATCAGATGGTCGATCAGATGATCGATAGGTTGTAATGGAGAGGACAGCGAGAATTAGGAGAGATGAGTGAGAAAATAATAGAACGTACAGAGAAATGAGCTAGCAGAGGGTCTAGAACCCTGGTCTTCACTGTGTCCCTTCTCACGCTTCACCAGTAGAGCAGACCATGATTTTTTGTTGATTCATGCAGCTTTAAATGCTTTGGTCCGTCTCTTGGTCATTGGCTCTCCCGCTCTCTTCGTTCTTTGGGCCGGCTCTTTGGTCTTCTTGTTCAGCCTGCATTTGGCCTATATCTTCTAGTCATAGCCTGTAGGCTCTTTAAACTTTGATAATGGGCTTTCATGATTGATGTGGGCCCGCAAGTCTTGAGAATCATTCACTCAGGGTTTGCGACAGAAGAAGCGTGTAATGAGACTTAATCAGAACATCTTTATATCTAGACTTCCGAAAATGTGTTTAATGCATGCAAATATACCATTTCGTCGAGAAAAGTGTGTTTTACGCAACAAAATAGACTCTTACATAGAAAAGTAGATAAATAGAGTATTTTACGTAGGAGAGTGCGATAGCGCTAAAAGGATAATTGCTTAAAATAAGCACTTTTGAGCGAATATCACAACCCCCAACCAGCATATTGCCAATCCTTGGCAATTAGTGCGAAATAAATTAGCTTAAAAGGGCTTTGCACATCAAACACAACCATCGATAGCTACCTCTTCCGTGCAACCAAACACACCCTTGAGGTTTTCTTCCCTTCTGTGAGAGAGAGATCAAAGAGATGGGAGTCACGGACTTAATATGGAAGGATGGTTGAGATGGTGGTCGACCGGGAGACATCAATGATGAGTAGAGAGATCAGATGATTAGACGGTAGATTGGATGGCGATCGAACGGTGGAATTGAGGGATAAAAGAATTAGGATGATGATGATTGGCCTAGTGAGGGATAAAATGGGTGATGAGGGAGAGATCATGTGGTGAGAATGACAATCGGATGGTCGATCAGATGATTGACAGGTGGTAATGGAGAGGAGAGAGAGAATTAGGATAGATGAGTGAGAAAATAATAGAAAATACAGAGAAATGAGCTGGTAGAGGGTTTAGAACCCTGGTCTTCACTGTGTCCCTTCTCACGCTTCACTAGTAGAACAGACCATCATTTCTTGTTGATTCATGCAACTTTAAACGCTTTGGTCCGTCTCTTGGTCATTGGCTCTCTTGCTCTCTTCGTTCTTTGGGCCGCCTCTTCGATCCTCTTGTTCAGCCCGCATTTGGCCTATATCTTCTAGTCATAGCCTGTAGGCTCTTTAAACTTTGATAATGGGCTTTCATGATCGATGTGGGCCCGCAAGTCTTTAGAATCATCCACTCAGGGTTTCCTGCGAGAGAAGAAGCGCGTAATGAGACTTAATCAGAACGGCTTTATATCTAGACTTCCGAAAATGTGTTTAATGCATGCAAATATATCATTTCGTCCAGAAAAGTGTGTTCTACGCAACAAAAGAGACTCTTACGTAGAAAAGTAGATAAATAGAGCATTTTACGTAGGAGAGTGCGATAACGCTAAAAGGATAGTTGCTTAAAATAAGCACTTTTGAGCGAATATCAAAGCTCCCACACGAAAACCCCAATCTTGGTTGGAACATCCTTATGCCACACCCAATTTGCTAGCGGCCAAGATTGGCTTTGAGCCCTAAACTTACTATAAGCGGAACTAATGGAGAAGCGACCATTACTAGTATGAATCCAAAATCGCATTTCTTCATCATCTTCAGTAGAGAAAAGATTGTCATCACAAACCTTCTGCATATCTTACTCATTATCCTAACTCAGCAGTTTTAATAAGAAGTTCATCTCAATAGCATCGAGAAGAGTAGCATTTTTATCCAAAATGTCATCAACATTAAAGTTATTAGCAATAAGGCCAGTCCCTGGCCAATTTTCAAACAATAAATTCATCCCTCCTTCTTTAATGTACCAATTAGAATTCCAACATAAGAATTCGAAGGTTTTCAAGGAATCCTTCCAAATTTGGGATGTACTTGACTTAGGATCTACTAGATAGTTAAAACCAATGCTCTTTATATATTTATCATGTATGTACTATGCCCACAAAGAATTGTTAAGGTTAATCTTCCACATTCTTTTCATCCGAAAACATTCCATCACCTCAATACCGAGCCCACCCTCATTAAATGGTTTATAGATTTTACTCCAAGCAACCCATTTTTTCTTAGTGTGAACTTCATGTTCTCCCCAGAAAAAATCTAAGAAAATCTTCTCCAATTTCACTAGGACCGATTTTGGAACCGAGGTAGCAGACAAAAGATAAATAAGCATACTCGATAGCGTATGACAAAGAAGAATAAGCTTACCTCCATGGTACAAAAATTGAGATCTCCAACCTGCCACCTTATTTTAGACTTTGTTCAATAGCTCATTGAAGTACTCAATTCTCCGCTTGCCGTCATAGATGGGGACACCTAAATAAGTGAAGGGAAGCTTCTTATGATTAAACTTAGTCTGTCTTTTGACAATCTCAACTCTAGCAATAGATGTCATGCATGGCGAAAGAACTTTTACTGTCATTCATCTGTTGGCCAGAACATCTACAATAGTGATTAAGGAACTTCATACATCCTTTAATAGAAGTTTTCCTTCCATTCAAAAAGATCACCAGATCATCTACATACATTAAATGGGTGATAGGTTTGCAATTCCTAGGAGCGTAGTAGTAGCCATTAATATTGCCCTTATCAAACTGATTCTTCAAACCCCTACTAAGACCTCCAAACATAAAATGGATAAATACTAGGATAGAGGATCTCCTTGTCTGAGACCTCTAGTGGATTTAAAATGACCATCATAAGTACCCTGGAACATAATTGAGAACCAATTACTACTGATGCAGTTAGAGATGATATCAATCCACTGAGTCGAAAACCAAACCTCTTTAGTACTTCCATGAGAAAGGGCCACTCAACATGGTCATAAGCTTTGGCCATATCAATCTTTAATACCAAAATGTCCCTAAATACTTTTTTACCAATATCGTGTATTATTTCGTCAGCAAGGCCCACATTCTCACTAATCAACATGTCTTTGAACTCCTTGCTCCAAAGAAATAAGAATCCCCAACAAATTGCCAAGTCTGCTAATAATGATTTTAGAAAAGATCTTGTAGATAACATTTTTTTTATAAGTCAAGATTAGATTAGATTGAAGAAGAGGAAAAGGAGATCAAGAAGATCTCAAAGTACAAGATCGAGAAGATCTTGTATATAACATTACATAGACTAATAGGCCGAAAATCAGCATAGTGTTGATGGCTCTCTTTTTTAGGAATTAAAGAAATGAAATTGCTAGTAAAGGAGGCAGGAAACATTTTACCTCTGAAGAAATCAACAGCCTTACACACATCTTCTCTCACGAGCAGAATCTAGGGAGATGGTTCACTACAATAGACGGAAACCTGCTCAACCGCAAAGAGTACACAAAAACTCTGTCCAATTAACCTAGCCCAAATGTGTCTATTAACCTCTTGGTAATTACACCAGGTGAATTTAGATCCACTGTACCTAGCATCAATGGGACCACAAAGTATGCACCATATCATTAAAGTCATTCATAGCAGAACTGTCAGGATGGTTACCACCTATTTTATCTGAGTTAGCGTAGTAACACAATTGAAATCTCCTCCCACCAGCCAAGGATGGGATATAGACAATCCCAAATTAATTAAATCAGCCCATAGCTCCCTTCTCTCCCTAGAGGAACACTTAGCATAAATAAAAGACACTATTAACGAAGACCCAGAGACCCCATCTTTAATCCTAACATGAAAACATCGATTAGATGAAAAAAGGAGGTCCACATTTATAATATCATCCCAAAATAACCAGATTTTGCCACCTATATCACCATTATGAATGCAGTTTTTAAGCTGAAGTTTAGAACCTAACATATCGCGACCCGAACCTGAGACCCATGACCCGACCCAGAAGAGTATGGATCAAACCTAGTATCCGAGGCTAAAGCACGAGGTGCGGATTAAAATAATGCTAATGAAATAATGAGCATGTATCTAAGTCAATACACTAATCAAAATGAATCAATCTCAAAATGATAATTTCATGAACGTAAATCTGAAACTTGTTTCTGATTATATTTCAAATGTCAAATAACAACTCACTGAGATAACTAGGAATTCAAATAACTAGAAGCAAAACCTAAACATAGTTTCTAGGAAAACAATAAAAGTGCTAGAATCCTCTGGCTCCTATCACTAAACCGCTGGTCCATCTGGTATCTCTACAAAAATGTTAGAATATAGGCATGAGTTATCAACAACTCAGTCGGTTCACTCCACCACCCATACTTCTATGGGGATGAGTGGTCAAAACATGATAAAACCATACAATGATTGAAATTTGCATCAATGCTATTGATAATCAAATAACTGGACTCGTTGGGTGATATTCGCTCAAAAGTGCTAAAGCAACTATTCTTCTAGCGTTATCGCACTCTCCTACGTAAAACTGCTCTATTTATCAACTTTTCTACGTAAGAGTTTTTTGTTGTGTAGAACACACTTTTTTGGACAAAATGGTATATTTACATTCACTAAACACATTTTTGGAAGTCTAGATATAATGCCGTTCTGATTACGCGCTCTTCGTTATTGCAGGAAACACGATCAGATGATTCTCAAGACTTGTGGGTCCTTGATCAACCATAGAAGCTTATCTCAAGTCTACAATCAACCTGAAAGAGATCAATTGGACCAATGAGCTCAGTAAACAAAGGAGCCATCTCGAGACAATCATCGGAACCCGGGATGTATTGATAATCCCCTGACCAATCACAGAAGCCAAGAGCAAAATTGTCAACAAAGTGGACCATAGAACCTAGACCTAGTTGCTGGACCTATCATTGTGAGTAAACGGTGGGTCAATAGGTGAATTGAAGTGATGAGCCAAGTGCCGGGCCACAATGTTGGACAAAAGTGTGGGTCGAGATGACGGACAACCATTCGACACTTACAAAACAAGGGACAAATATTTGGGTAGTGTTAACATCAAGGAAAATATCGACTAAAATGAGCAGGTCCACACAGAAATGATGATGGTATCAGGTTGAATGTTTTTACATGGGCCAAACCGGTGAGCAAACTGTTTGGGCATGTTGTTGAATCCATAAGATGTCCACACATGAAAATGGTCGAAGCCTCAAGATGGACGGTGATTCAATAGACGGCTGTGATATCCACAAGGCAAGAAATGGCCTTGATATGGTGATACATAGAATATCTTGGCTGTCGAAGGGGTAGATTTGTCTTCAATCGTGAATGACTTGCAAACAAGTTTTGGAAAATTGTCCTCATGCAATATGGCTTCATGTGGGACCTACGTGGCTGGACATTGAAGCATCACCCTAAGAAAAATATAGTAAGTGAGATAGTTTTTGGGAAGCTAGAATGAGGAGTTGCCAAAAGAAAAAAAAAACGGTGGAGAATGAAATGCCATGGGTACGTGTGTGAAGCAAAGGGGCTGCGGGACCACGTATATGAGGGCGTTGATTGAAGAAGAGTGAATAGGGCTAGGCGTCTAGCTATCAAGGGTAAAAATGTCCAGCCTTATAAAAAGGCTTCCATGTCTAACCCTAAAAGGGAGATATAAAAAAAAGGATAGAGCAGAGAAGGGGGCTCTCTCTCTCTTCACCGTATCTCATTCTCACTTTCTTTCCCTTCTCCCACGTTCCTTCTTCTCCCATGTTCCAAAACTTGCTCTTCTCTCCACCAACAGTTCTCACTTTCTATTCTCCTCCCAACCCAAGCAACCACCTTCTCTTTCATTTTTCGCAGACTGGTGGAGCACCACCACCTTGTGAAGCATCCCCCTTGAGCAACTAGCCGGTAAGATGGCACTTTCTCCTTGCTGGACCTGCAAAAGTGCAGCATCATTTTCCCTTCCACCGTAGCTAGCACCTGCCCAGCACGTCCTGCTACACTGAATCTTCATCGATCTGCTACCTTGCTGCTGCAACATCGACCATCAACTACCCTTCATCTTTTTCTGCCATTGCTACCCCTCCCTTGGGCAGCAATGCCTGCAACTCTCTCTTTCCACAGCCAGCAACCACCTGCAAGTGCAGGCCATGCTCTTCCACTCCTCCACCTTGCCGCCTCCTACCACCAGCAGCTGTTGCACCGTCCTTTCCATTGGAACCACCGCCTGCTGCCACTAGCCACAAGAGGGACGCCTCCCTCTTCCTTCAACGTCTTCACCAGCCACTGTGGTTGCAACCTGCAACATCTGGCCATCACGGTCTGCAACCATACAACCACCAACAGGTTGTTCATCTCCCTCACATCTCACTCCATTCTCCTCCATTCACCTCCCCAAAATGTCTGCTATCTCTTTCTTTCTCTCACTTTGAAGAATAATAAAAAAAAAACAACAAAAAAAAGAAAAAGATGATAAGAAGATGAAGAAGTGGAGGAGATGAGATCGTCACTTACCTGGTTCACCACTGCCCAGCCCTCCACCAGTGCACCATCTCATCGCCTCTAGCAGCCAGCCATCACCTCAAGCAGCCAGCAACCGTTGTGTCTTTGTAGCCCTCATCCTCATGGCTAGCTCTTCTATTCATCATCTCCTCTTGTTACTGCACCACCGTTCTGCCCTATTCCCTTCTCGTCTCTCCTAAAAAAACAAAAAAAAAAAAAACAAAAACAGCAAACAAAAAAGAGGAAGATGAAGAGAGGAGGATAGGATGAGTGCTGCCCTACCCATCCTCCATTACCGCAAGCCTCCACCATTGCATGCTGATATTCGCTTAAAAGTGCATATTTTCCACTATTATTCTCTAAGCATTATCACACTCTCCTACATAAAACTGCTCTATTTATCCACTTTTCTATATAAGAGTCTCTTCTATTGCGTAGAACACACTTTTCTGGATGAAATGGTATATTTGCATGCATTAAAGACATTTTTAGAAGTCTAGATATAAAGCCGTTCTGATTAAGTCTCATTACGCGCTTCTTCTATCGTAAGAAACCCTGATTGGATGATTCTCGAGACTTGCAGGCCCACATCGATCATGAAAACCCATTATCAAAGCCTGAAGATCCCATAGGCTATGACTAGAAGATATGGGCCAAATACGGGCTGAATAAGATGACCAAAGAGCTGGCCCAAAGAACGAAGAGAGCAGGAGAGCCAATGACCAAGAGTCAGAACAAAGCGTTTAAAGCTGCATGAATCAATAAGAAATGATGATCTGCTCTACTAGTGAAGCGTGAGGAGGGACACAGTGAAAACCAGGGTTCTAGGGATCTTTCTCTATATTTTCTGATATTTTTTCTCTCATCTCCCTTAAATCCCTTTTCCCTCTCTTCCTTTCCTTCCCCAAAACATTTTCCAACGTTTTCCTCTCCTTCTTCTCCTTTTTTTTCTTCATTCTCTTCCTCCTCTTCTTCAACTGTTCCCTTGCCGGAGTTGCAGGCAGCAACTCCGGCCGCCTGCACATCCTTCTCCCTTCTCCCCCTCTCTTCCTATCCTTCTTCTTCTTCTTCTTCTTCTTAATCTTCGCCGGAGTTGCAGACAGCAATTCCGGTCGTCTTCTTCCCCCTATTTTTTTCTATTTTTCCTTCTTTTCTTGCTTCTTCTCTTCTTCTGCTCCCTCATGCATTAGCCCATGCGAATACTGCCTCTTTAGCAGCTCCTATTGCTGTACACCACTGCAACCACCACTGCAGGGTAGCACCGCCTGCGCACCACCTTCTTCTCCGCCCGCCTGCACGACCGCCCTCCACACCGCCTTCTTCTCCGCCCGCCTACGCAACCGCCCTCCACAGGTGCAGCTCCTCACCTCTTCATGACCACCATCTTCTTCATTATTGCTGAAAACTACCAGCAACAACCTCCAACCTACTGCTACACATGGTACATCCACTCCACGATTTGGGCGTGTTCCCCACCAACTAATACCCTTGTTGTTGTCCATCTCTTGGGCAACAACACAGGTTGTTCTCCTCCTTGCCATCCACGGTTGAAGCCACCCCAGCAACAACATCTCTACCACCTTCAACAGATCTCCACCGCCCCCTTTTGAGCACGTGCTTGCTGCCCCTCTTCCCTTGAGCGCTCTAACCTCATCTCCATCACTTTCAACGGTGGATCTTGCACCTCTCCTCCATGTGGTCCTCACTTCTTTGTTGATAAGTGCTAAAGGTGATCTATTCTTCTCTTCTCTTCTTTCCCATTTTCCCTTTCTACCTTCCTCTCTTTTCCTTAATCTCTCTCCTCTTCTTTCTCTATCTAAAATCCTCATTCTCTCTTCTTTTCTCTCTCTACCTCTCGCTTTCTCTTTCTAGATTTTAGAACCTTTTCTCTCACTCTTTTTCCTCTCTACCTCCCTCTACTTTCTTTCTCTAGTTTAGGTTTATTTTTTATTCTCTCACTTTCTTTCTCTTCTCTCTTATTTCTCTCTATCACTCTTTTAATAGCTTTTTAGTTTAGATGGCTTACTTTCATGATACTTTATTTCAATGTAATGGAAATTGTTCAATTAATAAAAGTTCCTTAATTTTGGTGATTGGTATTGTTGCCTTTATATTCGTAGTGATAATCTTCATGAAAGCATGTTTAATTCTTGATCTCTCACCATTCTCACCATCTTTTTATTTTTAGCAATTTCTAAGGAAAATCCATAATTTCATGTTCTAATTTGTGTAAACTAACCCCGAGTACAGATCGACAACTGACATACTCTCCACTGTGTAAAGAATTGTTTAATCTTGCAGGATAAAAATTGGATCTATTACAAGTGTGTTGGAATTAGGGTCGTTCTCTCAACGACGGAAAAACCCTATTTTCAAATGGCGCCGTTGCCGCTCGGGTGTACGGGAGTGCGAAAAAGGACGTAAAGACGGAATTGGAGAGTTGCTGACGCGGAAAGCTGCTCAATTTGGACAACTTGACCTTTTTGGAAAACTTTCTATTTTTGATTTTTAGTGATTTTTAACAGTCTTTTAAATTACTATTTTTAATGCCTCGGAAGGCCGAGTGCAAAGTTGTAATAATTAAGGAATTTTACTGCTTTCCAAATAACTGCTAGATCTTGTTCTAGGGTTTTTTAGAAATCCTTGATTAAGTGGAAAATATAAAAAAAAATCAAAAATCAAAAATTGAAAAAAATTAGGATTTTTATTTTTTGCTATTTTTAGATAGATTCTAGGATTTTCTATTTTTGGATAGTTTCCAGACACATCAGAATCTCGAAATTAGGGTTTCCTTTTTTAGGACATTCCAATTTTGGAGAGAGTCTATTTATAGATATTCTCTAATTTTGAAAAATTCTAAAATAGGAGATCTTCTAATTTGAAAAGATTTCCTCAATTTGGGAAATTTCCAAAATAGACGGGATTTTAAATCTTCACTGTATTTGGAAGGTTTCCTTATCTGAGAACGTTTGAAAAGAGAAAGTTTCGAATCCAAATTCAGAAATTTCTATTCTCAACTTCGACCCATAATTGGAAACAAGTCTATTACCGGCTAAAATCAATGCGTGTTTCGTGAAACCCTAATAGCCGGTCAAACCTTCCAATAAATATCCCACAACCCTAGACCTAATCTAACTATTGAGTGCAGGAACACGATCCAGTGTGGGTAGGGAGCGAAAGCTCAAAGAGGTGGAGTCAGGCCCAAGCCCATTTGGATACCCCTCCCTAACCCACGGAGGCGACCTCGTGGCGTGGCCCACGGGAGGTAAGTCCCTACTCTCGTCTTGAGTGCGATACTGTGTTATTGGGTGAATCATTGTCGCTTGTCTATTTGCTTTCGCATACATATTATTCGACTTGCGTGGCGTGGCCATTAATCAATCAACTCTAAGAGAGCAAACCCAGCTCCAAAATTGAAATTGGTGGGATTTCATCACCCACCTCATCATTCCAACTGATTTGATCCCAAGGCTCCATTTAATTAAAAAGAATCAAGAAGTAGAGCCAATTAGCCCGGTGTTCGAGGAAAAATCCACACAAAGTGAACCCGCTTAACATCCAATCGAAATAAGACCACGAGCGCGGGTCCCTGTTGTTTAACACACCCATAGGTCCCTGCTACTTAAGTACATTGAGCTCGACGTGGCATCCTGGACTATTTGGCGGTTAGTTGTGTGTGGACTAGGAACACGCATCAACCCTAGCTTAATCCGATGGAACACTCTTCTTAACTACTTGACCAATCTGGTTAGTTTGGGTCGTACTTAAGACAGCTATTGTGCCGCACGTCTGTCTAGGCTTTGGATTGCCTTGTTGTTGACTAGAGTTAGTACTAAAGGATTCACTCTGAAGAGTGTAGCCTGGTGAGAACCTCTGAGTGCAAACAGTTAGTCCAACGGTTAAAAGATAAACCAGTGGTCCGCCCACTGTCATAATCTACTCTAACCCCAAAACTAACAAGATAATTCCTAAACTATATCTTGATTGCTTAGAATAGGATTATCTGTGTTTGGTGTGCATCATATAGGATAGTGTTCCCCTTTGGCAACTTTTTGCAAACTCTCGGGCTCACTTTTTCAAGCGTATGCCCATTTGGACCTGTCCTAACCTTTGACTGATTCGATCTGAGAGTTAGTCTACCAAACCCCTCTATTGCTTCTGATGGCAGATGAACGGCCTCTGTATGAGACCTACTATAGTTTCTCTGAGAATCTAAGTGATCACTCTCAACAATGGTATGACAATTCTGTGTATCATCATGATACTCCAGTCTCGCAGCCTTCTATGGGGTGTGACAATTACAAAGATCCGGAGTACAACTCTGTACTCCAAGAGCTTAAAAACTCAGTCGCTGCCCTTAGTGTCGCAGTCTAGCAACCTGTGCACAATTCTCATTCTGTAGGATATTACCCTCCTATCCAGCAAGATCTCTGTACCTTTTCATCTCCAATGCAGACCTCCTATGACAATACTTATTATCCGGACACCAGGAGTCACCCTAACTTTGGTTGGGAACAGTCTGCTATCCCGCAGCAACTTCCGCAGGATAATTATTCTTCCAGGTTTCATCAACCCAATGGGGAGTATGATTGTCAATACTCACAGTCGCAATACCCGTCATATCCACATAATGACTATTCTGATCAACAGTGGGCCCCTCAGGATTTCCAGAGTCAGCAGCTAGTCCTAGACTCCATTCTGCCTTACAACTTTCATACCCAGTCGGACTACAATCAAGAGTTGGCACCTCAGCTCCCCTTGGCTGAACCGCCTCCGTTGGCTACTAAACCCAGTCTAGAAGACCTTCTCTCTCAGTACATTGCCCAGCAACAACAGTGTTTTCAAGGTCTAGAGCACCAACAACAACAATCTATGGAGAGCTTGGAGCAACGTCTAGTTCAATTAGAAAATGAAAAAGATGAAGTCAACTTCACTAGCCCCCCAATAGCCTATCTTGAGGAGAGTGACATGGCCACTGTTTATAATGAGGAGTCGCACAATTGGACTAATTACCAGAATTGTCAGGATGATAAAAGTTGTTACCATCCATAGATCAAGCCCAATCATTGAGGAGCCAGTGTATCCTTATTCGGTGCCTTTAACAGCACCAAATCTTGAACCTACCTCAGAGTAACCTATTACTCACTCTACCTCTGCTGACCCTAATGACGATCTCCCTGACACTGAGTTGTGTCTCGATCGTAGGATCCCAATTGTCCTAGATCTACCATTCCTCCCCACCTCCCTTGGATTGTGCAACAATAGTGATGAACCCGAGTCTCAATCTTTGGTGCCCTTAACAGCACCAACTTTTGGACCGAGCACAGAGGAACTCAGTTCCACCTCTATCTCTGATAATTCTTTCTCTGCCCTGGATGCAGACATTCCTACTGATGAACCGTGTCTAGAACATGGGATTCCTGTTGTCCTAGACCTACCTCTCCCCACCAAGGATGAACATATAGAGTGTAGGGACTCGAATATCCCTATCAAATTAGGAAACCTCGAGGGAGAGGTCAACAGTTTTTACCCGTCACCCTACGTCGATATTATCGATGACCCATGTGCCGTAGAGTCTAATTCAGGACTCTCCCGAAGATAAATTATCCAAGTGTCAAGAACACTTTGAGTCTGACTTCATCTCGGAGTTCGACAATTCTGGTATTACTGATCTGCAGGAGTCTGCTCCATTCAGATACGTTTCCGCTAAACTCAATGAGTTTCGGCTCTGCTAACCATGGTCAGAGAATCCCCTACTCCTGTCCTCTCAGTTTTTACTGAGAAGCTTCAATCCCTCCCTACTCAACTACACACTTTTGCAGAGCTACTCAGAGAACTTATTGTCCTTCTCTTAGTCTACACTGAGAAAGACCTGTTCTACATAGGTATACCTAGACAAGGGATAGGATAACTGTCTCCATCCACTTTAGGTGTCAGGAAGACTGCAGATTCACTCAGTCTCCATGCGTTTTAACCTGGTTGGGAGTACTTGATATACCCCCGTCATGTCTGGCTGAAGATGTAAAACATAGCACTTTCGGAAAGGCAATTCCGATATTCCTAGAGTACATGAGTCTCATGCATTTGTTATTAACTGTTATATCCTTGGAAATGCAGGTACATTCATTCTTCCGATCATCAGGTACCACACACTGTCAAGTTTCTGCCAACTTGGTAACATCCTCCCTGAACCTTTGCATCATCATCACCGATTTTTCATCATTTTATGTCCCGGTCATGAGCACCGAGGACGGTGCTGTATTTTGGTTGGGGGTGGGTATTTACCAAAACTCATGTCTTCATTTTGATAAAAAAAAAATCTTGTTTTTGGGGTGGTTTCCGATGTTTTTCAAAGTTTTCTAAAATTTCAAAAATGTATCAAATACCCTGACTTTGATTAGCTAAAAACCTCCGTTAAGTCAGTATTGAAGATGTCAATTTTTGTTAAAGGTTAGCTTTGAGTCAAGTCAAGCATGGCTACAGCAGGTTTGAAAACTTAGAAAAACTCAGATTCGGCATAATTGTACACTATCAACATCAGAGTCATCCTAAGTTTGAAAACTTTAGAGATCCTGTGAGAAGAATTGTGGAGACCTAACCCAGTGAGCTTCAGAGCCTTTAATCATTTTAGAGGGTTATACAACAATCCTGAGTTACAGGATGACTCACTATTCTTCATGCCTGCAATATTCGTTGAGAGATCTCATTATCTTTTGCTTTAATCATAAAACTCGGAATGACATCAACATTGGATTACTACGACAGAACCTTCTTTGTATCCAGTCAAGACAGTATACATGATAGTGCAAATCCTAGAAAATAATTTAGGCTATTTTTCTAAACCATTCAGCCTTTTTACTCGCCTGAATTATACTTCACTAGAAACCTTTTGAACCTTTCTATAAAAGCCTTTTCTTGTTAAGCCCATTAACCAAAAACCCAGTTCAGCTACGAAGTGTTACTAGCTACCCTTCTTTTGAGATGGACAAAGGAATAACTCATATGGGTGTACCGTGAAAAGAAAAGTAAAGAAGAAAAATCAAAAGGAAAAGAAAGTGGTTCAAGCTGAAAATAAAATATGGAAAGAAAGTATGAAAAAGAGCTGAAAAGAAATTGAGCAGTCTTAGAAATACTCAAAAAAAGAATAAAAAATACAAAAGAAAAAAAAAAGAACCAGAGAAGGGTGCTACACCGTAGGAAAAATGCAAGAAAATGGAGATATCCTCTCAAGATCTTTGAAATCCTGTATCCCTTTATTTTTCTACACCTAACCTAAGCCTCATTACAACCTAGGAAAGTCCTACTCGATTATAGGATAGCATGATCATAAAATGTGGAGATTGGAGAAAGAGAAGCTATAGAGTTTGATCTGACATTCCCGAGTGAAGTGGTATTTCAATCATGAGATCTTCTTCTGTTAAAGATGTCATTCCTTCAAATAATACATATGTGAGATCTTTACTTCATATATCAACACATCTTCTCACATATAACTTGAGAGAAAAGCAAAAAAAAAAATCATTCCTGAGTGATTCATTTCTGAGAGTTTTACAAGAGATTTGAGGTCGAGGCATAAGAATTTATAGATGATCTAGAAATCTTTACTGTCGGATGATGAGAATGTTAAGCACACACACACACGCAGAGTCTGACTATTTTAGGTCATGATTATTAGTCTGTAGTCTTGCCAAAACTTCTCAACTCTTTGCTAGCCTATAACTGTTTTTGCATCCATTCGATAATTTGATGAACGGTGTTTTCCCTGAGCTGATATGAAAAAGTGTGCAGCATGTGCAAAGCCCTTTTAAGCTCATTTATTTCGCACTAATTGCCAAGGGGTCATAACCTCTAGTTAATTTTCATAACTAAAAGGAAGTCGGAATGAGTTAGGATTGGTTATTAAGATTCAAATAAGGGTACAAAGGGACAAGGTACCAGTACGCCCAAATCCCACCGATTACTAACAGATTTGATTGCTAATCAGATCCAAAGAGATGGATCCAAACCCCAAATTATTGTATCCAAACAACTTAGATGATAATAGTAATGTAATACTCTGAACTTTCGTTCTAGGGTATTATGGTAAATTCACCTAATAATGAAAACGTAAATCTTTTTTAAACTTTTATTATTGTTTTTATGGTTTAAAATCATGCTTGAGTATGTGTATTTAATTTAGATTCATTTTGACAACTTTGAAAACCTACTATTTTTGAAACTCGCTATTTAGGGCTAAATTCTTACTAAAAATAATGGACCATAACTTGCAGGGGACTTTTTCTTTCCCTAGTTAACAGTCCAGAACTTTTATAAAAATATTATTTTAGGGGCCCGAGACACCAAAAATATTCCTATTTTAACTTTCCCAACTTACCCGAGAAATTTAGAACATTTCTTGAGACATAAAAACCCTAGCGGGAGATTTCGGGTGATTTTGACAAAAATAGTATTTTCGTAATTTTTGAACTTTCCTACAATTCTTATATTTTCAAAAATAATATTTAATTATATTTAATTTATTTAATAGGAGTGTGGGACCCGTGAATCACTTTCGGGTCATTCCGATGTCATCTTAACACTTTTTCGGGGCTTTGAACATTTTTTGTGATTTTTATGTATTTAGACTATTTTATGTGATTTATGTGTGTGTCATGTGTCAATACCTTATTGTATGAACTTTCAAAATTATATAATATAGTTTGATTGAATTAATTAATGATTATTTGTGTTATGATTGTTGGGTGGGCCTGTATGGCCAATCTAGAGGTCTTTTGGGCTTAATAATAATCTTCAATGAAGCCTATTGATATATATGGGCCTTGGTCCCATTTCTAACCCATTAGTAGTGTAAAATATAAGTTTTTGAGGGTTGAAAAAGTTATCCCTTTGATAGTTACGAATTTCACTAAAATAGAAATCCTAATCTTTCCCTAAACCTATTTATGAAAACCCTAAAGCTTTAGAAGCTTTCACAAATCCAAACTCTATTAAAGAATAGAGAAAGCTCCATTAAACCTTCATCCAGGCACCGATCGCACTCGAGCAAGAAGGGAGAATTGACGGAGACTCCGATTAGAAGAACATACTCCGAGGAGAAGACGATCCGACGACTTTTAAATTTGAAGAAACTTTCAATTTTCATTAAAGTTCAAGAAATCTTAAGGTAAGTGTGTTTGATCCATCCTATACTTGTTTTTCTTCAAGATTTTGTTTCTCTTTCATTAAATAATGGTTGATACTCATTATAAATTAATTTCAACAATATTTACTTTGTTCTTATTGGGTTGATCTTTATTTTGGGCAACCATAATGGGTTTGGCCATGGTATCTTTTATACCTATAACGAATGACTATGTTCTTTATCATTTTCGTCATCTTTTTATAATTTAAATATTTTTATTATTATTTTTTCTAAATATCTCTATGAATCTATTTTCCAAAATCGTTTAGTTTGTATTTTCTGATTTATATTTATTTAATTATAATTTTTCTAAGTTGTTGGACTTTATAAAATAACCCAGAATTTTAGATTTTATACGGTCTAATTCACTTGGTATTTTGATCTATATTTTTAACCTAAATATTTTTCTAATTAATTTTCATAGATATCTCTATCAATCTAGTTTTTAGAACCTTTGAGTTTGTATTTTTTTGATTTGTATTGATTAAGTTATGATTTTTCAAACGTGCTGGACATTTCTGTAAAACCCAGAATTCTAGATTTTACACTGTCTAATTCACTTGGGATTTTGATCTATATTTTTAATCTAAATATTTTTCTAATTATTTTTCATAGATACCTCTATCAATCTAGTTTTCAGAACCTTTGAGTTTGTATTTTTCTAATTTGTATTGATTAAGTCATGATTTTTTAAATGTGCTAGACTTTTCTATAAATCCTAAAATTTTAGATTCTATCCGACCCACTTCATTAAGGGTTTCGACCCATATTTGAATCTAAATATTTTTTTATTTATTTTTTCTCAATACTTCTGTAAATCTAGTTTGTATAACATTTGAGTTTGTATTTTTTTGATTTGTATTGATTAAGTTATGATTTTTCAAATGTGCGGAACTTTTCTGTAAAACCTAGAATTCCAGATTCTGTCCAGTCCACTTAATTAAGGGTTCGACCTATATTTTGAATCTAAATATTTTTTTATTTATTTTTCCTAAAACCTCTGTGAATCTAGTTTTTAAATTCATTGAGTTTATATTTTTCTAATTAATATTTATTTAGTTATGATTTTTACAAGACAATATATTTTTTTTTATAAAAAAACCTATTAATTATTAGTGGTTCAGTTATGACTTATTAACTATTAGGGGGTTTAGCCCTTGTTGTTTGACTAAACCCTAGATGGTTTGACCTATACTTGTATGCATGGGGATCCCACCCATGTGTTTTGGATCTCTTATAGGGTTCGACTAAGTATCTTGGATCCCTCTTTAGGGTTCGACCTTGTGTCATGGATCCCTCATAGGGTTCGGCCATAGTGTACGTGTTGGATTCTCTTGCGATTTTCACTTATATTGTTCATTTGTGTTGATCGTGACCTTCAGTGATTGTTACATGTTACTCATGTTTAACCCTAATTCGTTTCCATATTATTAGTCTTGATGATCATGTGTTTATTTTATTATTTTATATTCTTATTTAAATGTTAAATACATGTGTGCTTATACCATGTAACCCCAGTACCATCTTGTTGTCATACCATGATCATCACGTCATTTCATATAAGGGGTGCATAAGGGAACGAGATTGAAGTATATTATATAAGTTTATATTGGTTTTATCAATTAATCAGGGTTCGGTACCATAGGGTGAAAGGCCCCAGACGTTATTATATCCTGCAGATGGGTAGATGAGATCGCTCCCAATGCGGGAAGGAGATGGAGACCCTATGTAGTTATGGGTACTAGTTGCATTTGCATCCCGTACTCATTTGCATTCATTCTCATATTCATATCATCCTTATTATATGAGATGCATACCTTGATTAAAAAAAACTTGTATAGTATGATATCATACCATGCACATTGTTGTATTACTGGGCCTCGGCTCACGGTGCTACATCGATACCATTTTTAGATTTTGAGGAGCCGGGTACGTGAGATGATTTTGAGGTGAAAGACTCCGGTGCATTCGAAGAGATCGGCGAGGATTTAGGAATCGATCCCACACTTTAGAGGATTTTATTTCGATTGTTCTAAAATTTACTTATTTATTTTCATGGGCATGTAGTCCTTTGATTGAGAGCATGTTCTCACCTCCATCTCTCCACACTTAATTGATTGATTGAATTATTTGAGTTATGAATTATTTTAGTTATTTGTTTCCTATATCTATACTCTTTTTTTTACTTAGTGGGTTTTCAAATGAACTTTAGTAGTCTAATTGACCTAATTGAACTACTAGGGGACATTCATGGATCACCTCTGGGTTGAGGTATTGGTCGATCCATGGATTTTCGGGTAGTATCTGGGTATCCAGATTTGGGGAGTGACAGAGTGGTATCAGAGGATAGGCTTTAGACACCTAGGGATTTGTGTGGAATGGGTCTATGCATAATTGAGTTGTGTTTGATAGAATAGTATTAGAGCACAGTCAATAGATTACCCTAAGGACCCGTGCAATGGAGACCATTAGAGGATTTGGTTAATGTGTCCATTCTTGTTATGGAGATCGTTACCTTTTAGTATATACACTTAAAAATACTATAATCTAGAGCACTCTGATTGTTGTAATACTTATAAATAGTGATTGTGTACTATTGTTTGTAAGTATATTATTTTAATACTTGATTTTATATTTTGCTTGATGATATTCGCTTAAAAGTACTTATTTTAAGCCATTATCCTTTAGCGTTATCGCACTCTCCTACGTAAAACTTCTCTAATTATCCACTTTTCTACGTATGAGTATGTTTCGTTGCGTAGAACACATTTTTCTAGATGAAATGGTATATTTGCATGCATTAAATATATTTCTAGAAGTTTAGATATTAAGCCGTTTTGATTAAGTCTAATTACGCGCTTTTTCGTTATTACAGGAAACCCGATCGAGTGATTTTTGAGACTTGCGGGCCCACAATCAACTATAGAAGCCTTATATCAAAGCTTAAAGAGCCAACAGTCTATGACAAGAAGATACCGGCCAAGTCAGAGGATCGTAGAGCTAGATAAAGAACCAAGAGAGAGGAAAGCTGTAGACCAAGAGACGGACCAAAGTGATTCAAAGCCGCACCCAAAGACATAAAATGATGGCTTATATGATTGGTGAAAGTCGACTGAAGATTACATTAAAGATCAGGGTTCAGGACCCTCCACCAGCTCTTTGGCCTTTATTTTGTATCATTTTCTCTCTCCTCTCTCTTCCATCTCTCTAAATGCCCACATCTCACCACCCAATCATCCATTTAACCCTCCGATCTCCATCATATAACCTCCGATCTCCTCTCCTCTAGCTCTATCCCATCTCCCATAGCTTTTCCACCGTTAGATCATCCATTGGACCATTAGATCTTCTATTGGACCGTTGGATCTCTCCAGATCCGATGGTTCGCCAAATATGGGCTAGACCCAATCATCATTCCTCAATTTTCACTCATGTATCCCAAGGCCTTCAACGGTGGCCCACACCATCATTGCAAAATCAAGCTCACATCAAATGGGCCATTAAGCTCACGGCCTTGAGTAGCCCACTATCCCACGCAATCAAATCCTACAGCCATCATGGCAAGTGAGTGCATTGCATCCAACGGCCTTTACAAACATTAGGCCCGAAGCCTAACTTGTAAGGCCAAGGCCTCATAGAATGAGCCAAGGCTTCAAAAGCCCAAACACAAGCCCACAGCCCATGGTGTGGCCCATTATCCATACCCACGAGGGAGAAGAAGTCATTCTTCATCGATTCTCTCTCCAACAATTCCCACGGATTCAGAAACCGTATCCCTCAACTCTATCTAACTAATCCTCTCTCTCTCTCCTTCCTATACATCTAGACTCTCCCTTCATCCTCCCAGAAAACCACAAGCCAAAACTACAGCTCCTTTCTCCATCTTCTTCTCTCCACTACCGTCATCTTGAAGTGCTGTTTCCACCAACCGGCCACCATTCACGGCCTTGATCTTCTCCCAACAAGCATGGTGTTGCTCTTCCTTGAGCTTCTTCACGGCGTCTGCTACTGTCCCCTCTTGCTGCCCCTTTTTCCTTGCTGGTGTCCCACCTACTGCTGGTCGAACAACTCCATTAAAGCCGGCCAAAAGCTCCACAAGTTGCAATCGCCGGACTGGTTCAACCCCCTCCACCGGTGCTGCACTCATCTTCCCTTGTAGGTCACCCTCCAGACCAGCAACTCTCAAGCTCTCCTCCCTGCTCCACCATCATGCATGGACAGCAACTCTAGTGATTTCTCCATCTCTGGGTTCCTTCAACCACAGTTGCAAGTCTACCTGCAATTCTAGCCATTGACGGACTGATTCTCCTCTACGATTCAGTCCGGTCATCTTCTCCGAGCTCCTCCCATGAGCGCCTCACCATTTCACTCCTCTGTTTGGGTGCAACGCACTTGCTCTTCCATCCCATCCTTCTTGCTGGTTGAACCAGCAAGAGCAACCACCATTCTATCACCGTTGCTGGTTCAACGTGCAACCCAGATCTCCTCCATTCCAGCAACGTGTTGGTGTTGTATAACAGCAACACTAACACCTCACACAGATCCGTTTTCCTCCTCTTCACTGGTTTGCCGAACTGCAACCTGTCTTCCATGGCAGCACCTGCACACCACCATAGCCAACTTCCGGTCGGTTTCCTCCATGGAAACTGACCACCTCCTCCTTCTATTCTCAGGCGGACTAGGAACCAGCACCAGCAGCCAAACCTCAACGGTGCATGCCTAATGCACTGCAACATCCACCGCTCATCAAGAACCTGCAACTTCTCCTCCCTAGAATCTCCTCTCCACTATGAATTCCGGCAGGTGCTGGTTTCTTCCTTTCACCTCTTCTTGCAGGCACCCTTCCTTTTGCTGTTTTAACGGCCAACAACTAGCTCTGCCTCCTCTCTAGTCCACCCTCTTTGTCGTGTGCCTCATAGCCTGCTTATCCTCCTTGCTGCCCGCCCATGTGCAGGTCAGCAACGCCTGAATGCCCTTTTCTTTGGACGGTTTGCAACCAGGTGCATGGCGGACCTGCATCTCCCACACGAACGGCCAGCATGCAGATCATCATCCCCTCCTTTCACACTCCTCATATCAGCAAGCAAGGTTGCAACTTGCTTCTCTCACGGCCTAAAAGTGGGAAGTCTGCAACTTCTGGTCTTCTTGGTCCGGTCATGCACAGCCCAAGCACCTATTGGACCACCTTCTCTTCAACCTTCACTCGCTGCCATGCACACCATCTTGTGCCAACGGATATCCACCATGCACTAAAAACTTGCAACTTTCGATCCACGCACCTGCAACCACCATCCTCACCTTGCGCCTTCATCATTCCATCACCACGGTTCAACTCAATTGCATGCACTTGAACCAAACTAGCAACCACAAGGTCTTCACCTTGATGGTCGGGCTCTTCCCACAGCCAACCATGGCCAAACTCTCCGTCAGTTGGCCGATCATAGCTGGCCAACCTCTATGCATGTGCATCCCATGTACCCCATATCCACCATGGCATTCTCGTGGTCGATCTCCGGCCAATCCGACTCGTGGTAAGTTCCCTAGGAGATCACATCTCCTACCACCTCTTTCCAAGCTACAACCAGCGTGCACAGGAGCCATCCACATTTCCTATTCACGGCCACCACGTGGTTAGAAATCACCGAGCCGATCCGATCTCTGGTAAGTGTGCGAGGTACTTTCTCTCTCTTCTTCTCCTTTCTCTCTCTAGAATTCTACTTTCTCTCTCTAGAATTTCTCTTCTTTCTCTAAAAATCCTAGTTTCTCTCTCTACACTTCATTTTCTCTCTCTCTCTTTCTCTAACGGACATGGAATGGACGTCTCATCCCTAAACCTGTGTCTTAACCAACATTCTCAGGCCGATCGCCTATTCACTTGGCCGACTCCTTTCGGCGAGTGAAAATGTGAGCTTCTTAGGGCACATTATCGTACATTTGCCAATTCACATCTACCTTGTCGGCCGGTAAGATCCGATGTGGATTCCACGATTGAGCAGCATTCCATGAAATTTGGACGGTCCTCTTCTTGATCGGTAGCGCCCTTAGCTCCAAAGGTCATGGGATGCTTCTCTGTCAAAACCCTTCTCTTGATTGAAGCATTCATCGAAGTCTTGGACGATCCTCTTCTTGATCGGTAGCGCCCTTAGCTCCGAGATCTCAATGGACGTTTCTTTCCCTTACCCCTTCTCTCGATTGAGCAGCATTCCATGAAATTTGGACGGTCCTCTTCTTGATCGGTAGCGCCTTAGCTCCAAAGGTCATGGGATTCTTCTCTGTCAAAACCGTTCTCTTGATTGAAGCATTCATTGAAGTTTTGGATGATCATCTTCTTGATCGATAGCACCCTTAGCTCCAAGATTTCAATGGATGTTTTTTTCCCTTACCTCTTCATCTCTCAACCCTTTAATGCTTTCTTATATGCTTTCTTTATTTCTATTATTTTGATTAATGTACGCACTCTTCGATGATTAATGAAATTTGAAGTTTTGATATTTTGGTGTTCTGAATCTCAAATGAATGATGTTTTTAAATCGACTCGCCCTTCTCATCTTCCCACAATTCTTATTTCTCTTTTTATATTATTTGTCAGTTTTAATTCCTTATTACGCTAACTCACACCGAGTGCGGATCGACATCCGACACATACTAGTATACAAGTTACATTTTGCAGATAATCGGATTTTACAAATATTGTTGAAGTTAAGGTTTCCGAATTGATGACCACTACACCAAAATTGTCTATTTGCAATGGTTTTGGACGGTTGTGAAGCTAATTTGCAACGGCTTGAAACCGTTGTAAAACATGGCGTTTCAATTTTTTTTGCAACGGTTCAAAACCGTTTCAAATAGCATTTGCAACTGTCATTTCTGTTTCTAAATTCCACGAAGAAAAAACATATTTGAAACGGTTTTGAACCATTCCAACACTTAAAACGGTGCAAAATCGTTGCAAAATGTAAATTAGAAACGATTACAAACCATTGCATAATTATATTTTGCAACGGTTTTGAACCGTTCCAACACTTAAAACGGTTCAAAACCGTTCCAAACTATAATTATGCAACGGTTTGTAACCGTTTCGAACACATGTTTTGTCACAATTATAAATCATTTAAAACTACACAATGGTTTAAAACCGTTTCAAAACCTAATTATGAAACATTTTAAACGGTTGTAAACTATTTCAAACTTTATTTTGTAGTGGTTTTGATAATTTTGAAACGGTTTTGAGCCGTTGCAAATGTTAAAAAATGGGAAAAAAAATCGTGCTTTAGATCCTCATAACGTATAACCTGCAAGTTCTAATCCCTGCCATGTTGATCTATATGTGTGTGTGTGTAAATTAGCTTTACAAGGTTATCATTTCTGACACAACCAGACCCATGTAATGTCAACATGTGTACCCCTTGTGGACTTGAAGGATTTGGGGTACTATAGATCACATACAAAGATAATATCGAACTTGTCATGATTTGACCAATTCAGCATGGGGATGCATAAACACCTCACTAGGACCCCTTAGATATTAGTAATTAGAACTAGATTATAGCTTTATCCAAAGAGAGATCATCATACCTGAATACATGCGCTCTAATGGAGATGATTGATGCAAGTCCATTAATTGAATAAGAGATAGCAGAGAAGGGGAAAATAGTCAGTTTTCAACTATTTTAAATATAAAATAAGGTTAATCATCCCAGTGGACATCAGCCAAATTAGGAACACCAACCTTTGCTAGCAAATAAGAGTGTGTGAAGACTTTGCTTTCAGCATAATGAGCATTGCATAGCCAAATATGTTGACCTTTCTCTAATGCTCTTCCTGGCAACCTGGGAATGTGGATGAGAAATATTAATAACAGCATTACAGAACATTGACAACCAGATCACAGTAATTACCCCAAGATGTTTACTAGTTTTCCAACAAGAACCAATAATTAGTAAAAATCTTAGATTCATTCTGGAATATATATGATACAGTAGTTCAGTGTAGAAAAATGAAAGTCAGGATATTCCCAACATGTAAATAATCCAATTTTACAACACAATATGATCAAGGCCATTGTGATTGATCGGCAGGAATACCCTCAGGGCTATTGTGTTCAAAATCCATTTCCATTTTTGAAACATTTTTAGAAGTCACTTCTTCCTCCTAGACTGATACACAATTAGATAATAAGAGACTAATAGTTCTAAAAATGCAATTCAGGTACAAAGAACCAGCTTCCCGTTAAACAAATTAAAGCGGCTTAATTAAGATAAAGAAAAACCCAATATATTAAGATCCCCTTCAAAGTTATCCCAATATATCCCCAGCTGGTCACTTTGAACCTAATTATCAACCAAGAAGCCACTGAAAGCAAGTATCCTCTTTTGAGCCCATAGAGATACTTGTTCAAATAAGTATTTTCTGAGACCAATACCATAACTTGAGAGCCCTTCTCCCCTTTTTTTTTTTTTTTTTTTTGCATGATTTCATCATTCCCTTATTCAATCATGCACTCATTCATATAAAATTTACATGAAACTGTCCATTTCACTGTAATATAAGTCCACATTTGGTAAGTGTTACGAATTTCAAAATGGGCTATATTTCGTGAAGATAGATATATATCCATGTGGGCCCACATAGGCATGACCAATCAGACGTGACAAAATTACCGAACCCATATTCAAGTCGAGTCTTCGAGCATTATAACTAGCCTTGTATGAAAAGTCAAGCTACAAAGATAGTAATTAACCTGAATCACGTGAGATTTTGTTTGCAGCACTTAGAATTTTTATTTTCTTTATGCACTTGGAATTAAAATGATGAGAGAGATTCTTAAAATCTCTTGTAGAATGAATGTATTAATAATTTTTGAAAGGTTTTCTTTTGATAATTAAGGACAAATTGCTTTTCTCTTTGACCTTTTAATTTTGGCTTATACTTGTGCACAATGAGATTGGTGATTTTTACTTAGTGATCTAGAGGAGGGACTTCTTTGTAAAGTTCAGGTTCATCTAAGAATCCAAAGGAACCTTAACTATTTAAGTATTTCAAATATCAAGCATCTAACTTAGGATGATTCTCAAATGCTAGTAGGGACAGATTTTCCTAAGCAGGTGTCCTGAGATGAGCTGTGATCCAAGTATGTCATCAAAACTTACAGTCGCTGAAATAATGTATGATTGTGAATGGGCCTCTGCAATTCAATCCTCGTCTGATCTGACTGAAGTGTGGTCTGAGTTGAACCAAGTTGAAATCATTTAAGGTCTCCCAGATGATATTATTACTTGGACCCCTGCTTCAGATGTCTCTTCTCCACTGAAAATCTGCATGGAACCAAATACCAAACCACAATTTCATTTATTGGAAATCCATTAGAAAGTGTCTCCATACCAAATAAATTCTTGTGCTGTCTCGCCATATTTTGGGGGAATCCAGCTGTGCTTTTTGGAACTCTTGGAACTTCATTTTTCCAACCTGATATGCAAAACAATTTTAAAGATGTCCAGGTACAACATAAGATCATTTAGAAGCTGAGATCACCAAATCAATTGGATGTTTCCTGCTTTGGGGGATAAAATGATATCTGTAATGCTGCCAAGAAAGTGGTTTTTAATGTCACTATGCTTGAAAGTAATAGGTGTGCTTTCAAAATGTAGCTCAATCCAACAATTAAATCTTCGAATGATAACGGATAACACAATAAACAGGTTTTCCTTCGCAAATGAAGGTTGAGGATAAGGCGATCACTAGAAGAGTTTCTGGATTATCAGTGCAGAATGTAAACTTTTACCACAATTAAAATAAGTCTGGTGCAATAAGATTCCCCCAAAAACCAAGCATGATTGTGTTATAAGGGTCCACTCTAGCACTCCTATTGCTTGGCATTTGTGACCTAGATGTGTATCAATTCATTGTTCAAGTTTTAAAATCAAGATAGACTAAAAGGTATTGTAGTTTTGCAGTTCACCATGGTACTCAAAGAAGCCAAACTATAAGATTCTACCAAGGCTGCAAAGTGTACTCAGGGGATACTTCAATTTGGGCATGCAAAGCTCTACTTCTTTCAAGGCTACAAATTCAAAGAATTCTCTACAAGAAAATGTAAGATCTTAATTACCAAAAACCATAGGAAACAAAGCACACATTTCAAAACTTATCACTGGAGCTTAGGAGTAAGGGCCTAGCATATCCATCACAAGATTACTCTTTGTTTAATCATTCAGAACTTTCAAAATAAAAAGACAATAGAGATGATTTTACAGAGAATCCAAAACTATATTGATACAAGAACAATTCAGCTATGGGAAGTGCAATTTAAAACAGATAAATTATGAAATAGCTTACCCTCTGTCCTTACCAAAGAAAAAAATGAGAAAGAAAAGGCATTTCATTTATCTTCCTGCATTTCTCGTCTGTCACTCTTCCATGAGATAAGGCTGTTGATGTGAGGTATGTAGGTGCCATATGATGGAAAACATCCATTCTTGATCTCAACCTTCCTCATCTATTGGAGTTCGATATCATACTCGTACAAGGATTTGTCTTCATCTCTTTTGAAAATTACTACTTCACCATTTCTTGAACTAGCAAGGGGAACCATATCCATTACACACCCCACAGTGATACTGTATTGCTTTGTCCAACCTTCTCCACATAAATCCTTCAAGATCCATAAGTCAATTTGGTTATGATCAATATGATTCAGAAAAGATAGAAAGCCCCCCATCTCGAATAGACCATCATAATAACTGCTACTTCTTGGGAGCTGCATTTTGTGAAATTGTTCGTCTTCTATGCTCATCGACACTATGTAGTCACTACTGCTAATGAAAGACACCCAATGCAAAGCTCCAATTGCTGAAACCGGGTCGTGTCCAAACCAACCGAACAGTCCATAAGCAGGTCCATTGACTACTCTCCACGATCTCGTACCGAGAGTTAGTATCTCACATCCAATGAACCCCAACTCATCCCGGAACAAGTGTACCACTTTATATTCACTAGTAGAAGTGTAGAATGCAAACCCGTAAGACTCGTCATGGGGACGAGACAAGGTACCTAGAGGAAGTCCCACCATTTCCCTAGTCACAGGATTAATGACTAGTGATCCTCCATGCTTTAGTTTGTTTTCAAGCAAAACTAAAGCAAAGATGGATTTACAGAAAAAGAAATTTAATTCAAGGAAAATAGGTTCAGAGGTTCTATAAGTTCGTAATTCACAATTTAAAGAGAAAAAGATGGAAATGTAACTTGAGATTTGGAGTTAGAAATTCAACTACTCCATTTTCCACCTTTAATCTGCCAATGCATGACACTATTAATTTTTTTAAGGCCTCTTATGCTCAAGTGAGGATACTATGTTGCACTTTTGGCATTTTGAAGCAGTCTAGAGCATCAGTATCAATCTTTTCCCAAAAAAAAACCATAGAATGGCACAAATAAGTGTATATAGAGCCTCTTGTATATTAGGAAAACTTTTTTCTCATTTTCAATTTTTTGCTTTACTTATAAAGGAAAAGCATATAAAGAGAAAAATATCTGACAATTAAAAATGTTCAAACATAAGGAACTTACCCAAGTTTAGAACTTACCAATAGTATGTATAATACATTGCTTCATATGCTCCATTTGTATGTGCCTCGCAATCAAATATAAATTTTTTAGTTAGTAATATGTTATCAATAAATAATAAAATTTAAGGTAATTAATGCATGTTTGAATTCCAAGAACTATAGACTTACCAGGGGTTTGTAGGTACCCCCGGCTGACTACTACTTGCTTCGTCTTTGCAACACCAAGACCACGTGGCAGTAGATCAGTGTCAACTTCTTTTTCCCCATTGATGAACACGATGGGCAATGTATGTGCCTCACAATCAAATGTAAAATTTTAGTTAGTAATATGAGCTTCACTAAACACATCATTTTAAGCGAATGTATGTCTGTTTGAATTCTAAGAACTATGGACTTACCAGGGGTTTGTAGGTACCCTCGGTGATATTCGCTTAAAAGTGCGTATTTTCCACTGTTATCTTCTAAGCGTTATCACACTCTCCTACGTTAAAATGCTCTATTTATCTACTTTTTTACGTAAGAGTTTCTTTTGTTGTGTAGATTTTTGGACGAAATGGTATATTTGCATGCATTACACACATTTTCAGAAGTCTAGATATAAAGTCGTTCTGATTAAGTCTCATTATGCACTTTTTCTATCGTAGGAAACCCTGATTGGATGATTCTTGAGACTTGCGGGCCAAAATCGATCATGAAAGCCCATTATCAAAGCTTAAAGAGCCCACAGGCTATGACTAGAAGATATGGGCCAAATATGGGCTGGATAAGAGGACCAAGGAGCCGGCCCAAAGAAGGAACAGAGAAGGAGAGCCAATGACCAAGAGACGTACCAAAGCATTTAAAGCCACATGAATCAGCAAGGAATGATGGTCTACTCTACTGTAGAAGCATGAGGATGGTCACAGTGAAAACTAGGGTTCTAGACCCTCTGCCAATACTTTTATCTCCATTTTCTGATATTTTCTATCTTCTCCCCCTAATTTTCTATCTCATCTCTCCTTATTCTCTCTCTCTTCATCTCTCAGTCCTCAGATCTACTGACCTAACCCCAGAACTCCTGTCCGTTGGCTCTGTCTCATCTCCCTTAGCTTTTTGACCGTTGGATCTCTCTAAATCCGTCATCTACCAATCTAGGTCCCAATCAAGTCACCATCCATCCGATCGTCATCAAATTGTCTGTCACATCATCTTGTGAGACGATGGACATCATCAATCCTTGTGGTCCAGTAGTCGGGCCCATCATCATCGACCCGTGGCCTGACCATTTAGTGGACCTCGCGATTTTCAAATGCTTTAAATTAATTATTTTTAAATAAAAAAGGAGGGTCCACTAAATGGGGAAATTCCCCAAAGAAAAGTAAGGTTTTACTTAAATATATATATATATATATATATATTATTTTTTTTTTATTTCAAAAAATCCCTAATTTCCATTAATGGAAACTAGGGAGCTTTGAAAGGGGAAGGAGAAGGGTTCGTTTGAACCCTAATCCCTCTCCTTTCTTCTCCTTTCTCTCCCCAAGACCTCTCCCCCATGTATTCCCCCTTCTCCTCCTTCTTTTCTCCACTTTCTCTTCTTCGTCTTCTTCATCTTTATCACCGGAGTTGCAGCCTGCAACTCAGGCCAGCAACACCTTCTTCTTCTCCGGTTCACCCACCGAATCTGTGCACCACCTGCTGCTACGTCCTCCTTTGCTGGCCAAACTAGCAAGGTTGCATAACCCCCTCTCTTTCTCTTGGAAACGAGGTCGCCTCCTCCCTCCTTTCTTGCCGTCACCACCACCTGCAACCTCCATCTCTCCTCCTCCACCATGCCTCATGCATTCCATCCATCTATTTCCAACCGTCTCTTCTCTCTGACCTAAAAACTAGCAGCTCTCTTACCACGTTCTCCCTTCTCTCCACGTTTTTCTTGTCAAGAAAACGAACCCCCAAACCGTCCTCATTTTCTTCACCAAAAACCGAAAAAAAAGGGAAGAAAAGAAGAAGAGAGAAGAAGGAAGAAGAAGGAGATCTAGGCATCCTCCACCTGCCTTTCACCACTCCTCCTTGCTGCTCTACCTCGCTGCTCCAACACCTCCAGACTACCCTCCTCTTCTTCCATCACCTGCTGCACCATCCACCTCTCACAACTGTTGAATCGCCTGCACCTCCGCCCAACACCTCAATCTCCAAGCACCACCGCCTAGCACCTCCATCAATCGTATGCTGTCATCTCCACCTTCAGCGCCGATGGTACACCCATGCTTCTCACAGGGCAGCAACTTCTCCAAAAGGTCTAACGTGCTGGTTGCTGCACACCCTCATCACCGCCCTTCTTCTTGACTGTTGTGCGCACATCCAACGGCCTACAACCTGCAACTCATCTTGCTGCCCTTCGCTTCCATAGTTCATGCCCCTTTCATGCACTCCATCTCACATCTCGCAACCACATGGACCGATTCATTGGCTAACACCTCTTCGGTAAGAATTTCAGGGTAAACCCATCTCTCCTCTCTCATATCTCTACCATTTCATTATATTTCCCTCTCTAAGTCATCTCTCATTTTCTCTCTCTACTTCTTCCTCTCTCTAGGATTTTTTTATCTTTATTTTTTTAGTACTTTCTAGATTAGTCACTTTATTATTGTTTTCTTTTATTAGAAGTTGTATCTCAACATTTTATTTGAATAAGGCTTTGTTTAATTTTACCGTATTATGTCCAATTCTCCTTCTTGGTCTCTTTTATTTTTGAATGTGGCGTAGTTGTCTAAAAATCACAAAAAAAAATGTGTTTTTAACATCACTTTAATCACCACTCTCATCTCTCCGTGCTTTTCTAACAAAAAAAATTCGTCATTTCATGTCCTTGACTTGCGCACACTAACCCCGAGTGCGGATCGACATCCGACATACTTTCCACAATACGAACCTGTAATTTTGCAAGAATTTTGAGGCTCGGATCACATTACAAATCTTGTTGGAATTAGGGTTTCTGTAACTAACGACGCAGAAAAAACCTACTTTCACCCGGCTGACTACTACTCGCTTTGTCTTTGAAACGCCAATAACATCTTCTTATTCTCCATCATCACCATTCCACATATATATATATATATATATATATATATATATATATATATAAGCAACCATTCTCATATAAACACAATCCATTCCACATATATATAGCAATAACATAAATAAATTGGATGTGCAAAAAATAGAACTCATAACGTATCATTCTAAGTAGGTCAAGTATGATAAAAAGTCTCACTACTTAAGTTTACATATCACTAGAAACCTTAATAGAGTAGAATATCATGATCATTTCTTTGACTTTTTAAAATTGATAACTGTCATCGAAACCTCAACATCCTCCTTAGAAGCAACTCGAGCTGCTTCTTGGAATAGTCGGGAAAGGTCCTCAACATTAGTTGACGTGCATGTATTTTGACGACCAATCTCCGAAGATGATGATGATCCTGATGATGATGCTATTGCACCACCATCTGAATTGGCCACATTATCGGTCCACCTGAAGTAACCACAATTCTTATGGCATTTACAAAATGGACGACCCTTATTAGGGGTCTCAGCCATCACGATCCTGCACAATATATGCCCACATTGCATTTGGGACAACTCTTCTTAGATGGACAGTTGATATATGTGTGATCAGGTTGTTGACAACCCCAGCATATATCTGGAGACATAGTGGTCAACTCACACAGCCTGCAGGTAAACAAATATTTTTATGCATAGTTCAACTCATATAAATATAATAGTTCAACTCATGCATACAATCAGGGTGATAAAAAGAAGTCGATAATGTTAAGAATAAAGATCATATAGAAACTAAAGTATGCATGCAAGATAACTAAAGTATTTGTAATTTAGTACAACCCATTCATAATCAAACAATTTACTTGGCCTTAATTCGTAGGCCTAAGGAAAGTCAAATGCCATGCAGTAAAACCACCTTGTCCTACTTCGCCAAGTGTGGTCGCATCCATGTGGTCTACACTCAAATGTGTATCTGGCAGTAGAATCTTGTGAACCTCAACCCTGACCATGCCTTCGGGGAGGGGTTTGCCATGTACGACAGTTGTCCCGTACCCCTCGTAAGCCGTTGCTACTCCTGTGACATTTCTTTTCCAATCTAGTAGTTATCAACTGATTTTCTTACCAGATGATGGACCGACTGGAGTCGTCTCTACAGACAAGTCAACAGCATGTTCTGTTGCAGGAGTAGGTTTAGGCTGCGACAATGCAGGGGTCAGTCCTGTAGTCCGTACGCAATCCTACAGTACAGATTAATGACAACATTGAATCATTTAGAGATTCCAACGCTTTGCCGAGGTTTATTGATACATCATTGCAACCTAACTAATGGTTCGTAGTACGTACCAAAAGCGCTTTAAGTGTACTTTCCATGTTCTCGATCTTAGACTTGAGCTCTAACATGCCTTCTGATTGTGATTCGTTTTGCATTTGCTGCTCCATTAATTTTGCACAGACTGGAATAGAGGACTTGATTTGTGTCATAGAAATAGTGGTTCCAACACCACGAACACGACCTCTTGTATCCTTTCCAAACACTTGAGACACTGGATCAATCAAGATGTCCTTTAAAGAAGATGAACTACATTCACTTCAGGTTTCCAAAATTTTTCTGATTTTGTCCTGCATCATTATGCTTGTTTAAAAATATATTTTGAATTCGATAAAATGATGTTTGACTGTGAACCCACCATACGCGGAGTGACACTGTCGGAAGTTGAACCGTCTTTTCTAGTATGAGCTTTGATCCATACATCGGTCCTTGTGATGGGTTTGTCACCCTCGAATATTGTTTTTGTCTGAAATTATGAAAAAAAATTCAGTGGGGCACTAAAAAAGAGGAAATGGTCCTAATGAACTAGCAGTACTTACCATGGCATGCTCCGTTCTTGCACTCCCATGTCTGCTAGTCGTATGATAGACTGTAAGACTCTTTCTATTATTGGCATTTTTACCTCTACGTTCAACCATTTTGGGTGAAGCGTTAAGAGTAACAAATTCAACCCAGTCCTCCGGCCTAACACTTGGAAGACAATTCTTCAGTCTATCATCGTGACTGACTTTGGTATCATAGTACTCCTTCCTCAGCTTGGCCTTATATCTACGAAAGACCTCGCACATGCTTTTCATACAATTGTCCTTAAATGTCGGAGGAATTTCGTATTCATTCTACATGCCAATCAAATATTGAAACTCAATCATAGTAATTGATTATATGATTAAGCAAAATGTCAATTAATTATTGTATGATAGAGTAAACCACCTGTAGTATGCTCCACACATCATCTTTACACCTCGATGGCACAACATGCCAGTCAGAAAAAGTAATAGGGATTTGTGAACGAACCAGATCCCCCCACCTTGAAGCCAACTTGTTTGAGTTTTCTCCTACTAGGAGGCCATTTTCATTAAATTCTACTTTTATCTTTGGTTGATTTGTTGAACCAACCGAAGGAAGAGTTTGGGAACTTTGAGCACTTACTGATGCCATCACACCTGTACATGGACACATTAATTGGTATTATGCATGATGTTGAATGTTCATACAATTTGTCATGGGCAGACTCAGGAGACACTAAACTAAACATCATGTAAATCATTCATGAATTAATTACATTCCATACATGTTACTCATTGTCCGAGTCAAAATCAAATTCTTTTAGAAGTTCTAATATGTTTGTATTTTCAGTAATAGGGGAGTGATAGAGGGTAGGATCTTCAAGTGCATCCACTCTTCTCGTCAATCTCTAAGGTGCCCTTAAAACAACATATCATCCAGATCTCCATTGATCCTTGGAGTAAAACACTTGACTTGCTTCAGATGCAAGAATGAACGGTTCATCAACATCCCTATCATTTCTTTTAAATTTCTCCATGTTTACCATTGTCAACTTTGTCTTTGGATCAACGAAGCATCCGTTCGACTTGTCCTCCACCCTAACCCAGTCGCAGTAGAACACCACTTGACTGAAATCAATGAATCCAACTCAATTATTTGTCTCACTATTCCGTAGTATGTGGTATCTGCTTATTTGAAATTCTTATCTTTTCCGCTAGACCTGAATGAAGTAATGGCTTGCATGGAGACCCCACTATTTTGCGTCGTCTTATTTGTTTCGTATCCACTTGTAGCAAATATAAAACCATTGGCACGGTATTTGTCATACGCTTTCACCTTGAAAGTAGGTCCATCAGCTAGCCATTTCAATGTTATCTCAGCATCATAACTATTTTCCAACTGCATGCAAAAACTGTTTCATTGTCTATTCGGTCTAAGATATAAAGAATAAATATATAGCAATTACCTCTTTACGTAGCCAAAGAATAAAACCATCATCCCTTTCCTTCGACAAACTTCCATTTTTCTTTGAGGCACTCAGACCACTTGATCTTAAATGTGTGTCATATCTCCTACGAGAATGACAATTGCATTGGCATGATACTTAGGTAAATATGGCAATGAAAAAGAAATTCATAATCGTAATGGGCACTTGCATACTTTATCCAGAGGTCGATGTCTTCATGACGGTGCAGAACCCATCTACAGGCTTGTTGGAACTGTACTAGAGAAAGACTTATGTCCTTGCCTTTGTCCAGAGGCCCTTCATTGACATACTCATCGTCATCATCGTCGAGGAATCTATCACGAGTGTACTTGTGATTTCCCTTATCACCATCTGACATGTATTCCATGCAATATAGAATAGATTCCTCTACGACATAACGTTCCGCAATACATCTTCAGGTCTAGCAACGTTCCTTACATATCCTTTATAATTTTTCATTAGCCTGCCGAAATGATTGTTCAATTGTTAATATTTTATCAATGCATATGTAATTAAACTGATACTTCACCAAGTTTAGAAGGAACATACCGTTCAAATGGATACATCCAGCGATATTTGACTGGACCGCAAGCTATCGCTTCATCGGCTAGATGCATCATGAGATGAATGCTAATAACAAAAAATGAAGGTGGGAAAATCTTCTCCAAGAGGCATACTGCCTCTGCCAGGCTACGTTTGACAGCTACCAAGTGCTCTACCCTGAATTCTTTTGCGCATAGTACATTAAAGAAGATAGAAATCCGTTGAATAGCTTTATGGAGATCCGTGTATTTTAGAAAGCTATGTTGTAGTAACACGGGCAACAAATGTTGCATGATGATGTGATAATCATGTGACTTCAACCCCCTTATTTCTAATTTCTTTAAATTCACATGATGTTTCATTGTAGAACAATACCCAATCGGTACCTTCAAATCATGTAAAGTACGACAAAAGAGTTCTTTTTCAGAACGGTTGAGAGTGTAGGGTGCCTTGGGTTTTGTTTTTTTGCCATCATGTCCACCTTCTTTCATCCACAAACTTTTCTTAATGTTTAAGGCCACTAGATCTTCACGAGCACTTGCTCCATCTTTCGTTTTGTCTTTCACTTCTAAAATCATTGACAATAGGTTTTCAGCAACATTCTTCTCAGTGTGCATGACATCCAAGTTATGACGAATATTGATTTCCTTCCAGTATGGCAATTAAAAAAGATGGACCTTTTGTACTAAGCACTCTTCTCATTGTCCAACACATCTTCACTCTTTTTTCATTTTTTCCCCTTCGATTTGTTGACATCCATCTGGATACCGTGCACCTTCTCTTCAACTTCAATCCCAGTCAATCGACGAGGACATTGACCCTCTTCGACTTTATTATTGAAAGGTGTCTTTTGGGTCCTGAAGACATGAGCAGTTGGAAGAAATCTTCGATGACCCATATAGCACATCTTTTTACTGTTCTTCAGATGTTCGGCAACGGTTCCCTTGCCACATATAGGGCAAGCAAAGTAACCATGTGTTACACAACCTGATAAACTTCCATAAGCTGAAAAATCATGAATTGCCCACAGCAAAATAACTCTTAGAATGAAAGTTTCGTTACGAAGAACATCGTACACTGATACCCCATTAGACCACAACTCCTTCAACTCGGCGATCAATGGTTGTAAATAGATGTCAATGTTCCTACCCCGCCCTTTTGGATCAGGTATCAATACGGTCAACATCGAGAATTCTCTTTTCATGCACATAGAAGGGAGTAGATTGTATAAAACTATGATTACAGGCCAAGTACTGTGAAGACTACTTAGATTGCCAAAAGGAATGACACCATCGGCCGCAACTCCTAAACGGACATTACGTTTTTCAAGAGCAAAATCTGGCCATGTATAATCAACAGATTTCCAAGTTGAGGAATCAACAGGATGTCGCATGACACCAGTTGATTGTTCTGCTCTCGCATGCCAAGTCATTTCATTACATATCCATGAAACACTACACACCAAAGTACAATTGAATACATATAAAAGTAACTATACATAAGAGCCAAATGGTCTCAATCAAGAATGAACTTACATGAAAATTTGAGTACTAACCTATAAAGTCTCTTAAGCCTTGGCGCCAGAGGAAAATATCTCAAAACCTTGGCAGGGATTGGTTTACATTGCTTCTGTGCCACATACTCAGACTTCCATCTAGATGCACCGCATACTGGACAACTTTGCTTGTCTTTGTGCTCTCTCCAATATAGAATACAATTATTTGGACATGCATGTATCTGATCATAAGCCATGCCCAAATCTTTGATCATTTTCTTAGCATCGTAAAAATTTTCTGGTAATGTATTTCCTCCAGGTAACAACTTCTTAAGCAACTGAAGGAGGTCACCGAAACTATTGTCTGACCAAGAATGCCGTACCTTCAGGTTATACAACTCAACAATAACTGACAACTTTGTGAATTCTATTGGGCATGAAGGGTACAATGGTTATCTTGCATCATTGAGTAATGACTTATATTTATTCTCTTCGTTCACTTGATAATCATGAACATTTGAAGTGCCTTCATTCTCATCTTCAGTTCTTAAGATATCCTCCATAAATGCATCAGCTTGTTCACCAATCCTTCCAAATGCATCGTTCACAAGTTCATCCATCCTAGGATTGTTCACACAATCGTTTTCAACAACAGACTCTCTTCTTGATGGTTGTTTATCACTTGAAGGTTTTCTTTCTCCATGAAAATACCATGTAGTGTGCGATCGATCAATACCATTTTCAAACAAATGTTCTGAAATCGTGTGGAGGCCGACCATCCCTTTTTCATTTCGGCATTTCATACACGGACATAAAAACTTATTATGACCATCACAATTCTCCAACGTAAACTCTAAAAATGAAGCAACTCCCTTTGCGTACTCCGCTGTTGCTCGATCGTCCAACGTCATCCACTCTTTACTAATTGATGACGCCATGTAGTGCACTATGACATACAATGTTTGTTATGCCATAATTACTTTAGTTTTAATTTGAATACCTAGGTTCAACTGCTGCTAGGTTAACCCTAACCCATTCAAGAATTGATCTTGCTCTGCATTGTTCGTATACATGAATTGTATCTACTTGTTCAAAATCCTGCAACATTTTGATGCGTTTCCCCAAATATACAGATATTTTTTGTTGATTTTCATGCCAATTCAACCATCGAAGATAGTCAAGGCATAAAAAACAACAAAAAATCATATATTCGAGGAAAAACGGCGACATGTTACCAAATTTTAAACAAGTACATACAGTTCATGTATACAACAACACATAGCAAATATCAATTCCTGAACTGTCCACTTTGGACAATTCAAGGATAATTATTTGTAAGAAGCATATTGCACTAGCAAATGACATGGACATGTACGGAGAGATTAATGTAACCAATACATCTCTTCGATACATAAATATCTCACTCACTGAGCAAGATAAACAACATAACAAATAACAATCCTCAAACGGGCAGATTATATCTCTAACGGAGGGGTGACTAGGTCTCTAGTAATTTTCAAACAGATATATATATATATATATGCACCACCTAGGGTCAATCTAAGCCATGTAACATAGCCCACAAGGACTCGTCATTCGCTATGCCATGGGTATAGCAAATCGGTGTCAAGGGTAGCTGTTACAGGTTTATGAATCACACATTAAAAACAATTACTTGACTATATATGCATTAAAATATATTTGCTTGAATTAATGATTGTTAAACAAATTGTCATATAAGAACAGGAAAATCTATTCTCAAAAGTGAATCTTTCTATTCATTGGATAATGCAAGTCTAATTAATTTATCTCTGATTTTCATTATTCATGTAGAATTCAAAGATTTAGCAACTGGACTTGCATGATGTCACGCCCCGAATCCGGATACCCAGATACGACCCGAAAATCCGTGGATCGACCCATACCCGAACCCAGAGGTGATCCATGAATGTCCCCTAGTAGTCCAATTAGGTCAATTAGACTACTAAGGTTCATTCGAAAACCCACTAAGTAAAAAAAAGGTCTAGATGTAGGAAACAAATAATTCAAATAATTCATAATTCAAATAATTCAATCAATCAACTAAATGTGGAGAGATGGAAGTGAGAACATGCTCTCAATCAAAGGCTTACATGCCCGTGAAAATAAATAAATAATATTGTAAAATAATCAAATACAACTTTCTAAAGTGTGGAATCGACTCCCAAATCCTCGCCAATCTCCTCAAATGCACCGGAGTCTTTCGTCTCAAAATCATCTCGCGTACTCGACTCCTCAAAATCTGAAAATGGTATCGGTGTAGCACCGTGAGCCGAGGCCCAGTAATACAACAATGTGCATGGTATGATATCATACTATACAAGTTTTTTTAATCAAGGTATGCATCTCAATCTTATAATAAGGATGTCATGAATATGAGGATGAATGCAGATGAGTAAGGGATGCCAATGCAACTAGTAACCATAACCACATAGGGTCTCCATCTCCTTCCCGCACTGGGAGCGGTCTCATCGACCCATCTGCAGGATATAATAACGTCTGGGGCCTTTCACCCTAGGGTACCGAACCCTGATTAATTGATAAAACCAATATAAACGTATATAATATACTTCAACCCCGTTCCCTTATGCACCCCTTATACGAAATGACGTGATGATCATAGTATGACAACAAGATGTACTAGGGTTATATGACATAAGCACACATGTATTTAACATTTAAATAAAAATATAAAATGAACCAATGATCATTAAGAGTAATAATATGGGAACGAATTAGGGTTAACCATGAATAGCATGTAACAATCACTGAAGGTCACGATCAACACGGATGAATAATATAAGTAGAAATCACAAGACAATCCAACACACCATGGCCGAACCCTATGAGGGATCCATGACACAAGGTCGAACCCTAAAGAAGGATCCAAGACACTTGGCCGAACCCTATGAGGGATCCAAGACACATGGGTGGGATCCCCATGCATACAAGTATAGGTCGAACCATCTAGGTATAATAGTCAATAAGACATGACCAAATATCACAATCAACATCGATGAGTAATATAAGTGAAAATCGCAAGAGAATCCAACACGCTATGGTCGAACTCTATGAGGGATCCATGACACAATGTCGAACCCTAAAGAGGGATCCAAGACACTTGGCCGAACCCTATGAGAGATCCAAGACACATGGGTGGGATCCCCATGCATACAGGTATAGGTCAAACCATCTAGGGTTTAGTTAAACAACAAGGTTAAAACCTTAATAGTTAATAATCATGACCGAACCACAAACAATTAATAGGTTTTTATAAAAAATGTACTACATTATAAAAATCATAACTAAATAAATATGAATTAAAAAAATATAAACTCAATAGATTTAAAAACTAGATTCACAGAGGTTTTAGGAAAAATAAATAAAAAAATATTCAGATTCAAAATATAGGTCAAAACTCTTAATTAATTGGGCCGAATAGAATCCGGGATACAGAAAAGTCCCGCACATTTGAAAAATCATAACTTAATCAATACAAATAAGAAAAATACAAACTCAAATGTTATAGAAACTAGATTTAAGGAGGTATTGAAGAAAAAGAAATAAAAAAATATTTAGATTCAAAATATGGGTCGAAACCCTTAATGAAGTGGGTCGGATAGAATCTGGGATTCTGGGTTTTACAAAAAAGTCTAGCATATTTAAAAAATTATAACTTAATCAATACAAATCGAAAAAATACAAACTCAAAGGTTCTAGAAACTAAATTGATAGAGATATCTATGAAAAATAATTAGAAAAATATTTAGGTTAAAAATATAGATCGAAATCTCAAGTGAAGTGGACTGTGTAAAATCTAAAATTCTAGGCTTTACAGAAAAGTCTAGCACATTTGAAAAATCATAACTTAATCAATACAAATTAGAAAAATATAAACTTAAAGGTTCTAGAAACTAGATTGATAGAGGTATCCATGAAAAATAATTAGAAAAATATTTAGGTTAAAAATATAGATCGAAATCTCAAGTGAAGTGGACCGTGTAAAATCTGGAATTCTGGGCTTTACAGAAATGTCCAGCACGTTTGAAAAATCATAACTTAATCAATACAAATCAGAAAAATATAAACTCAAAGGTTCTAAAAACTAGATTGATAGAGGTATCCATGAAAAATAATTAAAAAAATATTTAGATTAAAAATATAGATCAAAATCACAAGTGAATTAGACCGTGTAAAATCTGAAATTTTGGGTTTTTTGGTAAAGTCATACAACTTAGAAAAATCATAACTTAATCAATAAAAATCAGAAAAATACAAAATAAACGATTTTGAAAAATAGATTCATAGAGTATTTAGAAAAAAATAATTATAAAATATTTAAATTATAAAAATACAACAAAAATGATAAAGAACATAATCATCTATTATAGGTACAAAATAGACCATGGCCCAACCTATCATAGTGGCCCAAAATAAAGATCAACCCAATAAGAATAAAATAAATATTGTTGAAATTAATTTATAATGAGTATCAACCATTATCTAATGAAAAAGAAACAAAATCTTGAAGAAAAACAAGTATAGGATGGATCAAGCGTACTTACCTTAAGGTTTTTTAAACTTTAATGAAAATCAAAAGTTTATTCAAATTTGAAAGTCGTCGGATCGTCCTCTCCTCGGAGTATGTTCTTCTAATCGGAGTCCCCGTCAATTCTCTCTTCTTGCTTGAGTGCGATCGGTCCCCGGATGAAGGTTTAATGGAGCTTGCTCTATTTTTCAATGGAGTTAGGTTGTGAAAGCTTCTAAAGCTTTAGAGTTTTCATAAATAGGTTTAAGGAAGGATTAGGGTTTCTATTTTATTGAAATTCGTAACTATCAAAGGGATAACTTTTTCAACCCTCAAAAACTTATATTTTACACTATTAATGGATTAGAAATGGGCCCAAGGCCCATATACATCAATAGGCTTTATTTAAGAATATTATTAAGCCCAAAAGGTATCTAGATTGGCCATACAGGCCCACCCAACAATCATAACACAAATAATTATAAATTAATTCAATCAAACTATATTATATAATTTAAAAGTCCATACAATAAGGTATTGACACATGTCACACACACAAATCACATAAAAGTAGGCTAAATACATAAAAATCATAAAAAACGTTCAAAGCACCGGAAAAGTGTCAAGTGACATCGAAATGACCCGAAAGTGATTCGTGGGTCCCACACTCTTATTAAATAAATAAAATATAATTAAATATTATTTAAAAAATATAAGAATGGTAGGAAAGTTCAAAAATTACGAAAATACTATTTTTGTCAAAATCTCCCGAAATCTCCCGCTAGGGTTTTCATGTCTCAAGAAAGGTTCCAAATTTCACAGGTAAGTTGGTAAAGATAAAATAAGAATATTTTTTTGTGTCTCGGGCCCACAAAACAATTTTTTTATAAAAGTTCTAGAATGTTAGCTGAGGAAAGAAAAAGTCCCCTGCAAGTTATAGTTCATTAGTTTTAGCAAGAATTTTGCCCTAAAGAACGAATTTCAAAAATAACAGGTTTTTCAAAGTTGTCAGAATGAAATCAAATTAAATACACATACTCATACATGATATTAAACAATAAAAATAATAATAAGAGTTTGAAAAAGTTTCAAGTTTGCATTATTAGGTGAATTTACCATAATACCCTAGAACGAAAGTTCAGGGTATTACACATGACTTTAACAACTGATGGTAGTTTTGAAACTTAAAAAGTAGTATGTGGAGTTTTAGTCAAAGATGGAATCCAAACATTGTTTTCAATATGAGGGATATTGATTCTAGCAAATTAAAGGGAGGATCTGCATAAAAGTATAACGGATTAGCAATGCTTTGGACTTAGCAAATGGAGAAGAAGGATGTCATATCCATATGGAAACGTGGCTGCTTTTGTTTGAAGCAAAAGCAAGCTAGCCTTTTTTCACAAGAAAATTATGAAGACTTCCGAAATGCAATGAAATTAAAAATGCAAAATAGAGAATTGAGCCAAGATCTTTCACTTTAAATTCAAATTAATTTGTAATCCCTTAAACAGAAAAACTTTCATAATGCTACCCATTTAAGAAAGAAAAATGCTTCAATGCAGGCAGAGAATTTTCAAAAACAAAATTGATGTCATTTTATTCCTAAAAACAATCATACTCCTAACACAATGGTGAAGATCTAATATTATAGACCCCCCCATCATATATACATATAGTCAATATGTTACATGAACATTCACTAGACCATGCTTAGTGAAATCCAGGGCAATTGGGAATTTCCTTAAAGAGTTAAAGAATCAAGAGTCAAAAGCAAGAAATTCAGAAGTGCATCAACATCAAAAGAAATTTAAAGAGATGGTAACTGATCTAAAAAAGAGAAGTAAAAGAATGGTGCACTCATCAAGGACAATCCATGATGTTGTATTTGTAGCTATCAAATTCATATCAAGGAAAACAAAACAAATAAGAATCACTATGTTAGTTTGTATGAAAGATGACTAAAGCTTTCCATGCAAAGCTACTCATATCTCCTCTTTTCTAATTCTATTGCTTTTTTGGCAAGTTCTTGCACTACTCAAGTATAACAAGCTTTTAAAGAAAGCAGACAAAAATATAAGAGAGATAACAAAGCAGAAGAATCCAACAACAACTAAATATGACCGAACTCAATGTATACAAATATTTCCAGAATAATTCATGCCTTACAGAAAAAGGTCTTTCAACGAAAAAAACATTTTCCTTGGCCTGGTAAAGATAAGAACAAATGTAAAAAGAACTAAACAAGGAAAACAACACCCCACCACCAAATTCATTAACTAAGAATCACCCATCATCTTACTGTCATGATCTTTTGGTTATGAAGACTTAATAATCCAAAAGAGCATACCATGTATAGTATTTTTCTTGAGATAGAGAACACTATCAATTGAGCTACAATGAGTAAATCATAACAAAGGGAATTTCAAATTATACTAGATGATATGACAGGACCACTGATATTTGCTTAAAAGTGCATATTTTCCACTGTTATCTTCTAAGCGTTGTCACACTCTCCTACGTAAAACTGCTCTAATTATCCACTTTTCTACGTAAGAGTCTATTTCATTGCGCAGAACACACTTTTCTGGATGAAATGGTATATTTGCATGCATTAAATGCATTTCTGGAAGTCTAGGTATAAAGACGTTATGATCAAGTCTCATTACGTGTTTTTCTCTTGCAGAAAACTCGATCGGGCTACTCGAGACTTGCGGGCCCACGATCAACCACAGAAGCCTAATATCAAAGCTTGAAGAGCCACAGGCTATGACTAGAAGATATGAGCCAAATATGGGCTGAATAAGAGGACCAAAAAGCCAGCCCAAGAACGAAGAGAGCAGGAGAGCCAATGACCAAGAGACGGACCAAAGCGTTTAAAGCCATATGAGTCAGCAAGGAATGATGGTCTACTCTACTAGAGAAGTGTGAGGATGGTCACAATGAAGATCAGGGTTCCAGACCCTCTGCCAATACTTTTATCTTCATTTTCTGATATTTTCTATCTCCTCCCCCTAATTTTGTATCTCATCTCTCCTTATTCTCTCTCTCTTCATCTCTCGGTCCTCGGATCTACTGACCTAACCCCAGAACTCCTGCCCGTTGGCTCTGTCTCATCTCCCTTAGCTTTCGGACCGTTGGATCTCTCTAGATCCGTCGATCTACCAATTTAGGTCCCAATCAAGTCACCATCCATCCGATCGTCTCAAATTGTCTGTCACATCATCTTGTGAGACGATGGACATCATCAATCCTTGTGAACCAGTAGCCGGGCCCATTATCATCGACCCATGGCCCGACCATTTAGTGGACCTCGCAATTTTCAAATGCTTTAAATTAATTATTTTTAAATAAAAAAGGGGGGTCCATTAAATGGGAAAATTCCCCAAAGAATAGTAAGGTTTTACTTCAAAAAAAAAAAAATTATTTCAAAAAATCCCTAATTTCCATTAATGGAAACTAAGGAGCTTTAAAAGGGGAGAAGAGAGGGTTCTTTAGAACCCTAATTCGTCTCCTTTTTTCTCCTTTCTCTCCCCAAGACCTTTCCTCCACGTTTTCCCCCGGATCCTCCATCCTTTTCCCCTTCTCTTCATCTCCTTCATCTACTTTTTTACCACCGCCCTCACCGGAGTTGCAGGCGCAACTCCGGCCGTTCGTGAGCTCATTTGCAGCATCCCCTATTGCTGTTTCATCCTCCCAAAGTTGCTGCAACCCAGCAGCCACCAATCAGCATCCTTTTAGAATGGTTCAAACCGTTAACATTGAAGCTTGGATCACCGGAAATCGCACCTGCAACTTCCGGCCACCACCACCTCTCTTCACCGTTCTGCCTTCACCCCCTCCATTTGAATCCATCTCTCTCCCACAATCTTCCTCATCTCTTCTCCACACCTCATCACATCCTCAAAAGCCACACCTGCACTTCCAAAATCCAGCACCGTTTGCCACCTCAAACGGCCAAGCCGTTAGATTCTTAAGCTGCTGGTGCATCCTCAATAGACGACCTGCAACTAACTAGTTGTTGGATCGGCCTGCTTCCCACCTACACCATCACAGCACCAACGGCTGGTTTCATCTTCGCTCCATGACGTGATCTCCTTGACAGGCTCCTCTTTCAACGAACCATTCCTCCACGTGGTAGGTCTGCAACACGGCTCCAACCGGCGTTGTCTTCACCGATCCAGCATCCATTAAATCCGGCCAAGACCTCCCACCTGTGTGTGTGTACGTTCTAGCAACCAGTGGAGACCTTTGTCTCCCACGTCCCTACACCTTTTGGACGTGCACCACTCACCACACTACCACCTAGCCACCATCACGGTCACCATTAACCTCCATGAGCTGCCCTCTTGCCACTTGCCACTTGCCATTATCCTTCCAAAACCACAACCAGTGGTTCTTCCATGCAACCATGCTCTCTCCATGCCCACCTCCGGTAAGCTTGCAAGGTAATTCCTAGCTTTCTCTCTCTAGACCTATTTTGTCTCTCTATTCTCTCTTTAGGACTTTCTCGTTACTTTCTCTCTCTTAGTTTCAATCTCTCTCTAGTTAATTTTTATTGCTTTTTAGTAATTAGATTTTATTTTATTTTATTCAAGAAATGTAAGGTTTATTTCAATTAATAAAAGAATTTCTTTTAAGTGTAATTTGTAATGGTTGATTTTTTTTGTATGCTTCATAAATTCTCTCTAAATAAGATGATTGTTTTAATGCTCGAACCCATCATTCTCACCCTTCCATCCTTTTATTTTTAGCAATTTCTGAGAAAAAGCCATCATTTTATGTCCTTGATTTGCGTGAACTAATCCCGAGTGCGGATCGACATCCGACACAAGCCACTGTGCAAAATTGCTCATTCTACAGGTTAAAAGTCTCGGATAATTACAAATCTTGTTGATTTTAGGGTTTTCGTAACCAACGACGCGAAAAAACCCTACTTTCAACCACTAATGATTCGATGTTGAAGCCGTATATTCACACTTCAATTCCTAGAGATGCTTAAACTGCAAAATCAAATGTCCATAGTGTGGAAGAGTGTTTCCAAAGCATCAAGCTCCTTGTCCAAATAAACTGGTGGGTGATATTTCTTCCATTTGTAATGCAGACAATGCAGCTATGCTATTCCCAATTACTATTGGAGTTTCCTTTCAGATAATTTTACATTATTTTCTTTTGTCAAGGTCAGGAAGGGTCTGCCAAACGCCGCTTACCAAACTAAATAAACAGAGTGAAGTATTATAGACAAAAGTTCTGTTGGGCCAGGAAATGGAAAGCTGTATGAGACACCCAAACCAACTACTTATACAGTATATGATCAAAGGCAATATCTCCCCATCAGTTGGATGAAGCTTGACTTTTAAGCTCCATGGGAGTACCAACTTAGTATCAGTGACTTGTGCTTACAAGATAATGTTCCACGCATACTTGCACTGAGATAATAGATATTCTCAATGAAAATTTTTAGCTTTTAACCCCATGAAGTAATGAAGTACAGCAAGAACTTTCATTTCAAATTCTCTATGAAATTTTCGTTAACACTATAGTCTATGATGATGATAATACAATCAACAAATAGTAGTAACATCACTTAGCCACATAAGTAAACATAAGGAGTGCTAATAAGTCATGCTTGCACCAAGTTGAGTGAGGCAAACCATTTGGAGGCCTTCATATAAAGGCTCTTCCTATAGGTTGTAAAATTTAACAAAGTTTATATTTGAAGCAAAGTAATGCTGCCTAATGATGGAAATAACATGTTTCAAAAATATTGCAAGAGAACAATAGATTCTTATATACTTTATTAGTATGGTGCAAACTAAAGACTTCTACTCATCCATGTTTGAAAGCTCCTTAAAACCTTTTTAGTTTTATGTTGTACTCCCATTCAAATTATTGCCGAAAACATTCTAGATTCAAGAATGATACTATTGATGTATGCTTAATTCTCATTGGGCCTGAAATTTTACTTTATGGGATTCATAATTGACTCAAATGATTGAGCTCTTGTTACACATTGTGTTCCTAACAATGTATAACAAATGTGCGGAAATTCAAGAGCACTGTTGACTAACATTATGCTTTATCTAGACATGGTTCAGCATAATTTGGAATAGGAACTAATCCAAGTGTCCATATTTTATAATTGATGAGAATAAAAGGAGTAAATGCAAATATAAAGCTATGGAAGGATGCCTTGGAAATGAAGGGTTTTAAACTAAATGGACCTATGCAGAGTATACACAGTGTAACTTCAATAAGGGTCCACAAAGGGACAAGGTGCAAGTTAAGATTGATGGGTAGGAAATATCCCAAAGTGTCAAATTTCATCATCTAGGTTCAATTATATATAGGGAGGGATTGAAGAGGATGCTCCCCGTAGAACTAGAGCTGAGTGGCTAAGTGGATACAAACTTCTGGAGTGCTGCTATCTATGTGACCAATACATACTAAATCACTGATCAGACTGAAGGGGAAATTCTGGAGTGCCGCTAGCACCTGTGAGCTATGGTAGCTGAGGTAACAGAGGTGCCAGGCACAAATTCAACATCTATGGTGCAAGAAGCACCACGCATCATTTATTTTTTGTCTCAAAAGTGATACCTTATTGGCTCCTTGTTAAACAATCTTAAGATGGGTATGGCTTACACCCTTAATACTGCCCCAGATAATTAAGATTGAAGTTGAGTGGTCACCCTTTGAGATGCTCTATTGAACAAAATTGTGAAGCATCATCGGAATAACAAAAATTGTACCCATATACATTTCAAGTAAAACAAAGCAACAAATCACCATATTCATTAATTAAACTCTAGAATAGAAGCAAAACTAACAAAACAGAACCATAAATCATAAGACATCCCGGCCAAATTCCAACAACATGCATCAATAAAATCCATTGAAAAATAGTCAATTGGTTCAACCCAATTCAGTAACAAAGAAACCGACAAAGAACTAACAATCTAATTTAAGCTGCATGTACAGAAACCATGAACCAGCATCCAAAATAACTAGATCCCACATGGTAACTCATAAACATAAACCCTTAAACATGGTAAATCATAAACCCCAAAACCCTAAAACATGGTAAATCTAAACTGACATGGTAAATCATAAACCCCAAAACCATAAAACCCTAAAACATGGTAACTCGTAAACCCGAAAACCCGAAAACCCTAAACATTATAAGAGAGATGGAGAAATACTTACAGAGGCAATAGTGAGTTGATGAGAGAGGGCAACGTCGATCCGATGAGTGAGGGCAACTTCGATCCGATGAGTGAGGGCAACGTCGATCTGATGAGTGAGGGCAGCGGTGATCGTGATGATGATTGCGACTGTAATCTATGCAGACGAACAAGGGCGACATTGTGGTAGATCACTGAGAGGGAGAGAGGGAGAAAGGGCTATGATGGTGATCCGACGAGGATAGCGATGCCTACGATGGTGATCCAACGAATCACTGAGGGAGAGAACACTGAGAGGGAGAGAGGGATTGGGAAGGGAAAATATTGAAAGGGAGAAATAAACCACCCTTTGAGACGATTGGAGGTTATATTATGGGGTTCTGTGTTTGTGGGAAGATGTGTACGCGGTAATTTTTTTTTTGCCTCTAATTTCAATTACAAACGGTTTAAAACCATTTTAAAATGTGTCAGAACTGTTTCACAATATTTACAACGGTTCTGACACTAGTTTGTCAACGGTCAAAACTGTTGTAAACGCTACAACAATTGTTGTAAAATGAGAACATATGCCACACTTATATTTGTTTTGAAACGGCTCTTAGCCGTCTCAACATTTTGAAACGGTTTAAAGCCATGTCAAATGTGCAACGATTTTTAACCGTTGCAAACCTTAAAAACTGTTTGTTTCAAATTGGCAAATTTGGTGTAGTGGACACGGAAAAACCTAACTTTCAAATGGCACTGTTGCCGAGGATCTGGTTAATGTGTCCATTCTTGTTATGGAGACCGTTATCTTTTAGTATATACACTTAGAAATACTATAATCTAGAGCACTCTGATTGTTGTAATACTTATAAATAGTGATTGTGTACTATTGTTTGTAAGTATATTATTTTAATACTTGATTTTATATTATGCTTGACTATGTCGCAAACCTAACACTGTCATACCTTATCAAGGAGATCGTGTCAGAATGGTATGTTGACAAAATTATATCCTCAGATGATCTTAATTGGATAGTCTGGCTATTTGATTAGTAGGCTAGTTGACTAGCTGATATTCGCTTAAAAGTACATATTTTCCACTATTATCTTCTAAGCGTTATCACACTCTCCTACGTTAAACTGGTCTAACTATCCACTTTTCTACGTAAGAGTCTCTTTCATTGCGTAGAACACGCTATTCTGGACGAAAGGGTATATTTGCATGCATTAAACACATTTCTGGAAGTCTAGATATAAAGTCGTTCGGATTACGTCTCATTACGCGCTTTTTCTGTCGCAGAAAACCCTGATTGGATGATTCTCGAGACTTGCGGGTCAAAATCGATCATGAAAGCCCATTATCAAAGCTTAAAGAGACCACAGGCTATGACTAGAAGATATGGGCCAAATATGGGCTGAATAAGAGGACCAAAGAGTCAGCCCAAAGAACGAAGAGAGTAGGAGAGCCAATGACCAAGAGATGGACCAAAGCATTTAAAGCCACATGAATCAACAAGGAATGATGGTCTACTCTACTGGAGAGTGTGAGGATGGTCACATTGAAGACCAGGGTTCCAGACCCTATGCCAATACTTTTATCTTCATTTTCTGATATTTTCTCACTCCTCCCCCAAATTTTCTCTCTGATCTCTCCTTATTTTCTCTTTCTTCATCTCTCGGTCCTCTGTTCTACTGACCTAACCCCAGAACTCCTGCCCGTTGGCTCTAGCCCATCTCCCTAAGCTATCGGACCGTTGGATCTTCCATCGGACTGTTGGATCGTCCATCAGACAGTCGGATCTCTCTAAATCTGTCGGCCTGCCAATCTGGATCCTAATTCAGTCATCTTCAGTTTGATCATCAGCAAATCACGCATCATATCATCTCACTTCATTAGTCCTTAAGGGCCAATAGCTGGGCCCATCATCATCGACCCGCGGCCCGGCCATTTAGTGGACCCCACAATTTTAACATGATTTCAATTAAATTTTAAAAATTAAAAAAGGGGGGTCCACTAAATGGGGAAATCCCCCCAAAGAAAGGGTTTAAAAAAACTTATTTTTCTTATTATTTATTTTTGAAAAGTCCCCTATTTCCATTAAAGGAAATAGGGAAGCTTTTTAAGGGGAAGAGAAGGGTTCGTTGGAATCCTAATCCCCCTCCTATCTCTTTCTCTTCTTTCCCCAAAACCCCCCTACGATTTCCTCTTCTTTTGCTTCTTCTTTCTTATTTTTTTCTTCTCCTTCTTCTTCTTCTCCTCTTTTGTTTCTCACCGGAATTGCAGAATTCCGGCCATCTGCAACTCCATTTTTCTCCCCCTTAGCTCCATCTCCTTGCCCCTGTTGGATCGCCAACACCTCCACAGAACCCAACGGCGGGTTCTCACACACTGTAGCGTCAATTGCCGCCCCCTTCTACGTGAACAGCCACCGTCTCCACTGGCACTCCGCTACCACCATCATCATCTCGCCTCGCGCCACCCACCTGCTGCCCTGTTGGACCATGTAGATCGCCTGCCTCTTCACCTCAGGCCGCCAGCCATTGCAACCACAACGTTCACAACCTGCAAGGAGTTGCAAGCCGTGACTTTCAATTGGGCCTCCATCATTACCGCCTTCCACCGGACTGGCGCGTCGTTTCGCCGCTACTGCAAACGCCCCTCATCCTCTATTCTCTTACTCTCCAATATCATGCTGTCTCTTGCTAGAAAACAGCAAGAAACAAAAAGAAAAAAAGGATAAAAAGAAAGAAGAAGAGGAGAAAGGAAGGAGGGTTATCCTCCATCATCGTTATCACCTATTCACCACACCGCCATCAGTTGGTTTTACTCCTTGCTGCTATAAGCAGCCTCTCCATCGTTGCTGCGCATCGTGGCAGCACCATTGCAGCCGAGAAGGACTTCACTTGCCGATCCTCTAGTCCACAAGCACCCCTGCTGCTCCACCGTCAAAGGAGAGGAACGTCCTCTCATCAACTGAGATGTCTGGGTCATCCACAACCCCTCCATTCAACCGACAACTGGGTTGATTCTCACGGCCCTCCATCATCACCAAACCAACCGGTCTGCAAGTGCTCTATTTCTACCAATCGCCATGGTCGAAATCTCCAAATTCCAAACATGGAGGAATCGAGGAAAGTTACCATGGAAAGTTTATCCCTTTCTCTAACCTTTTGATTTCTCTCTAGTTTCTCTCTCTACTTCATCATCTCTTTCTCTCTCTAGGAATTCCCATTTCTCTCTCTTCTCTTTTTCTTAGTTTTAATTTATTTGCTTTATTTTTAGTTTATGCACTGTAATTCAAAGTTTTGAACAATAAATAAATTTCTAGATTTTTATTATAGTGTTGCATTTTTTTATTAATTTTGTCTTGCTTACATTAGCTTAATAATCTCTCTCTAACAATCCAAAAATGATGTTTTAAAAATTCACAAATCCACCACTCTCACCTTTTGTATTCTCCATATTTATCTAATAAAAGTCCATCATTTCATGTCCTTGAAATTGAGCACACTAACCCCGAGTGCGGATCGACATCTGACACGAATCCCTATACAAGAATTACCATTTTTGCAGGAATTAAATCAGATAAATTACAAATCTTGTTGAAATTAGGGTTTCCGTAACCAACGACGCGGAAAAATCCTCATTTCCATTAAAAGAAAGTGGGAGCTTTTAAAAGGAGAAGAGAAGGGTTCATTTGAACCCTAATCTCTCTTTTTTCTTGTCCTCTCTTTCCCCCAAAACATCCTACCCCTTCTTCCCCTCTCTCTTGGCTGTTTTTCCTTCTTCTTCTTCATCTTTTTCTCAAGTTTTTACCGGAGTTGCAGGCTGCAACTCCGGCCGATTACGAACTCCACCACCAAGCGTCTTCCACCTTGAACCACTGCCTTCTATCCGCCTATAGCAGCACCGCCCAAACGCAACCCTTGCTCCTCCTATTGCTGTGTGCAACACAGTAAGAAAAAGAAAAAAAAAAAAAAAACCAGTCGCCGGAGAACTCCATCTTCTCCGGCGTGCTTCTTCTTCTTCTTCTTCTTCTTCTTTCTTTCCTTTCTTCCCTTGCTGCCCACCTGCCTTCTCTCCCTTGGCAACACCCAAGCCAGAACCAGCACCGCCTTGACCATTTCGTCTACCAACGTGGGTTCTCTCCACCGTCCCTGTCCTCCTTTCAAACGGTAGCTCATCCACCTGTAACTCCGACCGGCAAGATACCTTGCACATCTCAGTCTCCTTCTCTTCCACGCCCCCTTCACAGTTCCCCACATCTCTTTCCCACATCTCCCAAAAAAAAAAAACCCAGCACTGCCTCTTCCATTCTTTGCCCATTTTTCATCCTCTTGCCCTCTCGATTTGATTCGCCTCAACTCCACCAGCCGTCCTCACCATTTGGAGAAGAGGGGGGTGCACTTGCTGGCCTGCAACACGGGGTTGCAGGACGTCTAGAAAAAAAATAAACAAAACAAAACCAAAGAAAAAGAAAAAGAGAAGAAGAAGAAGAAGGAGGAGGGGTGGATACCTCCTCGTTGTTGCCCCCACGCCTACAAATCCCACCTGCGGGACGTCTTCTTCTCCCCACGCCTCCTAGTGGATGGCCCAGCAAGCACGCTCCTCCCTTGGGAGCACCTTCTTCTACCATTTAAGAGGCCGATCAATCCAAACAACCTCTTGGCCGAACCTCATTCTACCTAATCTTCATGGTGGACTCATGGTGAGTTCTAGAAAGGTAATCTCTAACTTTCAATTTTCTCTCTCTAGCTCTATTTAACTCTCTCTTTCTCTCTATAGCTTTCTCTCTCTAAGTTTATATTGCTCTCTCTCTAAAGTCTCTTGTTTTCCCTTTCTTTCTCCACTTTATCTCTCTAGCATCATCATGATTTTTTAAGATAATTTTTATGGCTTTCTAGATTGTTTGTGAATTTAATTTGATTTTGTAAGAACTCCTTGAGGATGAATAAAATTGTTATTTTTGCATGTGTTAGTTTACGTTTGTGTTTTTGGTTATTTGTGGGAATCTCTCTCGAAAAATCACTAAGCATGTTTTAAATCGCTTCACCATTCTCACCCCACCACAATTTCTGAGATAAATCCATTATTTCATGTTCATGAATCGCGCGAACTAACCCCGAGTGCGGGTCGACATTCGACACGAATCCCTATACAAAAGTTCATATTTTGCAGGATTAAAATTCGGATCAAATTACAAATGTGTTGAAGTTAGGGTTTACGTAACCAACGACGCGGAAAAACCCTACTTTCAAATGGCGCCATTGCCGCTCGGGTGTACGGGAGTGCGAAAAGGACGTAAAGACGAAATTGGAAAGTTGCTGAAGCGGAAAGCTGCTCAATTTGGATAGCCCGACCTTTTCGGGAAACTTTCTATTTTTGATTTTTAGCAGTCTTTTAAATTACTATTTTTAATGACTCGGAAGGCCGAGTGCAATTTGTAATAATTTAAGAATTTTACTGCTTTCCATATAAACTGCTAGATCTTGTTCTAGGGTTTTTTAGAAACCCTAGATTAAGTGAAAAATACCAAAAAAATCAAAAAAATCAAAAGTAAAAAAAAATTAGGGTTTTATATTCTGCAGATTTTTAGAAATCACCAATCAAGGATTTGCGATTTTTGGAAAGATTCCAAAATCTTGAAACTCTGCTTAATTAGGGTTTCTCCTCTTAGAAGTTTCCTCTTTAGAAGAATTTCTATCTTTATAAATCTTCCGAATTTGGAAAAGTCTACAAAAATAAACACCCTAAATCTAGCAGAATTTCAATTTTGGGAAATTTTCCAAAATTGTAAGGGATCTCGCAATCAAATCTTTCGTGGAAGATCTTCACAGTCGGGAAACTTTCCAATCTAGGTATTTTCCATCTAGGAATTCTTAAATTTTAACCCATCTCGAACTTGGAAATTAATTCAAAAACTTGCCTATATCCAATGCGTGCTCTGTGAACCCTAAAAAGGCAAGGATCTTCCAAATAGAATCCCAAATACCTAGACCATGCGATCTAACTTTTCTGCAGCGTACGATTCCAGTGTGGGTAGGGAGCGAAAGCTTAAGGAGGTGGAGTCAAGCCCAAGCCCATTAGGATACCCCTCCCTATTCCACGGCGGCGACCCCGTGGCGTGGCCTGAAAGTAAGGTTTTTTACGCGTCGTTGGTTACGGAAACCCTAATTTCAACACATTTGTAATTAATCCGAGACTTTTAAACTGTAGAATGAGCAATTTTGTACAGTGGCTTGTGTCGGATGTCGATCCGCACTCGGGATTAGTCGGGTTAGTGCAATAATGAACATAAAATGACGGAAAATTTGTAGAGAATGGAACATAATATTATTCAAATCAACTTCATTCAATCGAACATGTCTCTTACAATCAAGTAAAAATAACTGAATTATAAAGCATAAAAAAAAGAATAAACTAGAGAGAGAAAGAGAGAACTAGAGAGAGAAAGTAGAGAGGAGATTGTAGAGATAGAGAGAGAGAGAAAGAAGAATGAAAGTAGGTGAGAAAAGTAGGGAGAGGAAGACCTATCCTAGAGAGAGAAAGGTAGAGAGATGAGAAAAAGAAAATGCTCACCATGGTAACTTACCGAAGTGGTGATCCGGATATCAGCCATCGATGAGTGAGTGAGGTTGAACCGCCAAAGGTGGACCGACATTGTGTTGCTTGGTGGTTCTCCAGCCAAGAATGGTGGTGATGAGTGGTGCGTGATTAAACTGAATACGCTTGGAGCATGATGGAGCAACTTCCTGATTTGCAAGTTTTTGAGAAGATATGGCTACGGGATCTCGAACTTGCTTCCCTGTATGAAGAAGGTGAGAAGCACCGTGATCGTTAGAGGTGTGGAAGATTGGAGGAGTTGCAGACGACGGTATAGGGTGGAGGAGAAGTTGATCGCTGCACCACGCCACCAACCTATGAAGGATCAACACATGGTTTGCAAGCAAGCTGACGAGAGATGGTGGGAACAAAACTTTGCAGGCGTTTGTATGAGTGAGCAATGGTGATGGAGGCGTTGCTAGGTATTGCAAGTGAAGGGAAAGATAGCCGGAATTGTAGGCAAAATCGGTGAAGATGGATGCTGGTTGTTGGTGCGTGGTGCAGCGGCAACAAGTAAAAAAGGGTGAAACAGTGAGGAGCACACCGGCAAGTGGCAAGAAAAATGATGAGAGGAGGTGCTTTTAATATGAGGGGAGAGAACCCTTACGGTGACAGTGGTGGTGAATGGTGGTGATGGTGTGCTGGAAGGTGTGCCCGTGTGAAGGAGGCGGCAGCAAGGGGTTGTTGTTTGTCAGCGAGGCAGCAAGGTGGATGGACCACTGGAGTAGCAGATCTATGGTGCTCGCGGAGTGCAGGTTGCTGGAGAAAACAGTGGTGGGTTAGACGGTGGTGGTGGTTGAGGAGGTGCAGACCACCTCTTCCCCTTTTCCTTTTGTTCTTCTCTCTTTTTTTTTATTTTTTTCTGGTTTTTTTCTTGAAGAGAAGGGCTAAGGGCTAGGCGGTAAATGGTAGCTTGGGTGCTGTCTGTTGGAATGGTACTAGGTGCAGCAGGTTACAGTAGCGGTAATGGAGGTTTGAAAGAAGAGATACCGGCTGGAAAGATCGAGATACTTTGGAACGTGGGAGGAGAGAAGAGAGGAGGCGGTAAATGGTGGTGCTGTGGATGGAGGCCACCGATAGGAGAGGAGAACAACAGCGAGTTACTGTGCAGGTTTCCGGCGAGCTTCTCGCCGTAGAAGACGACCGGAGTTGCACCTGCAACTCCGGTGGAATTAAAGGAGAAGAAGAAGAAGAAGGAGGATAAGAAGAAGAAGAAAACGAAAAGAAGAAAGAGAAGAAGAAGAAAGGGAAGAAGTAGGAGAAAAGCTCACCGTTGCATGCTGTGAATGAGGACGGTGGTGGAGCACGGTTCGCTGGCCGGAGTTGCAGACCTGCAACTCCAGCAAAAGTAAAAGAAAAAGAAGAAGAAGAAGAAGAAGAAGAAGAAGAAGAAGAAGAAGAAGAAGAAGAAGGAAGAGAAGAAGAAGAAGAGGAAGAAGGAAGAGAAGGAGGAGGAGGTGCTCCACTAACTCGCCGGAGAAAGGTCGCCAGAAGAGAAGAGGAAGAGGAAGGCCAGCAAAAAGAAAGGGAAGAGAAGAAGAGGGAAAAGAAGGAAGAAAAAGGGGGGGGAAAGAACCAACCCCTAGGGTTTCCATGGGAGCTTTTAAAGAGAGAAACCGTGGGTTTCTCCCTTAGAAACTCACAGTTTCTAATTTGAAAATTATACATTTTTTTTATCATTTTTTCTTAAGGTGCGTTTGGTCACCAAGTGAAAAAAAATGCATTTTTCTCAAAAGCCCTGTCTTTTGAAATAATCAAACTTGCTTCCAGGGTTTTGAATCGGGGCTAAATGACGAGGACCCTCCGATGAACATAAGTTGTTGGATGATGAGATAGGGAGCTCACTCGATAGATCGGATGATCGACCGATTGATCAGATGTTAGGGATGAATAATCGGATGGTCAGATGGTAGATCGGATGGCAATCGAATGGTGGATTTGATGGATGATGGTGATAGGTTAAGGAGAGAGAGTTGATTAAAGCTAGGAGAGAGAATTAGGGGAGATGAGAGAAAATGGAGAGAAAAGCATTGGTAGAGGGTCTGGAACCCTGGTTTTCACTGTGTCGCTCCTTACTCTTCACCAGTAGAGCAGACCATCATTCATTGTCGATTCATGCGGCTTTAAACACTTTGGTCCGTCTCTTGGTCATTGGCTCTCCCACTCTCTTCGTTCTTTGGGCCGGCTCTTCGGTCATCTTTTTCAGCCAATATTTGGCCCATATCTTCTAGTCATAGCCTGTGGGCTCTTTAAGCTTTGATAATGGGCTTTCATGATCGATCTAGGCCCGTAAGTCTCGAGAATCGTCCCATCGGGGTTTCCTGCGACAGAAGAAGCGCATAATGAGACTTTATCAGAATGACTTAATATCTAGACTTCCAAAAATGTGTTTAATGCATGCAAATATACCATTTCATCCAAAAAAGTGTGTTTTACGCAACAAAAGAGACTCTTACGTAGAAAAGTAGATAAATAGAGTATTTTAACGTAGGAGAGTGTGATAACGCTTAGAAGATAACAGTAGAAAATACGCACTTTTAAGCGAATATCATGGCCCACAGGAGGTAAGTCCCTATCCTCGTCTTGAGTGCGATACAGTGTTATTGGGTGCATCATTGCCGCTTATCTATTTACTTGCGCATACATATTATTCGACTTGCATGGAGTGACTGTTAATCAATCAACTTAAAGAGAGCAGACCCAGCTCCAAAATTAAAACTGGTGGGATTTCATTACCCACCTCATCATTCCAACTGATTCGATCCCAAGGCTCTACTTAATTAAAAAGAATCAAGAATTAGAGCAATTAGCCCGGTGTTCGAGGAAAAATCCACACAAAGCGAACCCGCTTAACATCCAATCGAAATAAGACCACGAGCGCGGTCCCTGTTGTCTAACACACCCATAAGTCCTTGCTACTCAAGTACACTGAGCTGGACGTGGCATCTTGGACTATTCAGCGGTTAGTTGTGTGTGGACTAGGAACATGCACCAACCCTAGCTTAACCCGAGGGAACACTCTTCTTATACACTTGACCAATCCGGTTAGTGACGTACTTAAGACAGCCATTGTGCCGCACGTCTGTCTAGGCTTCAGATTGCCTTGTTGTTTTGAGTTAGTACTAAAGGATTTGCTCTGAAGAGTGTAGCCTGGTGAGAACCTCTAAGTGCAAACAGTTAGTCTGGCGGTTAAAAGATAAACCAGTGGTCCGCCCACTGTCATAATCTACTCTAGCCCCAAAACTAGTAAGATAATTCCTAAAATATATCCTGATTGCTTAGAATAGGATTATCTGTGCTTGGTGTGCATCATTTAGGATAGTATTCCTCTTTGGCAACTTTTTGCCAAATCTAGAGCTCGCTCCTTCTGCGTATGCCCGTTTGGACTCGTACGAACAAACGATTGATTTGATCTGAGAATCACGTGCCTTCAGTGGATCCTCCACTGAATCCTTCCCCATTTTTTTCCCCACCCGCCTCTCTCAGTACTACTACCTTTGTAGTAATAGCAACCGAACGACCTCTTATCGAGACGTTCGCCCCTATCTAGGCTAATCCGCCCACTTGCATTGTTCACCCACCTACTACGGCGGTACAGTTTGAGATCAGGCCGTAGACGATCCAAATGCTGCCAACCTTTCGCAGTCTCCCAAGAGAAGACCCATATTCCCATATTAGGGAATTCCAACATGTCATCCTACTTTTCAAGAACCAAAACCTCGATGATGACAATGTACATCTACGAGTTTTCCCATTCTCGCTCAAAGACCGAGCCTCAGATTGGCTCTACTCTTTACCCGCTAATTCAATCAGCAGTTGGAAAGAGTTGGTGGGCAAATTCATGTCTAAATTCTACCTCATGACTCGGACCAACCAAATGAAGCAACTCATCTAGGACTTCCGACAGAAGTCCGATGAGAAATTTTTTGAAGCGTGGGATAGATTCCAAGACTACCTGACTAAGTGTCCCCACTATAGCATCGACAAGGGCAATCTTATCCACGTCTTCTACAAGAGACTTACTGATGAGTCCCGGACCATGGTAGAGTCAATGTGCCAGGGAAAATTCCTACACCAAACTCCGACCGATGCATACAAATTCTTGGGAGAGTTAGGAGAAAACTCTCAACATTGGACGACTGACTCAGAGTTTAGTCGAGCTACTTCGGTCCAAAGGACCACCAAGGCACATGACGCTACACCAGACACTGAGCTTCGATCTGTCATTCAAGAGTTGAGCAAGTCAGTCTCGGCACTGGCTGTGTCAGTACAAAAGCGTACTCAACAATCGACCCCAGTCATGCATGTAGGACACGAGAGCCCTATGGAATCCTGCACCCTTTGTCTGCAATCCTCCCATACTACTGAGCATTGTCCTTTGAATGAAGGATGGTCCAATCCTCTTCAGGAAGAAGTTTGTGCTTTCAGCACATACAAACCACCCACTCAGAACTCGTATAGTCAATCTTATCATCCTGACACGAGAAACCACCCTAACTTCTCTTGGAGGCCTCAATCTACTCAACCACAAGCTCAACCTCCACGTCAGCCTCAAGGCACGTATCCTCCTGGGTTTAATCAACCCAATAGACAATTCAATCAGGGTTAGTACCAGCACAGTTAGTACCCATCTACTCAAAACCAGTAGTTCCAACAAGGTCAATACTCTGGACAATTGAGCACATTTCAGAATCAGCAAAGAGTCCCACAGACCTTTCAGAACCAACAGATTGTCCCCACCACTTCTCCATCCTACAACTATAATGCCCCGATGAGCTTTAGTAGAGAATTGGTGTGTCACGCCCCGAATTCGGATACCCAAATACGACCCGAAAATCCGTGGATCGACCCATACCCGAACCCAGAGGTGATCCATGAATGTCCCCTAGTGGTCCAATTAGGTCAATTAGACTACTAAGGTTCATTCGAAAACCCACTAAGTAAAAGAAGAAAAAATGTAGAAAGCAAATAATTAAAATAATTCATAACTCAAACAATTCAATCAATCAATTAAATATGGAGAGATGGAAGTGAGAACATGCTCTCAATCAAAGGGTTACATGCCCGTGAAAATAAATAAGTAATGTTTTAGAACAATCAAAATCAAGTCTTCTAAAGTGTGGGATCGACTCCCAAATCCTAGCCGATCTCCTCGAATGCGTCGGAGTCTTTCGCCTCAAAATCATCTCACGTACTCGATTCCTCAAAATCTGAAAATGGTATCGGTGTAGCACCGTGAGCCGAGGCCCAGTAATACAACAGTGTGCATGGTATGATATCATACTATACAAGTTTTTAACCAAGGTATGCATCTCAATCATATAATAAGGATGGCATGAATATGAGGATGAATGCAAGTAAGTACGGGATGCAAATGCAACTAGTACCCATAACCACATAGGGTCTCCATCTCCTTCCCGCACTGGGAGCGGTCTCATCGACCCATCTGCAGGATATAATAACGTCTGGGGCCTTTCACCCTAGGGTACCGAACCCTGATTAATTGATAAAACCAATATAACGTATATAATATACTTCAACCCCGTTCCCTTATGCACCCCTTATATGAAATGACGTGATGATCATGGTATGACAACAAGATAGTACAAGGCTACATGGCATAAGCACACATGTATTTAACATTTAAATAAGAATACAAAATGAAACATGATCATCAAAAGTGGTAACATAGGAACGAATTATGGTTAACCATGAATACCATGTAACAATCACTGAAGGTCGCGATCAACATGGATGAACAATATAAGTAGAAATCACGAGACAATCCAACACACCATTGCCGAACCCTATGAGGGATCCATGACACAAGGTCGAACCCTAAAGAGGGATCCAAGACACTTGGCCGAACCCTATGAGGGATCCAAGACACATGGGTGGGATCCCCATGCATACAAGTATAGGTCGAACCATCTAGGTATAATAGTCAATAAGACATGACCAAATATCACAATCAACATCGATGAATAATATAAGTGAAAATCGTAAGAGAATCCAACACGCCATGACCGAACTCTATGAGGGATCCATGACACAAGGTCGAACCCTAAAGAGGGATCCAAGACACTTGGCCGAACCCTATGAGAGATCCAAGACACATGGGTGGGATCCCCATGCATACAGGTATAGGTCAAACCATCTAGGGTTTAGTCAAACAACAAGGTTAAAACCTTAATAGTTAATAATCATGACCGAACCACGAACAATTAATAAGTTTTTTATAAAAAAATATACTGCATTAGAAAAATCATAACTAAATAAATATGAATTAGAAAAATATAAACTCAATGGATTTAAAAACTAGATTCACAGAGGTTTTAGGAAAAATAAATAGAAAAATATTTAGATTCAAAATATGGGTCGAAACCCTTAATGAAGTGGGTCGGACAGAATCTGGGATTCTGGGTTTTACCGAAAAGTTCAGTACGTTTGAAAAATCATAACTTAATCAATACAGATTAGAAAAATATAAACTCAAAGGTTCTAGAAACTAGATTGATAGAGGTATCTGTGAAAAATAATTAGAAAAATATTTAGGTTAAAAATATGGATCGAAATCTCAGGTAAAGTGGACCGTGTAAAATCTGGAATTCTGGGTTTTACAGAAAAGTCCAGTACGTTTGAAAAATCATAACTTAATCAATACAGATCAGAAAAATATAAACTCAAAGGTTCTAGAAACTAGATTGATAGAAGTATCTGTGAAAAATAATTATAAAAATATTTAGATTAAAAATATGGATCGAAATCTCAGGTAAAGTAGACCGTGTAAAATCTGGAATTCTGGGTTTTACAGAAAAGTCCAGCACGTTTGAAAAATCATAACTTAATCAATACAAATCAGAAAAATATAAACTCAAAGGTTCTAGAAATTAGATTGATATAGGTATCCATGAAAAATAATTAGAAAAATATTTAGGTTAAAAATATAGATCGAAATCCCAAGTGAATCGGACCGTGTAAAATCTAAAATTCTAGGTTTTTTGGTGAAGTCATACAACTTAGAAAATTCATAACTTAATCAATAAAAATCAGAAAAATACAAACTAAACGGTTTTGGAAAATAGATTTAAAGAGGTATTTAGAAAAAAATAATATAAAAATATTTAAATCATAAAAGTACAACAAAAATGATAAGAACATAGTCATCCGTTATAGGTACAAAATAGACCATGGCCAAATCCATCATGGTGGCCCAAAACAAAGATCAACCCAATAAGAATAAAGTAAATATTATAAAAATTAATTTATAATGAGTATCAACCATTATCTAATGAAAGAAAAATAAATCTTGAAGAAAAACAAGTATAGGATGGATCAAGCGCACTTACCTTAAGGTTTATTGAATTTTAATGAAAATCAAAAGTTTCTTCAAATTTGAAAGTCGTCGGATCGTCCTTTCCTCGGAGTATGTTCTTCAAATCGGAGTCCCCGTCAATTTTTCCTTCTTGTTCGAGTGCGATCGGTGCCCGGATGAAGGTTTAATGGAGCTTGCTCTATTCTTTAATGGAGTTTGGTTTTGTGAAAGCTTCTAAAGCTTTAGGGTTTTCATAAATAGGTTTAGGGAAGGATTAGGGTTTCTATTTTGTTGAAATTCGTAACTAGCAAAGGGATGACTTTTTCAACCCTCAAAAACTTATATTTTACACTATTAAAGGGTTAGAAATGGGCCCAAGGCCCATATACATCAATTAGGCTCATTTAAGAATATTATTAAGCCCAAAAGACCTCTAGATTGGCCATACGGCCCACCCAACAATCATAACACAAATAATTATAAATTAATTCAATCAAACTATATTATATAATTTAAAAGTCCATACAATAAGGTATTGACACATGTCACACACACAAATCATAAAAACGTTCGAAACCCTAGAAAAGTGTCAAATGACATCGGAATGACCCGAAAGTGATTCGCGGGGCCCACACGCCTATTAAATAAATAAAATATAATTAAATATTATAAAAAAAAAATAAGAATAGTAGGAAAGTTTAAAAATTACGAAAATACTATTTTTGTCGAAATCTCTCGAAATCTCCTGCTAGGGTTTTCATGTATCAGGAAAGGTTCCAAATTTCACAGGTAAGTTGGTAAAGATAAAATAGGAATATTTTTGGCGTCTCGGGCCCACAAAATAATTTTTTTATAAAAGTTCTAGAATGTTAGCTGGGGAAAGAAAAAGTCATCTGCAAGTTATGGTTCATTATTTTTAGTAGGAATTTAGCCCTAAATAGCGAGTTTCAAAAATAGCAGGTTTTTTTCAAAGTTGTCAGAATGAAACAAAATTAAATACACATACCCATACATGATATTAAACAATAAAAATAATAATAAGAGTTTGAAAAAGTTTCAGGTTTTCATTATTAGGTGAATTTACCATAATACCCTAGAACGAAAGTTCGGGGTATTACATGGTGCCTCAGCTCCCATTAGCTGCCCCCCAATAGTCGGTCCCCCAATCCGGTATCGAGGACCTTCTAGCTCAACTCATTACTCAGCAACAACAATCTATGCAACGCCTAGAGCAACAGCAACAACAATCCATGCTTCGTCTAGAGCAACGCTTAGGCAACCTGGAAGCTGAGAAAGCTAAAGGCATCTTTCTTAGCCAACCCATCGCTAACCCAAAAGGAAATGCCAAAGGAGTAGTATATGAGATCGGTTCCCAATCTCAGAGCCAGAATAAGAACTGTCAAGGGGAAGTGCAAGCTGTAACCACCCTACGATCAGGAAAAACTGTGGACATGGGAGTCTAACCACCGTCGATGCCATCTCCAGCACCCAGCACTCGTACAGAGGAAACTAGTACCAATCCTACCTCTACTTCTTCTACATTTGCACCAACATCAGATATCCCTGTGCAAAAATCTAAGGCTAAAGACAAATCCATTTGTCAAGTAAAGCCTCCCTTCCCGGACAGACATGTCCAAGATAAGCGGGATCAGCAATTCTCAGAGATCTTAGACGTCTTTAAAGACGTCCAGATCAATATCCCATTCCTTTCTGCTATCAAGCAAATCCGCTCCTATGCCAAATTCCTCAAGGACTTGTGCACAGTCAAGCGGCGTACGCATGTACCCAAAGCTGCCTTCTCGGCTGAAAAAGCTACCGCGTTCATTCAACACAACAGTGTGATCAAACACAAGGATCCGGGTAGCCCAACTATCCAATGCAAAATTGGAGACAACTTTAGCTGCACTGCCTTGCTAGATTTAGGGGCTAGCGTCAACCTCATACCATTCTCGGTATATCAGTAGTTAGGACTGAAAGATATGAAGCCTACCAATGTAACCCTGAAATTGGCTGATCAGTCCATCAAGATTCTAAGAGGAATCATTGAAGATGTCCTAGTAAAAGTCACTGACTTTTATTATCCTATGGACTTTATCATTCTCGACATCGAGCCGTGTCAGGATAATCGCATTCCAGTCATCTTAGGCCGCCCTTTCCTTGCCACCGTAAATGCACACATTGGGTGTCAGGATGGAAACATGTCCATTGCTTTCAGTAACCTCAAAGCTAAGGTCAATATCTTTCGTTTAATGCAACAAGATGCCGATCGCGATGTAGCTGATGAAATGTGTGCCGTTGAGAGTCTAATCCCAGACTCCACCGAAGATATTCTTAAACAGTGTCTAGCACACTTTGGGGCTGACTTTGCAACAGAGTCAGCCATTTTTTATCTCAACGATCTTTTGGAGACTGCTCCATTGATAGATATCCCCGCTCCACTCATCGAGTTCGAGCCTCTGATAACCATGGGCAGAGAACCTATCCTCCTTTTACCTACCGAGTAAAACCTCTTTTATCCGTGTCTTCTGAGACACATTCTTCCACTCCATCTGCTATGAAATTGGAGCTCAAGCCTCTTCCCACAGATCTTTCCTATGCCTATCTTGGTCCTAAGAAAACCTACCCTGTGATTATTGCTTCCGCTTTGTCTGTGAGTGAACATAAGAAACTTCTTGAGTTGCTCAACGATCACAAATCTGCGATAGGGTGGACTATAGATGATATTCGAGGCATAGACCCCTCGGTGTGCCAACATCACATCTATCTCGAGGATGAATCCAAAACCTCCCGAGAACACCAGAGGAGGTTGAACTCCATCTTGAAGGATGTAGTCCGGGACGAGGTCCTTAAACTGTTAGATGCGGGTATCATTTACCCCATCTCCGATAGCAGATGGGTGAGTCCTATTCATGTCGTCCCTAAAAAGGTAGGATTCACAATTGTGGAAAATGAGAACAAGGAAATGGTCACCCAGCGCCTAAAGAAAGGGTGTAGAGTCTGCGTCGATTACAGACGACTCAACACCAACACTAGGAATGACCATTTTTCTTTACCCTTCATAGACCAGATGTTGGAGAGACTAGCAGGTCACTCCTATTACTGCTTCCTTGATGGTTACTCAGGGTATAATTAAATACCCATCGCCCCTAAGGATCACGAGAAGACAACTTTCACCTGTCCCTTTGGCACTTTTGCCTACAAGTGCATGCCCTTTGGCCTCTGTAATGCACCCGCAACCTTTCAAAGGTGTATGATGAGCATATTCTCTGACATGGTGGAAAAATTCCTCGAAGTCTTTATTGATGACTTCTCAGTTTTTGGGTCATCCTTTGATGACTGTCTGAACCATCTAGGGCTTGTACTTCAACGCTCTCAGGACAAGCGACTTGTCCTCAATTGGGAGAAATGCCACTTCATGGTCAAGAAATGCATAGTTCTGGGATATGTCATTTCCCATCAGGGCATTGAGGTCGACAAAGCTAAAATCGATATCATCTCGACCTTGCCCATTCTTAAGTCCGTACATGACATCCGGTCCTTTTTGGGACACGGAGGATTCTATAGGCGATTCATCGAGGACTTCTCTCAAATCGCTCGACCTCTATCCCATCTTCTGGCTAAAGATAGTCCTTTCGACTTTAATGCTGAATGTGTCAAGGCATTTGAGCGTCTCAAATCTAACCTCACTTCTACACCCATTATACGTCCCCGGATTGGACTCTACCTTTCGAGGTGATGTGTGATGCTTCTGACTATGCCTTAGGAGCCGTTCTAGGGCAGCGAGTTGACAAAAGGTCACACGTGATCTACTACGCGAGTAAAACTCTTAACTCTGCCCAAATGAATTACTCTACCACTGAGAAAGAACTCTTGGCGGTAGTCTTTGCCCTTGATAAATTCCGTCAGTACCTCTTAGCCACTAAGGTGGTCGTGTACACTGATCATGCAGCCCTTCGTTATCTCATGTCGAAAAAGGAAACCAAGCCTCGATTAATTCGATGGATTCTCTTACTGTAGAAATTCGACCTCGAGATTAAGGATAAGAAAGGAACTGAGAATGTAGTGGCTGATCACTTGTCTAGACTGACTTTAGAGTCATCCTTCAACACCCAGCCCATCCCTGAGACCTTTTCTGACGAACAACTATTCGCTATCTCCGTTAATCCATGGTATGCTGACATTGTCAACTACCTTGTCACCGAAGAAATGCCTTCACACTGGTCAAAACAAGACAAAAGCCAATTCCCAGCAAGAGTTAAGTACTACTCTTGAGATGACCCTTATTTGTATAAATACTGTCCTGACCAGATCATTCGTCTCTATGTCCCTGAGTCGGACCAACTCAATATCTTGTCCTCGTGTCATGACCAACCTTGTGGTGGTCATTTTAGCACTAAGAAAACTGCAGAAAAAGTGCTGCAATACGGATTCTACTGGCCCACACTATTTAAAGATGCCCACATCTACAGTAAAACCTGTCCTAATTGCCAGCATCTAGGCCGCATCTCCCAGAGGAACATGATGCCCCTAACTCCCATCCAGGTCAATGAAATATTTGACATCTGGGGCATCAACTTCATGGGCCCCTTTCCGATTTCCTATGGTTTTGAGTGCATTCTCCTTGCGGTAGACTATGTCTCCAAATGGATAGAAGCCATTCCCACCAAGACCAATGACCACAAAGTGGTGGTCAAATTCTTAAAGGAGTTCATCTTTGCCCGGTTCGGTGCCCCTAAGGCCATCATCAGTGATGGGCACACCCATTTCTGCAATAGGATATTCGAGAAATTAATGAAAAAGTATGAGGTAACCCACAAGGTTGCCCTAGCTTATCATCCGCAGACTAGTGGTCAAGTAGAGGTTTCTAATAGTCAGATCAAGCAGATCTTGGAGAAGACAGTCAATACCACACGTAAAGACTGGTCTACTCGTCTCACTAATGCTTTATGGGCATACAGAACCGCCTACAAGACACCACTCAATATGTCTCCCTATCGTCTGGTCTTTGTGAAACCCTGTTATCTTCCGGTAGAGATTGAACATCGTGCCTTGTGGGCCATTAAGAAGCTTAACTTCGACCTAGAAACCACAGGGGAGGAGAGGAAATTTCAAATAAATGAGTTAGAAGAACTCAGAAATGATGCCTACAACTTGTCCAAGAATTACAAAGCAAAGATGAAGTGGATACATGACAAGAGCATCCTCAGGAAAGAGTTCCATCCAGGACAGAAGGTCCTTCTTTATAATTCTCGTCTTCACCTCTTCCTTGGGAAACTAAAATCTAGATGGACTGGTCCTTATACGGTCACAGAAGTCACACCCTTTGGGGCAATCACTATTGAGGATCCCAAGGATCACTCCTCTTTCCAAGTCAATGGCCAGTGTCTAAAGCAGTTCCATGAACTTGATGTGTCATTCATTCAGACTTCTGAGATTGATCTCATCGATACTGTCTATGTCGACTGATGATCCACTCAGTCTCCTGTACTCCAACTTGGTTGGGGGTGCCTGTCACCTCTGTCATGTCTGGCTGAAGACATAAAACTTAGCGCTTTCGGAAAGGCAATTCCGGTATTCCTAGAGTATCATGAGTCACATGCATTATCTTTATTACTGCTATAATTTTCTGTCCATGCAGGTACCATCACTATGGCACTACTCTAGTACTTTCCACTGTTGATATCCGGCAGAATTGGTAAAACCCTTCCTTCATACTTGCATTATGAACTTATCGTTTTCACTATTTATCATGGTCATGAGCATCGAGGATGGTTCAATATTTTGGTTGGGGGTGGGTACTTTACCAAAAAAAAAAAATTCATGTGACTTTTACAAAAAAAAAAACATGAGAAAAATGCATTTTGTGGTGATTTTCGGACTATTTTCAAGGTGTCTTTTGTTGATTTTAGCAGTGTTTTCAAAAACCGTTACAATGATGAGTCAAAACTCTTCGCAAAGACTATTTATTGAAAATGATGTCTACCTTGAGAAAATCACTTATTAGCTCTTAGTTCAGTTTGGAAGAATACTACAGTGGAGTTAAACTCTTGGAAAACTCAGATTCAGCAAGAATTTTTCACAAATCAACATCAGAACTATCTGTAGTTTGGACGATCTAGAGATCCAAGAAGAACAACTATGGAGACCTAACCCAGTGAGCGTTTGAGCCTCTCTTCACTTCTGAGGGATATAAATAACTCTGAGTCACAAGATGACTCACATTTTTTTCAGTCCCCAACTATTCCCTTGTAAGATCTCATTAATCCTTGCTTTGGTCATAGAACTTGGAGCGACCTCAAAGACGGATCATTACAAAAAGAACCTTCTCTCTATCCACTTGAGACATCACAGATGAAAGTGTAAAACCTAGAAAATGATATAGGCCATCTTTCTACCCCAATCAGACATTTTTGGCTTACCTAATATCTACATCATTAGCAACCCTCTTGAACCTTATGATGAAAACTTTTTTTGATAACTCATCAACCAGACCAATCCCCAAAATGAACACAACTCAAACACCTACTTCTGAGAGGGATAAAAGAATTTTCGGTATGATCACACTATGAAGAGAAAGCAAGAAAAGAAAAGAAAGACAAGTGGATCAAGCAAAAAAAGAAATATGAAAAGAAAAGAAAGAAGGAAATAAAAGAAACAGAAAAAGAAAGTATAACAAAAGTCAAAAAGATGAACAAGTGAAAAAGGACAAAAAAATCAAGGAATTGATGTCACCACCCTCGGGAAATGCTGCAAAGAACAGTGAGATGCCTCTCAGAACTTTCGAATCCCTAATGACCCTCAAACCTTTTCCTAAGCCTCTATACAATCTAGAGCAAGCCCTATTTGATTCTAAGTTAGCACCATAACAGAATGTGAAGAATGGAAAAGAGAGAAACTATAGAGTTTGATCCGACACTCCTGAGTAATATGACATTCCAATCATGAGATTTTTTTTGAATCTTCTGTGTCCTCATTCCTAGATAATGTATGTGAGATATTGCCAGTTTCAAACATCTATCTCCTCACATATAACTTGAGAGAAAAGAATAAAATCATTTCTGTGTGATTCACTTCTGAGTGGTATACAAGTGAGAATTGAGGTCGAGGCATATAATCTTGTAGGTGATCAGAGAATCTGACTGCCACATAGGGATGATGTTGAGCACACACACACGCTGAGTCTGAGTAATCTTTGGTTCAATTATCCACTAGTAGAAGTGCTACATTTTACTGACTAAGTTCTAATTTCTGAATTACCACTTGCACCCTTGACATAAATTGACAAAATGAAGTTTTTCTGAGTAATGCGAACTAGTGTTTAAGCACGTGCCAAGCCCTTCTAAGCTCACTAATCTCACACTAATTGTCAAGAATTAGCAATATGCTAGTTGGGGGTTGTGATATTCGCTCCAAAGTGCTTATTTTAAGTAATTATCCTTCTAGTGTTATCACAATCTCCTACGTAAAACTGCATTTTTTATCAACATTTCTACGTAAGAGTTTCTCTCATTGCGTAGAACGCACTTTTTTGGTCAAAATCGTATATTCGCATGCATTCATACGCAATTTTTTGATCCACATGCGAAGCCTTCTGTAGAAATCTCATTACGCGATTTTTTCTATCGTAGGAGCACTAACCGGACGATTTTGATGAAATACGGGCCCACAACTGACTACCAGAGTCTGGGACCAAAGCACAAGAGCCTACAGGCTGAGGATAAGAAGATACATGCTAAATGCTGGAAGAGCCAGAGAGTAGGAAAGCCCGAGAGACGATTAAGGGAGAAGGAGAGACAAGCCCTCAAAGGAGATTAAAGCTCATCAACTAATATATGATGAGGACTTGCTCAGTTGGTAAAGCATGTAGAAAACCAAGTCAAAGACTAGGGTTCAAGACCCTCTATTATCATTTTCTCTTTATTTTATAATATTTTCTCTCTCCTCTCTCTGCTCACAAATCCAAATCAACAGATCCTCTCTCTGCCTGCAATCACTCTATCCTAGGGACTATCTTGGATGATCTTCATCGTCTGATTATCCATCTAATCCTCACCATCCATGTCTATCATTCGATCGCCAGCAAATTAGTCAATCGTTCATTTTCCCATCCATCTCATCATCTTAGAATCCTATAGTCCTCATCATCCCCCGTTCAATCATATGGGCCTTGACCGAGCTAAAATGCGGACCCATCATCATCTATGGCCCACAACCTGGCCATTTAGTGGACCCCGCAAATTTAGAATGCTTTTAAATATATATATATATATCAAAGGGGGGTCCACTAAATGGGAAAATTCCCCAAAGAAAAATAAGGTTTTCCTTAAAAAAAAAAAAAACCAAAGAAAAAGAAAAAGAGAAGAAAAAGAAGGAGGGTTTTATATTCTGCAGATTTTTAGAAATCACCAATCAAGGATTTGCGATTTTTGAAAAGATTCCAAAAGCATGAAACTCTGCTTAATTAGGGTTTCCCCTCTTAGAAGTTTTCTCTTTAGAAGAATTTCTATCTTTAGAAATCTTTCGAATTTGGAAAAGTCTGCAAAAGGAAACACTCCAAATCTAGTAGAATTTCAATTTTGGGAAATTTTCCAAAATTGTAAGGGATCTCGCAATCAAATCTTTCTTGGAAGATCTCTACAGTTCGGAAAACTTTCCAATCTAGGTATTTTCTAATCTGGGAATTCCTAAATTTTACCCCATCTCGAACTTGGAAAATAATTCAAAAATTTGCCTAAATCCAGTGCTTGTTCTGTGAACCCTAAAAAGGCAAGGATCTTCCAAATAGAATTCCGAATACCTAGACCGTGAGATCTAACTTTTTTGTAGAAACACGATCCAGTGTGGGTAGGGAGCGAAAGCTCAAAGAGGTGGAGTCGGGCCCAAGCCCATTAGGATACCCATCCCTATTGATATTCGCTCAAAAGTGCTTATTTTAAGCAATTATCCTTTTAGCGTTATTGCATTCTCCTACGTTAAAATGCTCTATTTATCTATTTTTTTACGTAAGAGTCTCTTTTGTTGCGTAGAACACACTTTTCTAGACGAAATGGTATATTTGCATGCATTAAACACATTTTCGGAAGTCTAGACATGTAGTCATTCTGATAGAGTCTCATTACGCACTTCTTCTATCGCAGGAAACTCCGATGGGAAAATTCTTGAGACTTGAGAGCCCACATCGATCAGGAAAGCCCATTATCAAAGTTTAAAGAGCCCACATGCTATGACTAGAAGATATGGGCCAAATACGGGCTGAATAAGAGGACCAAAAAGCCAACCCAAAGAACGAAGAGAGAAGGAGAGCCAATGACCAAGAGACGGACCAAAGCGTTTAAAGCCACATTAGTCAGCAAGGAATGATAGTCTACTCTACTGGAGAAGCGTGAGGATGGTCACAGTGAAGACCAGGGTTCCAGACCCTCTGCCAATACTTTTCTCCATTTTTTTGATACTTTCTCTCTCATCTCTTCTTATTCTCTCTCTCTCTTCATCTCTCGATCCTCGAATCTACTGACCTAACCCCAGAACTCCTACCCTTCGGCTCTATCTCATCTCCCTTAGCTTTCTGACTGTTGGATCTTCCATCGGACCATTGGATCTTCAATCAGACCGTTGGATCTCTCTAGATCCGTCGATCTACCAATCTGGGTCCCAATCAAGTCACCATCCATCCGATCGCCATCAGACCGTCTGTCACATCATCTTGTGAGACAATGGACATCATAAATCCATGTGGGCCAGTAGCCGGGCCCATCATCATCGACCCGCTGTCCGACCAGTTAGTGGACCCTGTGAATTTCTAAAGAATTTTAATTAAATTTCAAAAAAATGGGGGTTCCACTAATTGGGGAGATTCCCCATAGAAAAGTAGATTTTTACTTAAAAAAAAAAAAAAAAAAAAAAAATACCTATTCCACAGAGGCGACCTTGTGGCGTGGCCCATGGGAGGTAAGTCTCTATCCTCGCCTTGAGTGCAATACGGTGTTATTGGGTGCATCATTGCCGCGTGTTTATTTGCTTTCGCATATATATTATTCGACTTGCGTGGCATGGCCGTTAATCAATCAACCTTAAGAGAGTAGACCCAGCTCCAAAATTGAAACTGGTGGGATTTCATCACCCACTTCATCACTCCAGCTGCATTTGATCCCCAGGATCCATCTTTAATTAAAAAGAATCAAGAAGTAGAGCCAATTAGCCCGGTGTTCAAGGAAAAATTCACATAAAATGAACCCGCTTAACATCCAATCGAAGTAAGACCACGAGCGCGGGTCCATGTTGTCTAATACACCCATAGGTCCCTGCTACTCAAGTACACTGAGCTCGTCGTGGTATCTTGGACTATTCGGCAGTTAGTTGCGTGTGGACTAGGAACACGCACCAACCCTAGCTTAACCCGAGGGAACACTCTTCTTAAACACTTGACCAATCCGGTTAATCTGGGATGTACTTAAGACAACCATTGTGCCGCACGTCTGTCTAGGCTTCAGATTGCCTTTGTTGTTAACTAGAGTTAGTACTAAAGGATTCGCTCTGAAGAGTGTAGCCTGGTGAGAACTCCTGAGTGCAAACAGTTAGTCCGACGGCTAAAAGATAAACCAGTGGTCCGCCCACTGTCCTAATCTACTCTAGCCCTAAAACTAACAAGATAATGCCTAAAATATATCCTGATTGTTTAGAATAGGATTATCTGTGCTTGGTGTGCATTATTTAAGATCACTACTCCAGTGTCTCCTTTTGGCAACTTTTTGCCAAATCTTGGGCTTATTTTTTCAAGCAGAAGCTCGGTTGGACCTGTCCTAACCTTGACTGACTCGATCTGAGAGTTAGTCCACCGCACCCCTCTATCGCCTTTGATGGCGGATGAACGGCCTCTGTATGAGACCTACTACAATTTCTGTGAGAATCTAGGTGATCGCTCTCAACAATGGTATGACAATTCTGCATATCATCATGATACTCTAGTCTCGCAGCCTTCTATGGGGTATGACAATTATAGAGATCCGGAGTATAACTCTGTACTCCAAGAGCTTAAAAATTCAGTCTCTGCCCTTCGTGACGCGGTCCAGCAACTTGTGCACAATTCCCAGTCTGTAGGATATTACCCTCCTATCCAGTAAGATGTCTGTACCTTTCTATCTCCAATGCAGACCTCCAATGATAATAATTATTATCCGGACAATAAGAGCCACCATAACTTTGGTTGGGAATAGTCTGCCCTCCCACAGCAACTACCGCAGGATAATTATCCTTCCGGGTTCCATCAACCTAATGGAGGGTATGATTGGCAATACTCACAATCTCAGTATCCGTCATATCCACAGAATGACTATTTTGATCAACAGTGGGCCCCTCAGGATTTCCAGAGTCAGTAGCTGAAATTAAGGTTTTTCCGTGTCGTTGGATCGGAAATCCTTGATTTCAACAATATTTGTAATTTCTCCGAATTGGTTCACTTAATCTGCAAATAAGCAGACTTGCACAGTGGCTCGTGTCGGATATCGTCCGCACTCGGGATTAGTTAGCACAATAAGAAACAAGAATAATCAGAAAATGCTCAGAATAAATGGAAGGATGAGAATGGTGGAGGTTGATTTAAAATATGCTTGAGATTGTTGTTAAAACTATTAAAATAAAAAAATATAAGAGAAACGAGAATGAAAAATACAATAAATGAAAATAACTTAAACTTGAATTTAAAACTTGTTCATTAAACTAAAAACAAATGCTTACAATGCTTGTTCAAATGCTTTACAATGGAAATAACATTAAATCAAATTAATCTAGAAAGCCATTAAAATATTACCCTAGAAAGCATGTAAAGGTAGAGAGGGAAAGAAGAGAATGAAAGAAGGTAGGAAGGTTAGAGAGATGAATTAGAGAGAAGCTTACCATTGAAGAGGTAGATGGTGCAACTTCTATTGGATAGAACTCAGTAGGATTGAGGATTGTAGCCTTTGATTGTGGCGAATGGAATGGGCAGCAAGGAGACGTTGCTGTTTGACGCTTTGCGCTTCGAGGTGGAGGCGTTAATGGTGAACTCGCCGGAGTTGCTCGCCGGAGAATAAGGGTGAAGAAGAAGATAAAGAAAGAAGAAAGAGAGGAAGAGAAGGGGGAGGGAACCAACCCAAGAAGGAGAGATCGTAGATCTCTTATAGACTTTTTTTTTTCTTTTTGCTTGTTGTAAAAATGATGACCGTTAGATCTAGAGAGATCCAACGATTGGGAATGGGTTAGTTAGATGAGAGAGAGAGTGACTAGGATAGAGAGATATGGGGGAGAGAAGAATCGGTCAAGTGAGACCAATTCTCTCTTGTTGTTGTAAATGGGCATGAGCATGGGTAATGGGCATGGGTCATGGGTCATGGTCATGGGCATGGGTCATGGGTATGGGCATGGGTCATGGGTATGGGTATGGGCATGGGTCATGGGCATGGGTATGGGTATGGGTCATGGGTCATGGGTCATGGGCTTAGGTCATGGGCCTATGTCATGGGCCAAGATAGATAGATAAAGAGAGAAATAAGAGAGAGGTGAGAGAAAAATATAAAAATAAAAGCATTGGAGGGTCTTGAACCCTGGTCTTCGTTATTCTCTCTCGTCCGCTCCACCAATAAGTCAAACTTATCCTTTGATGTCAATTGGTGTGGCCTTTAACACCTAAGTCCTTCTCTTGGTCTCCAGCTATTCTCTCTCTTAGTCCTTGTTCTGGCTCTATGATCCTTTAGCTTTGCCCGTATATGTCTTATATCTTTTTATCCTAGCCTGTTGGCTCTTTAAGCTTTGATAGAAGTCTTCTATGGTTGATCGTGGGCCTGCCAGTCCTCGAGAATCGCCTGATAGGGTCTCCTACAAGTGAAAAAGCGCGTAATGAGATTCAACTAAAATAGCTTGATACTGGACTATCCGAAATGCGTATATTTCATGCAAATAGTTGATTTTCGTCTAAAGAATGCGTTCTACGCAATGGAAGAAACTCTTATATGGAAAAGTCAACAAAAAGACAAGTTTTACGTAGGAGAATGCGACATCGCTATAAGGATAATTGCTTAAAATAAGTACTTTTGAGCGAATATCAGTAGCTAGTCCCAGACTCTACTTTGCTTTACAACTTTCATACCCAGTTGAACTACAATCAAGAGTTGCCACCTTAGCTCCCCTTGGCTGAACCACTTTCGTTGGCTACTAAACCTTGTCTAGAGGACCTTCTCTCTCAATACATTACCCAGCAACCACAGTATTTCCAAGGTCTCGAACTCCAACAACAGCAATCTATGGAGAGCTTGGAGCAACGTCTAGTTCAATTAGAAAATGAGAGAGAGGCAGTCAACTGCACTGGCCCACCAATAGCCTATCTTGAGAAGAGTGACATGGCCACTGTTTATAATGAGGAGTCGCACAATTGGACCAAGTACCAAAACTGCTAGGATGAAATAGAAGTTGTTATCACCCCTAGATCGAGCCAGACTATTGTGGAGCCAGTGTATCCATCTTCGGTGCCTTTAACAGCACCAAATCTTGAAACTACCTCAGAGCAACCTATTTCTCACTCTACCTCTGCTGACTCTGATGTCGATCTTCATGACACTGAGTTGTGTCTCGATCGTAGGATCCCAACTGTCCTAGATCTACCGCTCCTCCCCACCTCCCTTGGATTGTGCAACAATAGTGATGAACACGAGTCTCAATCTTTGGTGCCCTTACAGGCTACCACTTCTAGACTACGCACAGAGATACCCATGTCCATCTTTATCCCTGATGATTCTACCTCTGCACTAGATGCAGACATTCCTACCATTGAGCCGTGTTTAGAATATGGGACTCCCGCTGTCCTAGACCTACCGTTCCCCACCAAGGATGAACATATTGAGTGCAGGGATTGGAACATCCCTATTGCATTACACAACAAGAATTTTGACATTCGGCGACGGTTCTAAACCATCGCCAAAGATTTTACTGACGGTTTATAACCGACGAATGAACTGTCGGCGTTGAGGGGGTCACTATAGGTCTGCGACCAATGCCGGCGATTACAAACCGTCGAGGTATACCTATGGCGACGGTTATTAGCCAACGATAAAAAGTAAACAACGGCGGTTATAGACCAACGGCAAATAAGTAATAGTCACAGGAACACCGATGGTTGAAGTTGAACTAACGCTGCGGGTGGAAACGAATGGTAAAAAGTAAACCGCGACAGTGTTGGACCGTCAGGAAAACAAACCAACATCGCAAAAAAAAAAAATAACGCATCGATTTTTTTTTAATTGAAAATATTAGTAAGAGCACTTTTACCCAACCTGATAGGCAATGCAGAACTAACCTTATAAACAAGATTAATCTAAAAAGATAATTAAACTAAATGAAGCTAAATTTGAACGGTGTTGGATAAAATAAAGATGCAAAATATTTTCATATTAGAAACTACAAGGTAATTGTTATTACTTTAGCACGCCGAAGAAAATAGAAATTAAGAATTGTGCTATAAAGATAGCTAAAACATACTAGTGAATAAATTATATCTACGCACTCCATTAGATAAAAAATTTGAGACCATTATATTTTAAGTGTAACCGTGAGTCCATGTAAATTCAATAAGGGAAGAGATGAAAGTCATTATAATCTATCATAAGAAGTTACAAACCTATGGTGTGGAATATTTTTAACAACTTTCTGTCTGCATTTCTGTCATTGGCAACCATCTTCAAGATGATAAACTTCACTCTTGGTCATGAATGCAAACCATGGCTGTCAGGTACATTGTTAACTTTTCTTCTTTACTTTTACTCCTACACAACATTTTATCTACAATTAGTTAAAAACAACTCTGAACAACGAAAAAGCACTACCAAAAAAAGCACTTTAGATCTACAAAAACCAAGTCGAGAAACATAAAAGACACAACATACTTATGACTTCCATGTAAATCAATTCCTCATTAATCGCTTACCTCAAGCACGTATGGATTAATACCTGAAAGGGTGAAAACAATCTTGCATGAGTGATAAGAGTGGCAGAACTAAATTTTCTTGTCAACATGAAACTTTAAGTATCAAGATATCCTTGTACTACACATACTAGTATTTAAGGTACAACCGCAACATTTAAGGAAAATGTGGGTTTCCAAGTTTTAGTTAATAAGTACTGTCATTTAAGCATAATACATCCAAAAGTAAAGAATAATAAATGAGCACAATAAGGAGGAAGCACACCGCTCTAGACGAAAGAAAAGCATGTTCTTGTTAGCTAACTCCACTGTCATAATCATATAATAAAAGATGACCTATTATGCCACACCTTATTAGCATCTTACTGCAACACTGCCTACACCTATTCCGTGTGACATCACAAGAGTATTAGATAGCTGAGAAATAACATCTCACTAAAATAATAGGAATTATCAAACAAATCAAAACATTGCTAGGTCATAGCACTCAAACTTTTCTTCAGAATTTTCAATGATTTTAAAGTAGTGCATCCTACTTGCCAAGTAAAGAATCTTGCTAAAAGTATTTTGCCTCGAAAATCTAATAAACTAAATCTTTTCATTCCACAATAAATGTCAACCAAAAATGATGCTTGATAGTCCCATGTTCTTATCTTTTTAATGCCACTTACTTTGGTAAGGGGGGTGATACTAAATTTATAAGTTAACATAGGATGAGAGTTGGATCCATCTACAAAGAACCAGATAAGGCCTATGGTAGTCCTATTCACTTTTAGACATAGAAAAGAAAAAAAAAGGCATAACATCCCTGATTATTGAAACTTAAAAGTCAAATTGTAGAAACTTTGGAGGTCTAAACATTGCTTCAGCTTCATGAAGATGATCAGAGATTCAAGCTTGCAGCATGTAAGCAGATAACAAAGGGAGGAGCACCCCCATAACGCAGTCTATTTGAAATAAAGGGGGAAAAAGGGGGGATGGGAGAGAGAAATTAGAAAACATGCGATGACTATGATCTTAGTAAAATCAAGGTTAGGCACATGATACTAATACTGCTCAATATGAAATCATAATGTAGTATTGAAACTCACTGTCACACTAGTCACTACTATATGGACATGTGAACTAAATAGTGCAAATACAAACACAACTCCTGTTATGCACATTGCCATGCAGACTATTTTTAACTATGAAAAGAAAATGATAGTCCATGAAAATCATAACAATCAATTACGATTATAATTCACTAAATTTTTTTGATCCTCTTATCATATTTTTATAACTCAAATAGAAAAGTATGTCCAAAGACGCAGTCTATAGAAAGCATAACAATCAATTAAGATTATAATTCATTAAAAGTTTATGATGTTATCATATTTTTGCAACTCAGATAGAAAAGTATGTCCAAGGACACAACTAGGTTCCAGTTTTAGCTCAAGTAACATGATGCTATGCTTGAGAATCTGGGTGCCCAAAAACTAAATGGAAATAAATCTGGTGCAAGTCCCACAACTAGTAATAAATATTATATAAGATGTCTAGGCTCTCTACCATTAGGTGCATAGGCCCATCGAACTGGTCTATCAAATCAAAGGGACAAAAATGGCTAACAGTCCACAAAGATTCAGCTGATTGGATGGTTAAGATCGTTTGATGAGTGCTGCAATCAACCACCCATTGACTAGAGGCTCCAAATCAACCAACAAGTGCACTGTTGGATGAAATATTCATATAAGCTTCGTGCCTTATTAGACCTACAAGAGATTCCTTTCAGTAAATCTATCTATTTACATGTAAAGACCAACAATTGGTTGTCAAATTAGGTGAAAAAAGAGGTTTTACAGATGACTTAGCAAACTTCTAAAAGAAAATTTTGAATAGATGGATTTGAATGGGGTGCACCGTGCAGGTTGAAAGAGAATGAGATTAAAAGAGGGAGGAAGGATATGCATTTCAGAAAGATTGAAATTGGGGAGGAGATAAAGAAAAAAAAATTGCTAATAAAGAAAAGCATTTTTTGCATCCATTTATTCAAGAACCAATTCATTGGAACTATTAAAGCTAATAAGCAAAAGAATGGAGACTCGAAACATTTGCTACAGCAGAACAAAGTTCCATTTAACAAAAAACTTGATTCAACATATTAAAGTGGATTTAAAAATGGGTGGCATCAATGCCAATTATGCTAGGCATCATATCTCATACATATAGTCATTATATAAGGAGAATGATGGTATGATATTGTAGCATCATAAGTACACTACTAGTCTCCACTATACATGTGCTATACATGCTACACCAAACCCCCCAATCATGGACCCAAACTAGCAAATTACCTACCCCAAATCAGAGTCCTTTTGAATAGTCATTAATAACAGTTCATCTGGTAAAACAAGAGGTTTTTTTAAAGGCCTTATTAGTGATGGGTTGGATCATATGATTGGTTGGCCTTGGAGATATCCTGATTAGGGCACAGAGTCATCGGATGGCTTAGGCTACTTAATCTACAATGTGTACATTAGAGACTGCACTACAACTACAAAAGACGGCAAATGATGCTCATTACCAATAATTCTTCAAAACATCGAAATAGGGAATGCAAGAAAATTAATAAGGGAAAAGGTTTTCTGGATCTAAGGATAGGAAGCCCTTTCTTTACCATGTGGAGGACTGATGTGGCCAAATCAGGCGGTCCTTCTGATAGACAACTCTCTAAATAGCTCACATGGAAAATGCACGTGTCCATCACTGCACCATATATTGCACTCTCAGCCCTTGTTGTTTATTTACTTTTAAACAGGTGAAAGAGCTCTGCCTCTTTTTGCCACATGGCATAGGGCAAAAAATTACAACATTTGGAGAGGGTTCACTGTCCAAAGGTGGGTACGATTTAAACCTTACCATCAACCACCCTTTGCATACAACAAAGAGAACAATGAAAACTTATTTGGATTCTTTGTTTGTTTTGCAAAGTAGAACAAAACCTATAGTTGGTCACAAGATCAGAAAACCCTAACAACCAATGTTGACAATTTCTCGCTGGAAATCATTCAAGTCCTAAAAGAGTTTCTAGGTTTCTTCATTACTACTCAGAGTTTTCAAGTAGGACCATCATCAACAACCTTATTAGGCCTATGCACTTACAGCCCAACTAAAATTCTCCCTATTATATCAGAGGGGAAATGGAGTTGTTATAATTTCCGTAAACTAACTAAAAAGAAATACTACATTCTTCAAACCCATAAAAAAAAATACCCCTTTGTATGAACAACAAAACACAAAGTGGTAGTAGCAGATAGAAAACTCACAGTGGTAGCAAGCTTTTCCCTGAAGTATTTCCATTTCTGGAGTTCCTTATAAAGCCCACCTTTGGATGCATATTTTAATATCAAATAACCTTAGTTCTGCAATGATCCAATGTAAGTAAAATAAAATGGGCCAATAATCTTTAGATTAACTCCTTTGTACTAGACAAAACTAAATGTTGCACATGGAAGGAGTGGCATAAAAAAGTGTTATGACCTGATCATAGAAGTAACCATAGAGGTGTAAGAGATATGGAAATATGAAATTTTGATTTTGATAAATGGGATACTCTGAGGTTTTCCAGACTGGGCACCTTCAGCAAGAATATTTACCAAGTGCCTGCAATCATCCAAACAGAATAAAGAGTCAAGAGCTGAATTTGCTCAAGTTTATCTAGTTCAATGTGCAAAAATATTTTACTGGACCTGAAAAGTATTATTAGAAAAAAGACTTCCAGTTTGTGACTGTTGATTAAAGAATTGGTGTCCATAGACAACTGAAAAGGCAAGATGTAAGTGTATTGACAAGTTGCATCAATAAACAATATGAATATGAAAAGAGGGAGTATTGGGATACTACAATAGCAGTATAGTTATAATATAGAACATTCAGGTTGATAGCATAGCAGAATAGTTATAGCATGCAAAACTCTCATTACATCTACAACATTCACACACTCATGATAATTATTATTATTTTGTAGCCTAGCGGGATAGTGGTTAGCAATCAATGGAAGAATCCGGGTTTCAAACCCAGGTATGCGGTATCAACATTCACAAATCTTGCCAACTTAGCGAGCCAGCACCTTAGAACGTTTGGTGTTGCTCCCTGGTAAGCCTATTATGAGATCAAAAATACAAAAGTGAAGACGGGTTTTGATCTATGGTATCAACACTCACAAATTTACCTAAAATCTTGCATTCAGATCATCCTAATAATCTGACCATCAGCATTCTTTTGGATAGTCAATTATGTATGGTTAGGCTGATTGGGTGATATTGGATAGGAAGTCTTCTATATGAACCTATTGTTGGGATGGTCTGGATCCACATGCACTATAGTGTGAACTGGTTATCCTACAAGGCTACAATAATATCTATCATTATCTTTAAGATAACTAACCAAAGTTACCTGGGTATGGTTATCAGTTTCAGACTGTTGGGTATGGATATGGGTCCAAGCAGCGGTGGAGCCAGGATTTTGTTCAAAGGGGCACAATCAATTCAGTATAACCAGCCAAAGTTTAAAAAGGACCGTTATAACGGTATAACAGACTGGGGGCGTTACAGTTTTTTCCGTTATAACGGATTGTAACGCTCAGGGGAAAAAATGGAAAATAACCAGAAAAATGGCATTTGAATTTGAAAATTTGAAATTCAAACTTTCAAAAATGGAAAATAATGGGAAAAAAATGGAAAAATAATGGAAATAACGGCCGTTTTTTCACAAATTTTTTTAGAAAATAATAGTCATAACAGAAAATAATAGTCGTTATAATGAACATAACGGTCGTTATTTTCTGGCTGCTTTAACGGTACATAACGTAATGGGAGAGGTCCGAATCCATTATAACAGCCGTTTTTTCACAAAAAATTTCAGAAAATAATGGTCTTAGCAGAAAGTAACAGTTGTTATAACAAAAATAACCGTCATTGTTTTCTGGGTGCTTTAACGATACATAACGTAAGGGGGCAGGTCCGAATCCATTATAAGGGCTGTTATAAGGGCCTTTTTTAACCATGGAATCGACTAAATATGAGCCACGTCACATATTCTTATAGATTTCTGACCGTAAAGATGTATGGCTGAACCCCGGATGAACATATAGACAAAAAAATTAGCATGATTAGTGATTTCTAAGCATTGGATTGGAGTCGTTTTCATGGGTTGATTTTAACCGTGGAATTTGTGCATTATTGAGCATCATTTGGGGCACAAAGATCCAATGGTTTGAAACCATTAATCAGGCTGATTTTTGGTCTGTAGGTCTACCTAGAGACTGCCCAAACATCCATACGGTCAGTGTCCTCTAATAGGGGGCACTAAACTAAAATTGAAGTGGGCGCTAAGTTAAAAAAAAAAACCTTATTTCGGCCTTCCTTGCTATACTGTCTACATGCACCATTAAGTTTATTTCTTTCTAATCCAGCAAGATCAACGAGGCTGATGTTGCTGGTTTTTGAACTACTATAGCGTTTTGATGAGGAACCATGTGGAAGCTTTTCAGGCCATAAAAAATAAAAATAGAGCAATACATTTGGAAAAGCAAGAACCAAAATCATGAATATAACAACTGAAAGACTCATGAAAGCATGAGAACAGTTTAATAGTGCGAGACTGCTATAAATCACGTCTTCAAGCATTTTCAAAAAATTCAAACACACAAGAATGCTAATTAACGTATGCCTATCACATGTGGATCTTAATTTGAACTTAAAAAAATGAGCCTTTCATATTGGGAATGCATTCGACAGAAGAATAAAATAATTATAGAAGTCCATGCTTCAATTGAAAGGCATAGTACAACAATCATGGGTCAAGCAAATCCAGAAGTGGTTCAGAGTAGCACCGTGATCAAATGGCTCTATTTATATTTAAACACAGGGACATGCATGAGTATGATGCACTTAACATCCACAAGCTCATATTGGAAGATGAAGACTAAACTACTTTATCCTAGCATTTGTTTCATAAATGTAAGTGAGCCTATAAAAACCAAATAAAACCTTAATGGAGATATATTACTGTGCCAAAATTAGAGAATAAATATTCTAGAGTCATTCTTCACTTCAATAGTGACTGAACGCAATTACGAATTCCAATGTAAAATAGGATACCTTGCACGAGGATTCGATGACACAAGTGAAAACAATATGAGATCGAGAGCTCTTGGAATTTATACTTGTCACACCAACCATTCTATTCGAAAGCCCATACGTCATAAATAGAAGTTAACTGAATAAAGCATAAAAAATAGCATAGGAACCATAGCTGTTAAAAACACATTACCTCAATAAAGTCAATTCAACTTTCAAATGTAAGAAGCAATGCTCATGAAAAGAGAAAAATATATGACAATTTTCATAGATCAATGCATCTAAAACGTACTCTCCATTCTTAGACAATACAAAGGCAACCAAAACAAAGAAGATCAATGCATGCCTATTTGCCACCTTAATTAAAATCTGTGTTACTGAAAGTAGGGTTTTTCCGCGTTGTTGGTTACGGAAACCCTAATCTCAACACATTTGTAAATTAATCCGATTTTATTCCTGTAAAATTCAGAGATTCTAGCATAGGGATTCATGTCGGATGTCGATCCGCACTCAGGATTAGTTGGATTAGCGCGATTAAGAGCATGAAATAACAGATTTTTCACAGAAATTACTACTAAGAAAAATGGAAGGGTGAGAGTGGTAGGAGAGTGATTTAAAACATGCTTGAATTGATTTTCGATAGATTCATGAAAGCCAAAAGATCTAAACAAGAATAACTAAGAACAAAAATAAAAACACTATAATGCAAAAATCAACTAAAATTTATGGAATCAAAGTTCTTACAAAATATCTTTGCAAAAGTCACTAGAAATTAAATCCTTGCCTTTGAAGGGAACGGCCATGAAGTGGTGGTCCCGGTGGACCATGTGAAGAAGATCAACCCAATGAAGGATAGAGGTGAGGTGGTGAGATGAGGAGCTTCAACGGCATGTCGTGGGGCTACAAGGGAGCACATGTCGTGTTCTTATGATGATGAATATGGATCGACCTCAAATGCTGTCCAAGGGAGGACAGCATAAGGAAAATGCAACCATGATGGTGGTTGCGCGGGTGCACCACCACGGATGGTGGCTATTGGTAAAGATGGTGACGGCGGTGCAATGTGGAGGCGGCTGAGGTGAGTTCAAACCACCTCACCCTCTCTTCTTTTTTTCTTCTCCTTTCCTTCCCTCATTTTCTTTCTTTTCTTTATTTTTTTGTTTGCAAGATCCAAGGGAAAAGGGGTTGAGAGCGGCTGGGATTTTGAGAGAGGGAAGGAGAGTAGTGGTTTGGGATGATAGGCGGTGTTGCCCTGCAAGAGGGTAGCAAGGTGAGGATCGATCCTCTAGTTCTAGGCGGTGAGAGAGAGAGACTAACAGTTTGAAGAGGTCCAAACTTTTGGGTTCTGTGTGGGATGAAGTTGAAGACGCTGTAGCTTGCAGCAGCGTTTCGAGAGGGAGAACAGTGGATGGTTTGGGCTGCAAGTGGGCGGCAAGATCTTTGAAGATGGAGGTGGCTGGGTGATGGCGGTAATGGAGTGGCTGATGGCTTCTCCTTGCTGGCAGCGTGATGAAGATGGGTGGATCTAGTGTTGCCCAACGGTGATGGAACCAGTCTGACCAACACACAGGTGGAGTTCGCCGAAATTAATGGCAACTCCGGTGGTTGTGGAGAAGAGGCGTTATTTGCTGGTTCGCCGGAGTTGCAGACCAGCAACTCCGACGATAAAAGAAGAAGAAGACGAAGGAAGAGAGGAAGAAGAAGAAGAAGAAGAAGAAGAAGAAGAGGAGGCAATGGTGATGCAAGTGGTGGTGGTGGCCGGAAGTTGCAGGTTCATTTTCGGTGATCAACACTCCAATTTTTTTAATGGTTTTAACCGTTCTATGAGGGGGCTGACCGGTGGCTGCTAGGATGCAGCGGTGACGGGTAGAACTAGCAGCAGCAAAGGGGCGTGAAGCAGCAGTAGGGGGTGCTGCAAATAGGAGCACGAACGGCCAGAGTTGCAGGCGCAACTCCGGTGAGGAACGTGAAGAGGAAGACAAAGAGGATGGAAGAGAAGAAGGTGAAAGAAGGAGAGAGAGAAGAGGAAAACGTGGGGGATTGATAGGGGGAGGAGAGGAGGAGATGGAAGAGGGCAGGCGGTGGTGAATGGCAGATCGTGAAGGAGAAGGAGGAGAATAAGAACCAGGAGAAGAAGACGCTGGTGATGGTGTTGCCAACCAGAGTTGCAAGTGCAACTCCGGTGAGAAAAGAGAAAGAAGAAGAAGAAGAAAGAAAGAAGAAAGAAGAAAGGGAAGAAAAAGAAGAGGAGGAAGAAGAGAAGGGAAGAAGGAGAAGGAGAATAAAGAGAAGGCTGCCAGAGTTGTAGGCAGCAACTCCGGCCAGGCAAGTAGGAAGAAGAACAAGAAAGAAGAAGAAGAAGGAAAAGAGGAGAAAGAAGGGAAGAAGAGAAGGAGAACGTGAGGAAGGGTTTTAGGGGAAGGAGAAGAAGAGATGGGAGGGGGATTGAAGGGGATTAGGGTTCCAAAGAACCCTTCTCCTTCCCCTTTTAAAGCTCCCTAGTTTCCATTAATGGAAATTAGGGAATTTTTGAAATAAAAATATATATATATATATCTTTTAAGTAAAACCCTACTTTTCTTTGGGGAATTTCTCCATTTAGTAGACCCCCCATTTTTTAAAATTTAATTGAAATTATTTTGAAATTCATGGGGTCCACTAACTGGTCGGACAGCGGGTCGATGATGATGGGCCCAGCTACTGGCCCACATGGAATGATGATGTCCATCGTCTCACAAGATGATGTGACAGACTATCTGATGGCGATCGGATGGATGGTGACTTGATTGGGACCCAGATTGGTAGATCGACGGATCTAGAGAGATCCAACAGTCCGGTGGAAGATCCAACGGTCAGAAAGCTAAGGGAGATGAGACAGAGCCAATGGGTAGGAGTTCTGGGGTTAGGTCAGTAGATTTGAGGACCGAGAGATAAAGAGAGAGAGAATAAGGAGAGATGAGAGAGAAAATATCAGAAAATGGAGATAAAAGTATTGGCAGAGGGTTTGGAACCCTGGTCTTCACTGTGACCATCCTCACGCTTCTCCAGTAGAGTAGACTATCATTCCTTGCTGACTCATGTGGCTTTAAACGCTTTGGTCTGTCTCTTGGTCATTGGCTCTCCTACTCTCTTCGTTCTTTGGGCCGACTTTTTGGTCCTCTTATTCAGCCCATATTTGGCCCATATCTTCTAGTCATAGCATGTGGGCTCTTTAAGCTTTGATAATGGGCTTTCCTGATCGATGTGGGCTTGCAAATCTCTAGAATTGTCCCATCGGGGTTTTCTGCGATAGAAGAAGCACGTAATGAGACTTTATCAAAATGACTCAATGTCTAGACTTCCGAAAATATGTTTATTGCATGCAAATATACCATTTCGTCCAGAAAAGTGTGTTCTACGCAACAAAAGAGACTTTTACGTAAAAAAGTAGATAAATAGAGCATTTTAACGTAGGAGAGTGTGAAAACGCTTAGAAGATAATAATAGAAAATACGCACTTTTAAGCAAATATCAATTACATCATCATAGGTACTCACATACTCCTCTGTTAGATTCTCAAAATAGAAACCATTCCTGACATCATCCCTTATCTAGTCCAAAAGAAGCAACATGTTACTTAAAAAAGCACGTAGTAAACAGAACCCGAAGTACTAAAGACAAAATCGAGAATGAAACGGAAAAAATTCTACCTCAAGGTTCCTATGGGTAGGATCAAGTAAATCACCAATCTTTTCATTATATCTATAACAAGAAACAAGTGATAGATACTAAAATACAATGTGAAGCTAAAATCCATTTCATTATATGAAGTATAAAAGCTCACCTCTAGAAAAGAACAACGACAGTGGTAGTTTATCTACTTCTCTTCAAAATTCTCTTAATTAGCACCTGAACAACAATAAAAAATAAAAAATAACTTATATACCAATTTTAGGAATTTGGCATTTTCACTTTTAGGAGAGAAATTATGGATTAACCTATTCTCTGTATCTCGGAAAACATCATTTAGAAAATGCGAGGAACAATGCCCTGGTTGCTACTAGGGGAGTGACCTTTGATATTCGCTTAAAAGTGCGTATTTTCCACTATTATTCTCTAAGTGTTATCACACTCTCCTACGTAAAACTACTCCATTTGTCGACTTTTCTACGTAAGAGTCTCTTCAGTTGCTTAGAACACACTTTTCTGGACAAAATGGTATATTTGCATGCATTAAACACATTTTTGGAAGTCTAGATATAAAGCTATTCTGATTAAATCTCATTACGCACTTTCACTGTTGCAGGAAATCTGATCGGACAATTCTTGAAACTTGTGGGCCCACGATGACCTCCAGAGCCTAACTTCAAAATTAGAAGAACCAACAAGCTAAGACAAGAAGATGTGAGCCACAGCTTGAACTAATATAATGACCAAGCTGCTGACCTATTGGTGGGATTACTGGTAGAGCGATATGCGTGCTTTACCATGATGTCGACGCAAAGACATATGTACACCCGATGAGACATGAGTCGAACAATCACATGAGTCTAACATGTGACAAAGAAGCTGGACAATTGTTGGGCTGTCAGAGACAATGGTCAAAAAGGTGACCCCGTTGATGAGCCAATGAGCTTTAAGGTGTTGGGCCTAGAGTTGGGCCAAGGTTATGCAAGTTGCAAAACAAGTGGGACCTCCTAGCAAGAAATTCAAAAGGTCCAAACAATTATTCGTGGAGAACGGCTCGATTAGAAAGCAAAAGCGGAATCTACCACAGGGCAGCCCAAGTGTGGGCCCACAAGTGGTCATACTCGACCCGAGGAATGGATGGTGTTAATTAAAGGAAGATGTTTCAAAAGAAATTAAATAGCATGTGGTTGTTATGGAAGAAGTAGGAGGGCAATTTGGGAAAAACAAAAGAAGTAGGAGGGCAAGTTAGGAAAAACAAAAGAAAAAGGGCGAAAAGGTCTCAAGGGATAAATTCTTAGAGAGGGGGGGACCGAACCCTAATAGGAGAGATATATATTCTCTCTTCTCCCCCATCTCCAAGGGCTCCCACGTCCCTCACTTCTCTTCTCTTCCACTCTCTTCTCTCCTCTCTCCCCACGTTCCACAACTCCTCTCCCACTTGAAACCATTCCCCCCTCATCTCTAATAGATCTCTACGGTGGCTGTTCTTCCAACAGCCACCATGCATTGCCGCCTGCAACCAGCAAACTCCACCATCTCTTCCCATTCAAACACTACCGCCCCCTTCATTCTATTCTCAAAAATAAGAAAAAAAAGAAAAAAAAACAGAAAAAGATAGAAGAGAAATAAGGAGGAGAGGATCGTCCTCTCCCTTTACCGCCAAAACCAGCAAGTAACACAACCGTTGTTGCTGCTGGTGCGCCTCCACAAGCCGCCGTCTTCTTCTTCATCTGCTGCCGCCTCCCTTCTCCATTACCGGTGGTTTCCTCCACCTCTTTGCACGGCCTCCAATCTCCTCCACCGCTGCAACCTCCAGCGCCTATACCGCAACCAACAAACCATCTCCCCTTGGTTCTTCTTCCACGAGGTGCCTGCTGGTCGTCCTAGCCACACCGCCCAACCAGCCAGACCTGCAAGTGCATCCAGTCGGCAGCCATCTCTTGCACCACCGTGATTCAGATCACCGTCCTCTCATCCTCATCTCTCTGTACCTGTCCTCTCTCTATTTTCTTCCTCAAAAGAAAATCATAATAAAAGAAAAGGGGAAGAAAAGAGAAGAGAAGAAGCAAGAAAGAAATGAAGTGAAGGAGTTGCAACCTGCAACACCGGTGAACTCCATGAAAACTGGCAGGCTACCACCACCAACAGTGCCTCCTACAATAGGTTCTTCTCCTTCTTCATCAACCGAACTAGCACGTTCTGCTACCCTTCATCAAGATCTGCATCAATCCTCTACTTCACAGCCGCTGCTCCACTCCTCCTCACGCCCTCCACCACCGTGATAGCCCACGGTTCAGCCAAGCAATCACTTGCTGGCCTAACCGTTGATAAGCAGGTCTTGTGCGCCTCGCTACCAGCACGCAATACCGCCCATAGACATCCTTGGACCTTGCTGTCCTATGCCATATCCTTCACCAAACGGAGCTCCTCCACTCTTGTGCACATCGGGCAGCATTCTCATAACCCTTTTTAACCATGCAATCCATCTTGCACCTATTGTGCACAAGGCACCATTCACAAAGTCCAATCCTCCCATCTAATGGCCAAAGGTGAGCCATGGTAATTCCTCTCTCTAAGAATAACTTTCTCTCTCTCTAAATCTCTCTAGTTTGCTCTCTCTAAATGGCTTTCTCTCTCTAAAAACTTTGGGTTTCCCATTTTCTCACTCTAAAGCTTTTATTGCTTATTAATTAGGGTTAATATTTGTTTCTTGAAAGCATTGTAGCAACTTTATAATTTATTAATGAAGTTTATTTGGTTCTTAGCTTTTGTCTGGATTCTCTTCTACTATAGCTCAGATTAATTCTTTGATAATTCTCTCAAATTATGTTTTCAAATATCGCTTCACCATTCTCACCCTTCCATCAATTATTTCTGTAAATTTTTAGCTAAAATCTATCATTTTATGTTCTTGAGTTGCGCGAACTAACCTCGAGTGCGGATCGACATCCGATACGAATCCCTATACAAATATCTCTGAATTTTGTAGGATAAAATTGGAGAAAATTACAAATGTGTTGGAATTAGGGTTTCCGTAACCAACGACGCGGAAAAACCCTACTTTCAACCTTCAACCATGTTTGTTATCATGAACAAAACCTATAACCTTTCAAATTCTATAATTGATGTTTGAAATTAAAAAAAACCATTAGTATTGGTTTTGAGAGGGCTAGTTTCCAAGGTAGGCGATGAACAGTGGGGGAGCTAGGGAGTTTGAATGTAGGAATATCTATGTTCTGGATAAACTAAATAAGGATTTACTGAGTGGTTGGCTTGGAGAATAACAGCAATACACCCACCTTGGAACCAGCACCATCCTCTAAAAAGGGCGATATTCTGAAAATATGTATTCTGCTAAATAGTTGTTTTCCTTGAAGAGTAAAAGGTATGGAGGAAAAAAATGCAAACAAAGTCCTTCAACTTACAAAACCCATTACCTTCCAAAACCATAATAAATCTCGTCCAACAAAACAACAAAAACTCCCAAGTTACTAACTTTTGGCCTAATTTGTATAAAATTGAAAACATAAACATAATTTGGTGAACAGTATGAGTTCAGAACTTGAGTAGAACTTGAATCTACAACCAAATCAAACATAGATGTCCAATCTCCAACAGATAAGGAGTTAGACAAATACTTCTGATCCTCTCATCTCTGGTGCCAACTACCCGGTCTGATTCTTACTACAACTTGTCAAAATTCTAGCAAGAAACACAAATATTGAATCAAAATTTGAACTTAAACATAATCAAATCTATAAGATTCTGAAAACCAAGATACCTTAACATAAGGATGGGATGGAATGGCTAATTTATCTTCTTGAACAGCTGATCGAGTGCCCTTATTCTGGAAATCCACCATTTTGGAAGCTGATTTTTTAGGAATTGAAGGTGGGACAGGGCCATTATCTATCTGAACGTTCGGGTTGATTGGTGGAGTGTTTTCTCTACTGGATTTTTATTTCTGACAGACCGAGTTCATCTTTTCTTTTATATCCAAAATCAACAACCATGTTTAACTGCCAGATAAAAAACCCTGTCTAATCTTCTAAACATTCTCAACAGTTGGGATAGAAAAATGGTTCACTTACTCTCACCGCAATGTCTATTTAACCAACTAAAATGAGAACCTATGAAATGGGGTGGACGACTCCCATTCCTCTTGCGTCCACCATAGATCTTCTGGAAACCACTAACCCCAATACCATGCTTCAAGTAGATCTTCTTGGCCATGGATGCAACTCTGACATAGTAACAATCCAATTCATATGGAGCAAAGCTCCTTGAACATACTAGTCTTCATAATATCAGTCCAGTGAGGAAGCTCCATCTTCCCCGAACGCTTGAGGTGCGTTGAATAAGCCTTCTCAAACTCGTGAGGTGATGTGTCTTGCACATTTCTCATAGTCTCCATGGCTGTTAGGGCAGCACACCAACTTCTGAGGTTGAAGGAGGTGTGGAAGGCTAGGGTTTCTCATTTCTAATCGAGTTCATCTTGTGAAGCTTGTTAAAGATGGATTTGGGAAGAAAATTACGGATCGATTGGACCGAAATGCTTCCCAAGAGTCAATTTTTTGGGACATTCGATTTCATAGTTTTAAGGTCTGAAGATGTGTGTGTCTGTGTGAGAGAGAGAGAAAGAGAGGTGGGGGAGGAATCTAAGAGAGCTAGGGTTTGAGAGAGAGAGAGAGATCCCTTTGTGGGGGTGTGGTGATGGGAGAGTGAGGGGTTAGGGTTTGACCTTTTTGTCCGAGGATGGTGAGGGAGATTCAGGGATTAGGGTTTGAGAGAATGTGAAAAAGATAGAGAGAAAAAGATATTGATGGAGCAAAGATGAGACCTTGGGTTTTGGCGCGAATATAAAGGGTTTGTTTGCGCCCTTTTATTTTTTTCGTGGAAATCGTTCTCCACGGTTATAAACCACGGAGAAAACACTTTACCCCACGGTTTATAATCATCGTCAATATCTTCTAAAAGAATAAAAAATAAAAAATTATTTATGACCACGTTTAGGTGTTCCTTGTCGTTTTTAAACCGTCACTTTTAAGCCACAGTTTAGAGCCGTCGGGAAAAATGAACTAGTCCATCACCTTTAATCAATTTTTTGGTAGTGTTAGGAAACCTCGAGGAAGAGGTCGACAGTTTTCACCCACCACCCTACGTCCATATTATCGATGACTCGTGTGCCGTAGAGAGTCTAATTCAGGACTCTCCCGAAGATAAATTATCCAAGTGTCAAGAACACTTTGAGTCTGACTTCATCTCGGAGTCAAACAATTTTGGTATTACTGATCTGCAGGAGTCTGCTCCATTCAGATACATTCCCACTAAACTCAATGAGTTTGCGGCTCTACTAACCACGGTCAAAGAACCCACTACTACTCTTCTCTCAGTCTTTATTGAGAAGCTTCGACTCTCCCTGCTGAACCAAATGTTTTTACGGGTCTGCTCAGAGAGCTTACTGCCCTTCTCTCAGTCTACACTGAGGAAGACCTGTTCTACACAAGTATACCTAGACAAGGGATAGGATAGTAGTTTTCGCTCCACCTTAGGTGTCAGGAAGACTACAGATTCACTCAGTCTCCATGAGTTTTAACCTGGTTGGGGTTACTTACTTGATATACCCCCGTCATGTCTGGTTGAAGACGTAAAACTTAGTACTTTCAGAAAGACAATTTCGGTATTCCTAGAGTACATGGGTCTCATGCATTTGTTATTACTATTATATCTATAAAAATACAGGTACATTCATTCTTCCGATCATCAGGTACCACACACTGTCGAGTTTCTGCCGACTTGGTAACATCCTCCCTGAACCTTTGCATCATCATCATTGATTTTTCATCATTTTATGTCCCGGTCATGAGCACCGAGGATGATGCTATTTTTTGGTTGGGGGTGGGTATTTACCAAAAGTCATGTCTTCATTTTGATAAAAAAAAAATTTCTTGTTTTTTGGGTGGTTTTCGATGTTTTTCGAAGTTTTCTAAAATTTTAAAAATGTGTCAAATACCCTGACTTTGATTAGCTGAAAACCTCTGTTAAGTCAGTATTGAGGATGTCGATTTTTGTTTCAAGTTAGCTTTGAGTCAAGTCAAGCGTGACTACAGCAGGTTTGAAAACTCAGAAAAACTCAGATTCGGCACAATTGTACACTATCAACATCAGAGTCATTCTAAGTTTGGAAACTCTAGAGATCCTGTCAAAATAATTGTGGAGACCTAACCCAGTGAGCTTTCAAGCCTTTAATCATTTTAGAGGGTTACACAACAAATCTGAGTCACAAGATGACTCACTATTCTTCATGCCCGCAATATTCATTGAGAAATCTCATTATCCTTTGCTTCGATCATAAAACTTAGAATGACATCAACATTGGATTACTACGACAGAACCTTTTCTGTATTCAATCAAAACTGTATACATGATAGTGCAAATCCTAGAAAATGATTTAGGCCATTTTTCTGAACCATTCAGCCTTTTTACTCACCTGAATTATACTTCACTAGAAACCCCTTGAGCCCTTCTATAAAAGCCTTTTCTTTGTAAATCCATCAACCTAAAACCAGTCCAGCTACGAAGCATGACTGGCTACCTTTATTTTGAGATGGACAAAAGAATAACTGATATGGGTGTACCGTGAAAAGAAAAGTAAAGAAGAAAAATCAAAAGGAAAAGAAAGTGGTTCAAGCTGAAAAGAAAATATGAAAAGAAAGTATGAAAAAGAGCTAAAAAATAAAATGAGTAGTCTTAGAAATATCAGAAAAAGAGAAAAATACGAAAAAAAGAAAAAGAACCAGATAATGGTGCTACACCGTAGGAAAGATGCAAGAAAATGGAGATGTCCTCTCAAGGTCTTTGAAATCTTGTATCCCTTATTTTTCTATACCTGACCTAAGCCTCATTACAACCCAAGAAAGTCCTACTTGATTCTAGGATAGCACAATCATAAAATGTGGAGATTGGAGAAGGAGAAGCTATAGAGTTTGATCTGATGTTCCCGAGTGAAGTGATATTCCAATCATGAGATCATCTTCTGTTAAAGATGTCCTTCCTTCAAATAAGACATATGTAAGATCTTTGCTTTCACATCTCCTCACATATAAATTGAGAGAAAAGAAGAAAACCATTCCTGAGTAATCCAATTCTGAGTGGTTTACAAGTGAGAATTAAGGTCGAGGCATAAGAACTAATGGGTGATCTAGAAACATTTACTGTCGGATGATGAGAATGTTGAGCACACACACACGCAGAGTCTAACTATTCTAGGTCTTGATTATCAGTCTATCGTCTTGCTAAACTTCCCAACTCTTTGCTAGCCTGTAACTATTTTTGCATCCATTCGATAATTTGACGAACGGTGTTTTCCTTGAGCTAATATGCAAAAGTGTGCAGCATGTGCAGAGCCCTTTCAAACTCATTTATTTCGCACTAATTGCCAAGGATTGGCAATATGCTGGTTGGGGGTTGTGATATTCGCTTAAAAGTGCGTATTTTTCACTGTTATCTTCTAAGCGTTATCACTCTCTCCTATGTTAAACTGGTCTAATTATCCACTTTTCTACGTAAGAGTCTTTTTCATTGCGTAGAATACACTTTTCTGGACGAAAGGGTATATTTGCATGCATTAAACGCATTTCTGGAAGTCTAGATATAAAGTCGTTCGGATTAAGTCTCATTACGTGCTTTTTCTGTCGTAGGAAACCCTGATTGGATGATTCTCGAGACTTGCGGGCCAAAATCGATCATGAAAGCCCATTATCAAAGCTTAAAGAGACCACAGGCTATGACTAGAAGATATGGGCCAAATATGGGCTGAATAAGAGGACCAAAGAGCCAACCCAAAGAACGAAGAGAGTAGGAAGCCAATGGCCAAGAGACGGACCAAAGCGTTTAAAGCTACATGAATCAACAAGGAATGATGGTCTACTCTACTAGAGAAGTGTGAGGATGGTCACATTGAAGACCAGGGTTCCAGACCCTCTGCCAATACTTTTATCTCCATTTTCTGATATTTTCTCAGTCCTCCCCTAAATTTTCTCTCATCTCTCATTATTTTCTCTTTCTTCATCTCTCGGTCCTCTATTCTACTTACCTAACCCCAAAACTCCTGCCCGTTAGCTCTGGCCCATCTCCCTAAGCTATCGGACCGTTGGATCGTCCATTAGACCGTCGAATCTCTCTAAATCCGTCGGCCTGCCAATCTGGATCCTAATCCAGTCATCTTCAGTCTGATCATCAGCAAATCACGCATCTATCATCTCACTTCATTAGTCCTTGAGGGCCAACAGCCGGGCCCATCATCATCGACCCGCGGCCCGGCCATTTAGTGGACCCCAGGATTTTAACATGCTTTCAATTAATTTTTAAAAATAAAAAAAGGGGGGTCCATTAAATGGGGAAATCCCCCCAAAGAAAGGGTTTAAAAAAAAATTATTTTTCTTATTTTTTATTTTTGAAAAATCTCCTATTTCCATTAAAGGAAATAGGGAAGCTTTTTAAGGGAAAGAAAAGGGTTCGTTGGAACCCTAATCCCCCTCCTATCTCTTCCTCTCCTTTCCCCAAAACCCCCCTATGATTTCCTCTTCTTTTGCTTCTTCTTTCTTATTTTTTTCTTCACCTTCTTCTTCATCTTCTCCTCTTTTGTTTCTCGCCGGAGTTGCAGAATTCTGGCCCCCCTTAACTCCATCTCCTTGCACCTGTTGGATCGCCAGCACCTCCACAAAACCCAACGGTGGGTTCTCACACACTGCAACGTCAATTGCCGCCCCCTTCTACGTGAACAGCCACCATCTCCGCCGGCACTCTGCCACCACCATCATCATCTCGCCTTGCGCCACCCACCTACTGCCTTGTTGGACCATGTAGATCGCCTGCCTCCTCACCTCAGGCCGCCAGCCATTGCAACCACAACGTTCATGACCTGCAAGGAGTTGTAGGCCGTGACTTTCAATTGGGCCTCCACCATTACCGCCTTCCACTGGACTGGCGCGTCCTCTCGCCACTGCTGCAAACGCCCCTCTTCCTCTATTCTCTTACTCTCCAATATCATGTTGTCTCTTGCCAGAAAATAGCAAGAAACAAAAAGAAAAAAAGGATAAAAAGAAAGAAGAAGAGGAGAAAGGAAGGAGGGTTATCCTCCATCATCGTTATCACCTATTCACCATACCGCCATCAGTTGGTTTTATTCCTTGCTGCTATAAGCAGCCTCTCCATTGTTGTTGCGCATCATGGCAGCACCATTGCAGCCGAGAAGGACTTCACTTGTCGCTCCTCTAGTCCACAAGCACCCCTGTTGCTCCACCGTCAAAGGAGAGGAACGTCCTCTCATCAACTGAGATGTCTGGGTCGTCCACAACCCCTCCATTCAATCGACAACTGGGTTGGTTCTCACGGCCCTCCATCATCACCAAACCAACCGGCCTACGAGTGCTCTACTTCCACCAATCGCCATGGTCGAAATCTCCAAATTCCAAACATGGAGGAATCGGGGTAAGTTCCCATGGAAAGTTTATCCCTTTCTCTAACCTTTTGATTTCTCTCTAGTTTCTCTCTCTACTTCATCATCTCTTTCTCTCTCTAGGAATTCCCATTTCTCTCTCTTCTCTCTTTCTTAGTTTTAATTTATTTGCTTTATTTTTAGTTTATGCACTGTAATTCAAAGTTTTGAACAATAAATAAATTTCTAGATTTTTATTATAGTGTTGCATTTTTTTATTAATTTTGTCTTGCTTACATTAGCTTAATAATCTCTCTCTCTAACAATCCAAAAATGATGTTTTAAAAATTCACAAATCCACCACTCTCACCTCTCCGTATTTTCCATATTTTTCTAATAAAAGTCCGTCATTTCATGTCCTTGAAATTGCGTACACTAACTCCGAGTGCGGATCAACATCCGACACGAATCCCTATACAAGAATTACCATTTTTGTAGGAATTAAATCGGATAAATTACAAATCTTGTTGAAATTAGGGTTTCCATAACCAACGACGTGGAAAAATCTTAGTTTCCATTAAAGGAAAGTGGGAGCTTTTAAAAGGAGAAGAGAAGGGTTCGTTTGAACCCTAATCTCTCTTTTTTCTTCTCCTCTTTTTCCCCCAAAACATCCTACCCCTTCTTCCCCTCTCTCTTGGCCGTTTTTCCTTCTTCTTCTTCATCTTTTTCTCAAGTTTTTACCGGAGTTGCGGGCTGCAACTCCGGCCAGTCACGAACTCCACCACCACACGTCTTCCACCTTCAACCACTGCCTTCTATCTGCCTGTAGCAGCACCGCCCAAACGCAACCCTTGCTCCTCCTATTGCTGTGTGCAACACGGTAAGAAAAAGAAAAAAAAAAAACCAGTCACCGGAGAACTCCATCTTTTCCGACGTGCTTCTTCTTCTTCCTCTTCTTTCTTTCCTTTCTTCCCTTGCTGCCCACCTGCCTTCTCTCCCTTGGCAACACCCAAGCCAGAACCAGCACCGCCTTGACCATTTCGTCTACCAACGTGGGTTCTCTCCACCGCCCCTGTCCTCCTTTCAAATGGTGGCTCATCCACCTATAACTCCGACAGGCAAGATACCTTGCACATCTCAGTCTCCTTCTCTTCCACGCCCCCTTCACAATTCACCACATCTCTTTTCCACATCTCCCAAAAAAAAAACCCCAACACCGCCTCCTCCATTCTTTGTCTGTTTTTCATCCTCTTGCCCTCTTGACTTGATTCGCCTCAACTCCACCAGCCATCCTCACCATTTGGAGAAGAGGGGGGCACACTTGCTGGCCTGCAACATAGGGTTGCAGGACGTCTAGAAAAAAAAAATAAAAAAAAACAAAACCAAAGAAAAAGAAAAAGAGAAGAAGAAGAAGGAAGAGGGGCGGATACCTCCTCATTGCTGCCCCCATGCCTGCAAATCCCACTTGCGGGACATCTTCTTCTCCCCATGCCTCCTAGTGGATTGCCCAGCAAGCACGCTCCTCCCTTGGGAGCACCTTCTTCTACCATTTAAGAGGCCGATCAATCCAAACAACCTCTTAGCTGAACCTCCATTCTACCTAATCTTCATGGTAGACTCATGGTCTAAAATCATGCTTGAGTATGTGTATTTAATTTAGATTCATTCTGACAACTTTGAAAACCTGTTATTTTTGAAACTCGCTATTTAGGACTAAATTCTTGCTAAAAATAATGGACCATAACTTACAGGGGACTTTTTCTTTCCTCAGCTAATAGTCAAGAACTTTTATAAAAAAATTATTTTGTGGGCCCGAGACACCAAAAATATTCCTATTTTAGCCTTCCCAACTTACCCGAGAAATTTAGAACATTTCTTGAGACATAAAAACCTTAGCGGGAGATTTCGGGAGATTTTGACAAAAATAGTATTTTCATAATTTTTAAACTTTTCTATAATTCTTATATTTTTAAAAATAATATTTAATTATATTTTATTTATTTAATAAGAGTGTGGGACCCGCAAATCACTTTCGGGTCATTCCGATGTCATCTTAACACTTTTTCGGGGTTTCGAACATTTTTTGTGATTTTTATGTATTTAGACTATTTTATGTGATTTATGTGTGTGCCATGTGTCAATATCTTATTGTATGAACTTTTAAAATTATATAATATAGTTTGATTGAATTAATTAATAATTATTTGTTATGATTGTTGGGTGGGCCTGTATGGCTAATCTAGAGGCCTTTTGGGCTTAATAATAATCTTCAATGAAGCCTATTAATATATATGGGACTTGGCCCATTTCTAACCCATTAGTAGTATAAAATATAAGTTTTTGAGGGTTAAAAAGTCATCTTTTTGATAATTACAAATTTCACTAAAATAGAAATCCTAATCCTAAAGCTTTAGAAGCTTTCACAAATTCAAACTCCATTAAAGAATAGAGAAAGCTCCATTAAACCTTCATCTGGGAACCGATCGCACTCGAGCAAGAAGAGAGAATTGACAGAGACTCCGATTAGAAGAACAAACTCCGAGGAGAGGACGATCCGACGACTTGTAAATTTGAAGAAACTTTCAATTTTCATTAAAGTTCAAGAAATCTTAAGGTAAGTGTGTTTGATCCATCTTATACTTATTTTTCTTCAAGATTTTGTTTCTCTTTCATTAGATAATGGTTGATACTCATTATAAATTAATTTCAATAATAATTACTTTATTCTTATTGGGTTGATCTTTGTTTTGGGCCACCATAATGGGTTTGGCCATGGTTTCTTTTACACCTATAACGAATGACTATGTTCTTTATCATTTTTGTTATCTTTTTATAATTTAAATATTTTTATAATTATTTTTTCTAAGTACGTCTATGAATCTATTTTCCAAAACCGTTTAGTTTGTATTTTTTTGATTTATATTTATTTAATTATAATGTTTCTAAGTTGTTGGACTATACAAAATAACCCAGAATTTTAGATTTTACACGGTTTACTTCACTTGGGATTTCGATCCATATTTTTAACATAAATATTTTTCTAATTATTTTTCATAGATACCTATATCAATGTAGTTTCTAGAACCTTTGAGTTTGTATTTTTCAGATTTGTATTGATTAAGTTATGATTTTTCAAACGTGCTGGACTTTTCTATAAAACCTAGAATTCTAGATTTTATACAGTCTAATTCACTTAGGATTTTGATCTATATTCTTAACCTAAATATTTTTTTAATTATTTTTCATAGATACCTCTATAAATCTAGTTTCTATAACATTTGAGTTTATATTTTTCTGATTTGTATTGATTAAGTTATGATTTTTCAAATGTGCTAGACTTTTCTATAAAATCTAGAATTCCAGATTCTGTCCGGTCCACTTAATTAAGGGTTTTGACCTATATTTTGAATCTAAATATTTTTCTATTTATTTTTTCTCAAAACCTCTATGAATCTAGTTTTTAAATTCATTGAGTTTATATTTTTCTAATTAATATTTATTTAGTTATGATTTTTACAAGCAGTTTTTTTTATAAAAAAACCTATTAATTATTAATGGTTAAGTTATGACTTATTAAATATTAAGGGGTTTAGCCTTTATTGTTTGACTAAACCCTAGATGGTTTGACCTATACTTGTATGCATGGGGATCCCACCCATGTGTCTTGGATCTCTCATAGGGTTCGGCCAAGTGTCTTGGATCCCTCTTTAGGGTTCGACCTTGTGTTATGGATCCCTCATAGGGTTCGGCCATGGTGTGTTGGATTCTCTTATAATTTTCACTTATATTGTTCATCTGTGTTGATCGTGACCTTCAGTGATTGTTACATGTTACTCATGTTTAACCCTAGTTCGTTCCCATATTATTATTCTTGATGATCATGTGTTTATTTTATTATTTTATATTCTTATTTAAATGTTAAATATATGTGTGCTTATACCATGTAACCCTAGTACCATCTTGTTGTCATACCATGATCATCACGTCATTTCATATAAGAGGTGCATAAGGAAACGGGGTTGAAGTATATTATATACGTTTATATTGGTTTTATCAATTAATCAGAGTTCAGTACCATAGGGTGAAAGGCCCCAGACGTTATTATATCTTGTAGATCGGTCGATGAGACCGCTCCCAGTGTGGGAAGGAGATGGAGACCCTATGTGGTTATGGGTACTAGTTGTATTTGCATCCCGTACTCATTTGCATTCATTCTCATATTCATGTCATCCTTATTATACGATTGAGATGCATACCTTGATTAAAAAAAACTTCTATAGTATGATATTATACCATGCACACTGTTGTATTATTGGGCCTCGGCTCACGGTGCTACACCGATACTATTTTCAGATTTTGAGGAGCCGAGTACGTGAGATGATTTTGAGGCGAAAAACTCCAATGCATTCGAGGAGATCGACGAGGATTTGGGAATCAATCCCGCACTTTAAAAGATTTATTTCGATTGTTCTAAAATTTACTTATTTATTTTTATGGACATGTAGTAATTTGATTGAGAGCATGTTCTCATCTCTATCTCTCCACACTTAATTGATTGATTGAATTGTTTGAGATATAAATTATTTTAATTATTTGTTTCCTACATCTATACTCTTTTTTTTACTTAGTGGGTTTTCGAATAAACCTTAGTAGTCTAATTGACCTAATTGGACCACTAGGGGACATTCATGGATCACCTCTGGGTTTAGGTACTAGTTGATCCATGGATTTTCGGGTCGTATCTAGGTATCCAAATTTAGGGCGTAACAAGTTGAAAGTAGGATTTTCCCGCGTCGTTGCTTACGGAAACCCTAGAATCAACAAGATTTGTAATTTGATCCGATTTTTATCCTGCAAAAGTATGCAATTTCGTATAGGGATTCGTGTCGGATGTCGATCCGCACTCGGGGTTAGGGCACGCTTAATAAAGAACATGAAATAACAGAATGATGTTAGAAATAATGGCAGGATGAGAATGGTGATAATGGGATTTAAAACCTTTTTTTTTTTTTAGATTATCACAGACTATTAAAAACAATAATGAAGGAAATCAAATAACACCCGAAAAGAGAATTCATCCATTAACATTAAAAATTCTTACAATGCTCAAAACATCAAACAAAAATAAACAAATTGGTAAAGAACCTAAAACTAAGCTAGAGAGAGAATGGGAGAAACCTAGAGAGAGAAACTAAGGGAGGAGAGAGAAAGGGATGGAGATAGAGGGAGGAAGTTACCTCTCTCTACTTACCGGAGATAGGATCGGCCGGAGAAGATGACATGCTGCTCAAAGTTTGGAGAATCGGCCATGGATACATGGTTTGTAGATGGCATTCCAGGCTTGAGGGAGAGTTTTGGTGGTTCGTGGTGGCTAAAATGGGTGGCTGGAATCGGCCCAAGGGACAAAGATCAACATTGCAGTCCGTAGTGGAGAGACAGCGGTGTGAGGTGGGTGGAGTGAAGCGATCTCCACCTTAGAGGAGATGGGCTTCGGCCTAGATGTAGCAGGCCGTGATAGCAGCACGGGTTGAACATCCAGATCTGAACGGCTTGGAGGAGATTTGACCCAGCCTGCCAGAGATGGGTTGCAGGTTCTTGGACATTGGGAGTCGCTTGGAAAGGAGGAGCAGCAAGGGAGGTCTGCACCCAGCCCGACGAGATGTGGAGGATGGAGGACGCACTAGCAAGGTGGTGTTCGTAGGTGAGAGCAGCAGCAAAGTGGAGACGCTGGTGGCGTTGTCCAGGGCAACAACCCAGCAAGCTCCGAGGAGGGACGTTAATGGCTTCCCCTCATCTTCTTCTTTTCTTTCCTTTTTTTTCTATATTATTTTTTTTTTATTTGTGGCCAAGAGAAGAGAGGTGATGACGGCTTGGAGATGCAGCAACGGTTCTTGGAGAAGAGAACCGGTGATGGAGGCGCTGGTGGTGGAGTTCGTGACCTGCCAGAGTTGCAGCCTGCAACTCCGGTAAAAACGTGAGAAGAGGAAGGCGGTATGAAACCTTGTGCTACAACCAGGCGGTCGTGGATGGATGATGGGCTGCACCAGGCAGTCGTGGATGGACTGTGGAGGCGTTGTAGCAAAGGGGCAGGGGCGTAGATGCTTGGTGGAGCAGCTCGCCGGAGAAGAGAAGGGAGAAGAAGAAGAAGAAGAAGAAGAAGAAGAAGAAGAAAAGAAGAAAAACGGCCCGGTGGAGGGAGAACGTGGGGGGGATTGAAAGGGGGGAAGAGAGGATGAGAGGGGAGAGGGATTAGGGTTCGAATGAACCCCTATCCTTCTCCTTTTAAAGCTTCCCTATTTCCATTAATGGAAATAGGGGATTTTAGAAAATAAAAAAATAAGAAAAGTAAAAACCTACTTTTCTATGGAGAATCTCCCCAATTAGTGGACCCCCCATTTAATTAAAATTATTTTTGAAATTCGCGAGGTCCACTAACTAGTCGGTCAGCGGGTCGATGAAGATGGGCTCGGCTATTGGCCCTCATGGGTTGATGATGTCCATCATCTCACAGAATGATGTGACAGACAGTCTGATGGCGATCGGATGGATGGTGACTTGATTGGGACTCAGATTGGTAGATCGACGGATCTAGAGAGATCCAACGGTCCGATTGAAGATCCAACGGTCCGATGGAAGATCCAACGGTCAGAAAGCTAAGGGAGATGAGATAGAGCTGATAGGCAGGAGTTCTGGGGTTAGGTCAGTAGATTCGAGGATCGAGAGATGAAGAGAGAGAGAGAATAAGGAGAGATGAGAGAAAAAGTATCAAAAAAATGGAAAAAAGCACTGGCGGAGGGTCTGGAACCCTGTTCTTCACTGTGACCATCCTCACGCTTCTCCAGTAGAGTCGACTATCATTCTTTGCTGACTCATGTGGCTTTAAACGCTTTGGTCCGTCTCTTGGTCATTGGCTCTCCGGCTCTCTTCGTTCTTTGGGCCGACTTTATGGTCCTCTTATTCAGCCCATATTTGGCCCATATCTTCTAGTCATAGCATGTGGGCTCTTTAAGCTTTGATAATGGGCTTTCATGATCGATTTGGGCCCACAAGTCTTGAGAATCGTCCCATCGGGTTTCCTGCGACAGAAGAAGCGCGTAATGAGACTTTATCAGAACGGCTTAGTATCTAGACTTCCGAAAATGTGTTTAATGCATGCAAATATACCATTTCGTCCAAAAAAGTGTGTTCTACGCAACAGAAGAGACTCTTACGTAGAAAAGTAGGTAAATAGAGTATTTTACGTAGGAGAATGCAATAACGCTAAAAGGATAATTGCTTAAAATAAGCACTTTTGAGCGAATATCACAACCCCCAACCAGCATATTGCCAATCCTTGGCAATTAGTGCGAAATAAATGAGCTTAAAAGGGCTCTGCACATGCTGCACACTTTTTCATATTAGCTCCGGGAAAACACCGTTCGTCAAATCATTGAATGGATGCAAAAACAGTTACATGCTAGCGAAGAGTTGGAAAGTATTTGCAAGACTACAGACTGATAATCATGACCCAGAATAGTCAGACTCTGCGTGTGTGTGTGCTCAACATTCTCATCATCCAACAGTAAAGATTTCCAGATCACCTCTAAGTTTTTCTGCCTCGACCTCAAATCTCACATGTTTAGCACTCAGAATAGAATCACACAAGAAGGGTTTTCTTCTTTTCTCTCAATTTATATGTGAGGAGATGTATATAAAGAGGCAAAAGATCTCACATATGTTTTATTTGAAGGAAGGACATCTTTAACAGAAGAAGATCTCATGATTGGAATACCACTTCACTCGGGAACGTCAGATCAAACTCTATAGCTTCTCTTTCTCCAATCTCCACATTTTATGATCGTGCCATCCTAGAATCAAGTAGGACTTTCCTGGGTTGTAATGAGGCTTAGGTCAGGTGTAGAGAGATAAAGGAATACAGGATTTCAAAGATCTTGAGAGGATATTGAAAGTAGGATTTTCCCGCGTCGTTGGTTACAGAAATCCTAGATCTCAACAATATTTGTAATTATCCGATTCTTTTTCACTCAAATCCTGCAAAAATCACAGGGTTGTACAGTGGCTCGTGTCGGATGTCGATCCGCACTCGGGGTTAGTTTGCGTAATTCAACGACATGAAATGACGGATTTTTATCAAGAAAACATGGAGGGGTGAGAATGGTGATGGATTTAAAACATTCTTAGTGATTTTTAGAGAGAGAAATTACCACAAACAATCAGAAACACAAAAGTAAACTAAGAATAAGAATTTAGCACAATATTGCAAAATCAAACTAAATTTTATTCGAATCAAATGTTGAGATACAAACTTCTAATAAAAAGATAATAAAATGACAATTCTATAAAGCATAAAGAAAAATAGAGATGGAGACCTAGAGAAAGAAAGTAGAGAGAAGTGAAACCTAGAGAAAGAAAGGGAGGTTTTAGAGAGAGAAACAACTTGGGAGACTTAGAGAGAGATTGATGAGAGAATGAGGAGAGAGAAAGTGAAGATGGAAAATTACCTGGATTCGGAACTCACCAATGGTGAAGATGGACAGAGATGATGTCTGGCCATGATGCGGAAGCCGGTCACGTGGTGGGGAAGCATGACAGCATGGAGGTGTTTCCACGTGGTGCTACAATGCTTGGGCATTGGCTGGAGACGCACCGTTCAAGGGAGGAGATGGGGTAGAGAACCCGTGAGCAACAACTGCTGTTGCAACGGTTGGTGTGGAGAGGATGAAGAAGAAGAAGGGGCAGCACGGTGGTGTGAAGGAATGGTGGCTTGGTGTGCACACATACAAACCAGCAAGCCAAGAGAGAGGGACGTGTAAGGGTGATGGTGGTTGTGGTGCTGAGTTGCAGGTTGGTGGAGGAGTTGCAGACGTTGTGAACTGGGTGGGATTGTGATGTTTGATGAAACCGGTGATGGCAGCAACGTGGTTGAGGCGGAGTGGTGCTGTGATGTTGATGAAAACGGTGATGGCAGCAAAGTGGTTGAGGCGGAGTGGCTGTCTGAACGTGCAACCGACAAGGAGGGAGAGAAACAGCAACAGCAGCAGGGGTGGAGGCGTTTGGGACGAGAGATGGCCGGAGTTGCAGACCTGCAACTCCGGTCAAAAAGAAACGAAGAAGACGATCTCCTTCTTTGGACGGTTGTGAGGCTGGGCTGCTGGCTGTTGAACACGGTGGTTGCAGGCGGAGGTGTGCACGGTGGTGTGTGCTAGCGAGAGGAGGAAGAGGTATGTGATCAGCACAGTTGGCCGGAATTAATGGAGGTTGCCGGAGTTGCAACCTGCAACTCCGGTGATCTTGAAAATTTTTTTTTTTTTTTTTTTTTCTTTTTTGGTTTTGTGTGAAGGATGGCTAGGTGAGTGAATAGAGAAAGGGAGAGGAGATAAAGGAGAGGAAGGCTTACCTTTTAGAGGCGCACCAGGGAGGAGAAACGGTGCTGTCTTGTTTTTCTTTTTTTTTTTCTCTTTTTTTTTTTTTTTGGGCGGTGTGGAGGGGATAAAGAGAGGGAGGTTGCAGGGGTGTTTGCAACCTTGAAGATGTTGCTGTTGCTGCTGGTGAAGTGGCACGTGAAGGGGAGGTGGAGGCGCTGGAGTGTTGGGTGAGGAAGAAGGAGAAAATGTGATGGGATGAGGGTGTAACGGCTGGGGTTTTGATCAACACGTGGTAGAGATCGAGGGAGCGGCTAGGGTTTTTTTTTTTTTTGGGAAGAGATAAGGAATAGGAGAGGATCGATTCCGGAACTTCCAAAACGTGGAGAGAGGATCCTTTATAAAGGAACCGTGGGTTTCTATCTTTGAAATCCACGGTTTCTAAAAATTTTTTTTTTTTTTTTTTTTTTTTTTTTAAAACTTCTCCTCCCTCCTTCCAATGAGGTGAGGACGTGTGTAAGAGATATTACACTTCAACGTCCCTCACTCTCTCTCCATAAAAATAGAAACTATCCCCCCCTATTTCTTAGAAAATTTCCTTATTTTGTAAATTAGTTTGACTTTCCAAAAATTTCTTTCTTTTAAAAAAAATCTTCTCCTAAAAATCTTCCATTGAAAATCTTCCCCTGGTCACTAACGTTGATCAATACCTAGGTTCCTCATAGCCCTTCCGATGAAGGGGATGATGGATTGAAAGTATGGACGTCATGCGGATGATAGGACTAGTGACGTTCGACCAATGGTGATGATGGGGATCGAATGGATGATCTACTGGCGATCAGACGGTAGACGAGGATGGCCATAATAGGATGGATCATTGGATAGTGGCGATCAGCCAAGGTAGGCCTTAGGATCGCGTGATTGCGAAGGGAGAGATGATTGGATGATTGAGATTGATAGTAGAGAGATAATGAGGATTTAGAGAGAGGAGAGAGAAAATATTACAAAAATAAAAAGAAAAATGCTAGCAGAGGATTTTGAACCCTGATCTCTGACTTGGTCTTCTGCATGCTTTACCAACTGAGCTAGTCCTCAACTTGTGTTAGTTGATAAGCTTTAATTTCCTTAGTCTCTTCTTTGAGGGCTTGTCTCTCCTTCTCCCTTTGTCGTCTCTCGACTCTTTTGCTCTCTCTTTCTCTGGCTCTTCTTCTCTCTTTGGCCTACATCTTCTTGTCCAAGTCCACTGGCTCTTTATGCTTTGATTAAAGGCATTGTAGGTTGATTTTGGGCCCACAATTCTCGAAAATCGTCCCATCGGGGTGTCCTGCGACAGAAGAAGCGCGCAATCAAAACGGCTTAATATTTAGACTTCCGAAAATGTGTTTAATGCATGCAAATATACCATTTCGTCTAGAAAAGTGTGTTTTACGCAATGAGATAGACTCTTACGTAGAAAAGTGGATAATTAGAGCAGTTTTACGTAGGAGAGTGCGATAACGCTAACAGGATAAGTGCTTAAAATAAGCACTTTTGAGCGAATATCACAACCCCCAACCAGCATATTGCCAATCCTTGGCAATTAGTGCGAAATTCATGAGCTTAAAAGGGCTCTGCACATGCTGCACACTTTTTCATATTAGTTCAGGGAAAACCCCGTTCGTCAAATCATTGAATGGATGCAAAAAAAAGTTACATGCTAGCGAAGAGTTGGAAAGTTTTGGCAAGACTACAGACTGATAATCATGACCCAGAATAGTCAGACTCTGCGTGTGTGTGTGCTCAACATTCTCATCATCCGACAGTAAAGATTTCTAGATCACCTCTAAGTTTTTATGCCTCGACCTCAAATCTCACACGTTTAGCACTCAGAATAGAATCACACAAGAAGGGTTTTCTTCTTTTCTCTCAATTTATATGTGAGGAGATGTATTGATATATGAAAGCAAAGATCTCACATATGTATTATTTGAAGGAAGGACATCTTTAACAGAAGAAGATCTCATGATTGGAATACCACTTCACTCGGGAACGTCAGATCAAACTCTATAGCTTCTCTTTCTCCAATCTCCACATTTTATGATCGTACTATCCTAGAATCAAGTAGGACTTTCCTGGGTTGTAATGAGGCTTAGGTCAGGTGTAGAGAGATAAAGGAATACAGGATTTCAAAGATCTTGAGAGGATATTGCCATTTTCTTGAATTTTTCCTGTGACGTAACACCATTATCTGGTTCTTTTTCCTTTTTTTTTGTATTTTTCTCTTTTTCTTGATATTTCTGAGACTGCTCAATTTCTTTTCAGCTCTTCTTCATACTTTCTTTTCATATTTTGTTTTCAGCTTGAACCACTTTCTTTTCTTTTGATTCTTCTTCTTTACTTTTCTTTTCACGGTACACCCATATCAGTTATTCTTTTGTCCTTCTCAAAAGTAGGGTAGCTAGTAACACTTCGTAGCTGAACTGGGTTTTTGGTTAATGGGCTTACAAAGAAAAGGCTTTTATAGAAGGGTTCAAGGGGTTTCTAGTGAAGTATAATTCAGGTGAGTAAAAAGGCTGAATGGTTCAGAAAAAAATGGCCTAAATCATTTTCTAGGGTTTGCACTATCATGTATACTGTCTTGACTGGATACAAAGAAGGTTCTGTTGTAGTAATCCAATGTTGATGTCGTTCTGAGTTCCATGATCGAAGCAAAAGATAATGAGATCTCTCAACGAATATTGCGGGCATGAAGAATAGTGAGTCATCCATTGACTCAGGATTATTGTATAACTCTCTAAAATGATTAAAGGCTCGAAAGCTCACTAGGTTAGGTCTCCACAATTATTCTCGCAGGATCTCTAGAATTTCTAAACTTAGGATGACTCTGATATTGATAGTGTACAATTGTTCCGAATATGAGTTTTTCTGAGTTTTCAAACCTGCTGTAGTCACGCTTGAATTGACTCAACGCTAGCAAAAATTGACATCCTCAATACTGACTTAACGGAGGTTTTCAGCTAATCAAAGTCAGGGTATTTGACACATTTTTGAAATTCTAGAAAACTTTTGGAGAACATCGGAAATCACCCCAAAAACAACTTTTTCTTTTTTTTTTTTTTTTTTTTTTTTTTTTTTTTTTTTTTAATATCTATATCTATATTTATCAAAAGGAATACATGAGTTTTGGTAAATACCCACCCCCAACCAAAATATAGCACCGTCCTCGGTGCTCATGACCGGGACCTAAAATGATAACAAATCAGTGATGATGATGCAAAGATTCAGGAAGGATGTTACCAAGTCAGCAGAAACTCGACAGTGTGTGATACCTGATGATCGGAAGAATGAATGTACCTGCATTGCCAGAGATATAACAGTAATAACAAATGCATGAGACTCATGTACTCTAGGAATATCGGAATTGCCTTTCCGAAAGCGCTAAGTTTTACGTCTTCAGCCAGACACAATGGGGGTGATAATCACCCCCAACCAATTTGAAGCATAGGGAGACTGAGTGAGTCATCAGTCTTCCAGCTCATCAGTCGGAGCAGGAACGCTGCCAATCGAGCTAACCCAACCCAGCAGTAGTACGGGTAGGGTCTTTCTCAGTGAAGACTGAGAGGGTTCTCTGGCCGTGGTTAGCAGAGCCGCAAACTCATAAAGAGGAGCGGGTATGGGAGAACAGTAATGGGTCTCTCATCAGTAAGAGACCTAACAAGGGATTCTCTGACCATGGTTAGCAGAGCCGAAGACACAATGTGTATCGGGGATGGATTTAGTGGAGCAGACTCCAGTGGGGTTGACAGTCAGCACCCCTATCCAGTATAAAATGCAGTGAGACTGAAATGATCATCAGTCGTAAGAGATTGGATCGATGAGATCCGTCTGCCTAGTCTCTCATCAATAAGAGACCAATGGCAAAGGAAGGGTGGTGAAGATTGAAGGACTCTCAGATCGAGTCAAACAATGGGGCAGTTGAACCCATATAAATAAGCTTCAGACTAGGTTACAAAGAGACACTGGGTTAGAGATCCTAAATGATGCACATAGAGCAAGCAAGATAATCCTATGCCTAAAACAAATCAGGATAAGTTTGAGGATTTATCTTGTTAGTTTCTGGGGTATGGTAGATTATGACAGTGGGCGGACCACTGGTTTATTTTGTTAACCGCCGGACTAACTTTGTCGCTCTTAGGTTCTCACCAGGCTACACTCTTCAAAGCGAATCCTTTAGTACTGACTCTAGTCAACAACAAGGCAATCCGAAGCCTAGACAGACGTGCGGCACAATGGCTGTCTTAAGTACGTCCCAGACTAACCAGATTGGTCAAGTGTTTAAGAAGAGTGTTCCCTTGGGTTAAGCTAGGGTTGGTGCGTGTTCCTAGTCCACACGCAACTAATCGCCGAATAGTCCAAGATGCCACGTAGAGCTCAGTGTACTTGAGTAGCAGGGACTTATGGGTGTGTTAGACAACAGGGACCCGCGCTCGTGGTCTTATTTCGATTGGATGTTAAGCGGGTTCGCTTTGTGTGGATTTTTCCTTGAACACCGGGCTAATTGGCTCTACTTCTTGATTCTTTTTAATTAAATGGAGCCTTGGGATCAAAACAGTTGGAATGATGAGGTGGGTGATGAAATCCCACCAGTTGTAAAAGAGCTGGGTCTGCTCGATTAATGTTCAATTATTAACGGCCACGCCACGCAAGTCGAATAATATTTATGCGAAAGCAAATAGACAAGCGGCAATGATTCACCCAAATTGCTCTGTATCGCACTCAAGGCGAGGATAGAGACTTACCTCCCGTGGGCTACGCCACGGGGTCGCCTCTTTGGGGTAGGGAGGGGTATCCTTCATGAGCATGGGCTCGACTCCTCCTAAGTGAGCTTTCGCTCCCTACCCGCAGTTAGATTCGCAATCCTGCATACGAATTAGTATATGATATGGGTCTAGGGTGTGGGAATATTTTTTTGGAATGTCCCTGCCAAGGGTGGGTAAGCAATCAATCAATCAATTAGGCAGGGTAAATTGGAAAGTTACTATTCATGAGAGTTGACTAAACAACTATCAACCCCCTAATAGACCTTTCCAATTTAAGAGTTTCTCCAAGTTAGGAAAATTCCCTAAAAGTAGAAGTTTCCTAAATCTGAAAACTTACTAAACTTAGGGTTTCTTCCTGTGTTGGAAACCTTCCAAAAAGGGGACCTTCCATAGTTAGAAATCCTCTAAAAATAAGAATTGCTAATTATGGAATTTCGTCCGATTTGGAAACTATCCAAATAAGCTTAATTCCAATTTGAAATTTCCCAGGAATGGAAACCGTGCAAAAATGGAAATTTCCCGATTCGGGAAGTATCCAAAAATGCAATCTTCCCATATGCGAATATCCTAAAATGTGCAGAAATAGAAACTATCATTTTTCAATTTTTTTGATTTTTTTGGTATTTTTTCACTTAATCTAGGGTTTCTAAAAAACCCTAGAACAAGATCTAGCAGTTTATATGGAAAGTAGTAAAATTCCTAAATTATTACAACTTTGCACTCGGCCTTCCGAGGCATTAAAAATAGTAATTTAAAAACTGCTTAAAATCAACAAAAACAAAAAATAGAAAGTTTCCCGAAAAGGTCGGGCTGTCCAAATTGAGCAGCTTTTCGATTCAGCAACTTTCTAATTCCGTCTTTACGTCCTTTTTCGCACTCCCGAACACCCGAGCGGCAACGGCGCCATTTGAAAGTAGGATTTTCCCGCGTCGTTGGTTACGGAAATCCTAGATCTCAACAATATTTGTAATTATCCGATTCTTTTTCACTCAAATCCTGCAAAAATCACAGGGTTGTACAGTGGCTCGTGTCGGATGTCGATCCGCACTCGGGGTTAGTTTGCGTAATTCAACGACATGAAATGACGGATTTTTATCAAGAAAACATGGAGGGGTGAGAATGGTGATGGATTTAAAACATTCTTAGTGATTTTTAGAGAGAGAAATTACCACAAACAATCAGAAACACAAAAGTAAACTAAGAATAAGAATTTAGCACAATATTGCAAAATCAAACTAAATTTTATTCGAATCAAATGTTGAGATACAAACTTCTAATAAAAAGATAATAAAATGACAATTCTATAAAGCATAAAGAAAAATAGAGATGGAGACCTAGAGAAAGAAAGTAGAGAGAAGTGAAACCTAGAGAAAGAAAGGGAGGTTTTAGAGAGAGAAACAACTTGGGAGACTTAGAGAGAGATTGATGAGAGAATGAGGAGAGAGAAAGTGAAGATGGAAAATTACCTGGATTCGGAACTCACCAATGGTGAAGATGGACAGAGATGATGTCTGGCCATGATGCGGAAGCCGGTCACGTGGTGGGGAAGCATGACAGCATGGAGGTGTTTCCACGTGGTGCTACAATGCTTGGGCATTGGCTGGAGACGCACCGTTCAAGGGAGGAGATGGGGTAGAGAACCCGTGAGCAACAACTGCTGTTGCAACGGTTGGTGTGGAGAGGATGAAGAAGAAGAAGGGGCAGCACGGTGGTGTGAAGGAATGGTGGCTTGGTGTGCACACATACAAACCAGCAAGCCAAGAGAGAGGGACGTGTAAGGGTGATGGTGGTTGTGGTGCTGAGTTGCAGGTTGGTGGAGGAGTTGCAGACGTTGTGAACTGGGTGGGATTGTGATGTTTGATGAAACCGGTGATGGCAGCAACGTGGTTGAGGCGGAGTGGTGCTGTGATGTTGATGAAAACGGTGATGGCAGCAAAGTGGTTGAGGCGGAGTGGCTGTCTGAACGTGCAACCGACAAGGAGGGAGAGAAACAGCAACAGCAGCAGGGGTGGAGGCGTTTGGGACGAGAGATGGCCGGAGTTGCAGACCTGCAACTCCGGTCAAAAAGAAACGAAGAAGACGATCTCCTTCTTTGGACGGTTGTGAGGCTGGGCTGCTGGCTGTTGAACACGGTGGTTGCAGGCGGAGGTGTGCACGGTGGTGTGTGCTAGCGAGAGGAGGAAGAGGTATGTGATCAGCACAGTTGGCCGGAATTAATGGAGGTTGCCGGAGTTGCAACCTGCAACTCCGGTGATCTTGAAAATTTTTTTTTTTTTTTTTTTTTCTTTTTTGGTTTTGTGTGAAGGATGGCTAGGTGAGTGAATAGAGAAAGGGAGAGGAGATAAAGGAGAGGAAGGCTTACCTTTTAGAGGCGCACCAGGGAGGAGAAACGGTGCTGTCTTGTTTTTCTTTTTTTTTTCTCTTTTTTTTTTTTTTTGGGCGGTGTGGAGGGGATAAAGAGAGGGAGGTTGCAGGGGTGTTTGCAACCTTGAAGATGTTGCTGTTGCTGCTGGTGAAGTGGCACGTGAAGGGGAGGTGGAGGCGCTGGAGTGTTGGGTGAGGAAGAAGGAGAAAATGTGATGGGATGAGGGTGTAACGGCTGGGGTTTTGATCAACACGTGGTAGAGATCGAGGGAGCGGCTAGGGTTTTTTTTTTTTTTTGGGAAGAGATAAGGAATAGGAGAGGATCGATTCTGGAACTTCCAAAACGTGGAGAGAGGATCCTTTATAAAGGAACCGTGGGTTTCTATCTTTGAAATCCACGGTTTCTAAAAATTTTTTTTTTTTTTTTTTTTTTTTTTTTAAAACTTCTCCTCCCTCCTTCCAATGAGGTGAGGACGTGTGTAAGAGATATTACACTTCAACGTCCCTCACTCTCTCTCCATAAAAATAGAAACTATCCCCCCCTATTTCTTAGAAAATTTCCTTATTTTGTAAATTAGTTTGACTTTCCAAAAATTTCTTTCTTTTAAAAAAAATCTTCTCCTAAAAATCTTCCATTGAAAATCTTCCCCTGGTCACTAACGTTGATCAATACCTAGGTTCCTCATAGCCCTTCCGATGAAGGGGATGATGGATTGAAAGTATGGACGTCATGCGGATGATAGGACTAGTGACGTTCGACCAATGGTGATGATGGGGATCGAATGGATGATCTACTGGCGATCAGACGGTAGACGAGGATGGCCATAATAGGATGGATCATTGGATAGTGGCGATCAGCCAAGGTAGGCCTTAGGATCGCGTGATTGCGAAGGGAGAGATGATTGGATGATTGAGATTGATAGTAGAGAGATAATGAGGATTTAGAGAGAGGAGAGAGAAAATATTACAAAAATAAAAAGAAAAATGCTAGCAGAGGATTTTGAACCCTGATCTCTGACTTGGTCTTCTGCATGCTTTACCAACTGAGCTAGTCCTCAACTTGTGTTAGTTGATAAGCTTTAATTTCCTTAGTCTCTTCTTTGAGGGCTTGTCTCTCCTTCTCCCTTTGTCGTCTCTCGACTCTTTTGCTCTCTCTCTCTCTGGCTCTTCTTCTCTCTTTGGCCTACATCTTCTTGTCCAAGTCCACTGGCTCTTTATGCTTTGATTAAAGGCATTGTAGGTTGATTTTGGGCCCACGATTCTCGAAAATCGTCCCATCGGGGTGTCCTGCGACAGAAGAAGCGCGTAATCAAAACGGCTTAATATTTAGACTTCCGAAAATGTGTTTAATGCATGCAAATATACCATTTCGTCCAGAAAAGTGTGTTTTACGCAATGAGATAGACTCTTACGTAGAAAAGTGGATAATTAGAGCAGTTTTACGTAGGAGAGTGCGATAACGCTAACAGGATAAGTGCTTAAAATAAGCACTTTTGAGCGAATATCAGATATTGCCATTTTCTTGAATTTTTCCTGCGACGTAACACCATTATCTGGTTCTTTTTCCTTTTTTCGTATTTTTCTCTTTTTCTTGATATTTCTGAGACTGCTCAATTTCTTTTCAGCTCTTCTTCATACTTTCTTTTCATATTTTGTTTTCAGCTTGAACCACTTTCTTTTCCTTTTGATTCTTCTTCTTTACTTTTCTTTTCACGGTACACCCACATCAGTTATTCTTTTGTCCATCTCAAAATAAGGGTAGCCAGTCATGTTTCGTAGCTGGACTGGATTTTAGGTTGATGGGTTTGCAAATAAAAGGCTTTTATAGAAAGGTTCAAGGGGTTTCTAGTGAAGTATAATTCAGGTGAGTAAAAAGGCTGAATGGTTCAGAAAAATGGCCTAAATCATTTTCTAGGGTTTGCACTATCATGTATACTGTTTTGACTGGATATAGAGAAGGTTCTGTCGTAGTAATCCAATGTTGATGTCGTTCCGAGTTTTATGATCGAAGCAAAAGATAATGAGATCTCTCAACGAATATTGCGGGCATGAAGAATAGTGAGTCATCTTGTGACTCAGGATTATTGTATAACTCTCCGAAATGATTAAAGGTTCGAAAGCTCGCTGGGTTAGGTCTCCACAATTATTCTCACAGGATCTCTAGAGTTTCAAAACTTAGGATGACTCTGATGTTGATAGTGTACAATTGTGCCAAATCTGAGTTTTTCTGAGTTTTCAAACCTGCTGTAGTCATGCTTGAATTGACTCAACGCTAACTTTAACCAAAAATTGACATCCTCAATACTGACTTAACGGAGGTTTTTTTTTTTTTTTTTTAGCTAATCAAAGTCAGGGTATTTGACACATTTTTGAAATTCTAGAAAACTTTTGGAGAACATCGGAAATCACCCCAAAAACCTTTTTTTTTTTTTTTTTTTTTTTTTTTTTTTCAAAATGAAGACATGAGTTTTGGTAAATACCCACCCCCAACCAAAATACAGCACCGTCCTCGGTGCTCATGACCGGGACATAAAATGATACAAATCAATGATGATGATGCAAAGATTCAGGAAGGATGTTACCAAATTGGCAGAAACTCGACAGTGTGTGGTACCTGATGATCGGAAGAATGAATGTACCTGCATTTTCAGAGATATAACAGTAATAACAAATGCATGAGACTCATGTACTCTAGGAATACCGGAATTGCCTTTCCGAAAGCGCTAAGTTTTACGTCTTCAGCCAGACATGACGGGGGTGACAGGCACCCCCAACCAAGTTGGAGCACAGGAGACTGAGTAGATCATCAGTCGACATAGGCAGGATCGATGAGATCGATCTCAAAAGTCTGAATGAACAATACGTCAAGTTCATGGAACTGTTTTAGACGCTGTCCATTGACCTGAAAAGAGGAGTGATCCTTGGGATCCTCAATAGTGATTGCCCCAAAGGGTGTGACTGCGGTGACCGTATAAGGACCGGTCCACCTAGATTTCAGTTTCCCAGGGAAGAGATGGAGACGAGAATTATAAAGAAGGACCTTCTGTCCTGGATGGAACTCTTTCCTGAGGATGCTCTTGTCATGTATCCACTTCATTTTGGCTTTGTAATTCTTGGACAAGTTGTAGGCATCATTTCTGAGTTCTTCTAACTCATTCATTTGCAGTTTCCGCTCCTCCCCTGCGGAGTCTAGGTCGAAGTTGAGCTTCTTAATGGCCCACAGGGCACGATGTTCAATCTCTACCGGAAGATGACAGGGTTTCCCAAAGACGAGACGATAGGGAGACATATTGAGTGGGGTCTTGTAGGCGGTTCTGTATGCCCATAAAGCATCAGTGAGACGAGTAGACCAGTCTTTACGTGTGGTATTGACTGTCTTCTCCAAGATCTGCTTGATCTGACGATTAGAAACCTCTACTTGACCACTAGTCTGCGGATGATAAGCTAAGGCGACCTTGTGGGTTACCCCATACTTCTTCATTAAGTTCTCGAATATCTTATTGCAGAAATGGGTGCCCCCATCACTAATGATGGCCTTAGGGGCACCGAATCGAGCGAAGATGAACTCCTTTAGGAATTTGACCACCACTTTGTGGTCATTGGTCTTGGTGGGAATGGCTTCTATCCATTTGGATACATAGTCTATCGCAAGGAGAATGTACTCAAAACCATAGGAAATGGGAAAGGGGCCCATGAAGTCGATGCCCCAGGTGTCAAATATCTCATCGACCTGGATGGGAGTTAGGGGCATCATGTTCCTCTGGGAGATGCGGCCTAGATGCTGGCAATTAGGACAGGTTTTGCTGTAGATATGGGCATCTTTAAATAATGTGGGCCAGTAGAATCCGCATTGCAGCACTTTTTCTGCAGTCTTCTTAGTGCTGAAATGACCACCACAAGGTTGGTCATGACATGAGGATAAGATATTGAGTTGGTCCGACTCAGGGACACAGAGACGAATGATCTGGTCAGGACAGTATTTATACAAATAAGGGTCATCCCAAGAGTAGTACTTAACTCTTGCTAGGAATTGGCTTTTGTCCTGTTTTGACCAGTGTGACGGCATTTCTTCGGTGACAAGGTAGTTGACAATGTCAGCATACCAAGGATTAACAGAGATGGCGAACAGTTGTTCGTCTGGAAAGGTTTCAGGGATGGGCTGGGTGTCGAAGGATGACTCTAAAGTCAGTCTAGACAAGTGATCAGCCACTACATTCTCAGTTCCTTTCTTATCCTTAATCTCGAGGTCGAATTCCTGCAGTAAGAGAATCCATCGAATTAATCGAGGTTTGGTTTCCTTTTTCGACATTAGATAACGAAGGGCTGCATGATCAGTGTACACAACCACCTTAGTGGCTAAGAGGTACTGACGGAATTTATCAAGGGCGAAGACTACCGCCAGGAGTTCTTTCTCAGTGGTGGAGTAATTCATTTGGGCAGAGTTAAGAGTTTTGCTCGCGTAGTAGATCACGTGTGACCTTTTGTCAACTCTCTGCCCTAGAACAGCGCCTAATGCGTAGTCAGAAGCATCGCACATTACCTCGAAAGGTAGAGTCCAATCCGGGGGACGGATAATGGGTGCAGTGGTGAGCTCAGATTTGAGACGCTCAAATGCCTTGACACAGTCAGCATTAAAGTCGAAAGGACTACCTTTAGCTAGAAGATGGGACAGAGGTCGAGCGATTTGAGAGAAGTCCTTGATGAATCGCCTATAGAATCCTCCGTGTCCCAAAAAGGATCGGATGTCACGTACGGACTTAGGAATGGGCAAGGTCGAGATGATATCGATTTTAGCTTTGTCGACCTCAATGCCCTGATGGGAAATGACATGTCCCAGAACAATGCCCTTCTTCACCATGAAGTGGCATTTCTCCCAATTGAGGACAAGTCGCTTGTCCTAACAGCGTTGAAGTACCAGCCCTAGATGGTTCAGACAGTCATCAAAGGATGACCCAAAGACTGAGAAGTCGTCCATAAAGACTTCGAGGAATTTTTCCACCATGTCAGAGAATATGCTCATCATACACCTTTGAAAGGTCGCGGGTGCATTGCAGAGGCCAAAGGGCATGCGCTTGTAGGCAAAAGTGCCAAAGGGACAAGTGAAGGTTGTCTTCTCGTGATCCTCAGGGGCGATTGGTATTTGATTATACCCTGAGTAACCATCGAGGAAGCAGTAATAGGAGTGACCTGCTAATCTCTCCAACATTTGGTCTATGAAGGGTAAAGGAAAATGGTCCTTCCTCGTGTTGGTGTTGAGTCGTCGGTAATCGATGCAGACTCTCCACCCTTTCTTCAGGCGCTGGGTGACCATTTCCTTGTTCTCATTTTCCACAACTGTGAATCCTGCCTTTTTAGGGACGACATGAATAGGACTCACCCATTTGCTATCGGAGATGGGGTAAATGATACCCGCATCTAACAGTTTAAGGACCTCATCCCGGACTACATCCTTCAAGACGGGGTTCAACCGCCTCTGGTGTTCTCGAGAGGTTTTGGATTCATCCTCGAGGTAGATGTGATGTTGGCACACCGAGGGGTCTATGCCACGAATATCATCTATAGTCCAACCTATCGCAGATTTGTGCTCGTTGAGTAGCTCAAGAAGTTTCTTACGTTCACTTGCAGACAAAGCGGAAGCAAGAATGACAGGGTAGGTTTCCTTAGGACCAAGATAGGCATAGGAAAGATCTGTGGGAAGAGGCTTAAGCTCCAATGTTGGAGCAGATGGAGTTGAAGTAGGTGTCACAGAAGACACGGATTGAAGAGGTTTGACTTCAGTAGTAAAAGGAATGATGGGTTCTCTGGCCATGGTTATCAGAGGCTCGAACTCGATGAGTGGAGCGGGGATCTCTATCAGTGGAGCAGTCTCCAAAAGACCATTGAGATCAGAAATAGCTGACTCTGTTGCAAAGTCAGCTCCAAAGTGTTCTAGACACTGCTTAAGAATATCTTCGGTGGAGTCCGGGATTAGACTCTCAACGGCACACATTTCATCGGTCACTTCGCGATCGGCATCTTGTTGCATTAAACGAAAGATGTTGACCTCAGCTTTGAGGTTACCGAAAGCAATGGACATGTTTCCGTCCCGGCACCCGATGTGTGCGTTCGCGGTGGCAAGGAATGGACGGCCTAAGATGACCGGAATGCGGTTATCCTGACACGGCTCGGTGTCTAGAATGATAAAGTCCACAGGATAATAAAAGTCAGCGACTTTTACTAGGACATCTTCAATGATTCCTCTTGGAATCTTGATGGACTGATCAGCCAATTTCAGGGTGACATTGGTAGGCTTCATATCTTTCAGTCCTAACTGCTGATATACCGAGAATGGTATGAGGTTAACGCTAGCCCCTAAATCTAGCAAGGCAGTGCAGCTAAAGTTGTCACCAATTTCACATTGGACAGTTGGGCTACCTGGATCCTTGTGTTTGATCACACTGTTGCGTTGAATGAACGCGGTAGCTTTTTCGGCCAAGAAGGCAGCTTTGGGTACATGCGTACGCCGCTTAACTGTGCACAAGTCCTTGAGGAATTTGGCATAGGAAGGGATTTGCTTGATAGCAGAAAGGAATGGGATATTGATCTGGACGTCTTTAAAGACATCTAAGATCTCAGAGAATTGCTGATCCCGCTTATCTTGGACAAGTCTGTCCGGGAAGGGAGGCTTTACTCGACAAATGGATTTGTCTTTAGCCTTAGATTTCTGCACAGGGATATCTGATGTTGGTGCAGAGGTAGAAGAAGCAGAGGTAGGATTAGGACTAGTTTCCTCTGTGCGAGTGATGGGTGCCGGAGATGGCACCGGTGGTGGTTGGACTCCCATGTCCACAGTTTTTCTAGATCGTAGGGTGGTTACAGCTTGCACCTCCCCTTGACACTTCTCATTCTGGCTTTGAGATTGGGATCCGATCTCATATACTGCCCCTTTGGCATTTCCTTTAGGGTTGGCAATGGGTTGGCTAGGAAAGATCCCCTTAGCTTTCTCAGCTTCCAAGTTACCTAGACGTTGCTCTAGACGAAGCATGGATTGCTGTTGCTGTTGCTCTAGGCGTTGCATAGATTGTTGTTGCTGAGTAATGAGTTGAGCTAGAAGGTCTTCGATACCAGATTTGGGGACCGACTGTTGGGGGGCAGCTAATGGGAGCTGAGGCACCAATTCGCGACTCGAGCTCATCGGGGCATTATAGTTATAGGCGGAAGAATTAGTTGGGACAATCTGTTGGTTCTGAAAGTTCTGGGGAACTCTTTGCTGATTCTGAAATGTGCTCTGTTGTCCAGAGTATTGACCCTGTTGGAACTGCTGGTTCTTATTAGATGGGTACTGATTCTGCTGGTATTGTCCCTGATTGAATTGCCTATTGGGTTGATTGAACCCAGGGGGATACATGCCCTGAGGTTGACGCGGAGGTTGAGCTTGAGGTTGAGTAGACTGAGGCCTCCAAGAGAAGTTAGGGTGGTTTCTCGTGTCCGGTTGATAAGATTGACTATACGAGTTCTGAGTGGGTGGTTTGTATGTGCTGAAAGCACAAACTTCTTCCTGAAGAGGATTAGGCCATCCTTCATTCAAAGGACAATGCTCAGTAGTATGGGAGGGTTGCAGACAGAGGGTGCAGGATTCCATAGGGCTCTCATGTCCCACATGCATGACTGGGGTAGACTGTTGAGTAGGCTTTTGGACAGACACAGCCAGTGCCGAGACTGACTTGCTCAACTCTTGAATGACTGATCGAAGCTCAGTATCAGCTGTAACATCATGTCCCTTGGTTGTCCTTTGGACCGAAGTGGTTCGACTGAACTCTGAGTCAGTCGTCCAATGTTGAGAGTTTTCTCCTAACTCTCCCAAGAATTTGTATGCATCGGTCGGAGTTTGGTGCAGGAATTTTCCTTGGCACATTGACTCTACCATGGTCCGGGACTCATCAGTAAGTCCCTTATAGAAGACGTGGACAAGATTTCCCTTGTCGATGCTATGGTGGGGACACTTAGTCAGGTAGTCTTGGAATCTATCCCATGCTTCAAAAAATTTCTCATCGGACTTTTGTCGAAAGTCCTGGATGAGTTGCTTCATTTGGTTGGTCCGAGTCATGGGGTAGAATTTAGACATGAATTTGCCCACCAACTCTTTCCAACTGCTGATTGAATCAGCGGGTAAGGAGTAGAGCCAATCTGAGGCTCGGTCTTTGAGCGAGAATGGGAAAACTCGCAGACGGACATTGTCATCATCAAGGTTCTGATTCTTGAAAAGTAAGATGACATGTTGGAATTCCCTAATATGGGAATAAGGGTCTTCTCTTGGGAGACCACGAAAGGTAGGCAGCATTTGGATCGTCTGTGGCCTGATCTCGAACTGTACCGCCGTAGTAGGTGGGAGAACAATGCAAGTGGGCGGATTGGCAGAGATAGGAGCGAACGTCTCGATAAGAGGTCGTTCGACTGCCATGACTACAAAGGTAGTAGCACTGGGGGAAGCGGTGGTGAAAGAGATGGGGAAGAATTCACTGGAGGATCCACTGTAGGGACGTGATTCTCAGATCGAATCAAGCGCTTGTTCGAACGATTCCAAACGGGCATACGCGAATGAGGCAAGCTCTATACTTGGCAAAAAGTTGCCAGAGAGGAACACTATCCTAAATGATGCACACCAAGCACAGATAATCCTATTCTAAGCAATCAGGATATATTTTAGGAATTATCTTTGTTAGTTTTGGGGCTAGAGTAGATTATGACAGTGGGCGGACCACTGGTTTATCTTTTAACCGCCGGACTAACTGTTTTGCACTCAGAGGTTCTCACCAGGCTACACTCTTCAGAGCGAATCCTTTAGTACTAACTCTAGTTAACAACAAGGCAATCCGAAGCCTAGACAGACGTGCGGCACAATGGCTGACTTAAGTACGTCCCAGACTAACCGGATTGGTCAAGTGGATAAGAAGAGTGTTCCCTCGGGTTAAGCTAGGGTTGATGCGTGTTCCTAGTCCACACGCAACTAACCGCCGAATAGTCCAAGATGCCACGTCGAGCTCAGTGTACTTGAGTAGCAGGGACTTATGAGTGTGTTAGACAACAGGGACCCGCGCTCGTGGTCTTATTTCGATTGGATGTTAAGCGGGTTCGCTTTGCGTGGATTTTTCCTCGAACACCGGGCTAATTGGCGCTACTTCTTGATTCTTTTTATTATAGATGGATCCTGGGGATCAATATCAGCTGGAGTGATGAGGTGGGTGATGAAATCCCACCAGTTTCAATTTGGAGCTGGGTCTGCTCTCTTAGAGTTGATTGATTAACGGCCACGCCACGCAAGTCGAATAATATGTATGCAAAAGCAAATAGACAAGCGGCAATGATTCACCCAATATGCTCTGTATCGCACTCAAGGCGAGGATAGAGACTTACCTCCTGCGGGCCACGCCACGGGGTCTCCTCCGTGGGTTAGAGAGGGGTATCCTAATGGGCTTGGGCCCGACTCCACCTCTTTGAGCTTTCGCTCTCTACCCACACTGGATCGTGTTCCTGCAGAAAAGTTAGATCGCACGGTCTAGGTAGTCGGGATTCTATTTGGAAGATCTTTGCCTTTTTAGGGTTCACAGAACAAGCACTGGATTTAGGCAAGTTTTTGAATTAATTTCCAAGTTCGAGATGGGTTAAAATTTAGGAATTCCCAGATTGGAAAATACCTAGATTGGAAAGTTTCCCGAACTGTGGAGATCTTCCAAGAAAGATTTGATTGCGAGATCCCTTATAATTTTGGGAAATTTCCCAAAATTGAAATTCTTGCTAGATTTGGGGTGTTTCCTTTTGCAGACTTTTCCAAATTCGGAAGATTTCTAAAGATAGAAATTCTTCTAAAGAGGAAACTTCTAAGAGGGGAAACCCTAATTTAGCAAAGTTTCAAGATTTTAGAATCTTTCCAAAAATTGCAAATCCTTGATTGGTGATTTCTAAAAATCTGCAGAATATGAAACCCTAATTTTTTTGAATTTTGAATTTATTATTTTTTTGGTATTTTTCACTTAATCTAGGGTTTCTAAAAAACCCTAGAACAAGATCTAGCAGTTATATGGAAAGCAGTAAAATTCCTAAATTATTACAAACTGCACTCGGCCTTCCGAGGCATTAAAAATAGTAATTTAAAAACTGCTAAAAATCAATAAAAACAAAAAAATAGAAAGTTTCCCGAAAAGGTCAGGCTGTCCAAATTGAGCAGCTTTTCGCTTCAGCAACTTTCCAATTCCGTCTTTACGTCCTTTTTCGCACTTCCGGTCACCCGAGCGGCAGCGGCGCCATTTGAAAGTAGGATTTTCCCGCGTCGTTGCTTACGGAAACCCTAGAATCAACAAGATTTGTAGTTTGATCCGATTTTTATCCTGCAAAAGTATGCAATTTCGTATAGGGATTCGTGTCGGATGTCGATCCGCACTCGGGGTTAGGGCACGCTTAATAAAGAACATGAAATAACAGAATGATGTTAGAAATAATGGCAGGATGAGAATGGTGATAATGGGATTTAAAACCTTTTTTTTTTTTTAGATTATCACAGACTATTAAAAACAATAATGAAGGAAATCAAATAACACCCGAAAAGAGAATTCATCCATTAACATTAAAAATTCTTACAATGCTCAAAACATCAAACAAAAATAAACAAATTGGTAAAGAACCTAAAACTAAGCTAGAGAGAGAATGGGAGAAACCTAGAGAGAGAAACTAAGGGAGGAGAGAGAAAGGGATGGAGATAGAGGGAGGAAGTTACCTCTCTCTACTTACCGGAGATAGGATCGGCCGGAGAAGATGACATGCTGCTCAAAGTTTGGAGAATCGGCCATGGATACATGGTTTGTAGATGGCATTCCAGGCTTGAGGGAGAGTTTTGGTGGTTCGTGGTGGCTAAAATGGGTGGCTGGAATCGGCCCAAGGGACAAAGATCAACATTGCAGTCCGTAGTGGAGAGACAGCGGTGTGAGGTGGGTGGAGTGAAGCGGTCTCCACCTTAGAGGAGATGGGCTTCGGCCTAGATGTAGCAGGCCGTGATAGCAGCACGGGTTGAACATCCAGATCTGAACGGCTTGGAGGAGATTTGACCCAGCCTGCCAGAGATGGGTTGCAGGTTCTTGGACATTGGGAGTCGCTTGGAAAGGAGGAGCAGCAAGGGAGGTCTGCACCCAGCCCGACGAGATGTGGAGGATGGAGGACGCACTAGCAAGGTGGTGTTCGTAGGTGAGAGCAGCAGCAAAGTGGAGACGCTGGTGGCGTTGTCCAGGGCAACAACCCAGCAAGCTCCGAGGAGGGACGTTAATGGCTTCCCCTCATCTTCTTCTTTTCTTTCCTTTTTTTTCTATATTATTTTTTTTTTATTTGTGGCCAAGAGAAGAGAGGTGATGACGGCTTGGAGATGCAGCAACGGTTCTTGGAGAAGAGAACCGGTGATGGAGGCGCTGGTGGTGGAGTTCGTGACCTGCCGGAGTTGCAGCCTGCAACTCCGGTAAAAACGTGAGAAGAGGAAGGCGGTATGAAACCTTGTGCTGCAACCAGGCGGTCGTGGATGGATGATGGGCTGCACCAGGCAGTCGTGGATGGACTGTGGAGGCGTTGCAGCAAAGGGGCAGGGGCGTAGATGCTTGGTGGAGCAGCTCGCCGGAGAAGAGAAGGGAGAAGAAGAAGAAGAAGAAGAAGAAGAAGAAGAAGAAAAGAAGAAAAACGGCCCGGTGGAGGGAGAACGTGGGGGGGATTGAAAGGGGGGAAGAGAGGATGAGAGGGGAGAGGGATTAGGGTTCGAATGAACCCCTATCCTTCTCCTTTTAAAGCTTCCCTATTTCCATTAATGGAAATAGGGGATTTTAGAAAATAAAAAAATAAGAAAAGTAAAAACCTACTTTTCTATGGGGAATCTCCCCAATTAGTGGACCCCCCATTTAATTAAAATTATTTTTGAAATTCGCGGGGTCCACTAACTAGTCGGTCAGCGGGTCGATGAAGATGGGCCCGGCTATTGGCCCTCATGGGTTGATGATGTCCATCATCTCACAGAATGATGTGACAGACAGTCTGATGGCGATCGGATGGATGGTGACTTGATTGGGACTCAGATTGGTAGATCGACGGATCTAGAGAGATCCAACGGTCCGATTGAAGATCCAACGGTCCGATGGAAGATCCAACGGTCAGAAAGCTAAGGGAGATGAGATAGAGCTGATAGGCAGGAGTTCTGGGGTTAGGTCAGTAGATTCGAGGATCGAGAGATGAAGAGAGAGAGAGAATAAGGAGAGATGAGAGAAAAAGTATCAAAAAAATGGAAAAAAGCACTGGCGGAGGGTCTGGAACCCTGTTCTTCACTGTGACCATCCTCACGCTTCTCCAGTAGAGTCGACTATCATTCTTTGCTGACTCATGTGGCTTTAAACGCTTTGGTCCGTCTCTTGGTCATTGGCTCTCCGGCTCTCTTCGTTCTTTGGGCCGACTTTATGGTCCTCTTATTCAGCCCATATTTGGCCCATATCTTCTAGTCATAGCATGTGGGCTCTTTAAGCTTTGATAATGGGCTTTCATGATCGATTTGGGCCCACAAGTCTTGAGAATCGTCCCATCGGGTTTCCTGCGACAGAAGAAGCGCGTAATGAGACTTTATCAGAACGGCTTAATATCTAGACTTCCGAAAATGTGTTTAATGCATGCAAATATACCATTTCGTCCAGAAAAGTGTATTCTACGCAACAGAAGAGACTCTTACATAGAAAAGTAGGTAAATAGAGTATTTTACGTAGGAGAATGCAATAACGCTAAAAGGATAATTGCTTAAAATAAGCACTTTTGAGCGAATATCACAAGTAATAACATTAACACGCCTAATATCGGCCTATGTATTCCACGTCTTTGATGCCTATAGCGCACATGGCCACTACTATGTGAAGGAATCATACCCAAACTCCATAGAAACAATTAATCTATAATGGTCATACCATGTTGTAATCACAGTCTCAAGTGGGATGTGTTCACCCCATTCATTGGGGTTTATGCCACTATTTTCCCCATAAGAAAGGGTTGAGGACAAGAGGGGAAAGAGAGATTCAATGGGCTCATGAGGGAACAGTTTGGGCCCATGATATTCGCTCAAAAGTGCTTATTTTAAGCAATTATCCTTTTAGCGTTATTGCATTCTCCTACGTAAAATACTCTATTTACCTACTTTTCTACGTAAGAGTCTCTTGTGTTGCGTAGAACACACTTTTCTGGACGAAATGGTATATTTGCATGCATTAAACACATTTTTGGAAGTCTAGACATGTAGTCATTCTGATAGAGTCTCATTACGCGCTTCTTCTGTCGCAGGAAACCCCGACGGGACAATTCTCGAGACTTGCGAGCCCACATCGATTAGGAAAGCCCATTATCAAAGCTTAAAGAGCCCACATGCTATGACTAAAAGATATGGGCCAACTATGAGGACCAAAAAGTCGGCCCAAAGAACGAAGAGAGCAGGAGAGCCAATGACCAAGAGACGGACCAAAGCGTTTAAAGCCACATGAGTCAGCAAAGAATGATAGTCGACTCTACTGGAGAAGCGTGAGGATGGTCACAGTGAAGACCAGGGTTCCAGACCCTCCGCCAGTACTTTTTTCCATTTTTTTTGATACTTTTTCTCTCATCTCTTCTTATTCTCTCTCTCTCTTCATCTCTCGATCCTCGAATCTACTGACCTAACCCCAGAACTCATACCCATCGGCTCTATCTCATCTCCCTTAGCTTTCTGACCATTGGATCTTCAATCGGACCGTTGGATCTCTCTAGATCCGTCGATTTACCAATCTGGGTCCCAATCAAGTCACCATCCATCCGATCGCCATCAGACTGTCTGTCACATCATCTTGTGAGACGATGGACATCATCAATCCATATGGGCCAGTAGCCGGGCCCATCTTCATCGACCCGCTGTCCGACCAGTTAGTGGACCCCGCGAATTTCAAAATAATTTTAATTAAATGGGGGGTCCACTAATTGGGGAGATTCCCCATAAAAAAGTAGGTTTTTACTTTAAAAAAAAATATATATATATATATATATTTTTTCTTATTTTTTTTTCAAAAACCCCCTATTTCCATTAAAGGAAATAGGGAAGCTTTAAAAGGGGAGAAGGGAGGGTTCATTCGAACCCTAATCCCCCTCCAATCTCTTCCATTCTCTCCCCCTATCAATCCTGCACGGATCCCTTCACCCTTAGCCCCATTCTCCTCTTCTTCTTCATCTTCTCTTTCATCTTCTTCACCACTTTTCCACCGGAGTTGCAGCCTGCAACTCCGGCCAGCATCTGAACCGCCTCCGCCTGCTGCAGACCTCTGCACGTCGTCTTCTTCAAGCCACCATCTCACCTCTCTTCCTTCTCTTCACCAACTCCTTTCTCTCCAAAGAAAAAAAAGAAAAAAAAAATATTTTTTTTAGATCACCGGAGTTGCAGGTTGCAACTCCGGCAACCTCCATTAACGCCTGCAGCATCTCTCTCCTCCCTTCTTTCTCTCTTCTTCCCCCTTCTCTTCTTTTCTTCTGCTCCTCCTAACGCTACTCCGATCGGCGTTCCTTCTCCTAACAACCCACCTACTGCAAAAGCCAGTCATCTCCTCTCTCTAGTACCGCCTGAACGGTTTTCACCTCCGGCCTACAACTCCACATAGCTGCATCTCCAACTCCACGCACCTGCTGCTGCTCTCTTGTGCCCCTAATGCCTCAAACTTGCTGAACTTGCAAATTACCATCGTTGCTACCTTTCTTGGTGCCTCCACAACCTCCTCCATGAGTTCAACCGACTAGCAACTCCACTATCAACACTGCTATGCCTCCAAGTGTCCTCTACCCCTGCTAACCATGGCTGGAGCTCTCCTTCACAACCTTCTATTTTTGGTCATGGTGCACCACGGTGTGGACTCGTAGCGCCTCCTTCATCTCCAAAAGGTTGAAGCTGAATGCCTGCAACTCCACCTTGATACATTATCCTCCCTTTCAAGGTCGTGAAACAACCTGCAAGTATCCTCCTCCTTTATCCCATGGACCGGTTCATCAAACCACTAAGTCTACCTCGATCCCGATCACGTTCAAGGCCGATTGGTAAGTATTCAAGGTAAGGTTCTCATTCATCTATCCCTAACCCTCTCTTTCCCTCTCTAAAGTCTTTTTTTTTCTCTCTAACTCTCTTCTTATTCTCTCTCTCTCTAGGCTTTCTAGAAATCTTTTTTTTTTTGGGGTTGTCTCAATTTCTCTCTAAACCCTCTCTTTCTCTATCTAGATTTCCCCTTCTTTCTCGCTCTAGAATTACCCTCTTTAGCCCTTTCTCTCTCTACCATTTTCTCTCTAGATATCTCTAGGTTTCTTCTTTCTCCCTCTTCTTTTTCTTCTTTACTTCTCTCTCTAAAATCTCTATTTATTTTCTCTCTCTAAGCTCTTTCTTTTTCTCTCTAGCTTAGTTTATCTTTTGTATTGCTTTTTAGATAATTTTTCTTTTGTTTATTCAACTTTTGTAGGCATTTTAAATATATGAATGAATTTTAGTTTGATTATCATGTTGTGGTTTTCTTTCAATCGTCTTTGAATGTTTGTTGATCTACTTTGTAGTTTGATAAATTCTCTCTCCAAAAATTACTGAAAATGTTTTAAATCAACCCACCATTCTCACCCCTCCATCAATTTCTGGGAAAAATTCATCATTTTATGTTCTTGAATTACGCAAACTAACCCCGAGTGCGGATCGACATCCGACACGAATCCCTATACAAAGCCTGTAATTTTGCAGGAATTTTGAGGCTCGGATCAAATTACAAATCTTGTTGATTCTAGGGTTTCCGTAACCATCGACGCGGAAAAATCCTTCTTTCAAATGGCGCCGCTGCCGCTCGGGTGTTCGGGAGTGCGAAAAAGGACGTAAAGACGGAATTGGAAAGTTGCTGAAGCGAAAAGCTGCTCAATTTGGCCAGCCCGACCTTTTCGGGAAACTTTCTATTTTGTGTTTTTAGTGATTTTTAGCAGTTTTTAAATTACTATTTTTAATGCCTCGGAAGGCCGAGTGCAATTTGTAATAATTTAGAAATTTTACTGCTTTCCATATAACTGCTAGATCTTGTTCTAGGGTTTTTTAGAAACCCTAGATTAAGTGAAAAATACCAAAAAAAAATAATAAATTCAAAACTCAAAAAAATTAGGGTTTCATATTCTGCAGATTTTTAGAAATCACCAATCAAGGATTTGCAATTTTTGGAAAGATTCTAAAATCTTGAAACTTTGCTAAATTAGGGTTTCCCCTCTTAGAAGTTTCCTCTTTAGAAGAATTTCTATCTTTAGAAATCTTCCGAATTTGGAAAAGTCTGCAAAAGGAAACACCCCAAATCTAGCAAGAATTTCAATTTTGGGAAATTTCCCAAAATTATAAGGGATCTCGCAATCAAATCTTTCTTGGAAGATCTCCACAGTTCGGGAAACTTTCCAATCTAGGTATTTTCCAATCTGGGAATTCCTAAATTTTAACCCATCTCGAACTTGGAAATTAATTCAAAAACTTGCCTAAATCCAGTGCTTGTTCTGTGAACCCTAAAAAGGCAAAGATCTACCAAAAAGAATCGCGACTACCTAGACCGTGCGATCTAACTTTTCTGCAGGAACACGATCCAGTGTGGGTAGAGAGCAAAAGCTCAAAGAGGTGGAGTCTGGCCCAAGCCCATTAGGATACCCCTCTCTAACCCACGGAGGAGACCCCGTGGCGTGGCCCACGGGAGGTAAGTCTCTATCCTCGCCTGGAGTGCGATACAGAGCATATTGGGTGCATCATTGCCGCTTGTCTATTTGTTTTATAGCAACAACTTATTCGACTTGCGTGGCGTGGCCGTTAATCAATTAACTCTAAGAGAGCAAACCCAGCTCCAAAATTGAAACTGGTGGGATTTCATCACCCCAGCTGAAATTGATCCCCAGGATCCATCTATAATAAAAAGAATCAAGAAGTAGAGCCAATTAGCCCGGTGTTCGAGGAAAAATCCACACAAAGCGAACCCGCTTAACATCCAATCGAAATAAGACCACGAGCGCGGGTCCCTGTTGTCTAACACACCTATAAGTCCCTGCTACTCAAGTACACTGAGCTCGACGTGGCATCTTGGACTATTCGGCGGTTAGTTGCGTGTGGACTAGGAACACGCATCAACCCTAGCTTAACCCGAGGGAACACTCTTCTTATCCACTTGACCAATCCGGTTAGTCTGGGACGTACTTAAGTCAGCCATTGTGCCGCACGTCTGTCTAGGCTTCGGATTGCCTTGTTGTTAACTAGAGTTAGTACTAAAGGATTCGCTCTGAAGAGTGTAGCCTGGTGAGAACCTCTGAGTGCAAAACAGTTAGTCCGGCGGTTAAAAGATAAACCAGTGGTCCGCCCACTGTCATAATCTACTCTAGCCCCAAAACTAACAAAGATAATTCCTAAAATATATCCTGATTGCTTAGAATAGGATTATCTGTGCTTGGTGTGCATCATTTAGGATAGTGTTCCTCTCTGGCAACTTTTTGCCAAGTATAGAGCTTGCCTCATTCGCGTATGCCCGTTTGGAATCGTTCGAACAAGCGCTTGATTCGATCTGAGAATCACGTCCCTACAGTGGATCCTCCACTGAATTCTTCCCCATCTCTTTCCCCACCCGCCTCCCCCAGTTCTACTACCTTTGTAGTCATGGCAGTCGAACGACCCCTTATCGAGACGTTCGCCCCTATCTCTGCTAATCCGCCCACTTGCATTATTCTCCCACCTACTACGGCGGTACAATTTGAGATCAGGCCACAGATGATCCAAATGCCGCCAACCTTTCGTGGTCTCCCAAGAGAAGACCCATATTCCCATATTAGGGAATTCCAACATGTCATCCTACTTTTCAAGAATCAGAACCTCGATGATGACAATGTCCGTCTGCGAGTTTTCCCATTCTCGCTCAAAGATCGAGCCTCAGATTGGCTCTACTCCTTACCCGCTGATTCAATCAGCAGTTGGAAAGAGTTGGTGCGCAAATTCATGTCTAAATTCTACCCCATGACTCGGACCAACCAAATGAAGCAACTCATCCAGGACTTTCGACAGAAGTCCGATGAGAAATTTTTTGAAGCGTGGGATAGATTCCAAGACTACCTGACTAAGTGTCCCCACCATAGCATCGATAAGGGAAATCTTGTCCACGTCTTCTATAAGGGACTTACTGATGAGTCCCGGACCATGGTAGAGTCAATGTGCCAAGGAAAATTCCTGCACCAAACTCCGACCGATGCATACAAATTCTTGGGAGAGTTAGGAGAAAACTCTCAACATTGGACGACTGACTCAGAGTTCAGTCGAACCACTTCGGTCCAAAGGACAACCAAGGGACATGATACTACCGCTGATACTGAGCTTCGATCTGTCATTCAAGAATTGAGCAAGTCAGTCTCGGCACTGGCTGTGTCTGTACAAAAACCTACTCAACAATCTACCCCAGTCATGCATGTGGGACACGAGAGCCCTATGGAATCCTGTACCCTCTGTCTGCAACCCTCCCATACTACTGAGCATTGTCCTTTGAATGAAGGATGGTCTAATCCTCTTCAGGAAGAAGTTTGTGCTTTCAGCACATACAAACCATCCACTCAGAACTCGTATAGTCAATCTTATCATCCGGACACGAGAAACCACCCTAACTTCTCCTGGCGGCCTCAGTCTACTCAACCACAAGCTCAACCTCCACGTCAACCTCAGGGCATGTATCCTCCTGGGTTCAATCAACCCAATAGGCAATTCAATCAGGGACAATATCAGCAGAATCAGTACCCATCTACTCAGAACCAGCAGTTCCAACAGGGTCAATACTCTGGACAACAGAGCACATTTCAGAATCAGCAAAGAGTTCCCCAGAACTTTCAGAACCAATAGATTGTCCCAACTAATTCTTCCGCCTATAACTATAATGCCCCGATGAGCTCGAGTCGCGAATTGGTGCCTCAGCTCCCATTAGCTGCTCCCCAACAATCGGTCCCCAAACCCGGTATTGAGGACCTTCTAGCTCAACTCATTACTCAATCTATGCAACGCCTGGAGCAACAGCAACAGCAATCCATGCTTCGTCTAGAGCAACGCTTAGGTAACCTGGAAGCTGAGAAAGCTAAAGGCATCTTTCCTAGCCAACCCATTGCCAACCCTAAAGGAAATGCCAAAGGGGCAGTATATGAGATCGGATCCCAATCTCAAAGCCAGAATGAGAATTGTCAAGGGGAGGTGCAAGCTGTAACCACCCTACGATCAGGAAAAACTATGGACATGGGAGTCCAACCACCACCGGTGCCATCTCCAGCACCCATCACTCGCACCGTGGAAACTAGTCCAAATCCTACCTCTACTTCTTCTACCTCTGCACCAACATCAGATATCCCTGTACAGAAATCTAAGGCTAAAGACAAATCCATTTGTCGAGTAAAGCCTCCCTTCCCGGACAGACTTGTCCAAGATAAGCGGGATCAGCAATTCTCTGAGATCTTAGATGTCTTTAAAGACGTCCAGATCAATATCCCATTCCTTTCTGCTATCAAGCAAATCCCTTCCTATGCCAAATTCCTCAAGGACTTGTGCACAGTTAAGCGGCGTACGCATGTACCCAAAGCTGCCTTCTTGGCCGAAAAAGCTACCGCGTTCATTCAACGCAATAGTGTGATCAAACACAAGGATCCAGGTAGCCCAACTATCCAATGTAAAATTGGAGACAACTTTAGCTGCACTGCCTTGCTAGATTTAGGGGCTAGCGTTAACCTCATACCATTCTCGGTATATCAGCAGTTAGGACTGAAAGATATGAAGCCTACCAATGTCACCCTGAAATTGGCTGATCAGTCCATCAAGATTCCATGAGGAATCATTGAAGATGTCCTAGTAAAAGTCGCTGACTTTTATTATCCTGTGGACTTTATCATTCTTGACACCGAGCCGTGTCAGGATAACTGCATTCCGGTCATCTTAGGCCGTCCATTCCTTGCCACCGCGAACGCACACATCGGGTGCCGGGACGGAAACATGTCCATTGCTTTCGGAAACCTCAAAGCTGAGGTCAATATCTTTCGTCTAATGCAACAGGATGCCGATCGCGAAGTGACCGATGAAATGTGTGCCGTTGAGAGTCTAATCCCGGACTCCACCGAAGATATTCTTAAGCAGTGTCTAGAATACTTTGGAGCTGACTTTGCAACAGAGTCAGCTATTTCTGATCTCAATGATCTTTTGGAGACTGCTCCACTGATAGAGATCCCCGCTCCTCTCATCGAGTTCGAGCCTCTGATAACCATGGCCAGAGAACCCATCATTCCTTTACCTACTGAAGTCAAACCTCTTCAATCCGTGTCTTCTGTGACACCTATTTCTACTTCATCTGCTCCAATATTGGAGCTTAAGCCTCTTCTCACAGATCTTTCCTATGCCTATCTTGGTCCTAAGGAAACCTACCCTGTCATTATTGCTTCCGCTTTGTCTGAGAGTGAACGTAAGAAACTTCTCGAGCTGCTCAACGAGCACAAATCTGCGATAGGTTGGACTATAGATGATATTCGAGGCATAGACCCCTCGGTGTGCCAACATCACATCTATCTCGAGGATGAATCCAAAACCTCGCGAGAACACCAGAGGAGGTTGAACCCCGTCTTAAAGGATGTAGTCCGGGATGAGGTCCTTAAACTGTTAGATGCGGGTATCATTTATCCCATCTCCGATAGCAAATGGGTGAGTCCTATTCATGTCGTCCCTAAAAAGGCAGGATTCACAGTTGTGGAAAATGAGAACAAGGAAATGGTCACCCAGCGCCTGAAGAAAGGGTGGAGAGTCTGCATCGATTACCGACGACTCAACACCAACACTAGGAAGGACCATTTTCCTTTACCCTTCATAGACCAAATGTTGGAGAGACTAGCATGTCACTCCTATTACTGCTTCCTCGATGGTTACTCAGGGTATAATCAAATACCCATCGCCCTTGAGGATCACGAGAAGACAACTTTCACCTGTCCCTTTGGCACTTTTGCCTACAAGCGCATGCCCTTTGGCCTCTGCAATGCACCCGCGACCTTTCAAAGGTGTATGATGAGCATATTCTCTGACATGGTGGAAAAATTCCTCGAAGTCTTTATGGACGACTTCTCAGTCTTTGGGTCATCCTTTGATGACTGTCTGAACCATCTAGGGCTTGTACTTCAACGCTGTCAGGACAAGCGACTTGTCCTCAATTGGGAGAAATGCCACTTCATGGTGAAGAAGGGCATTGTTCTGGGACATGTCATTTCCCATCAGGGCATTGAGGTCGACAAAGCTAAAATCGATATCATCTCGACCTTGCCCATTCCTAAGTCCGTACGTGACATCCGGTCCTTTTTGGGACACAGAGGATTCTATAGGCGATTCATCAAGGACTTCTCTCAAATCGCTCGACCTCTATCCCATCTTCTGGCTAAAGATAGTCCTTTCGACTTTAATGCTGACTGTGTCAAGGCATTTGAGCGTCTCAAATCTGAGCTCACTACTGTGCCCATTATCCGTCCCCCGGACTGGACTCTACCTTTCGAGGTAATGTGCGATGCTTCTGACTTCGCATTAGGCGCCGTTCTAGGGCAGAGAGTTGACAAAAGGTCACACGTGATCTATTACGCGAGCAAAACTCTTAACTTTGCCCAAATGAATTACTCCACCACTGAGAAAGAACTCCTGGCGGTAGTCTTTGCCCTTGATAAATTCCGTCAGTACCTCTTAGCCACTAAGGTGGTCGTGTACACTGATCATGCAGCCCTTCGTTATCTCATATCGAAAAAGGAAACCAAGCCTCGATTAATTCGATGGATTCTCTTACTGCAGGAATTCGACCTCGAGATTAAGGATAAGAAAGGAACTGAGAATGTAGTGGCTGATCACTTGTCTAGACTGACTTTAGAGTCATCCTTCGACACCCAGCCCATCCCTGAGACCTTTCCAGATGAACAACTGTTCGCCATTTCTGTTAATCCTTGGTATGCGGACATTGTCAACTACCTTGTCACCGAAGATATGCCTTCACACTGGTCAAAACAAGACAAAAGCCAATTCCTAGCAAGAGTTAAGTACTACTCTTGGGATGACCCTTATTTGTATAAATACTGTCTTGACCAAATCATTCGTCTCTGTGTCCCTGAGTCGGACCAACTCAATATCTTGTCCTCGTGTCACGACCAACCTTGTGGTGGTCATTTCAGTACTAAGAAAACTGCAGAAAAAGTCCTGCAATGCGGATTCTACTGGCCTACACTATTTAAAGATGCCCATATCTACTGCAAAACCTGTCCTAATTGCCAGCATCTAGGCCGCATCTCCCAGAGGAACATGATGCCCCTCACTCCCATCCAGGTCGATGAAATCTTTGACATTTGGGGCATCGACTTCATGGGCCCCTTTCCCATTTCCTATGGTTTTGAGTACATTCTCCTTGCGGTAGACTATGTATCCAAATGGATAGAAGCCATTCCCACCAAGACCAATGACCACAAAGTGGTGGTCAAATTCCTAAAGGAGTTCATCTTCGCTCGATTCGGTGCCCCTAAGGCCATCATTAGTGATGGGGGCACCCATTTCTGCAATAAGATATTCGAGAACTTAATGAAAAAGTATGGGGTAACCCACAAGGTTGCCCTAGCTTATCATCCGCAGACTAGTGGTCAAGTGGAGGTTTCTAATCGTCAGATCAAGCAAATCTTGGAGAAGACAGTCAATACCACACGTAAAGACTAGCCTACTCGTCTCACTGATGCTTTATGGGCATACAGAACCGCCTACAAGACCCCACTCAATATGTCTCCCTATCGTCTGGTCTTTGGGAAACCCTGTCATCTTCCGGTAGAGATTGAACATCGTGCCCTGTGGGCCATTAAGAAGCTCAACTTCGACCTAGACTCCGCAGGGGAGGAGCGGAAACTTCAAATGAATGAGTTAGAAGAACTCAGAAATGATGCCTACAACTTGTCCAAGAATTACAAAGCCAAAATGAAGTGGATACATGACAAGAGCATCCTCAGGAAAGAGTTCCATCCAGGACAGAAGGTCCTTCTTTATAATTCTCGTCTTCATCTCTTCCCTGGTAAACTGAAATCTAGGTGGACTGGTCCTTATACGGTCACCGCAGCCACACCCTTCGGAGCAATCACTATTGAGGATCCCAAGGATCACTCCTCATTCCAGGTAAATGGCCAGCGTCTAAAGCAGTTCCATGAACTTGAGGTGTCGCTCATTCAGACTTTTGAGATCCATCTCATCGATCCTGCCTATGTCGACTGATGATCCACTCAGTCTCCTTAGCTCCAACTTGGTTGGGGGTACTTGATATACCCCCGTCATGTCTGGCTGAAGACATAAAACTTAGCGCTTTCGAAAAGGCAATTCCAGTATTCCTAGAGTACATGAGTCTCATGCATTTGTTATTATTGTTATATCTTTGGAAATGCAGGTACATTCATTCTTCCGATAATACGGTATCACTCACTGTCGAGTTTCTGCTGACTTGGTAACATCCTCCCTGATCCTTTGCATCATCATCACCGATTTTTCATCATTTTATGTCCCGGTCATGAGCACCGAGGACGGTGCTGTATTTTGGTTGGGGGTGGGTATTTACCAAAACTCATGTCTTCAAAAAAAAAAAAAAAAAAAAAAAAAAAAAAAAAACTCATTTTTGGGGTGATTTCCGATGTTCTCCAAAAGTTTTCTAGAATTTCAAAAATGTGTCAAATACCCTGACTTTGATTAGCTAAAAACCTTCGTTAAGTCAGTATTGAGGATGTCAATTTTTGTTTAAAGTTAGCGTCGAGTCAAGTCAGGCGTGACTACAGCAGGTTTGAAAACTCAGAAAAACTCAGATTTGGCACAATTGTACACTATCAACATCAGAGTCATCCTAAGTTTTGAAACTCTAGAGATCCTGTGAGAATAATTGTGGAGACCTAACCCAGTGAGCTTTTGAGCCTTTAATCATTTCAGAGAGTTATACAATAATCCTGAGTCACAAGATGACTCACTATTCTTCATGCCCACAATATTCGTTGAGAGATCTCATTATCTTTTGCTTCGATCATAAAACTCGGAACGACATCAACATTGGATTACTACGACAGAACCTTCTCTATATCCAGTCAAGACAGTATACATGATAGTACAAACCCTAGAAAATGATTTAGGCCATTTTTTCTGAACCATTCAGCCTTTTTACTCACCTGAATTATACTTCACTAGAAACCCTTTGAACCTTTCTATAAAAGCCTTTTCTTTGCAAACCCATCAACCTAAAATCTAGTCCAGCTACGAAACATGACTGGCTACCCTTATTTTGAGATGAAAAAAAAAAAAAAAAAAAAAAAAAGAATAACTGATGTGGGTGTACCGTGAAAAAGAAAAGTAAAGAAGAAGAATCAAAAGGAAAAGAAAGTGGTTCAAGCCAAAAACAAAATATAGAAAGAAAGTATGAAGAAGAGCTGAAAAGAAATTGAGCAGTCTCAGAAATATCAAGAAAAAGAGAAAAATACGAAAAAAAAAGGAAAAAGAACCAGATCATGGTGTTACGCCGCAGGAAAAATTCTAGAAAAGGGCAATATCCTCTCAAGATCTTTGAAATCCTGCATTCCTTTATCTCTCTACACTTGACCTAAGCCTCATTACAACCCAGGAAAGTCCTACTTGATTCTAGGATAGTACGATCATAAAATGTGGAGATTGGAGAAAGAGAAGCTATAGAGTTTGATCTGACGTTCCCGAGTGAAGTGGTATTCCAATCATGAGATCTTCTTCTGTTAAAGATGTCCTTCCTTCAAATAATACATATGTGAGATCTTTACTTTCATCAACACATCTCCTCACATATAAATTGAGAGAAAAGAAGAAAACCCTTCTTGTGTGATTCTATTCTGAGTGCTAAACATGTGAGATTTGAGGTCGAGGCATAAAAACTTAGAGGTGATCTGGAAATCTTTACTGTCGGATGATGAGAATGTTGAGCACACACACACGCAGAGTCTGACTATTCTGGGTCATGATTATCAGTCTGTAGTCTCGCCAAAACTTTCCAACTCTTTGCTAGCATGTAACTATTTTTGCATCCATTCAATGATTTGACGAACGGTGTTTTCCCTGAGCTAATTTGAAAAAGTGTGCAGCATGTGTAGAGAGCCCTTTTAAGCTCATTTATTTCGCACTAATTGCCAAGGATTGGCAATATGCTGGTTGGGGGTTGTGATATTCGCTCAAAAGTGCTTATTTTAAGCAATTATCCTTTTAGCGTTATTGCATTCTCCTACGTAAAATACTCTATTTACCTACTTTTCTACGTAAGAGTCTCTTGTGTTGCGTAGAACACACTTTTCTGGACGAAATGGTATATTTGCATGCATTAAACACATTTTCGGAAGTCTAGACATGTAGTCATTCTGATAGAGTCTCATTACGCGCTTCTTCTGTCGCAGGAAACCCCGATGGGACAATTCTCGAGACTTGCGAGCCCACATCGATCAAGAAAGCCCATTATCAAAGCTTAAAGAGCCCGCATGCTATGACTAAAAGATATGGGCCAACTATGAGGACCAAAAAGTCGGCCCAAAGAACGAAGAGAGCAGGAGAGCCAATGACCAAGAGACGGACCAAAGCGTTTAAAGCCACATGAGTCAGCAAAGAATGATAGTCGACTCTACTGGAGAAGCGTGAGGATGGTCACAGTGAAGACCAGGGTTCCAGACCCTCCGCCAGTGCTTTTTTCCATTTTTTTTGATACTTTTTCTCTCATCTCTTCTTATTCTCTCTCTCTCTTCATCTCTCGATCCTCGAATCTCTACTGACCTAACCCCAGAACTCATACCCATCGGCTCTATCTCATCTCCCTTAGCTTTCTGACCATTGGATCTTCAATCGGACTGTTGGATCTTCAATCGGACCGTTGGAGCTCTCTAGATCCGTCGATTTACCAATCTGGGTCCCAATCAAGTCACCATCCATCCGATCGCCATCAGACTGTCTGTCACATCATCTTGTGAGACGATGGACATCATCAATCCATATGGGCTAGTAGCCGGGCCCATCTTCATCGACCCGCTGTCCGACTAGTTAGTGGACCCCGCGAATTTCAAAATAATTTTAATTAAATGGGGGGTCCACTAATTGGGGAGATTCCCCATAAAAAAGTAGGTTTTTACTTTAAAAAAAAAAAAAAAAAAAAAAAAATATTTTTTCTTATTTTTTTTTTCAAAAACCCCCTATTTCCATTAAAGGAAATAGGGAAGCTTTAAAAGGGGAGAAGGGAGGGTTCATTCGAACCCTAATCCCCTTCCAATCTCTTCCATTCTCTCCCCCTATCAATCCCGCACGGATCCCTTCACCCTTAGCCCCATTCTCCTCTTCTTCTTCATTTTCTCTTTCATCTTCTTCACCACTTTTCCACCGGAGTTGCAGCCTGCAACTCCGGCCAGCATCTGAACCGCCTCCGCCTGCTGCAGACCTCTGCACGTCGTCTTCTTCAAGCCACCATCTCACCTCTCTTCCTTCTCTTCACCAACTCCTTTCTCTCCAAAGAAAAAAAAAATATTTTTTTTAGATCACCGGAGTTGCAGGTTGCAACTCCGGCAACCTCCATTAACGCCTGCAGCATCTCTCTCCTCCCTTCTTTCTCTCTTCTTCCCCGTTCTCTTCTTTTCTTCTGCTCCTCCTAATGCTACTCCGATCGGCGTTCCTTCTCCTAACAACCCACCTACTGCAAACGCCAGTCATCTCCTCTCTCCAGTACCGCCTGAACGGTTTTCACCTCCGGCCTACAACTCCACGTAGCTGCATCTCCAACTCCACGCACCTGCTGCTGCTCTCTTGTGCCCCTAATGCCTCAAACTTGCTGAACTTGCAAATTACCATCGTTGCTGCCTTTCTTGGTGCCTCCACAACCTCCTCCATGAGTTCAACCGACTAGCAACTCCACTATCAACACTGCTATGCCTCCAAGTGTCCTCTACCCCTGCTAACCATGGCTGGAGCTCTCCTTCACAACCTTCTATTTTTGGTCATGGTGCACCACGGTGTGGACTCGTAGCACCTCCTTCATCTCCAAAAGGTTGAAGCTGAATGCCTGCAACTCCACCTTGATACATTATCCTCCCTTTCAAGGTCGTGAAACAACCTGCAAGTACCCTCCTCCTTTATCCCATGGACCGGTTCATCAAACCACTAAGTCTACCTCGATCCCGATCACGTTCAAGGCCGATTGGTAAGTATTCAAGGTAAGGTTCTCATTCATCTATCCCTAACCCTCTCTTTCCCTCTCTAAAGTCTTTTTTTTTCTCTCTAACTCTCTTCTTATTCTCTCTCTCTCTAGGCTTTCTAGAAATCTTTTTTTTTTGGGGTTGTCTCAATTTCTCTCTAAACCCTCTCTTTCTCTATCTAGATTTCCCCTTCTTTCTCGCTCTAGAATTACCCTCTTTAGCCCTTTCTCTCTCTACCATTTTCTCTCTAGATATCTCTAGGTTTCTTCTTTCTCCCTCTTCTTTTTCTTCTTTACTTCTCTCTCTAAAATCTCTATTTATTTTCTCTCTCTAAGCTCTTTCTTTTTCTCTCTAGCTTAGTTTATCTTTTGTATTGCTTTTTAGATAATTTTTCTTTTGTTTATTCAACTTTTGTAGGCATTTTAAATATATGAATGAATTTTAGTTTGATTATCATGTTGTGGTTTTCTTTCAATCGTCTTTGAATGTTTGTTGATCTACTTTGTAGTTTGATAAATTCTCTCTCCAAAAATTACTGAAAATGTTTTAAATCAACCCACCATTCTCACCCCTCCATCAATTTCTGGGAAAAATTCATCATTTTATGTTCTTGAATTACGCAAACTAACCCCGAGTGCGGATCGACATCGACACGAATCCCTATACAAAGCCTGTAATTTTGCAGGAATTTTGAGGCTCGGATCAAATTATAAATCTTGTTGATTCTAGGGTTTCCGTAACCAACGACGCGGAAAAATCCTACTTTCAATGAGTTCTTACAAAATCAAATTAAATTAAAAAATAATCTAGAAAGCCATAAAAATGAACCTAAAAAAAATCATGATGATGCTAGAGAGAGAAAGTGGAGAAAGAAAAGGAAAACAAGAGACTTTAGAGAGAGAGCAATATAAACCTGGAGAGAAAAAGCTATAGAGAGAAAGAGAGAGTTAGAGAGAGCTAGAGAGAGAAAATTGAAAGTGAGAGATTACCTTTCTAGAACTCACCACGAGTCCACCATGAAGATTAGGTAGAATGGAGGTTTGGCCAGGAGGTTGTTTGGACTGATCGGCCTCTTGAATGGTAAAAGAAGGTGCCCCCAAGGGAGGAGCGTGCGGGGTTTTTTTTGGGAGATGTGGGGAACTGTGAAGGGGGCGTGGAAGAGGAGGAGACTGAGATGTGCAAGGTTTCTTGCCGGTCTGAGTTACAGGTGTATGAGCCACCATTTGCAAGCCGGTCTTAGGTGATTGGCAGGTTGTGGTAGAGGCAGTGAAGGAACTAGCAGATTGAGAGCAACTGGAAGAGGGCGCACTTTGCAAATGATTTGCAGCCCTACAACATGTTGCAGGTCTGTGTTTCTTGTGCTCCTAGCTATGAAGATGAACCAAAGACGATGGCTACTTGTTGTTGCAGGCCAACAGGTGCTGGGTTACTGGTCTGAGCACTGGTAAGAGGAGGAGAACCAGACGTTGAGGAGGACAGTAGCTCTCCTTGGGTTCGTGTAGAACCATGAAGGGAAGGAGATGGGGTTGACGGTTCCAGGCGGTGCTTATGGTTGAGGCAGTATTGGTTGCAGCACCGTTGGATGGTAGTTGCAGGCGGCGAGCAGGTAGTGCTAGAAGTCGGTGGAGAAGATGACGAATCAGAAGAAGAGGAAGAAGAAGAAGAAGGGGCAAACAGATTGTGGGGCGGTGGTGGAACAAGCCGGAGAAGATGGAGTTCTCCGGCGACTATTTTTTTTTCGTGTTGCACATAGTAACAGGAGGAGCAAGGTGGGTGTTTGGGTAGTGCTGCTACGGGCGGAGAGAAGGCAGTGGTTGAAGGTGGAAGACGCGTGGTGGTGGAGTTCGTGATTGGCTGGAGTTGCAGCTTGCGGCTCGTAAAAACTTGAGAAAAAAATGAAGAAGAAGGTGGAGAAAAGGAAGGAAAAATGGCCAAAAGAGAGGGGAAGAAGGGGCAGGATTTTTGGGGGAAAGAAAGGAGAAGAAAATTGAAGAAATTAGGGGGAGGAGAGAGAAAATATCAGAAAGTGGAGATAAAATTATTGGCAGAGGATCTGGAACCCTGGTCTTCACTGTGACCATCCGCACGCTTCTCCAGTAGAGTAGACCATCATTCCTTGCTGATTCATGTGGCTTTAAATGCTATTGTCCGTCTCTTGGTCATTGGCTCTCCTACTCTCTTCGTTCTTTGGGCTAGCTCTTTGGTCATCTTATTCAGCCCATATTTGGCCCATATCTTCTAGTCATAGCCTGTGGGCTCTTTAAGCTTTGATAAACGGCTTTCCTGATCGATGTGGGCTCGCGAGTCTCGAGAATCGTCCCATTGGGGTTTCTTGCGATAGAAGAAGCGTGTAATGCGACTTTATCAAAATGGCTTAATATCTAGACTTCCGAAAATGTGTTTAATGCATGCAAATATACCATTTTGTCCAAAAAAGTGCGTTCTACGCAACAGAAGTGACTCTTACATAGAGAACTGGATAAATAGAGCAGTTTTACATAGGAGAGTGCGATAACGCTAAAAGAATAATTACTTAAAATAAGCACTTTTGAGCGAATATCACAACCCCCAACCAGCATATTGCCAATCCTTAGCAATTAATGCAAAATAAATAAGCTTAAAAGGGCTCTGCACATGCTACACACTTTTTCATATTAGCTCAGGGAAAACACCGTTCGTCAAATCATTGAATGGATGCAAAAACAGTTACATGCTAGCAAAGAGTTGAAAAGTTTTGGCAAGACTACAGACTGATAATCATGACCCAGAATTGTCAGACTCTACGTGTGTGTGTGTGCTCAACATTTTCATCATCCAAGAGTTAAGACTTCCAGATCACCTCTAAGTTCTTATGCCTCGACCTCAAATCTCACTTGTAAAACTCTCAGGAATGAATTTTTTTCTTTTCTCTCAATCTATATGTGAGGAGATGTGTTGAATATGAAGCAAAGATCTCACATATGTATTATTTGAAGGAAATACATCTTTAACAGAAGAAGATCTCATGATTGGAATACCACTTCACTAGGGAACATCAGATCAAACTCTATAGCTTCTCCTTCTCCTTCTCCAATCTCCATATTTTATGATTATGCTATCCTAGAATCAAGTAGGACTTTCCTTGGTTGTAATGAGGTTTAGGTCCGGTGTAGAAAAATAAAGGGATACAGGATTTCAAAGATCTTGAGAAGAATCTCTATTTTCTTATATTTTTTTTTTTATGAGTGTAACACCATTTCTTTTCGTTTTCCTTCTTTTGTATTTTCCTTTTTCTCAATGTTTCTGAGACTGCTCAATTTCTTTTCAGCTCTTTTTCATACTTTCTTTCCATATTTTCTTTTCAGCTTGAATCACTTTATTTTTCTTTTGATTTTTCTACTTTACTTTTCTTTTCACGGTTCACCCATATCAGTTATTCTTGTATCCATCTCAAGAGTAGGATGGCTTAGTCATCTTTCGTAGTTGGATTGGGATTTTGGTTAATGGTCTTAACAAGAAAAGGCTTTCAAGAAAGGCTTAAAGGGTTTCTAGTGAAGTATAATTTAGGTGAGTATAAGATTTTTTTTTTCAATTGAATACATGAGTTTTGGTAAATACCCACCCCCAACCAAAATATAGCACTGTCCTCGGTGCTCAGGACAGGGACATAAAATGATGAAAAATCGGTAATGATGATGCAAAGGTTCAGGGAGGATGTTACCAAGTCAGCAGAAACTCGACAGTGTGTGGTACCTGATGATCGGAAGAATGAATGTATCTGCATTTCCAATGATATAACATTTAATAACAAATGCACGAAACTCATGTATTCTAGGAATACCGGAACTGCCTTTCCAAAAGCACTAAGTTTTACGTCTTCAGCCAGACATGACGGGGGTATATCAAGTACCCCCAACCAGGTTGAAACTCATGGAGACTGAGTGAATCTGCAGTCTTCCTGACACCTAAAGTGGAACGGAGACAGTTATCCTATCCCTTGTCTAGGTATACCTGAAACTAGGGTTTTTCTGTCGTTGAGAGAACAACCCGCATTTCAACTAAATTTTGTAATTATCCGATTCACTGAAATTCCTGCAAAAATGCAGACTGTGTAGTGGCTTGTCGGATGTCGATCCGCACTCGGTGTTAGGATAATGCAATATCGGAACATAAAATAACGGAGTATGCCAAAGAACTTGATGGAAGGGTGAGATGGGGTGGATCGAAGTTTAAAACATGATTTTTTTATTTTGGAGATAAATTCTTAATTGACGAGCTTAATAAATAAATAAATTCAAAATTACTATTCATAAAAAAAATATCAAGAACACTAACTCATAAGAAAACAATTTTATTGAATCAAAATAAACTACTTACATTGACTGATAAAAATAAAAATTAAAACTAAACTAAAAAACATGAAAGGTAGAGAGAAAATAAGAGAGAGAATCTATAGAGAGAGAAAGAGGTTAGGATTGTAGAGAGAGAAAACTAGAGAGTGCTCACCTTTTTCACACTTACCATGGAGAGTTGTTGGATGAAGACTAAAGATGGACCCACTAGTGAAGAAGATCACGGCCTGCAAGGGTTGCATGGTCGTGAAGGTTGGGACAACAACCCGGTGTGGAGAGAGGTGCAGTCCGGCCACTAGTTGATGCGTTGTAGGTGAGTTTGTGGAGGTATACAACAAGGTTGAGATGGCAATGGATTAGAAAGTGGTAGATCTGCATCTCAATATTGCAGATCGTGGTGGAGGGAATGGTTTGGAGGACGTTTGGCAGTCCAAGGAGGAGAGTTAACGGTCTAAATGTGGACCTACCTCCAACTCTCTCCTCTTCACCTTCTTTTTCTTCTCTTCTTTCTTCTTCTTTCTCTTTTTTTTTTTTTTTTTTCTTTTGAGAGGATGAGTGCAGCGCCTGCAAGTTGGGAGAGTTGCTGGCCAAACCTGCAACTGCCGGAGTTGCAGGTCTAGCTAACGGTTCCGGTAGCTGGTGCACAAGGGGGAGCAAGTTGCTCCTTTGGTGGTTGAGGAGGTGAAGGCACGGGGCGGTGGAGTTTCTGATCTGCCTGAGGGTTTGCACCAGCAGGTAGCAGGCGGTGATGGTTTGTTGGTAGTGGTATAGGCGCTGGAGGTTGCAGCGGTGGAGGAGATGGGAGGCCGTGCAAAGAGGTGGAGGAAACCACCGGTAATGGAGAAGGGAGGCGGCAGCAGATGAAGAAGAAGACGGCGGCTTGTGGAGGCGCACCAGCAAGTTGGAGGTCTAACAATGGTGGCCAAGGGTGGACGAACGTACAGCAGGTGGCCGGAGTTGCAGGCGGCAACTCCGGCAGACTGATTTAAAGAAGATGAAGAAGAAGAAGGACAAGAAGCAAAAGAAGAAGAAGAAGAAGAAAAAGGAGAAAGAGAAGAGGAAGAAGCGAAGGAGAAGAAGAAGGATAGGAGGAGAGGGGGAGAAGGACGTGCTGGCGATGGTGCGTGAAGAAGACGACCGGAGTTGCTGTCTGCAACTCCGGCGACGATTAAGAGAATGAAGAAGAAGAAGAAGAAGAAAGGAAAAAGATGGGAGAAAGGGAAAACGTGGGGGATGGTTTTGGGAAGAGAAAGGAGAAGAAAGGAGGGGGATTAGGGTTCCAAAGAACCCTTCTCCTTCCCCTTATAAAGCTCCCTAGTTTCCATTAATGGAAATTAGGGAATTTTTGAAATAAAAAAATATTTTTTATTTTATATATATATATATATTTTTTAAGTAAAACACTACTTTTCTTTGGGGAATGTCCCCATTTAGTGGACCCCCCATTTTTTAAAATTTAATTAAAATTATTTTGAAATTCACGGGGTCCACTAACTAGTCGGACAGCGGGTCGATGATGATGGGCCCGACTACTGGCCCACATGGATTGATGATGTCCATCGTCTCACAAGATGATGTGACAGACAATCTGATGGCGATCGGATGGATGGTGACTTGATTGGGACCCAGATTGGTAGATCGACAGATTTAGAGAGATCCAACGGTCCGATTGAAGATCCAACGGTCCGATGGAAGATCCAACGGTTAGAAAGCTAAGGGAGATGAGATAGAGCCGATGGGTAGGAGTTCTGGGGTTAGGTCAGTAGATTCGAGGACCGAGAGATGAAGAGAGAGAGAGAATAAGGAGAGATGAGAGAGAAAGTATCAAAAAATTAAGATAAAAGTATTGGCAGAGGGTCTGGAACCCTGGTCTTATCTGTGACCATCCTCACGCTTCTCCAGTAGAGTCGACTATCATTCTTTGCTGACTCATGTGGCTTTAAATGCTTTGGTCCGTCTTTTGGTCATTGGCTCTCCTACTCTCTTCGTTCTTTGGGCCGGCCTTTTGGTCCTCTTATTCAGCCCATATTTGGCCCATATCTTCTAGTCATAGCATGTGGGCTCTTTAAGCTTTGATAATGGGCTTTCCTGATAGATGTGGGCTCGCAAGTCTCGAGAATTGTCCCATCGGGGTTTCCTGTGACAGAAGAAGCGCGTAATGAGACTCTATTAGAATGACTTCATGTCTAGACTTCCGAAAATGTGTTTAATGCATGCAAATATACCATTTTGTCCAGAAAAGTGTGCTCTACGCAACAAAAGAGACTCTTACGTAGAAAAGTAGATAAATAGAGCATTTTAACGTAGGAGAATGCAATAACGCTAAAAGGATAATTGCTTAAAATAAGCACTTTTGAGCGAATATCACAACCCCCAACCAGCATATTGCCAATCCTTGGCAATTAGTGCGAAATAAATGAGCTTAAAAGGGCTCTGCACATGCTGCACACTTTCACATTAGCTCCGGGAAAACACCGTTCGTCAAATCATTGAATGGATGCAAAAACAGTTACATGCTAGCGAAGAGTTTGAAAGTTTTGGCAAGACTACAGACTGATAATCATGACCCAGAATAGTCAGACTCTGCGTGTGTGTGTGCTCAACATTCTCATCATCCGACAGTAAAGATTTCCAGATTACCTCTAAGTTTTTATGCCTCGACCTCAAATCTCACATGTTTAGCACTCAGAATAAAACCACACAAGAAGGGTTTTCTTCTTTTCTCTCAATTTATATGTGAGGAGATGTGTTGATATATGAAAGCAAAGATCTCACATATGTATTATTTAAAGGAAGGACATCTTTAATAGAAGAAGATCTCATGATTGGAATACCACTTCACTCGGGAACGTCAGATCAAACTCTATAGCTTCTCCTTCTCCAATCTCCACATTTTATGATCGTGCTACCCTAGAATCAAATAGGACTTTCCTGGGTTGTAATGAGGTTTAGGTCAGGTGTAGAGAGATAAAGGGATACAGGATTTCAAAGATCTTGAGAGGATATTGCCATTTTCTTGTATTTTTCCTGCGGCATAACACCATTATCTGGTTCTTTTTCATTTTTTTCGTATTTTTCTCTTCTTTTTGATATTTCTGAGACTGCTCAATTTCTTTTTAGCTCTTTTTCATACTTTCTTTCCATATTTTATTTTCAGTTGAACCACTTTTTTTTTTCTTTGGATTTTTCTTCTTTACTTTTCTTTTCACGGTATACCCACATCAGTTATTCTTTTGTCCATCTCAAAATAAGGGTAGCCAGTCATGCTTCATAGCTTGACTGGGTTTACAAAGAAAAGGTTTTTATAGAAGGGCTCAAGGGGTTTCTAGTGAAGTATAATTCAGGTGAGTAAAAAGGCTGAACGGTTCAGAAAAATGGCCTAAATCATTTTCTAGGGTTTGCACTACCATGCATACTGTCTTGACTGGATACAAAGAAGGTTCTATTGTAGTAATCCAATTTTGATGTCGTTCTGAGTTTTATGATCGAAGCAAAAGATAATGAGATCTCTCAACGAATATTGCGGGCATGAAGAATATTGAGTCATCTAGTGACTCAGATTTGTTGTATAACCCTCTGAAATGATTAAAGGCTCGAAAGCTCACAGGGTTAGGTCTCCACAATTCTTCTCACAGGATCTCTAGAATTTCCAAACTTAGGATGACTCTGATGTTGATAGTGTACAATTGTGCCGAATCTGAGTTTTTCTAAGTTTTCAAACTTGCTGTAGTCACACTTGACTTGACTCAACGCCAACTTTAAACAAAAATTGACATCCTCAATATTGACTTAACGGAGGTTTTCAGCTCATCAAAGTCAGGGTATTTGACACATTTTTGAAATTCTAGAAAACTTTTGGAGAACATCGGAAATCACCACAAAAACAAGAAGTTTTTTTTATTTTTTTATTTATTTTATTTTTTTATTTTTTTATTTTTATTTTTTTTTATCAAAATGAAGACATGAGTTTTGGTAAATACCCACCCCCAACAAAAATGCAGCACCGTCCTCGGTGCTCATGACCGGGATATAAAATGATGAAAAATTGGTGATGATGATGCAAAGGTTCAGGGAGGATGTTACCAAGTGGGCAGAAACTCGACAGTGTGTGGTACCTGATGATCGGATGTACCTGCATTTCCAATGATATAATAGTAATAACAAATGCATGAGACTCATGTACTCTAGGAATACCGGAATTGCCTTTCCGAAAGCGCTAAGTTTTACGTCTTCAGCCAGACATGACGGGGGTATATCAAGTACCCCCAACCAGGATAAAACTCATGGAGACTGAGTGAATCTGCAGTCTTCCTGACACCTAAGGTGGAACGGAGACAACTATCCTATCCCTTGTCTAGGTAGACCTGTGTAGAACAGGTCTTTCTCAGTGTAGACTGAGAGAAGGGCATTGAGCTCTCTGAGCAGACCGGCAAAAGTACGGAGTTGATCTGGTAGGGATCGAAGCTTCTCAGTAAAGATTGAGAGGAGAGTAGGAGTGGTTTCTCTGAGCAGACCCGCAAAAACATTTAGTTCAGCGGGGAGGGATAGAAGCTTCTCAGTAAAGACTAAGAGGGGAGTAGTAGTGGGTTCTCTGACCGTGGTTAGCAGAGCCGCAAACTCATTGAGTTTTGCGGGAATGTATCTTAATGGAGCAGACTCCTGCAGATCAATAATACCAGAAATGTTGGACTCCGAGATGAAGTCAGACTCACAGTGTTCATGACACTTGGATAATTTATCTTCGGGAGAGTCCTGAATTAGACTCTCTACGGCACACGGTCATCGATAATATCGATGTAGGGTGACGGGTGAAAATTGTTGACCTCTTCCTCGATGTTTCCTAATGTGATAGGGATGTTCCAATCCCGGCACTCAATATGTTCCTCCTCGGTGGGGACCGATAGATTCAGGACAGCGGGAGTCCCATGTTCTAGACACGGCTCATCAGTGGGAATGTCTACACCCAGGGCAGAGAAAGAATTATCAGAGGTAGAGATGGAACTAGGTTTCTCTGGGCTCGGTCTAGAAGTTGGTGCTGTTAAGGGCACCATAGATGGAGACACGGGTTCATCACTATTATGGCTCACTCCAAGGGAGGTGGGGAGGAATGGTAGATCTAGCACAGTTGGGATCTTACGATCGAGACACAGCTCAGTGTCATGGAGATCGACATCAAGGTCATTAGAGGTAGAGTGAGAAATAGGTTGCTCTGAGGTAGGTTCAAGATTTGGTGTTGTTAAAGGCACCGTATAAGGATACACTGGTTCCTCAATAATCGGGCTTGATCTAGGGGTGGTAACAACTTCTATTTCTTCCTCGCAATGCTGGTACTGGGTCCAATTGTGCGGCTCCTCATTATAGACAGTGGCCCTATCATGATAGGCTATTGGTGGGTTAGTGAAGTTGACTTCCTCTCTTTTATTTTCTAATTGAACTAGACGTTGCTCCAAGCTCTCCATAGATTGCTGTTGTTGGTGCTCTAGACTTTGGAAATACTGTTGTTGCTGGGCAATGTATTGAGAGAGAAGGTCCTCTAGACCGGGTTTAGTAGCCAACGGAGGCGGTTCAACCAAGGGGAGCTGAGGTGCCAACTCTTGATTGTAGTCCAACTGGGTATGAAAGTTGTAAGGCAGAGTGGAGTCTAGGACTAGCTGCTGACTTTGGAAATTCTGAGGGGCCCATTGTTGATCAGAATAGTCATTCTGTGGATATGATGGGTACTGTGACTCCGAGTATTGCCAGTCATATTCTCCATTGGGTTGATGGAACCCAAAAGGATAATTATCCTGTGGCAGTTGCTACGGGAGGGCAGATTGTTCCCAACCAAAGTTATGGTGACTCCTATTATCCGGATAATAAGTGTTGTCATAGGAGGTCTGCATTGGAGATGGAAAGGTACAGACATCTTGCTGGATAGGAGGGTAATATCCTACAGAGTGGGAATGGTACACAGGTTGCTGGACAGCGGCACGAAGGGCAGAGACTGAATTTTTAAGTTCTTGGAGTACAGAATTGTACTCCGGATCTCGGTGATTATCATACCCTGTAGAAGTGTGCGAGGCTGGAGTATCATGATGATACGCAGAATTGTCATACCATTGTTGAGAGTGATCACCTCGATTCTCACAGAAACTATAGTAGGTCTCATACAGAGGCCGTTCATCTGCCATTAGAAGTGATAGAAGGGTGCGGTAGACTGACTCTCAGATCGAATCAGTCAAAGGTTAGGACAGGTCCAACAGGGCTTCTACTTGAAAAAGCAAGTCCAAGATTTGGCAAAAAGTTGCCAAAAATGAGACACTAGAGTAGTGATTCTAAATGATGCACACCAAGTACAGATAATCCTATTCTAAACAATCAGGATATATTTTAGGCATTATCTTGTTAGTTTTGGGGCTATAGTAGATTATGACAGTGGGTGGACCACTGGTTTATCTTTCAGCCGCCGGACTAACTGTTTGCACTCAGAGGTTCTCACCAGGCTACACTCTTCAGAGCAAATCCTTTAGTACTAACTCTAGTCAACAACAAGGCAATCCGAAGCCTAGACAGACGTGCGGCAGAATGGCTGTCATAAGTACGTCCCAGACTAACCGGATTGGTCAAGTGTATAAGAAGAGTGTTCCCTTGGGTTAAGCTAGGGTTGGTGCGTGTTCCTAGTCCACACGCAACTAACCGCCGAATAGTCCAAGATGCCACGTCGAGCTCAGTGTACTTGAGCAGCAGGGACTTATAGGTGTGTTAGACAACAGGGACCTGCGCTCGTGGTCTTCTTTCGATTGGATGTTAAGCGGGTTCGCTTTGTGTGGATTTTTCCTCGAACACCGGGCTAATTGGCTCTACTTCTTGATTCTTTTTAATTAAATGGAGCCTTGGGATCAAATCAGTTGAAATGATGAGGTGGGTGATGAAATCCCACCAGTTTCAATTTGGAGCTGGGTCTGCTCTCTTAGAGTTGATTGATTAACGGCCACGCCACGTGATATTCGCTCAAAAGTGCTTATTTTAAGCAATTATCCTTTTAGCGTTATTGCATTCTCCTACGTAAAATGCTCTATTTATCTACTTTTCTATGTAATAGTCTCTTCTGTTGCGTAGAACACACTTTTCTGGACGAAATGGTATATTTGCATGCATTAAACACATTTTTGGAAGTCTAGATATTAAGCCGTTCTGATAAAGTCTCATTACGCGCTTCTTCTATCGCAGGAAACCCCGATGGGACGATTCTCGAGACTTGTGGGCCCAAATCGATCATGAAAGCCCATTATCAAAGCTTAAAGAGCCCACATGCTATGACTAGAAGATATGGGCCAAATATGGGCTGAATAAGAGGACAAAAAAGCTGGCCCAAAGAACGAAGAGAGTAGGAGAGCCAATGACCAAGAGACGGACCAAAGCGTTTAAAGCCACATGAGTCAGCAAAGAATGATAGTCGACTCTACTGGAGAAGCGTGAGGATGGTCACAGTGAAGACCAAGGTTCCAGACCCTCCGCCAGTGCTTTTCTCTCTATTTTCTGATACTTTCTCTCTCATCTCTCCTTATTCTCTCTCTCTCTTCATCTCTCGGCCCTCGAGTCTATTGACCTAACCCCAGAACTCCTGCCCATCGGCTCTATCTCATCTCTCTTAGCTTTCTGACCGTTGGATCTTCAATCGGACCGTTGGATCTCTCTAGATCCGTTGATCTACTAATCTGGGTCCCAATCAAGTCACCATCCATCCGATCGCCATCAGACTGTCTGTCACATCATCTTGTGAGACGATGGACATCATCAATCATTGTGGGCCAGTAGCCGGGCCCATCATCATCGACCCGCTGTCCGACCAGTTAGTGGACCCCGTGAATTTCAAAATAATTTTAATTAAATTTTAAAAAATGGGGGGTCCACTAAATGGGGAGATTCCCCATAGAAAAGTAATGTTTTACTTAAAAAAAAAAAAAAAAAATAGTTTTCATATTTTTTATTTTCAAAAAATACCCTATTTCCATTAAAGGAAATAGGGAGCTTTAAAAGGAGAAGGAGAGGGGTTCGTTCGAACCCTAATCCCCCTTTAATCTTTTTCCCCATCTCCCCTTATCAATCCCGGAGGTTCTCCTTCTCTTCTCCCTTCCCTTTCTTCTTTTTTCTTCTTTTCTTCTTCTTCTTCCTCCTCCATCTTCGCCGGAGTTGCAGGCAGCAACTCCGGCCATCTGGTCCTCTTCCTCCTCCTCCTTCTTCCTCTTCTTCTTCTTCTTCTTCTTCTTCTTCTTCCTCTTCTTCTTCTTCTTTTTCTTCTTCTCATTTTTTTTATTTTTATTTTCGTTTTCCTATTTTGTACTGGAGTTGCAGCCTGCAACTCCGGCCGGCAGCGCCCCCCCAACCAGTCCAGTCCTCCTTCTTCTTCTTCTTCCTCTTCTGCTCTCTTCTTCTGCTCCTTCTTCCTCCTCTTGCCTGCGCTCCCTGCTGCTGTGTGCAGCACGTCTTCCATAACCCCTTCACCGTCGTGATCTTCTCCATCAACCACCATCAACCACCGCTCCTCCTTTTGTAGCACTCCAAACGGTGCTGCAAGTTGGGTGCTCCTTGCATCCTCTTCCCTCCATTGCCGGATTGCAACTTGCTGGACCTGCAACACACTCCAACAGGGATGCTTCTCCCACCGGCTCGTCACCATACGCTGGAGTCTTCTTCCTCACCAGTCCGCCCCCACCATCATCACCGCCTGTTGCAACCGGCCAGGAAACCCCTCTCACCTGCAACTTCGTCAGCACAACCAGCCACAGTGAAGCATCTTTGTTGATCCACGGTCAGCCAAGCAATGCTCGTTGCCGCTGTCTCCATTCTTGCAACCGCCTCAAGCCATCTTCATCTCCATCATCGTGGTATCCAGACGCCTCCTCCATGGCACCACCAAACTAGCATGCATCCACTCCTCCCCGGATCACCATAGGTTTGGGTTTCATCCTCATGACTTGCTGATCTTGGCCTGCAACTCCTCACCATGTCCTCTAACTTCTTCCTCTCCATTGCACCACGTGTGCTTCACCATCATCAATGGCCGAAGCAACCCCCGGTAAGTTTGGTAAGTCTCACCCTTTCTCTCTCTTTTCTTTAGTTTCTCCCTCTAAGCTTCTACTATCTCTCTCTAAAATGCCTTCCCTCTCATCTTCTCTCTCACGTTCTCTCTCTTACTATCACTTTCTCTCTCTATTTCTCACTTTCTTTCTCTACCTACTTTCTCTCTCATTTATAATTTTCTCTCTCTAGTTTCTAAAATTCTATCTCTAGTTTATTCTATTTTTTATGCTTTATAATTTAGTTATTTTGGTTTGCTTTTCATTGTAAGAGACATGTTCGATAGAATGAAGTTGATTTGAATAAAAATGTGTTCCATTCTCTGCAAATTTCCTGTCATTTTATGTTCTTGTTCGCGCTAATCCGACTAATCCGGAGTGCGGATCGACATCCGACACGAATCCCTATACAAATCTGTCAATTTTGCAAGATAATCGGATAAAAATTATAAATCTTGTTGATTCTAGGGTTTTCGTAACCAACGACGCGGAAAAACACTACTTTCATCACGCAAGTCGAATAAGTTGTTGCTAGAAAATAAATAGACATGCGGTAATGATTCACCCAAATTACTCTGTATCGCACTCAAGGCGAGGATAGGGACTTACCTCCCGTGGGCCACGCCACGGGGTCGCCTCCGTGGGTTAGAGAGGGGTATCCTAATGGGTTTGGGCCGGCCTCCACCTCTTTGAGCTTTCGCTCTCTACCCACACTGGATCGTGTTCCTGCAGAAAAGTTAGCTCGCACGGTCTAGGTATTCAGGATTCTATTTGGAAGATCCTTGCCTTTTTAGGGTTCACAGAACAAGCATTGGATGTAGGCAAGTTTTTGAATTATTTTCCAAATTCGAGATGGGGTAAAATTTAGGAATTCCCAGATTGGAAAATACCTAGATTGGAAAGTGTCCCGAACTGTGGAGATCTTCTAAGAAAGATTTCATTGCGAGATCCCTTACAATTTTGGAAAATTTCCCAAAATTGAAATTCTGCTAGATTTGGGGTGTTTCCTTTTGCAGACTTTTCCAAATTCGGAAGATTTCTAAAGATAGAAATTCTTCTAAAGAAGAAACTTCTAAGAGGGGAAACCCTAATTAAGCAGAGTTTCAAGATTTTGGAATCTTTCCAAAAATCGCAAATCCTTGATTGGTGATTTCTAAAAATCTACAGAATATAAAACCCCAATTTTTTTAAATTTTGATATTTTTGGTATTTTCCACTTACTCTAGGGTTTCTAAAAAACCCTAGAACAAGATCTAGCAGTTATATGAAAAGCAGTAAAATTTCTAAATTATTACAAATTGCACTCGGCCTTCCGAGGCATTAAAATAGTAATTTAAAAACTGCTAAAAATCACTAAAAATCAAAAATAGAAAGTTTCCCGAAAAGGTCGGGCTATCCAAATTGAGCAGCTTTTCGCTTCAGCAACTTTCCAATTCCGTCTTTACGTCCTTTTTCACACTCCCGTACACCCGAGAGGCAGCGGCGCCATTTGAAACTAGGGTTTTTCTGTCGTTGAGAGAACGACCCGCGTTTCAACTAAATTTTGTAATTATCCGATTCACTGAAATTCCTGCAAAAATGCAGACTGTGTAGTGGCTTGTCGGATGTCGATCCGCACTCGGTGTTAGGATAATGCAATATCGGAACATAAAATAACGGAGTATGCCAAAGAACTTGATGGAAGGGTGAGATGGGGTGGATCGAGGTTTAAAACATGATTTTTTTCTTTTGGAGATAAATTCTTAATTGACGAGCTTAATAAACAAATAAATTCAAAATTACTATTCATAAAAAAAATATCAAGAACACTAACTCATAAGAAAACAATTTTATTGAATCAAAATAAACTACTTACATTGACTGATAAAAATAAAAATTAAAACTAACCTAAAAAACATGAAAGGTAGAGAGAAAACAAGAGAGAAAATCTATAGAGGAGAGAGAAAGAGGTTAGGATTGTAGAGAGAGAAAACTAGAGAGTGCTCACCTTTTTCACACTTACCATGGAGAGTTGTTGGATGAAGACTAAAGATGGACTGATATTCGCTCAAAAGTGCTTATTTTAAGCACTTATCCTGTTAGCGTTATCGCACTCTCCTACGTAAAACTGCTCTAATTATCCACTTTTCTACGTAAGAGTCTATCTCATTGCGTAAAACACACTTTTCTGGACGAAATGGTATATTTGCATGCATTAAACACATTTTCGGAAGTCTAAATATTAAGCCGTTCTGATTACGCGCTTCTTCTGTCGCAGGACACCCCGATGGGACGATTTTCGAGACTTGTGGGCCCAAATCGATCATGAAAGCCCATTATCAAAGCTTAACAAGCCCACATGCTATAACTAGAAGATATGGGCCAAATATGGGCTGAATAAGAGGACCAAAAAGTCGGCCCAAAGAACGAAGAGAGTAGGAGAGCCAATGACCAAGAGACGGACCAAAGCGTTTAAAGCCACATGAGTCAGCAAAGAATGATGGTCGACTCTACTGGAGAAGCGTGAGGATGGTCACAGTGAAGAACAGGGTTCCAGACCCTCCGCCAGTGCTTTTTTCCATTTTTTTTTTTGATACTTTTTCTCTCATCTCTCCTTATTCTCTCTCTCTCTTCATCTCTCGATCCTCGAATCTACTGACCTAACCCCAGAACTCCTGCCTATCAGCTCTATCTCATCTCCCTTAGCTTTCTGACCGTTGGATCTTCCATCGGACCGTTGGATCTTCAATCAGACCGTTGGATCTCTCTAGATCCGTCGATCTACCAATCTGAGTCCCAATCAAGTCACCATCCATCCGATCGCCATCAGACTGTCTGCCACATCATTCTGTGAGATGATGGACATCATCAACCCATGAGGGCCAATAGCCGGGCCCATCTTCATCGACCCGCTGACCGACCAGTTAGTGGACCCCGCAAATTTCAAAAATAATTTTAATTAAATGGGGGGTCCACTAATTGGGGAGATTCCCCATAGAAAAGTAGGTTTTTACTTAAAAAAAAAAAAAAAAAAAAAAAAAAATATTTTTTATTTTCAAAAAATACCCTATTTCCATTAATGGAAATAGGGAGCTTTATAAGAGGAGGGAGAAGGGTTCGTTCGAACCCTAATCCCCCTCCTTTCTTCTCCTCTCCTTCCCCTTTACTCTCCCCCTCGTTTTGGCCCCATCTCCCTCTTCTTTTTCTTCTTTTCGTTCCACCTTCTTCTTCATCTTCTTCACCGTTTTTCCACCGGAGTTGCAGCCTGCAACTCCGGCCACCACCTGCTCCTCCAAGAATAGCGTCTACAACTCTCCCCCGGACGTTGCTCATCTTCATCCCAAGGACTGCAAGGTCGATCTCCCTTGTTTTCAAGAAGTCTTACGGCCTGGCCGTTTACACGGTCAAGACTCAAAATCCAGCCATTTGCAGCACCGTGCAACCCCTCCAACACCGTCACCATCACCACCATCCAGCTTCATCCACCGATCTAGCCACCTACAACCCACCTGGACTTCACCCTACAACCTATCGGTAAGCTTCTTCTTCTTCTTCTTCTTTTTCTTTTTCTTCTTTTTTTTTATTTCACCGGAGTTGCAGGTGCAACTCCGGTCATCTTCTACGGCGAGATTTTCTTCTCCTCGTGCTCTACCTGCTAGTGCTTCTTCTTCTTCTACAACCCACCACCTTGCTGCCAAGAGCAGCAAAGAGCAACCACCATTCTGCTCCTCTTCCACTTTCTCCTCCAAACGGGTTGCACGAGTTGCTGATCGCCTCCCTCCACTGCTCCCACCTGCATCCTCACCTCCTCAAGGTGTGCACGAGCACCATCCTTCACCATTTCACCTGCTGCTCCGCCTCTTGCTACAGCAAGGCAGCACCGTTCCATAAGTCCCCATCATTTTCGGCCAGATCTCCATGGAAACCAGTGGCCTCTCCTAGTGATATCCACGGTTCATCACCTCACTAGAGCTCCTCTCCTCCAAGCCTTGGAAACTCTAGTATTTCCCATGCACCTCACGGCAACCACGTGTCCTCACATGCAATCAACACCATCACGCCCATTCCTTTGGCTGTGATCATCCATCAAGGTAAGTGATCCATGGTTTGAATCTCTTTCCTTCTCTTAATCTCTACTTCTTTCTCTCTCTTCACATAGTTTTCTCTCTCTAGGATATTGCTATACTTTTCTCTCTCTAAATCTCACTTCCTCTCTCTAACTTTCTCTCTAGAAAATCCCTTTCTCTCTCTAAGTTTAATTTTCTCTCTCCAAATGCTTTCTAGAATAGTTTCCTTTTAGTTGATTCAATTTTGTAAGAACTTTTGATTAATTATTAAATTGAAATCCCTTTATTCATTGTGTTTTCATCTCATTTTATTTCAGTTTTTTTTATTTAGTGCATAAATCTCGACTATCAAAAATCAGATTTTAACTCCGATCTCCATCTCTCTCATCTCTCCACCATTCTAAGTAGTTTTCATCATTATTGTTCTTTAATTACCCTAACCCCGAGTGCGGACGATACCCGACACGAGCCACTGTGCAAATCTACATTTTTTTTGCAGATTAAGTGAACCAAATCGGAGAAATTACAAATATTGTTGAACCTTAGGGTTTCCGTAACCAACGACGCGGAAAAATCCTATTTTCAAATGGCGCCGCTGCCGCTCGGGTGTTCGGGAGTGCGAAAAAGGACGTAAAGACGGAATTGGAAAGTTGCTGAAGCGAAAAGCTGCTCAATTTGGCCAGCCTGACCTTTTCGGGAAACTTTCTATTTTTTGTTTTTGTTGATTTTTAGCAGTTTTTAAATTACTATTTTTAATGCCTCGGAAGGCCGAGTGCAATTTGTAATAATTTAGGAATTTTACTGCTTTCCATATAACTGCTAGATCTTGTTCTAGGGTTTTTTAGAAACCCTAGATTAAGTGAAAAATACCAAAAAAAATAATAAATTCAAAATTCAAAAAAATTAGGGTTTCATATTCTGCAGATTTTTAGAAATCACCAATCCAGGATTTGCGATTTTTGGAAAGATTCTAAAATCTTGAAACTTTGCTAAATTAGGGTTTCCCCTCTTAGAAGTTTCCTCTTTAGAAGAATTTCTATCTTTAGAAATCTTCCGAATTTGGAAAAGTCTGCAAAAGGAAACGCCCCAAATCTAGCAGAATTTCAATTTTGGGACATTTCCCAAAATTATAAGGGATCTCGCAATCAAATCTTTCTTGGAAGATCTCCACAGTTCGGGAAACTTTCCAATCTAGGTATTTTCCAATCTGGGAATTCCTAAATTTTAACCCATCTCGAATTTGGAAACTAATTCAAAAATTTGCCTAAATTCAGTGCTTGTTCAGTGAACCCTAAAAAGGCAAGGATCTTCCAAATAGAATCCCACATACCTAGACCGTGCGATCTAACTGTTTCTGCAGGAACACGATCCAGTGTGGGTAGAGAGCAAAAGCTCAAAGAGGTGGAGTTGGGCCCAAGCCCATTAGGATACCCCTCTCTAACCCACGGAGGCGACCCCGTGGCGTGGCCCACGGGAGGTAAGTCTCTATCCTCGCCTTGAGTGCGATACAGAGCATATTAGGTGCATCATTGCCGCTTGTCTATTTGTTTTTTAGCAACAACTTATTCGACTTGCGTGGCGTGGCCGTTAATCAATCAACTCTAAGAGAGCAAACCCAGCTCCAAAATTGAAACTGGTGGGATTTCATCACCCACCTCATCACTCCAGCTGATATTGATCCCCAGGATCCATCTATAATAAAAAGAATCAAGAAGTAGCGCCAATTAGCCCGGTGTTCGAGGAAAAATCCACGCAAAGCGAACCCGCTTAACATCCAATCGAAATAAGACCACGAGCGCGGGTCCCTGTTGTCTAACACACCCATAAGTCCCTGTTACTCAAGTACACTGAGCTCGACGTGGCATCTTGGACTATTCGGCGGTTAGTTGCGTGTGGACTAGGAACACGCATCAACCCTAGCTTAACCCGAGGGAACACTCTTCTTATCCACTTGACCAATCCGGTTAGTCTGGGACGTACTTAAGTCAGCCATTGTGCCGCACGTCTGTCTAGGCTTCGGATTGCCTTGTTGTTAACTAGAGTTAGTACTAAAGGATTCGCTCTGAAGAGTGTAGCCTGGTGAGAACCTCTGAGTGCAAAACAGTTAGTCCGGCGGTTAAAAGATAAACCAGTGGTCCGCCCACTGTCATAATCTACTCTAGCCCCAAAACTAACTAAGATAATTCCTAAAATATATCCTGATTGCTTAGAATAGGATTATCTGTGCTTGGTGTGCATCATTTAAGATAGTGTTCCTCTCTGGCAACTTTTTGCCAAGTATAGAGCTTGCCTCATTCGCGTATGCCCGGTTGGACTCGCCCGAACAAGCGCTTGGTTCGATCTGAGAATCACGTCCCTACAGTGGATCCTCCACTGAATTCTTCCCCATCTCTTTCCCCACTCACTTCCCCCAGTGCTACTACCTTTGTAGTCATGGCAGTCGAACGACCTCTTATCGAGACGTTCGCTCCTATCTCTGCCAATCCGCCCACTTGCATTGTTCTCCCACCTACTACGGCGGTACAGTTCGAGATCAGGCCACAGACGATCCAAATGCTGCCTACCTTTCGTGGTCTCCCAAGAGAAGACCCTTATTCCCATATTAGGGAATTCCAACATGTCATCTTACTTTTCAAGAATCAGAACCTTGATGATGACAATGTCCGTCTGCGAGTTTTCCCATTCTCGCTCAAAGACCGAGCCTCAGATTGGCTCTACTCCTTACCCGCTGATTCAATCAGCAGTTGGAAAGAGTTGGTGGGCAAATTCATGTCTAAATTCTACCCCATGACTCGGACCAACCAAATGAAGCAACTCATCCAGGACTTTCGACAGAAGTCCGATGAGAAATTTTTTGAAGCGTGGGATAGATTTCAAGACTACCTGACTAAGTGTCCCCACCATAGCATCGACAAGGGAAATCTTGTCCATGTCTTCTATAAGGGACTTACTGATGAGTCCCGGACCATGGTAGAGTCAATGTGCCAAGGAAAATTCCTGCACCAAACTCCGACCGATGCATACAAATTCTTGGGTGAGTTAGGAGAAAACTCTCAACATTGGACGACTGACTCAGAGTTCAGTCGAACCACTTCGGTCCAAAGGACAACCAAGGGACATGATGCTACAGCTGATACTGAGCTTCGATCAGTCATTCAAGAGTTGAGCAAGTCAGTCTCGGCACTGGCCGTGTCTGTCCAAAAGCCTACTCAACAGTCTACCCCAGTCATGCATGTGGGACATGAGAGCCCTATGGAATCCTGCACCCTCTGTCTGCAACCCTCCCATACTACTGAGCATTGTCCTTTGAATGAAGGATGGTCTAATCCTCTTCAGGAAGAAGTTTGTGCTTTCAGCACATACAAACCACCCACTCAGAACTCGTATAGTCAATCTTATCATCCGGACACGAGAAACCACCCTAACTTCTCTTGGAGGCCTCAGTCTACTCAACCTCAAGCTCAACCTCCGCGTCAACCTCAGGGCATGTATCCCCCTGGGTTCAATCAACCCAATAGGCAATTCAATCAGGGACAATATCAGCAGAATCAGTACCCATCTACTCAGAACCAGCAGTTCCAACAGGGTCAATACTCTGGACAACAGAGCACATTTCAGAATCAGCAAAGAGTTCCCCAGAACTTTCAGAACCAACAGATTGTCCCAACTAATTCTTCCGCCTATAACTATAATGCCCCGATGAGCTCGAGTCGCGAATTGGTGCCTCAGCTCCCTTTAGCTGTTCCCCAACAGTCGGTCCCCAAATCTGGTATTGAAGACCTTCTAGCTCAACTCATTACTCAACAACAACAATCTATGCAACGCCTAGAGCAACAGCAACAGCAATCCATGCTTCGTCTAGAGCAACGTCTAGGTAACTTGGAAGCTGAGAAAGCTAAGGGGATCTTTCCTAGCCAACCCATTGCCAACCCTAAAGGAAATGCCAAAGGGGCAGTATATGAGATCGGATCCCAATCTCAAAGCCAGAATGAGAAGTGTCAAGGGGAGGTGCAAGCTGTAACCACCCTACGATCTGGAAAAACTGTGGACATGGGAGTCCAACCACCACCGGTGCCATCTCCGGCACCCATCACTCGCACAGAGGAAACTAGTCCTAATCCTACCTCTGCTCCTTCTACCTCTGCACCAACATCAGATATCCCTGTGCAGAAATCTAAGGCTAAAGACAAATCCATTTGTCGAGTAAAGCCTCCCTTCCCGGACAGACTTGTCCAAGATAAGCGGGATCAGCAATTCTCTGAGATCTTAGATGTCTTTAAAGACGTCCAGATCAATATCCCATTCCTTTCTGCTATCAAGCAAATCCCTTCCTATGCCAAATTCCTCAAGGACTTGTGCACAGTTAAGCGGCGTACGCATGTACCCAAAGCTGCTTTCTTGGCCGAAAAAGCTACCGCGTTCATTCAACGCAACAGTGTGATCAAACACAAGGATCCAGGTAGCCCAACTGTCCAATGTGAAATTGGTGACAACTTTAGCTGCACTGCCTTGCTAGATTTAGGGGCTAGCGTTAACCTCATACCATTCTCGGTATATCAGCAGTTAGGACTGAAAGATATGAAGCCTACCAATGTCACCCTGAAATTGGCTGATCAGTCCATCAAGATTCCAAGAGGAATCATTGAAGATGTCCTAGTAAAAGTCGCTGACTTTTATTATCCTGTGGACTTTATCATTCTAGACACCGAGCCGTGTCAGGATAACCGCATTCCGGTCATCTTAGGCCGTCCATTCCTTGCCACCGCGAACGCACACATCGGGTGCCGGGACGGAAACATGTCCATTGCTTTCGGTAACCTCAAAGCTGAGGTCAACATCTTTCGTTTAATGCAACAAGATGCCGATCGCGAAGTGACCGATGAAATGTGTGCCGTTGAGAGTCTAATCCCGGACTCCACCGAAGATATTCTTAAGCAGTGTCTAGAACACTTTGGAGCTGACTTTGCAACAGAGTCAGCTATTTCTGATCTCAATGATCTTTTGGAGACTGCTCCACTGATAGAGATCCCCGCTCCACTCATCGAGTTCGAGCCTCTGATAACCATGGCCAGAGAACCCATCATTCCTTTTACTACTGAAGTCAAACCTCTTCAATCCGTGTCTTCTGTGACACCTACTTCAACTCCATCTGCTCCAACATTGGAGCTTAAGCCTCTTCCCACAGATCTTTCCTATGCCTATCTTGGTCCTAAGGAAACCTACCCTGTCATTCTTGCTTCCGCTTTGTCTGCAAGTGAACGTAAGAAACTTCTTGAGCTACTCAACGAGCACAAATCTGCGATAGGTTGGACTATAGATGATATTCGTGGCATAGACCCCTCGGTGTGCCAACATCACATCTACCTCGAGGATGAATCCAAAACCTCTCGAGAACACCAGAGGCGGTTGAACCCCGTCTTGAAGGATGTAGTCCGGGATGAGGTCCTTAAACTGTTAGATGCGGGTATCATTTACCCCATCTCCGATAGCAAATGGGTGAGTCCTATTCATGTCGTCCCTAAAAAGGCAGGATTCACAGTTGTGGAAAATGAGAACAAGGAAATGGTCACCCAGCGCCTGAAGAAAGGGTGGAGAGTCTGCATCGATTACCGACGACTCAACACCAACACGAGGAAGGACCATTTTCCTTTACCCTTCATAGACCAAATGTTCGAGAGATTAGCAGGTCACTCCTATTACTGCTTCCTTGATGGTTACTCAGGGTATAATCAAATACCAATCGCCCCTGAGGATCACGAGAAGACAACCTTCACTTGTCCCTTTGGCACTTTTGCCTACAAGCGCATGCCCTTTGGCCTCTGCAATGCACCCGCGACCTTTCAAAGGTGTATGATGAGCATATTCTCTGACATGGTGGAAAAATTCCTCGAAGTCTTTATGGACGACTTCTCAGTCTTTGGGTCATCCTTTGATGACTGTCTGAACCATCTAGGGCTGGTACTTCAACGCTGTCAGGACAAGCGACTTGTCCTCAATTGGGAGAAATGCCACTTCATGGTGAAGAAGGGCATTGTTCTGGGACATGTCATTTCCCATCAGGGCATTGAGGTCGACAAAGCTAAAATCGATATCATCTCGACCTTGCCCATTCCTAAGTCCGTACGTGACATCCGATCCTTTTTGGGACACGGAGGATTCTATAGGCGATTCATCAAGGACTTCTCTCAAATCGCTCGACCTCTGTCCCATCTTCTAGCTAAAGATAGTCCTTTCGACTTTAATGCTGACTGTGTCAAGGCATTTGAGCGTCTCAAATCTGAGCTCACTACTGCACCCATTATCCGTCCCCCGGATTGGACTCTACCTTTCGAGGTAATGTGCGATGCTTCTGACTACGCGTTAGGCGCTGTTCTAGGGCAGAGAGTTGACAAAAGGTCACACGTGATCTACTACGCGAGCAAAACTCTTAACTCTGCCCAAATGAATTACTCTACCACTGAGAAAGAACTCCTGGCGGTAGTCTTCGCCCTTGATAAATTCCGTCAGTACCTCTTAGCCACTAAGGTGGTTGTGTACACTGATCATGCAGCCCTTCGTTATCTCATGTCGAAAAAGGAAACCAAACCTCGATTAATTCGATGGATTCTCTTACTGCAGGAATTCGACCTCGAGATTAAGGATAAGAAAGGAACTGAGAATGTAGTGGCTGATCACTTGTCTAGACTGACTTTAGAGTCATCCTTCGACACCCAGCCCATCCCTGAAACCTTTCCAGACGAACAACTGTTCGCCATCTCTGTTAATCCTTGGTATGCTGACATTGTCAACTACCTTGTCACCGAAGAAATGCCTTCACACTGGTCAAAACAGGACAAAAGCCAATTCCTAGCAAGAGTTAAGTACTACTCTTGGGATGACCCTTATTTGTATAAATACTGTCCTGACCAGATCATTCGTCTCTGTGTCCCTGAGTCGGACCAACTCAATATCTTGTCCTCGTGTCATGACCAACCTTGTGGTGGTCATTTCAGTACTAAGAAAACTGCAGAAAAAGTTCTGCAATGCGGATTCTACTGGCCCACATTATTTAAAGATGCCCATATCTACAGCAAAACTTGTCCTAATTGCCAGCATCTAGGCCGCATCTCCCAGAGGAACATGATGCCCCTAACTCCCATCCAGGTTGATGAAATATTTGATATTTGGGAGATCGACTTCATGGGCCCCTTTCCCGTTTCCTATGGTTTTGAGTACATTCTCCTTGCGGTAGACTATGTCTCCAAATGGATAGAAGCCATTCCCACCAAGACCAATGACCACAAAGTAGTGGTCAAATTCCTAAAGGAGTTCAGCTTCGCTCGATTCGGTGCCCCTAAGGCCATCATTAGTGATGGGGGCACCCATTTCTGCAATAAGATATTCGAGAACTTAATGAAGAAGTATGGGGTAACCCACAAGGTTGCCCTAGCTTATCATCCGCAGACTAGTGGTCAAGTGGAGGTTTCTAATCGTCAGATCAAGCAGATCTTGGAGAAGACAGTCAATACCACACGTAAAGACTGGTCTACTCGTCTCACTGATGCTTTATGGGCATACAGAACCGCCTACAAGACCCCACTCAATATGTCTCCCTATCGTCTCGTCTTTGGGAAACCTTGTCATCTACCGGTAGAGATTGAACATCGTGCCCTATGGGCCATTAAGAAACTCAACTTCGACCTCGACTCTGCAGGGGAAGAGCGAAAACTTCAAATGAATGAGTTAGAAGAACTCAGAAATGATGCCTACAACTTGTCCAAGAATTACAAAGCCAAAATGAAGTGGATACATGACAAGAGCATCCTCAGGAAAGAGTTCCATCCAGGACAGAAGGTCCTTCTTTATAGTTCTCGTCTTCATCTCTTCCCTGGAAAACTGAAATCTAGGTGGACCGGTCCTTATACGGTCACAGCAGTCACACCCTTCGGGGCAATCACTATTGAGGATCCCAAGGATCACTCCTCATTCCAGGTCAATGGTCAGCGTCTTAAGCAATTCCATGAACTTGATGTGTCGTTCATTCAGACTTTTGAAATTGATCTCATCGATCCTGTTTATGTCGACTGATGATCCACTCAGTCTCCTGTGCTCCAACTTGGTTGGGGGTGCCTGTCACCCCCGTCATGTCTGGCTGAAGACGTAAAACTTAGCGCTTTCGGAAAGGCAATTCCGGTATTCCTAGAGTACATGAGTCTCATGCATTTGTTATTACTGTTATATCTCTGGAAATGCAGGTACATTCATTCTTCCGATCATCAGGTACCACACACTGTCGAGTTTCTACCGACTTGGTAACATCCTTCCTGAATCTTTGCATCATCATCATTGATTTGTTATCATTTTATGTCCCGGTCATGAGCACCGAGGACGGTGCTGTATTTTGGTTGGGGGTGGGTATTTACCAAAACTCATGTCTTCATTTTAAAAAAAAAAAAAAAAAAAAAAAAAAAAAAGAGGTTTTTGGGGTGATTTCCGATGTTCTCCAAAAGTTTTCTAGAATTTTAAAAATGTGTCAAATACCCTGACTTTGATTAGCTAAAAAAACCTCCGTTAAGTCAGTATTGAGGATGTCAATTTTTGTTTAAAGTTAGCGTTGAGTCAATTCAAGCATGACTACAGCAGGTTTGAAAACTCAGAAAAACTCAGATTTGGCACAATTGTACACTATCAACATCAGAGTCATCCTAAGTTTTGAAACTCTAGAGATCCTGTGAGAATAATTGTGGAGACCTAACCCAGTGAGCTTTCGAACCTTTAATCATTTCGGAGAGTTATACAATAATCCTGAGTCACAAGATGACTCACTATTCTTCATGCCCGCAATATTCGTTGAGAGATCTCATTATCTTTTGCTTCGATCATGGAACTCGGAACGACATCAACATTGGATTACTACGACAGAACCTTCTCTGTATCCAGTCAAGACAGTATACATGATAGTGCAAACCCTAGAAAATGATTTAGGCCATTTTTCTGAACCATTCAGCCTTTTTACTCACCTGAATTATACTTCACTAGAAACCCCTTGAACCCTTCTATAAAAGCCTTTTCTTTGTAATCCCATCAACCTAAAATCCAGTATAGCTACGAAGCATGACTAGCTACCCTTATTTTGAGATGGACAAAAGAATAACTGATATGGGTGTACCGTGAAAAGAAAAGTAAAGAAGAAGAATCAAAAGAAAAGAAAGTGGTTCAAGCTGAAAACAAAATATGAAAAGAAAGTATGAAGAAGAGCTGAAAAGAAATTGAGCAGTCTCAGAAATATCAAGAAAAAGAGAAAAATACGAAAAAAGGAAAAAGAACCAGATAATGGTGTTACGTCGCAGGAAAAATTCAAGAAAATGGCAATATCCTCTCAAGATCTTTGAAATCCTGTATTCCTTTATCTCTCTACACCTGACCTAAGCCTCATTACAACCCAAGAAAGTCCTACTTGATTCTAGGATAGTACGATCATAAAATGTGGAGATTGGAGAAAGAGAAGCTATAGAGTTTGATCTGACGTTCCCGAGTGAAGTGGTATTCCAATCATGAGATCTTCTTCTGTTAAAGATGTCCTTCCTTCAAATAAAACATATGTGAGATCTTTTGCCTCTTTATATTAAATACATCTCCTCACATATAAATTGAGAGAAAAGAAGAAAACCCTTCTTGTGTGATTCTATTCTGAGTGCTAAACATGTGAGATTTGAGGTCGAGGCATAAAAACTTAGAGGTGATCTGGAAATCTTTACTGTCGGATGATGAGAATGTTGAGCACACACACACGCAGAGTCTGACTATTCTGGGTCATGATTATCAGTCTGTAGTCTTGCCAAAACTTTCCAACTCTTCGCTAGCATGTAACTTTTTTTGCATCCATTCAATGATTTGACGAACGGGGTTTTCCCTGAGCTAATATGAAAAAGTGTGCAGCATGTGCAGAGCCCTTTTAAGCTCATGTATTTCGCACTAATTGCCAAGGATTGGCAATATGCTGGTTGGGGGTTGTGATATTCGCTCAAAAGTGCTTATTTTAAGCACTTATCCTGTTAGCGTTATCGCACTCTCCTACGTAAAACTGCTCTAATTATCCACTTTTCTACGTAAGAGTCTATCTCATTGCGTAAAACACACTTTTCTGGACGAAATGGTATATTTGCATGCATTAAACACATTTTCGGAAGTCTAAATATTAAGCCGTTCTGATTACGCGCTTCTTCTGTCGCAGGACACCCCGATGGGACGATTTTCGAGACTTGTGGGCCCAAATCGATCATGAAAGCCCATTATCAAAGCTTAACAAGCCCACATGCTATAACTAGAAGATATGGGCCAAATATGGGCTGAATAAGAGGACCAAAAAGTCGGCCCAAAGAACGAAGAGAGTAGGAGAGCCAATGACCAAGAGACGGACCAAAGCGTTTAAAGCCACATGAGTCAGCAAAGAATGATGGTCGACTCTACTGGAGAAGCGTGAGGATGGTCACAGTGAAGAACAGGGTTCCAGACCCTCCGCCAGTGCTTTTTTCCATTTTTTTTTTGATACTTTTTCTCTCATCTCTCCTTATTCTCTCTCTCTCTTCATCTCTCGATCCTCGAATCTACTGACCTAACCCCAGAACTCCTGCCTATCAGCTCTATCTCATCTCCCTTAGCTTTCTGACCGTTGGATCTTCCATCGGACCGTTGGATCTTCAATCAGACCGTTGGATCTCTCTAGATCCGTCGATCTACCAATCTGAGTCCCAATCAAGTCACCATCCATCCGATCGCCATCAGACTGTCTGCCACATCATTCTGTGAGATGATGGACATCATCAACCCATGAGGGCCAATAGCCGGGCCCATCTTCATCGACCCGCTGACCGACCAGTTAGTGGACCCCGCAAATTTCAAAAATAATTTTAATTAAATGGGGGGTCCACTAATTGGGGAGATTCCCCATAGAAAAGTAGGTTTTTACTTAAAAAAAAAAAAAAAAAAAAAAAAAAATATTTTTTATTTTCAAAAAATACCCTATTTCCATTAATGGAAATAGGGAGCTTTATAAGAGGAGGGAGAAGGGTTCGTTCGAACCCTAATCCCCCTCCTTTCTTCTCCTCTCCTTCCCCTTTACTCTCCCCCTCGTTTTGGCCCCATCTCCCTCTTCTTTTTCTTCTTTTCGTTCCACCTTCTTCTTCATCTTCTTCACCGTTTTTCCACCGGAGTTGCAGCCTGCAACTCCGGCCACCACCTGCTCCTCCAAGAATAGCGTCTACAACTCTCCCCCGGACGTTGCTCATCTTCATCCCAAGGACTGCAAGGTCGATCTCCCTTGTTTTCAAGAAGTCTTACGGCCTGGCCGTTTACACGGTCAAGACTCAAAATCCAGCCATTTGCAGCATCGTGCAACCCCTCCAACACCGTCACCATCACCACCATCCAGCTTCATCCACCGATCTAGCCACCTACAACCCACCTGGACTTCACCCTACAACCTATCGGTAAGCTTCTTCTTCTTCTTCTTCTTTTTCTTTTTCTTCTTTTTTTTTTATTTCACCGGAGTTGCAGGTGCAACTCCGGTCATCTTCTACGGCGAGATTTTCTTCTCCTCGTGCTCTACCTGCTAGTGCTTCTTCTTCTTCTACAACCCACCACCTTGCTGCCAAGAGCAGCAAAGAGCAACCACCATTCTGCTCCTCTTCCACTTTCTCCTCCAAACGGGTTGCACGAGTTGCTGATCGCCTCCCTCCACTGCTCCCACCTGCATCCTCACCTCCTCAAGGTGTGCACGAGCACCATCCTTCACCATTTCACCTGCTGCTCCGCCTCTTGCTACAGCAAGGCAGCACCGTTCCATAAGTCCCCATCATTTTCGGCCAGATCTCCATGGAAACCAGTGGCCTCTCCTAGTGATATCCACGGTTCATCACCTCACTAGAGCTCCTCTCCTCCAAGCCTTGGAAACTCTAGTATTTCCCATGCACCTCACGGCAACCACGTGTCCTCACATGCAATCAACACCATCACGCCCATTCCTTTGGCTGTGATCATCCATCAAGGTAAGTGATCCATGGTTTGAATCTCTTTCCTTCTCTTAATCTCTACTTCTTTCTCTCTCTTCACATAGTTTTCTCTCTCTAGGATATTGCTATACTTTTCTCTCTCTAAATCTCACTTCCTCTCTCTAACTTTCTCTCTAGAAAATCCCTTTCTCTCTCTAAGTTTAATTTTCTCTCTCCAAATGCTTTCTAGAATAGTTTCCTTTTAGTTGATTCAATTTTGTAAGAACTTTTGATTAATTATTAAATTGAAATCCCTTTATTCATTGTGTTTTCATCTCATTTTATTTCAGTTTTTTTTATTTAGTGCATAAATCTCGACTATCAAAAATCAGATTTTAACTCCGATCTCCATCTCTCTCATCTCTCCACCATTCTAAGTAGTTTTCATCATTATTGTTCTTTAATTACCCTAACCCCGAGTGCGGACGATACCCGACACGAGCCACTGTGCAAATCTACATTTTTTTTGCAGATTAAGTGAACCAAATCGGAGAAATTACAAATATTGTTGAACCTTAGGGTTTCCGTAACCAACGACGCGGAAAAATCCTATTTTCATGGACCCACTAGTGAAGAAGATCACGGCCTGCAAGGGTTGCATGGTCGTGAAGGTTGGGACAACAACCCGGTGTGGAGAGAGGTGCAGTCCGGCCACTAGTTGATGCGTTGTAGGTGAGTTTGTGGAGGTATACAACAAGGTTGAGACGGCAATGGATTAGAAAGTGGTAGATCTGCATCTCAATATTGCAGATCGTGGTGGAGGGAATGGTTTGGAGAACGTTTGGCAGTCCAAGGAGGAGAGTTAACGGTCTAAATGTGGACCTACCTCCAACTCTCTCCTCTTCACCTTCTTTTTCTTCTCTTCTTTCTTCTTCTTTCTCTTTTTTTTTTTTTTTTTTTCTTTTGAGAGGATGAGTGCAGCGCCTGCAAGTTGGGAGAGTTGCTGGCCAAACCTGCAACTGCCGGAGTTGCAGGTCTAGCTAACGGTTCCGGTAGCTAGTGCACAAGGGGGAGCAAGTTGCTCCTTTGGTGGTTGAGGAGGTGAAGGCACGGGGCGGTGGAGTTTCTGATCTGCCTGAGGGTTTGCACCAGCAGGTAGCAGGCGGTGATGGTTTGTTGGTAGTGGTATAGGCGCTGGAGGTTGCAGCGGTGGAGGAGATGGGAGGCCGTGCAAAGAGGTGGACGAAACCACCGGTAATGGAGAAGGGAGGCGGCAGCAGATGAAGAAGAAGACGGCGGCTTGTGGAGGCGCACCAGCAAGTTGGAGGTCTAATAGTGGTGGCCAAGGGTGGACGAATGTACAGCAGGTGGCCGGAGTTGCAGGCGGCAACTCCGGCAGACTGATTTAAAGAAGATGAAGAAGAAGGACAAGAAGCAAAAGAAGAAGAAGAAGAAGAAAAAGGAGAAAGAGAAGAGGAAGAAGTGAAGGAGAAGAAGAAGGATAGGAGGAGAGGGGGAGAAGGACATGCTGGCGATGGTGCGTGAAGAAGACGACCGGAGTTGCTGTCTGCAACTCCGGCGACGATTAAGAGAATGAAGAAGAAGAAGAAAGGAAGAAGAGGGGAGAAAGGGAAAACGTGGGGGATGGTTTTGGGAAGAGAAAGGAGAAGAAAGGAGGGGGATTAGGGTTCCAAAGAACCCTTCTCCTTCCCCTTATAAAGCTCCCTAGTTTCCATTAATGGAAATTAGGAAATTTTTGAAATAAAAAAATATTTTTTTTTTATTTTATTTTAGTTTTTTTTAAGTTAAATACTACTTTTCTTTAGGGAATGTCCCCATTTAGTGGACCCCCCATTTTTTAAAATTTAATTAAAATTATTTTGAAATTCACGGGGTTCACTAACTGGTCGGACAGCGGGTCGATGATGATGGGCCCGGCTACTGGCCCACATGGATTGATGATGTCCATCGTCTCACAAGATGATGTGACAGACAGTCTGATGGCGATCGGATGGATGGTGACTTGATTGGGACCCAGATTGGTAGATCGACGAATTTAGAGAGATCCAACGGTCCGATTGAAGATCCAACGGTCCGATGGAAGATCCAACGATCAGAAAGCTAAGGGAGATGAGATAGAGCCGATGGGCAGGAGTTCTGGGGTTAGGTCAGTAGATTCGAGGACCAAGAGATGAAGAGAGAGAGAGAATAAGGAGAGATGAGAGAGAAAGTATCAAAAAATTGTGATAAAAGTATTGGCAGAGGGTCTGGAACCCTAGTCTTCACTGTGACCATCCTCACGCTTCTCCAGTAGAGTAGACTATCATTCCTTGCTAACTCATGTGGCTTTAAACGCTTTGGTCCGTCTTTTGGTCATTGGCTCTCCTACTCTCTTCGTTCTTTGGGCCGGCCTTTTGGTCCTCTTATTCAGCTCATATTTGGCCCATATCTTCTAGTCATAGCATGTGGGCTCTTTAAGCTTTGATAATGGGCTTTCCTGATAGATGTGGGCTCGCAAGTCTCGAGAATTGTCCCATCGGGGTTTCCTGCGACAGAAGAAGCGCATAATGAGACACTATCAGAATGACTTCATGTCTAGACTTCCGAAAATGTGTTTCATGCATGCAAATATACCATTTCGTCCAGAAAAGTGTGTTCTACGCAACAAAAGAGACTCTTACGTAGAAAAATAGATAAATAGAGCATTTTAACGTAGGAGAATGCAATAACGCTAAAAGGATAATTGCTTAAAATAAGCACTTTTGAGCGAATATCAGTAGTACTGGGGGAGGCGGGTGGGGAAAGAGATGGGGAAGAATTCAGTAGAGGATCCACTGTAGGTACGTGATTCTCAGATCAAATCAAGTGCTTGTTCGGACGAGTCTAAACGGGCATACGCTGATGAGGCAAGCTCTATACTTGGCAAAAAGTTGCCAGAGAGGAACACTATTCTAAATGATGCACACCAAGCACAGATAATCCTATTGTAAGCAATCAGGATATATTTTAGGAATTATCTTTGTTAGTTTTGGGGCTAGAGTAGATTATGACAGTGGGCGGACCACTGGTTTATCTTTTAACCGCCGGACTAACTGTTTTGCACTCAGAGGTTCTCACCAGGCTACACTCTTCAGAGCGATTCCTTTAGTACTAACTCTAGTCAACAACAAGGCAATCCGAAGCCTAAACAGACGTGCGACACAATGACTGACTTAAGTACGTCCCAGACTAACCGGATTGGTCAAGTGGATAAGAAGAGTGTTCCCTCGGGTTAAGCTAGGGTTGGTGCGTGTTCCTAGTCCACACGCAACTAACCGCCGAATAGTCCAAGATGCCACGTCGAACTCAGTGTACTTGAGTAGCAGGGACTTATGGGTGTGTTAGACAACAGGGACCCGCGCTCGTGGTCTTACTTCGATTGGATGTTAAGCGGGTTCATTTTGTGTGGATTTTTCCTCGATCACCGGGCTAATTGGCTCTACTTCTTGATTCTTTTTAATTAAATGGAGCCTTGGGATCAAATCAGTTGAAATGATGAGGTGGGTGATGAAATCCCACCAGTTTCAATTTTGGAACTGGGTCTGCTCTCTTAAAGTTGATTAATTAACGGCCACGCCATGCAAGTCGAAGAACATATATGCGAAAGTAAATAGACAAGCGGCAATGATTCACTCAATAACACCGTATCGTACTCAAGGCGAGGATAGGGACTTACCTCCCGTGGGCCATGATATTCGCTCAAAAGTGCATATTTTAAGCAATTATCTTTCTAGCATTGTCACACTCTTCTACATAAAATTGCATTTTTTATCAACATTTCTACGTCAGAATTTCTCTCAATCCATAGAACAAACTTTTCTGGTTAAAACGGTATATTCGCATGCATTCATACGCATTTATTTGACCTACATGCGAAGTCATTCTCATCACGCGATTTTTCTATCGCAGGAGCACTAATTGGGCAATTTTGATGGCATGCGGGCCCACAATCAACTTCCAAAACCTAGGATCAAAGCTCAAGAGCCAACAAGTTAAGGATGAGGAGATATAGGCCAAAGATGGGAAGAGCCAGAGAGTCGAAAGAATCGAGGGACGACCAAGAGAGAAGGAGCGACAAGCCCTCAAAGAAGAGACTAAGGAGATTAAAGCTTATAAACCAACACAAGATGAGTGCTTGCTCAGTTGGTAAAGCATGCAGAAGACCACGTCAAAGATCGGGTTTCAAGACTCTCTGCTAGCATTTTCTCTTTATTTTGTATTATTTTCTCTCTTCTCTCTCTAAATCCTCATTCTATCTCTACTCTCAATATCAATCATCTGATCCTCTCTCCTTCCGCAATCACTTGATCCTATGGCCTACTTTGGCAGACTTATCCTGGTCGATGTCCATTGCCCGATCATCACCAATCCATCTCTATCGTACGATCGCGAGTAGATCATCCGCTCACCATCTAATCATCCATCTGCTATCCAATGGCCCCCATCATTACTTGTTCATATCATATGGGCCAAAGCCGCGCTATAGTATGGGCCCATTACCCACGGCCAACCATTCAGTGAGACCCACATGCCTAGCATGAATGGAAACTATTTTTAAAGAAGAAAAAGGAAAAGAGACCAAATTTTGGAAACTAAAAGCCTTAAAAGAAAGATTTTCAAATCAAAAAGGAATTTTCTTTGAGGATAATTGAGGTGGCAACAATTGAAGAGGGAAGATATAAAAGTATAAAACATTTTTGGTAGGGAATAAATCCAAAGGTGTTTTTTTAAAGAAATAATAGAGAGGGTGAGTTAATGACCAAAAATAGGGGGGTTGAATAAAGGGGTGGACCCAACGAGTTCCTCTCTCTTGTGTTTTATTCATCCTACACCGTTGGATCTCATGGGATCCAACGGTTCTCTCCACCATACCCCTAACCCTAAACGTGCCCATATAAACTCTCATGAGTCCATTAACGCCTCTCTCCTCCCCCCCCCCCATGTTTTCTTCTTAAAGAAAAAATCTTCTCTCTTCATCATCTTCTCTCCACGTTTTCACCCTAAGCCGCCTCCTCATTGCTCCAAGAACAGCAAGTTGCTGCTCTTCCAAGCGAACCAGTGGTTCACTCTCCACCGTCCTCTCCTCTTCCGTTATTCAAAAAAAAAAAAAAAAAAAAAAAAAAAAAAAAAAAAAAAAAAAACCAGGAAAAAAAAAAGAAAAAGAAGAGAAGAAGAAGAGAGGAGGAAGGTCTAAACTTACCTCAGCCGCCTCCACTCCATTACCGCCTGCTCCATATCCCCTCTCTCTCTTCCACGTTAACTCCATCCTTCTTCCTCTTCATCCCCCTTAACCACCCTACCTCCACCATTAGAAGCCATCATCAACATCTCCACCACGCTGCTAGTGATTACCAACCCAACCACCACCGTGAGTGCATCTCCATTGGGAGTTTTACACCATAAAACCACCATTCACGACTTGCAAATCGAGAGGAATTGTAGGCCGGGAAACCATCACCAGTCCGTGGGCTACCTGTGCGCATCCTCATTCTCTTCTTCACAATCTTCATCTTCTTCAAAAAGAAAAAAAAAAGGGAAAGAAAAGAAGGCAGAAAAGAAAAGAAAAAGAAGAAGAGAGGAAGAGGAGGAGGGCGATCCTCACCTGTGCTACTGCTGCCACCGTCCTCACTCCAAGGTGCTGCTGCACCAATCCGTCTCCAGCACTAGCAGCAACACCTGCACCAGCCAACGCCTCCACCTGCCTCCTTCAAACCACGTCTGAACGTGCACTGCTGCTGTGTGTCGCCCAAACCAGTCCGCCCCTACCTAAAACCAGCGCCCCTCCCTTCTTCTCCACGACTTGTTATCCTTTTGGGGAGTTGCTTCCAATACCTCAAGATCTTTGCTGGTTTCAAAACGCCATTATCTTGCTGCTGCCATTCACCATAAGCACCACCTTGGCCGACTTTCCCCATTATGGTAAGTCTCTCTCTCGATCATCTTCACCCTCTCTCTCTAGTTTTCTCTTTCTATCTCCACTTTCTCTCTAGTTTAGGTAACTTTTAATTAGTTTCTTTAGCTTAGTTTATTTCATGTTATTTAGTAAATTTGGTTTTACGCATTGTAATAGACATTTTAATTGAATAAATCTAGTTTATTTTTGCCATGAATTAAAAAAAAAAAAAAAAGTCATTTTATGTTCTTTACTACACGTTCCCTAATCCCGAGTGCGGATCGACATCCGACACGAATCCCTATGCTAGAATCTCTAAATTTTGCAGGAAATCTCGGATAAATTACAAATCTTGTTGATAATAGGGTTTCCGTAACCAACGACACGGAAAAATTCCTACTTTCAGGCCACGCCACGGGGTCGCCTCCGTGGGTTAGGGAGGGGTATCCTAATGGGCTTGGGCCCGACTCCACCTCTTTGAGCTTTCGCTCCCTACCCACACTGGATCGTGTTCCTACAGAAAAGTTAGATCACACGGTCTAGGTATTTGGGATTCTATGTGGAAGATCCTTGCCTTTTTATGGTTCACTAAACAAGCACTGGATTTAGGCAAGTGTTTGAATTAGTTTCCAAATTCGAGATGGGTTAAAATTTAGGAATTCCCAGATTGGAAAATACCTAGATTGGATAGTTTCTCGAACTGTGGAGATCTTCCAAGAAAGATTTGATTGCGAGATCCCTTACAATTTTGGGAAATTTCCCAAAATTAAAATTCTGCTAGATTTGGGGTGTTTCCTTTTGCAAACTTTTCCAAATTCGGAAGATTTCTAAAGATGGAAATTCTTCTAAAGAGGAAACTTCTAAGAGGGGAAACCGAATTAAGCAGAGTTTCAAGATTTTGGAATCTTTCCAAAAAATCGCAAATCCTGATTGGTGATTTCTAAAAATCTGCAGAATATAAAACCCTAATTTTTTTGAATTTTGATTTTTTTATTATTTTGGTATTTTCCACTTAATCTAGGGTTTTTAAAAAACCCTAGAACAAGATCTAGCAGTTATTTAGAAAGTAGTAAAATTCTTAAATTATTACAACTTTGCACTCGGCCTTCCAAGGCATTAAAAATAGTAATTTAAAAGACTGCTAAAAATCACTAAAAACAAAAAAATAGAAAGTTTTCCGAAAAGGTTGGGCTGTCCAAATTGAGCAGCTTTCCGCTTCAGCAACTTTCCCCTTTCGCCTTTACGTCCTTTTTTGCACTCCCGTACACTCGAGCGGCAGCAGCGCCTTTTGAAAGTAGGGTTTTTCCGTGTCGTTGATTACGGAAACCCTGATTTCAACACATTTGTAATTTGATCCAATTTTTAATCCTGCAAAATATGAACTTTTGTATAGGGATTCGTGTCGGATGTCGATCCGCACTCGGGGTTAGTTCGCGTGATTCGTGAACATGAAATGACGGATTTATCTCAGAAATTGTGGTGGGGTGAGAATGGTGAAGCAATTTAAAACATGCTTAGTGATTTTTAGAGAGAGAAATTGTCACAAACAACCAAAAACACAAAAGTAAACTAACAAATGTAAAAATAACAATTTTATTTATCCTCACTAAGTTCTTACAAAATCAAATTAAATTCAAAAATAATCTAGAAAGCCATAAACAAATTTATCCTAGAGAGAGAAAGATAGGTTGTAGAGAGAGAAAAGAACTCATCTTAGAGAGAGAAAGTTGAGAATATTACCATGGTGGATTGCTTGGAGGTTGGCGAGATCAGCCACGATTGAATGGCCAACATCATTTTGAGTTCGGCCAAGAGAACATGATCTACAAAGATGAAGATTTGCAGATCTAGAGTTACCGGATGTGCACGAGCAGTGTCATCCACCGGAGTTGCAAAGAGAGAGAACACTGTTGTGGTGGAGCTTAGGAGCGTGGGGAAATAAAGAAAGGAGAGCTCCCTGGTTCTTGATGACTTCAAAGGCAGTGGCTGGTGGTGCAAGGCACTGGCTGCAAAGGGGTTGTAGGTGCACTGGTGGTGGTTGGAGGCATTAGGAGATTAATGAAGGCAGCGGCAATGGTGGTGCTGGAGTGGGGACGTGAATGGCTGGTTGCAACCTTGGGGAGCTGCTCTAATGGAGGTAAGAAAATGCCCCTCCCTTCATCTACTCACCTCTTTTCTTCTACCTCTTCTTTTCTTTTTTTCTTTTTTTTCTGGTTTCTTTTTTAGATGGAAGAGAGAGCAGTTTTCTGTGGTAGCTGCTAGTGCGTGGTGGAGTTGCAGCAGCTAAAGGAGATGAAGACGGTGGAGCTGTGGGTGGAGAAGGGCGGTGGCTGACTGTGCTACTATTGGCAGCTGAAGAAGATGAAGGGCAGCATTAAAGAGGGGATGGATGATGATGACGAGGTTGCATGCACGCCTGCAACTCGAGATGGAAGCCACGGTGTGACAGAGATCGCCCAACAACTAGGAGGGATGAGGGTTGTCGGGCTGTCGGATCGGTGGAGATGCTAGCAGACCTGCAACTTTGGACTATTGAGGAGCGTTGGAGATCTAGTCCGTGAAGGAGAAGAGAAAACCATGAGAGAGGGTCGTGATGGAGCTGCTGTTGGTGGTGACGGAGAGATGCTGGTGTTGCAGGTTGCAACACCAGTCCAAGAGGTGGTGGAGGACGGCAAGAGCACGCTGGGTGTGAGGAAGATGGAGGTCGGTGGAGAAAATTACAGGTTGTCGGCCAAAAATGGCCAGCAACATGAAGAGGAAGGAGAGATGGAGAGGTGGACGGTGTGGGCAGCGTGATGGGTGACTGGTGTAGGGCGTTGTGGAGGATTCAAGCCGTTAACTTGGAGGATTCAAGCCGTTAGCTTAGAGGATTCAAGCCGTTAGCTTGCTGGTTCTCGAGTGGTGACCAGAGTTGCAATTCCAACGATCTGCGGGTGAGGGCAGCAGGCGTTGTGAAAGTAGGATTTTCCCGTCGTTGGTAACGGAAACCCTAATCTCAACACATTTTTGTAATTATCCGATTCTTTTTTTTTACTCAAATCCTGCAAAAATCACAGGCTTGTACAGTGGCTCGTGTCGAATGTCGATCCGCACTCGGGGTTAGTTAGCGCGACTCATGAACATGCAATGACGGATTTTTATCAAGAAAACATGGAGAGGTGAGAATGATGATCGATTTAAAATAATTATTGGCGATTTTTAGAGAGAGAAATTTCCCACAAGTAATTAAGACGAGAATAAATTGAGAATAAGACTGAAAACACAATACTGCAAAATCAATTAAACTTTATTCAATCATAGTGCTTACAAACTATCTTTGTAGAAATTACTAAAAACTTGACTATAAAGCATTAAAATTCTAGAGAGATTTAGAGATAGAAATAAGAACTAGAGAGAGAAAGTGAGATAGAGAGAAGAACTCACCATGACTTACCATGAGGATCGGCTCGGTCTTTGGTCTACCAAGGGATGGTGATGTGCATGGATGTGCACCGGTGGTGCGCACAGGAGAGAGCAACACAGTCTTTTAAACTGTGTTTAACTTGGAGAAGGGAGTGTTGCATGGTGGAGTGAAGAGACCCCAAGTTGCTAGTCGTGGCTGCACCGTAGAGGAGGATGGAGGATCGGTGTTGCAGCGACAAGGTAGTAGATGGAAGGAGGCGCAACTCTCCTCTAATGGTGGAGGCGGTCCAATGAGTTGCAGGTTGAGGGCGGCTAGAGGAATGGTGAAGGGCAGGTGGAGGACGCCCAGATCACCCCCTTCTTCCCTCTTCTCTCGTCTTCATTTCTTACCCTTTTTTTTTCTGGTTTTCTCCTCCGTTTTGGTGAGGGAGAAAATGGCTCACCCCCTTGTTGCCGGTTGGGTAACGGCTTGAGGGGGAGTGATCGAGAGAAGGAAGGATGGGATTGAGGAATGAAGGTGGCGGCTACAGTTTTGGATCTGGAAGTGGTGGTGGAGGCGGCACTCTTGTTGAGAATGAATCAGGGGTGATGGCGGCTTGCAACGTGAGAAGGTAGAGGAGACGACTTCAGGTTTTGACGGAGGAGCAGCTGTGGAGCTTGCAGCCAGGTGATGGAGGGGATGTGGAGAGGGAGGCGAAGATGGAAGTGCTGTGGGCGGTGAAGTGGGAACGACTAGGAAAAAGTATGGAGAGAAGGGTGGAGGACGGCTGCTAGGGTTTTTGGGTCTATGGAATGGGAGAGCGTGGAGAGGAGAAGATGGTGGGTGATGGATAGGGTTTAACGGCTGGGGTTTAGGTTCCAAACATCATGAAGAAGATGGAAAATAGGAGAGAGGTCCTTTTTGAAAACGTGGGGGGGTGCCAGGACGTTGTTGTCCATGAAGATATATATGAGATGACCTCAACGGCTTGGAGCTGGGATCCCCTTTCAATGGAGATCGTGGGTTTCTTTTTGGCAAGTGAGGGATCCATTTTCTTTTTAAAGTAAAAAAGGACTCCCCTCTCTATAGAAACCGTGGTAGTCACCTTCCTTTTAAGTGAAAAGAGTTCTTTTCTTTTGAAGACCACTTCCCAAATTTGGCAAACACCCATGCCATTCACAAATAAGAAATTCTTTTAATTTCATCTTTGAATCCAGCCACTTTCCAAAAACATTTGGGCTTACCTTATAAAAGAAATTATCTTAAATCGAACTTTTCCAAAATCAAATGTATCTTTCCAAAGATAATCTTTAAATTCAAAAGATTTTTAAATCCATTTCTTTTCGCTTAATAAAGAGATCTTCATGTTTTGAAAAGTCAATATTTGAAATCTGGACCATCCATTTTTTTGTGGCTCTCTGATGGACACCCCTCTCACGTAGGTAAAAACACCTTCTCTTAGATAATCATTTATCTTGAAGATTGTGTGGCGATCACATAAAGAATCGGTGTGATGATGGGGATTAATGATCGAATGGATCATTTGACGATTGGATGGTGAGCGGATTATGGGAATTAGGAGAATCCGAGATCTAACGGTGGTCGGATGTATGATCTATTGGCGATCAGAGGGTAGACGAGGATGGTAATGATCGGACGATGGAGATCGGCCAAAGTAGGCCATAGGATAGAGTGATTTCAGAAGGAGAGAGGATCGGGTGGTTGATATTAAAAGTAGAGAGAATGAGGATTTAGAGAGAGAAAAGAGAAACTATTGCAAAAATAAAGAGAAAATGCTAGCAGAGGGTCTTGAACCCTGGTCTTTGACTTGGTCTTCTGCATGCTTTACCAACTAAGCAAGTCCTCATCTTGTGTGAGTTGATAAGCTTTAATCTCCTTAGTCTCTCCTTTGAGGGTGTGTCTTTCCTTCTCTCTTGGTCGTCTCTCGACTCTTTCGCCTCTCTGGCTCTTCCCGTCTTTGGCCTACATCTTCTTGTCCAAGTCCACTGGCTTTCTATGCTTTGATTAAAGGCATTGTAGGTTGATTGTGGGCTCGCATTCCATCAAAATTGTCCGATTAGTGCTCCTTCATTTAGCAACTTGACCAATGTCGTGGTTTAGCATCATGGTCCACTGATACATCAACTTGGCACACCTTCGTAGCCCAATTCTGTAGTCACTTGCTGCGTATATCCGTGCACGATCATCCATGTATGTGGGCTTGTTAAGCTTTGATAATGGGCTTTCATGATCGATTTGGGCCCACAAGTCTCGAGAATCGTCCCATCGGGGTTTCCTGCGACAGAAGAAGCGCGTAATGAGACTTTATCAGAACGGCTTAATATTTAGACTTCCGAAAATGTGTTTAATGCATGCAAATCTACCATTTCGTCCAGAAAAGTGTGTTTTACGCAATGAGATAGACTCTTACGTAGAAAAGTGGATAATTAGAGCAGTTTTACGTAGGAGAGTGCGCTAACGCTAACAGGATAAGTGCTTAAAATAAGCACTTTTGAGCGAATATCACGTTGCAAGTTGCAGGCGCTGGTTCGCCCTTCTGCCTGCAAGAAGAAAAAGAAGAAGAATACGAGAAGGAGAAGAAGAGAAGGGGATAAGATGATGGGGTTGTGCAGGTGATGGCTGGAGTTGCAACCTGCAACTCCGGCGAAAATGTTAGGAAGAAGATGAAAAAGAAGAAGAAGAAAGGAGGAGGAACATGGGGCCAAAGAAGAGGGGAAAACGTGGGGAAGGGTTTTGGGGAAGGATTGGAAGGGATTAGAGGGGGATTAGGGTTCCAACGAACCCTTTTCTTCCCTTTAAAAAGCTTTCCTATTTCCTTTAATGGAAATAGGGTATTTTTTAAAAGTAAAAAAATAAGAAAAATAATTTTTTTTTTAAGTAAAACCCTACTTTTCTTTGGGGAATTTCCCCATTTAGTGGACCCCCCCTTTTTTAAAATTTAATTGAAATTATTTTGAAATTCACGGGGTCCACTAAGTGGTCGGACAGTGGGTCGATGATGATGGGCCCGGCTACTGGCCCACATGGATTGATGATGTCCATCGTCTCACAAGATGACGTGACAGACAATCTGATGGTCAGACTGAAGATGACTTGATCAGGATCCAGATTGGCAGGCCGACGGATTTAGAGAGATCCGACGGTCTGATGGGCGATCCAACAGACCGATGGAAGATCCAACGGTCCGATAGCTTAGGGAGATGGGCCAGAGCCAATGGGCAGGAGTTCTGAGGTTAGGTCAGTAGATCCGAGGACCGAGAGATGAAGAGAGAGAGAATAAGGAGAGATGAGATCGAAAATTAGGAGGAAAGAGAAAATATCAAAAAATGGAGATAAAAGTATTAGCAAAGGGTCTGGAACCCTGGTCTTCACTGTGACCATCCTCACGCTTCTCCAGTAGAGTCTTCATTCCTTGCTGACTCATGTGGCTTTAAACGCTTTGGTCCGTCTCTTGGTCATTGGCTCTCCTACTCTCTTCGTTCTTTGGGCCGACTTTTTGTTCCTCTTATTCAGCCCATATTTGGCCCATATCTTCTAGTCATAGCATGTGGGCTCTTTAAGCTTTGATAATGGGCTTTCCTGATCGATGTGGGCTCGCAAGTCTCGAGAATTGTCCCATCGGGGTTTCCTGCGATAGAAGAAGCGCGTAATGAGACTTTATCAGAACGACTCAATGTCTAGACTTCCGAAAATGTGTTTAATGCATGCAAATATACCATTTCGTCCAGAAAAGTGTGCTCTACACAACAAAAGAGACTTTTACGTAGAAAAGTAGATAAATAAAGCATTTTAACGTAGGAGAGTGTGAAAACGCTTAGAAGATAACAGTGAAAAATACACACTTTTAAGCGAATATCAGGGAGAAAGTAAGATAGAGATGGAAATTAGAGGGGGGGCCTCTTTTAGAAAATGTGCTCCCAATTTATAATAAGAACCGTGGGTTTCAATATGAGAAACCCACGGTTTCAAGTTTTTAGAAACTCCTATATTCTTATTTTCTAAAAACAAAACTTACCCTTTTTGAAGAATCCCATGAAATCCCCTTTAATGCCACCTCATCCAAGAAATCTTTTATAAGTTTTGAAAATAAAGTAAAACTTTTGATTTTTAAAACTTTTCAAAACTCGATTTGCCATTTTCCTTAAAGAACCTTTCCATTTTCGTAAAAACAAGTCAATCTTTAATATGGGCCATCCATCTCTGTAAGAGTCGTGATCACATAGGTCAAGTCGTGACTGAAAGAAGGGTTTTTTCCGTGTCGTCAATTCGGAAACCCTAACTTCAACAATATTTGTAAAATCCGATTATCTGCAAAATATAACTTGTATAGCAGTACATGTCGGATGTCGATCCGCACTCGGTGTGAGTTGGCACAATAAAGAATTAAAACTGACAAATAATATACACAGAGAAATGAGAATGGTGAAGAGATGAGAAGGGCGAGTCGATTTACAAACATCATTCATTTGAGATTCAGAACACCAAAATATCAAAAACAACTTCATTAATCATCAAAGAGTGCGTACATAAATCAAAATAACAGAAATAAAGAAAGCATGTAAAGGGATGAGAGATGAAGAGGTAAGGGAAAGAAACGTCCATTGAAATCTGAGAGCTAAGGGCGCTACCGATCAAGAAGAGGATCGTCCAAGACTTCGATGAATGCTTCAATCAAGAGAAGGGTTTTGACAGAGAAGCATCCCATGACCTTTGGAGCTAAGGGCGCTACCGATCAAGAAGAGGACCGTCCAAATTTCATGGAATGCTACTCAATCGTGGAATCCACATCGACTCTTACCGGCCGACAAGGTAGATGTGAATTGGCTAATGAACTATAATGTGCCCTAAAAAGCTCACCTTTTCACTCGCCGAAAGGAGTCGGCCAAGTGAATAGGCGATCGGCCTGAGAATGTAGTGAGAGGATCTAGAGAGAGAAAATAGACTTAGAGAGAGAAATCTTACTCTAGAGAGAGAACATGGGATTAGGGATGTCACGTCCCTTCCATGTCATCTAGAGAGAGAAAGTACAATGTAGAGAGAGAAACTAAGATTTTTAGAGAGAGAAGAGAAATCCTAGAGAGAGAAAGGGTTTAAGACACAGGTTTAGGGATGAGACGTCCCTTCCATGTCCGTTAGAGAAAGAGAAAGTGAAAATGAAATGTAGAGAGAATGTAAAGATTCTAGATAGAGAAACTAGAGGAAGAAGAAAGAGAAAGTCACTAACTCTAGAGAGAGAAAGTAGTAGAGAGAGAAAATACCTCTTGAGACTTACCGGAGGTTATGTCAGTAACGTGATGGAGGAGATTGCCAATGATGGTGATCGGCCATATGAAGATGATGCCCTCGGGTGCACGTGCGGGTGCGTGCATGAGCTGGAGCATGGTGTTGGGCTGTGGAGAAGAAAGGAGGTCGCCCGAGAAAGAGAGGTGCTAGTCTGCAATGGTGGATGTGCACTTGTAAGTTGCAGGTCGAACGGCCAGCAAGGTGAACAAGTTGGAGAAGGGTGTAGCAGCTGGCTGGTCACTGGCAAGGAGAAGTTGGCGGCCTGCAAGTGTGTAGGCCGTAAACTTGCATGCAATGCTAGCAATGAAGGAGATGAGGCTCCTCTGTTTGCAGGTCGTAGATCTGGGAAGTTGAAGAGGCTGTGGTGATGACCACGTGGAGGAGCAGACCAGTCCAACGTGGAGGAGAAGGGAACGCACACGTGTATTGGTGCATGCTTGCTGGTCTTCCATGTTGTAGCAACTCAACACGGTGAGGAAAATGCTGCCTCTCGTGCACTCCAGTAAACCAGCAACACGGTGGTTGAGTCGGTGATGGATCTGCTGAAGGGGTTCACGGTCTGTGATGTTGCTGAACCAACAACAAGTGGAATCTGACTCCGGTGAGGTGGTGGCTCCAATGGAGGCAAGCGGACCAGTTCTCCGGTGAAACTCAAACTAGTGAGGGAGAAGGAGCATGGCACTGGTGCAGCTACAGTGTATAGCAGGTCTGCTGCGTGAAGAAGGGAGGAGAAGGAGGAACCTTGCTTGAGGTCCAGCCAAGTGGTGCTTGTGGGTTAAAGGTGGTAGAACGGACCTGCTGTAGTTGCAGGTCCGTTGATGGAGAGGAAAAGGTGGAAGATTCGGCCGGAGTTTGCAAGTGTGCAGAGAAGCACACAGACTATTGTGTTGCTGCCTGAAACACCGGCAAAGAGGGTGATGGTTTAGGAGTAGGTATGACCGGCCGACAAGGTTGGATATGGGGAGCAAGGCGTTGCACACCCGGTAAATTGCAGACCAGACCGTGAAGGGAAGAAGCACACCTAGCAAGGGAGTGACCACGTGCTGGAAGGAGAAGATGGATAGGCTGCAAAGAGTTGCAGGCGGTAGTGGAAATGGAGGAGCACACCAGTAGCTAGGTGAAGGCGGAGCAGGGTAGCGGTGGTGGAGACCTCGACCGGATTTGCAGGTCTTTGGAGATCCTGATCTCCACGGTAGAGAAAAGGTGGTGTGAGGAGCTGCTCGTGGTGGTCTGGCTTTGGGAGACCGGCCGGAGTTGCAAACCTGCAACTCCGGTGAGTGAAGGAGCTTGCCTTAGTGTGAATTCTCACGGTTTTGAAACCGTGAAGGAATGGCTATGGTGGTTTCTGGAGGTGAACCTGCAGATCATTTCAGATCTGCATGGTGGATAAATGGTGAGAACCAAGGAGAGGAGCAGGGTGCTCCAATGGTTCAGTGGCTGTCCGTCCATGGTGAAGACGGTGGTGCATAGGTGAACTTGAAGGTTGGAGCTTTGTGTACCAGGGGTGGAGTTGCAACCTTCGATTGCAGGCTGGAGGAAAACGGAGAAAGGAAGAGCTGGTCTTGGTGCAGCAAGGAGGAGAAGGGGCAGCAAGGTAATGGTGGTGGAGCAAAAGTTTGGCCGGAGTTCCTGGCCTGCAACTCCGGCAACGCTTGGAGAGATGCAGTGGTGGACCGACGAAGATGATGGCCATATGGCGGAGGAGGAGCTGCCAGTCCCTTCCATGGCAGCCAAGAGAAGAAACCAACCAAGGAAGAGGATGGTTCTCTTCTCCTTGCTGCTAGGGATCCAAAGGGAGAAGAAGAAGTGGAGCAGGCCATTATCGGTGGAGAACGGCTAAAGCGAGGCAGATGTGGTGGCTCCCATGGTGGGTATCGGTTATCAAAACAAAGGAGACTGGAGGAGAGCTGCAGATCTCTATGAAGGAGATGCTCACACTCCTCTCCTCTTTTATGCCAAGTGGGGAGAGGCATACGGTTTTAACAAACCGTAGGATTTTTAGGAGGAGAGAGAATTGGAATAAGGGAGGACTTGTTCATCCCTTTGACTGGATGGGCTCAAGCACAATGGGCCCTTCTAATAAGTTAAGCCTTGGCCCACTTAATTCAAGTGAGGCTTTGGCCTTTGGACATGAAGGTTGTGGGCTTCTATGGTTGTACTAGAGGCTATGGGCCAATGAGATCACATGGGTTATTGAGAACCCGTGGATATTAAATGGGTGAAAACCGTGGGCCATGGGCCATGGACTTGAGTTTTAGAGGCTTGTCGATCTAAGTCGTTGGATTAGAACATGAATTGGGCCTATTCAGACAAGACCGTGGGTTTATTTAGTGGGCCCTTTTGCCATTAGACTTGTGGGCCACTTAGCCACTAAGATGGGATATTGAGGTTTCTAATGGGGATGGGCCAAGATTAGCGAACCGTCGGATCTGGAGAGATCCAACGGTCCGATGGATGATCTAAAGGCCTGAAAGAAGATCTAATGGTGGAAAAGCTATGTGAGATGGGATGGAGCTAGAGGAGAGAAGATTAGAGGTTAGATGATGGAGATCAGAGAGATCGGGGTGGTCGATCTGATGATCGAATGGTAGGATGAGAAGATCTAAGGGTCAGATGTTAGGGTCTAATGAGATGGAGAAAGAGGAGAGAGAATTAGGATAGATGAGAGAGAAAATAATACAAAATAAAGACAAAAGAGCTGGCAGAGGGTCTTGAACCCTGATCTTCAATGTAATCTTCATTCAGCTTCACCAATTACGTAAGCCGTCATTTTATGTCAGTTGGTACGGCTTTGAATCACTTTGGCCCGTCTCTTGGTCTTCAGCTTTGCCTCTCTTGATTCTTTATCTGGCTCTACGATCCTCTGACTTGACCCGTACTTGGCCTGTATCTTCTAGTCATAGCCTATTGGCTCTTTAAGCTTTGATATTAGGCTCCTATTGTTGATCGTGGGCCCATAAGTCTCGAGAATAGCCCGATCGGGTTTCCTGCAATAACGAAAAGCACGTAATGAGACTTAATCAAAACGGCTTCATATCTAGACTTCCAGAAATGTGCTTAATGCATGCAAATATACCATTTCGTCCAGAAAAATATGGTTTACACAATGAAAGCGACTCTTACGTAGAAACGTAGATAAATATAGAAATTTTTCGTAGGAGAGTGCGATAACGCTAAAGGATAATGGCTTAAAATAAGCACTTTTAAGCGAATATCAGTGACCATAGGATCTAGAAGAAGAAAAAGATGATCATCGGATTTTGAGATGGGTGATGATAGGATGGATGATCTACTGGCAATCAGATGGTAGACAAGGGTGGCAATTGAAATTCCACCGGTCCGCTTTCGTTAACTCAATATACCTAGAAGGGGGGGTTGATTAGGTATTTAAAATTAATAATACCTGCACAGTTTTACTGGTCGATGGTAAGGGGATAAAATCTCATGCCTTGGTTGTTTGAAAAAGGATTATCACAACCAACTCAAATCAAATATACCTCCGTGGTATATTGTCTTTTTGTCATTTGATCTAATCAGGATAGATTGCGGAACACAAACAAACAATCACACAAGACAAGATATTTTTATGTGGAAACCTAAGCCAAGGAAAAACCACGGGACCACGTCCAGACAAAAAGTATCACTAACTGAAAAGTTAAACGAAACAAAAGTTACCTGCACAGCACCATTGCAAACACAGCTTCTAACCTTAGCTAAGGCCCACTGCCGATGCGTCCACGTCCTCTGAATCAACGCCGCGAATCCACGCGTGCCCTTCCAGCCAAGAAGCCTTATCCGCTTGTTCAGTTTGGTAGAACCCAAACCTACCTTCGACCAGCTCCTTCGATCTTAATTCTCAACACTCCCGCCTTTGCAGAAGGTGAAGGATTCAGTACACCCTGAACCCCGAGTTGCTCAAAAGGTGTTTGAGTCACACTGGTACTCTCAAGCTTACTAGGTTGAATATATAAGTGGAAAACCTAGGCTGAGTAAAGATCAAGCTCCTGGCTTTGATAGAGAAGAGAACAAGCTCACAAGATGTAAATGAATACAAGCTTCTTGCTCTTCGAATAGACGCTCTAATAAATATAGCCTTTGCTTCTCTCTCTTGAAGATTAAGTCACTCTGTATCTCTGTGTGTATTTAGAGAAGGCATAGAAGGGTTCTATTTATAGAATTCCAAGACCCTGAGTCGTGTGGAACGTGGGATAATGGAACCATGAATTTGGATCTGAGAAAATTGATTCTGTTCAAGGTCCAATCGATTGTACATTTGGTCCAATCGATTGGGCAATGTCTAATCGATTGGGGATAAGTGTCCAATCAATTGGGCTCAATAAGTTTTCTGTTCTAAAGGCACCAATCGATTGCACAGGGTTCTCCAATCGATTTGACATAAATAACTTTCTATTCCGAAGGCTCCAATCGATTACCCATAGTCTCCAATTGATTGTACTCAGAAAGATTTCTGTCCCGAAGGCTCCAATCGATTGTACTCAAATATATATCTGCCTCGTAGTCTCCAATCGATTGGGCTATGTCCAATCGATTGGAGATACATGTTCAATCGATTGGACTTTCTTACTAGTCAATATAATTGACTTTGACTCGGGTCTGTCCAGTGACTCAGTTTGACCATTATATTTTGTACCTTTTAATCAACTCCTATGGCCACTAAGTCACATACCTTCCTAATCGAGCATACACGATCATTAATTGACAAATCGACAGTTACTCAGATGACTCCTGTCGTCAACCGTCTGATTCTTGTTGTCTCTGTCTTTTAGTCTTCACGTAGTTGGCAAAGTATGCGTACCACGACATCTTCACGCTACACTTGTGCTCATAGGAACGGTTATAAGAATGTTTTTATGTCATACAGAATCTTTGCCAAATTGAATATGAAAATATTCCTTACAATCTCCCCCTTTGGCAATTCTGTGACAGAAAAACATTTAATCATAAAGAATGTAAAAAATAGAAAATACAATCCCACCATCTTACATGATTCACTCACTATCTCACACTCTCTTGGAGATAATCAAACAGATATATTGTAATGGCTTTTGATTTGTTCCCTGCACATTGTACCAACAATAAATACCATGTAATATCATCGGCCATTAATAGATCATATAAAATGCAGTGAGAATAATTATGCATATCACAAGTAGAGAAATTGAAAAAATAATAAAATATTTTTCTCCCCCTATCTCATTTATCAACTTATTTTTACCGCTATGATTTTCTCTCCCCCTTTTTGTCACAGATTGACAAAGGTACAGAAATATAAGCATGCAATGAAGATTATCATGAGAAACAAGTACAATATATACATCCAAAACCAGCCAATTAACATTAAGCAACAAATTATAGTGGATCTTGAAGTAAATACTAAGCTTTGGAAAGTCATGACTGAAATATGAATTGGTTGGGATAAAATTATTTTAAGAAGCAAAAAATTTTTTATTGAAACATGTTTGATTAATACTGACAGAGATTAATCATGAAATACAGAACTCGTGAAAGTTAAAATTTCAACTAGATCAAGATATGTATATAGAAATTCTTATTCGTCAGTTTAATCAAAAATATATAGTCAAAGAAAGTAATAAAATCATTGCTCTTGAGAACCAGTATAAGATAAAATGCTGAAATCAGAATCGACACAAGATAGAATAATTAATTTCAGTAATATTTCAGATATCAAATTTTAGAAATCCTGAAGGTATCCTGTATCCAGATATGAAATCCTCATTAGAGCTATTAAGGGTTCCCACATACACTCATGTATATGGGTATTTGCTAATGGATAAGAACTTTTCTAGCAAATTGGCTGTCTTTTACACCCTTTTTATTTACTTTGAATATAGGCAGCTTTCACTCTCCATGTATGTAGCGCATTTCTACAACAATAAGAATCAGATTTCTATTTCGAACTGGACCATACAGATGGCATACACTCTAACTTGAATGGAGGTAGCTGTTTCCTTAATATAATAACTCTCATTGGGAAGCCAACAGTCAACTATAGTGCAGTTTCAAAATCAACTGAAGGCAGGAACACTATTAATTTGAAGTCATATCTAGTAGAGGTTTATTCCTTATTCCTGTAATAAGATCTAGAAATAATACTGAAATCATATCTATTCATGAAGAAAAATCAGTCAGTGTGTAGTGTGTGAGACTCATGATTGCAAGAGATAATTTTAACCACTGACAAAGACTAGATATAAATGAATACTCATTACAAACATAGAAAATATATATATCACCATGATATGATATTGATGAACTCATGACAAGTCAGTAATTTGAGTATTCAAAATCAGTTTTAATCAAAATAGATTATTATGAAAGCAAAGAAATACAAACTACAAAATCAATCAATCAAACTAATACCGATAGATTTACGAAGAAATTCGAATCTAACGACATCAAGAGGTTTCGTAAAAATATTCGCTAATTGATTTTCAATTGCGACGTGCTCCAAAGTGATAATTTTTTCTTCCACAAGATCTCTTATAAAATGATGACGAATGTCAATATGTTTAGTTCTCGAGTCTTGAATAGGATTTTTCGATATATTTATCACACCTGTATTATCATAGTATATAGTCATCAATCCTTGATTGATCCCATAATAAGTCAACATCTGCTTCATCCAAAGTAGTTGAGTACAACAGCTCCCAGCTGCAATATACTCGGCTTCAGCAGTAGATAAAGAAATATACTTCTGTTTCTTACTTTATCAACTAACTAGGTTGTTCCCAACATAAAAACACCCACCACTGGTGCTTTTTCTATCATCAACATTTCTAGCCCAGTTAGCATCAGAATATCCAGCAAGTTCTGCAGTAGTATCAAAAGAATACCAGAGACCACATCCCATAGTTCCACTAACATACCTGATGATACGTTTGACTGCAAGAATATGAGATTCTTTGGGATTAGCTTGAAACCTAGGACATGCACCCACACTAAAGGAAATATCATAACGGCTAGCGGTGAGATAGAGTAAACTTCCTATCATGCTTCTGTATAAGGTCTGGTCAACATCGTTTCCTTCAGTGTCTTTGCTCAGCTTTGTAGTAGTACTCATGGGAGTACGATGGTGTTTAGCTGATTCCATACCAAATTTCTTAACTAGGTCTTTGCTATATTTGGATTGAGAAATAAAAATTCCATCATCCAACTGTTTCACTTGAAAACCCAGAAAATAACTCAGTTCACCAACCATAATCATTTCAAATTCTTTTTTTATTTGTTCTGAAAACATGTGAGCATGATCAACAAATGTGAACCCAAAAACTATATCATCAACATAGATTTGAGCAATCACATAAATTCTCTGAATAGTTTTAACAAATAAGGTCTTGTCCACTTCTCCTCTAATGAAACCTTGATGAAGAAGAAAAGTGGTCAATCTCTCATACCAAGCCCTGGGGACTTGTTTTAAACCATACAAAGCCTTTTTGAGATGATAAACTTGATCAGGAAATTTTGGATCCTCAAACCCTTTTGGTTGTTCCACATAGACTTCTTCTTGAAGAACACCATTCAAGAAGGCACTCTTGACATCCATCTGAAAAAGTTTAAATTTAAGATTACATGCAACAGCAAGCAGTATACGAATGGATTTCAATCTAGCAACAAGAGCAAAAGTTTCATCAAAATCAATGCCTTCAATTTGAGTATGGCCTTGAGCTACAAGTCTGGCTTTGTTTCTGACAACTGTTCTATTTTAATCTGATTTATTTTTGAAAATCTATTTCGTGCCTATAGCATTAGTATCTTTAGGTCTGGGCACTAAATACCAAACATCATTTCTAGTAAATTGACTTAGTTCCTCTTGCATGGCACTAATCCAATTTTCATCAGTAAGAGCTTCAGAAATATTTTTTGGTTCAATCTGAGATGTATAACACACAAAGTTAATAACACTTTCAATCTATCTTTTAGTTTGAACTCTACTTCCTGCCTCACCAATGATATCAACACTAGGATGATTTTTCTTAACCCACAAGGGAGGAGATTTATCAGCATGAGAATCACTAGAAGATGAAGTAACATGAATGTCATCATTACTTTGACAGATATCATCACAGTTGTCATCTTGTGGGAAATTTTCTTCAATATTCAAATCATCAATAACTACATTAATAGACTCCATTATCGTTTTAGTTCTTTGATTGAGAACCCGATAAGCTCTATTATTAGTGGAATAACCCAGAAAAATTCCTTCATCTCCTCTTTTGTCAAATTTTACCAGAGATTCTCTATCTCTAAGAATGTAGCATTTGCTCTCAAAAACCTTAAAATATTTGACATTAGGTTTTTTACTCGACCAGATTTCATAAGCAGTATTCAAAGTTCTTGGTTTCAAATAAACTCTATTAAGAGTATAACAAGCAGTGTTCACTGCTTCTGCCCATAAATTTTGGGATAAGTTTTTGCTGTGAAGCATTACCCGGACCATTTCCTGAATCACCCTATTCTTTCTTTCTACCACTCCATTCTGCTGTGGTGTAATGGGTGCAGAAAATTCATGCTTAATGCCAATAGCATGACAGTACTCAGTGAGACGATAATCTTCAAATTCTCCTCCATGATCAGTATGAATCTTGACTATACTATAGCCTTTTTCATTTTATATTTTTTGGCATATCTTTTTACATTCTTCAAAAACATCTGATTTCTTTCTAAGAAAAGCAATCTAAGTCAATCTAGAGTAATCATCTACCATGACCAGAATATATCTTTTACCTCCCAAACTTTCAGTCCTCATTGGACCCATAAGATCCATGTGAATCAGATCAAGCACTTTGGAGGTAGCACACTAATTTCCCTTTTTGCGAGAGCTTTTTATTTGTTTACCAATTTGGCAAGCTCCACAAATAGTGCCCGTAGGTTTTCCCAATTTGGGCACACCTCTCACTAATTCTTTATTAGTGATTTTAACTAGGTCCTTTTGGTTCATGTGACCTAGTCTTTGGTGCCATAAGTCAAAATCACTTAATTTGGCAGAATTGCAGATGATCTTGGGATTTCTACCAATTATATAACAATTTTCAGAGGTTCTTGAACCTCTCATAACACATTTGCCAGATTCATCAATAACATCACATCCTTGGCTTGTGAATTTAACTGTATGATTATTATCACAAATTTGACTTATGCTAAGAAGATTGGCTTTAAGTCCCTCAACACAGAGAACATTATCAAGCTTAGGAATACTTGGAGCTTGAATACTTCCCTGACCAATGACCTTGGCCATACTTCCACCCCCAAAAGTAACACTACCATCCTTATGATCTTCAATATGACAAAACATTGACTTGTCTCCAATCATCTGTCTAGAACAACCACTGTCCAGATACCATTTATTGTTTCCTAAAGCTTTGAAAGCAGAATGAATCATAAAACATTTTTTATCATATTTTCTCACCCAAATGGTCTTAAATTTTAAAGGTTTTGCCATTTGTTTGGGAATAAATGAATTGTTCATTCTTTTGTCCTTTCTGGACCATTGATTCTTAGCAACATGACTATCAAACAAAGTTTTTCTTAATTCAGAAATTTTAGAAATTTCTCTCTTTAGTTCATTAGATTTCATGTATAACCCACTTAGCCTAGAATTATGATGACTTACCAACTAATTCAGTTTGTTTGAACTTTGTTGTCATACATTTTCCTATAGGATATGTGGGTCTCACATTATTCTTATGAGAACAAAGATGAGAATTAAAATTCTTGAATTTAGCAATATCATTCTTGTTCGTCAATTGATTTTTCAAGGACTTTTGGAACTCTTTTTTCAACACATTATTTTTCATTAGAAGCAATTTCTTTTCTTCTTCCCACTATCTCCTTTCATTAGTGAGTTCAATATTTGCCAGTTCCAATGACACATTTTTACAATCCAATTTCTCCATTTGTAAAAATAAATCTTTATTATCTTTAGTCAATCTCAGACTGTCTAAATATAATTTCTCATAAGCTATATTCAAATAATCTTCAGACAATGGAATTCTTGATGTATTTCCACATTCTCTTTGCATTTTGAGAAATTAATGAAAATGGACTAGTTTCTCAGGAATCTAAATTCAAGTGATTAAACCTAAATTAGAAATACCCGCTCTGATACCAATTGAAATTCCACCGGTCTATTTTCTTTAACTCAATATACCTAGAAGGGGGGGGTTGATTAGGTATTTAAAATTAATAATACCTACACAGTTTTACTAGTCGATGGTAAGGGGATAAAATCTCATGCCTTGGTTGTTTGAAAAAGGATTATCACAACCGACTCAAATCAAATATACATCCGTGGTATATTGTATTATTGTCGTTTGATCTAATCAGGATAGATTGCGGAACACAAACAAACAATCACACAAGACAAGATATTTTTACTTGGAAACCTTAGTCAAGGAAAAACCACGAGACCACATCCAGACGAAAAGTATCACTAATTGAGAAGTTAAATGAAACAAATGTTACCTACGCAGCACCGTTACAAATACAGCTTCCAACCTTAGCCAAGCCCACTACCGATGCGTCCACATCCTATGAATCAATGCCACGAATCCACGCGCGCCCTTCCAGCCAAGAAGCCTTATCTGCTTAATCAGTTTGGTACACATTTAAACCTACCTTCGACTGGTTCCTCCGATCTTAATTCTCAACACTCCCGCCTTTACAGAAGGTGAAGGATTCAGTACACCCTGAACCCCAAGTTGCTCAAAAGGTGTTTGAGTTACACTGGTACTCTCAGGCTTATTAGGTTGAATATAGAAGTAGAAAACCTAGGCTGAGTAAAAATCAAGCTCTTGGCTTTGATCGAGAAGAGAACAAGCTCATAAGATGTGAATGAAAATAAGCTTCTTGTTCTTCGAATGGACACTCTAATAAATATAGCCTTTGCTTCTCTCTCTTGAAGATTGAGTCACTCTGTGTCTCTGTGTGTATTTAGAGAAGGCATAGAAGGGTTCTATTTATAGAATTTCAAGACCCTGAGTCGTGTGGAATGTGGGATAATGGAACCATGAATTTTGGATCTGAGAAAACCGATTCTGTTCAAAGTCCAATCGATTGTACATTTTAATCAACTCCTATGGCCACTAAGTCACATACCTTCCTAATCGAGCATACACGATCGTTAATTGACAAATCGGCAGTTACTCAGATGACTCCTGTCATCAACCGTCTGATTCTTGTTGTCTTTGTCTTTTAGTCTTCACGTAGTTGGCAAAGTATGCGTACCATGACATCTTCACCCTACACTTGTGCTCGTAGGAACGGTTACAAGAATATTTTTATGTCAAACAGAATCTTTGCCAAATTGAATATGAAAATATTCCTTACAGCGATGATCGGATGGATCATCGGGTGGTGGAGGTCGGCCAAGGTAGGCCATAGGATTGAGTGATCGCGGAAGGAGAGATTGTTGAAGTAGAGGATTGGGCGGTTGAGATTTCAGGGTAGAGAGAGAATGAGGATCTAGAGAGAGGAGAGAAAATATTACAAAATTAAAGAGAAAATGCTAGCAGAGGGTCTTGAACCCTGGTCTTTGACTTGGTCTTCTACAAGCTTTTCCAACTAAGGAAGCATTTGTCTTGTGTTAGTTGTTTAACCTTTAATCTTCTTAGTCTCTTCTCTGCGCGCTTGGCTCTCCTTCTCTTTTGATTTTCTTTTAGGCTTTTCCGACTCTCTGGCTCTTCTAGCATTTAGCATCTATCTTCTTATCCTCAGCCTGTTGGCTCTTGAGCTTGGGTCCTAGACTCTGGCAGTCAGTTATGGGCCCGCAATCTATTAGAATCATTCGATTTGGTTTCCTACGATAGAAAAAACACGTAATGAGACTTAATCAAAATGGCTTAATATCTAGACTTCCGAGAATGTGTTTAATTCATGCAAATAGCCATTTTATCCAGAAAAGTGTGTTCTACACAATAGAAGAGACTCTTACATAGAAAAGTGGATAAATAGTGCAGTTTTACATAGGAGAGTGTGATAACGCTAAAAGGATAATTGCCTAAAATTACCATTTTTGGAGGTGGGTTTTTACCAAAACTCATGTTTTCATTTTGATAAAAAAAAGAAGACAAGAGAGAGAGAAAGAGAGAAAGTCGAGTGTTTTTGGGTGGTTTTTGATGATTTTCTAGAACATTTTTTGAAAATGCCCTGACCTATGATTAGATGAAACTTCCGTTAAGTCTTTTTGTAAAGGATGTCATCTTTTAAAGTGTTACATGTTAGCTTTGAATCAAGCAGTACTACATTGATTTCAGACACTTAGAAAAACTTGAATTTGGCACAAATTGTACACTATCAACATTAGAGTCATCTTAAGTTTAGATTCTCTAAAGATCCTAGAAGAATATTTCTGGAGACTTAACCTAGTGAGCTTTTCATCATTTCATCATTTCTGAGGGTTATACAACCATTCTGAGTCACAAAATGACTCACTAATTCTTCATATCCCCACTTATTTCGTTGTCAGGTCTTATTAATTTTTGTCTTGGTCATAGATTTTGGTACGACATCAAAGATCAGATTATTACAAAAGAACCTTCTCAAGATCCATTTGAGACATAACACATGAGAATGCAAACCCTGGAAAATGATGTAGGCCATCTTTCTAACCTTATTAGACCTTTTTGGCTTACCTAAAAATCTTCACCATTAGAAACCTCTTCGAGCATATTATTGAAACCTTTCCTTGGCAGCCCATTCACCAAGATCCGAGCCCAAAACAAGAAATACATTACCCTACTTCTGTGGAGGATATAAAAGAATGATTGGTATGGTTGCACAATGAAAGGAAAATCAGAAGAAAAGAAGAAAAACGAGTGGGGCTCAAGCTAAAAAGAGAATACAAGCAAAAAAAAAAAAGCTGAAAAATGTATTGAGCTGCCTCATAAATATGAGAATAAGAGAAAAATGGGAAAGAGGAAAAGAAAAAGAAAATAAAAAATGATGCTACACTCTCAGGACAAGTTGCAAAGAAAAAGTTGAGATATCCTCTCAGAATTTTGAATCCTTATGTAGCCTTATTTTTTCTAAACCTATCCCAAGCCTCAATACAACCTAGTAAAGCCCTATTTGATTCTAGGCTAGCACAATCATGGAATGTGGAGAATGGAGAAAAGAGAAGCTATAGAGTTTGATTTGACGTTCCCGAGTGAAGTGATATTCCAATTATGAGATCTTCTTCTGTTAAAGATGTCCTTCCTTAAAAAAAAATACATATGTGAGATCTTTGCTTTCATATATCAACATATCTCCTCACATATAAATTGAGAGAAAAGAAGAAAACCATCCTTGAGTGATCCCATTCTGAGTGGTTTACAAGTGAGATTTGAGGTCAAGGCATAAGAACTTAGAGGTGATCTGAAAATTTTTACTGCAAGATGATGAGAATGTTGAGCACACACACATGCAGAGTCTAACTGTCACGCCCCCAAATCAGATATTTGGTCATATCGACCTTTCTCGTATCTTGAGGCGCGATCTGATCATACAAACGCATAGTTAAACAAAACTGGTATCACGATGCAGCGAAAATACACCGGATAATTTTTTTTTGTTTAAACAATTCATAAGACGAAACGCACTTCATTGACACATTAATAATGTTAGAGGATGTCTCACTTCAAACAAAACCGTAATATGCCCATCCAAAAGAAAACATTGTATATATATCGTACTCCCAAATACATGTTACTAAACGGTCAAAGGACCTATGATATTCGCTCAAAAGTGCTTATTTTAAGCAATTATCCTTTTAGCGTTATTGCATTCTCCTACGTAAAATACTCTATTTACCTACTTTTCTACGTAAGAGTCTCTTCTGTTGCGTAGAACACACTTTTCTGGACGAAATGGTATATTTGCATGCATTAAACACATTTTTGGAAGTCTAAATATTAAGCCGTTCTGATAAAGTCTCATTACGCGTTTCTTCTGTCGCAGGAAACCCCGATGGGACAATTCTCGAGACTTGCGAGCCCACATCGATCAGGAAAGCCCATTATCAAAGCTTAAAGAGCCCACATGCTATGACTAAAAGATATGGGCCAACTATGAGGACCAAAAAGCCAGCCCAAAGAACGAAGAGAGCAGGAGAGCCAATGACCAAGAGACGGACCAAAGCGTTTAAAGCCACATGAGTCAGCAAAGAATGATAGTCGACTCTACTGGAGAAGCGTGAGGATGGTCACAGTGAAGACCAGGGTTCCAGACCCTCCGCCAGTGCTTTTTTCCATTTTTTTGATACTTGTTCTCTCATCTCTTCTTATTCTCTCTCTCTCTTCATCTTTCGATCCTCGAATCTACTGACCTAACCCCAGAACTCCTACCCATCGGCTCTATCTCATCTCCCTTAGCTTTCTGACCGTTGGATCTTCAATCGGACCGTTGGATCTTCAATCGGACCGTTGGATCTCTCTAGATCCGTCGATCTACCAATCTGGGTCCCAATCAAGTCACCATCCATCCGATCGCCTTCAGAATGCCTGTCACATCATCTTGTGAGACGATGGACATCATCAGTCCATGTGGGCCAGTAGCCGGGCCCATCATCATCGACCCGCTGTCCGACCAGTTAGTGGACCCCGCGAATTTCAAAAATAATTTTAATTAAATGGGGGGTCCACTAATTGGGGAGATTCCCCATAGAAAAGTAGGTTTTTACTTAAAAAAAAAAAAAATATATATATATATATATTTTTTATTTTCAAAAAATACCCTATTTCCATTAATGGAAATAGGGAGCTTTATAAGAGGAGGGAGAAGGGTTCGTTCGAACCCTAATCCCCCTCCTTATTCCTCATCTCCTTCCCCTAATCCCCCCCCCTTTCTCTTCCATTCTCTCCCCCTATCAATCCCGCACGGATTCCCTCTTCTTTGGCCCCATTTTCTCTCTTCTTTCCTTCATCTTCTTCATCATCTTTGTCACGCCTTCTACCGGAGTTGCAGCCTGCAACTCCGGCTCGCAGCACCGTCCACCGCCTCCTACCTACTAGTTCCGCCGCCAAACACCACCACCAGCCCCTTGCTCACCTCTCCACCGACCTGCAAGCCATCAATCCACATCTTCTCCACCTCCACTCACGGTGCTGCACACACCGTTCTGGTGTTGCAAACAGCAACACCGCCACCTGCCGGAAAACACCGCCTGCCGCTGCAACCAGTCCGCCTTCATTACTCCCCGCACCACCTGCTGCTCCACCCAACGGCCAAGACCGTTATCTTCAACCTCGGCGACACCTACCGCGACTTGCCACGGTGCTGCCCTACCCATTCCGCCTGCTGTGCACCGTTCTCTCCTCCCTGTTGCACTTTTCTCCGGGCTGCAAGTTCTCCATCACCGACATACACCTTCTCCTCTCACTTTCCTTCTAATCCCAACCGTCCTTACCCCCTTTCTGCCCTTTTTCTTTGACTGAAATAGAAAGGAAAAACCAAAAAAAAAAAAGAGAGCCGAAAGAGGAGAAGAAGAAGAGTAGAGGAGGAACGCCTACCTGCTGGTTCTCCTCCACCTTGCATCCCCGCCAGCTCCTACCTACCGCCAATAGCAGCCACCACCACCTGCAACTTCGGGTTGTGGGTCTACTACACCATCCTCACCTGCTGCCATCCACCAGATCCACGAGCCACTCCTCCTTCTTGCACCGCCCACCACTACTATCTTCACAACCTTCAATATTGGTAGGTTTCCCATGGGTAAAATTTCTCTCTCTACCTATTCTATCTCTAATTTCTCTCTCTCTCTCTAAAAATTCATACTCTCTCTCCTCTTATTCTCTTTCTCTCTCTAGTTTTTACGGCTTTATAGTTTAATCCTTTTAGTTCTTTTTATGTTTAGTTCGCAATTTTGATTGAGAATATTGTAAGAAAATTATTATTTCAATAAATTCTAGTATTACTTCATTGTGTTAGTTATTTTCTTTTTAATCTTATGGCAATTTCTTTCTCTAAAATCACTAAACATGTTTTAAATCTGATCCCTTAATCACCATTCTCATCCTTCCATCATTCTTTTTAGCAAATTCTGTGGCAAAAACCCATCATTTTATGTTCTTGTTTGCGCAACTTACCCCGAGTGTGGATCGACATCCGACACGAATCCGTATGCTAGAATATCTGAATTTTGCAGGATAAAATTGAATCAAAATTACAAATCTTGTTGGACTTAGGGTTTCCGTAACCAACGACGCGGAAAAATCCTACTTTCAACCTACATAACTCATGTATCCTTCTACAAGATAGAAGATTTAAACAAAATATAACATTGAAAGTAGGGTTTTTCCGTCGTTGAGAGAACGACCCTAACTTCAACACATTTTTAATTAATCCGAGACTTTTAACCTGTAGAATGAGCAATTTTGCACAGTGGCTTGTTGAAAGTAGGATTTTTCCGCGTCGTTGGTTACGGAAACCTTAACTTCAACACATTTATAATTATCCGAGATTTATCCTGCAAGATATGGGGATCTTTGTATAGGGATTCGTGTCGGATATCGATCCGCACTCAGGGTTAGTGTGCACAATTCAAGGACATAAAATGATGGATTTTTTTTTTTGCCAGAAATTAATGCTAAAGAGGATGGAGGGGTGAGAATGATGGGTTCGAGCATTAAAACAATCATATTTTTTTTGAGAATTTGTTAACTACTAAAAGCATACAGAAAAATCAACCATAACAAGTTGCACTTAAAAGAAATTCTTTTTATTAATTGCAATAACCCTTACATTCCTTGAATAAAATGAAACTGAAAACTAATTACTAAAAAGCATTGAAAATTACCTAGAGAGAGAAAATTAGGGACTGACCTAGAGAGAGAAGAGGTTCTAGAGAGAGAAAGACAAAAATAGAGATAGAAATCTAAAGAGATTATTACCTTTGAAAAGGATCCAAGAGAAGAGACTCACTGTCAAAGGAATGGTCGTGATGATGATGGTTAGGGAGGATGAATTCCCTTGGCTGTGGTAGTTGCAACGGTGTGGTCGTGCATGAGGTAGATCGTAGGTTGACCACGTAAGGAGATTAGCAACACGGTGATGGAGACCGGCTGGAGTTGCATGCTTCACTTGCTGGAGTTGCAGGCATTCAAACTAGGTGAAGATGAAGGTGTGGAAGGCGTCTGTGCTGCATCATGGAGGCCAGCAACATTGAGGTAGAGGCAGTGGAAGAAGGAGATGGCAACTCATTTTTGGTGGGGGCGGACTGGGCTTGGAGTCGTTGAAGCCCAGCAAAAGGGCAGCGAGATGGAGAAGGCTAGGCGGTAAATGGACAGGTGAGAGCTGTATCTCCCTCCTTCTCTTCTCTTCTTTTTTCTCTCCCTCTTTTTCCCTTTTTTCTGGTTTTTTTTTTTTTTTGAATAAGAGAGAAGGGAAGAGAGATCAGGATGGGATTGATAGAGCAATGGTTTTTTTTTTTACTGTGGGAGAGGAGAAGAGGTGAGAGAGACGTGGGGTTGCAGGTTGCAGGCCAAAAATGGCCAGCAACGTGGAGAAGAAGGCGAATTGGTGGCTGGGTGGTGTTGTTTTGACAGCAAAGAGTTGCAGGTTGGGGTCAGGCGGTGCAGCAGGTAGCACACCGTTAAGGGAGCTGGGCGCACGGCTGCTTTGAAACGTGGAATGGCGGAGAGGGAGTCACCGGTTTTAATGGTGCTCGCCGGAGTTGCAGGTTGCAACTCCGATAATCCTTTTTTTTTTTTTTCTTTTTTTCTTTTTGGTTTTCTTTTCTTCTTCTTGGGAGAAGAAGTTGAAGACGGTGGAGATGGAGTTTGGTTCGTGAAGGAGATGGAGCTATCAGACCTGCAACTCAGCGTTGCAGGTCATGGTGAAGGCGGTGTTGAGAATAGAATGAGGTGAGGAGGCATGGAGAGGAGACGGTAATGGAGTGGGGCCAAGGAGGAGAAAACGTTGGGGAGGCTGCACTCACCGATGTTGATCGAGGTGGAGAGGAACAGCAGGTAGGCGTTCCTCTTCTCCTCTTCTTCTTCTCCTCTCTCTTTTCTTTTTTTTTTTTTTTTTTCTTTTCTTTTTCTGTTTTTCTGGTTTGGAGAAGTCAAAGAAGGAGAGAGAAGAGAGAGAATGGAGGAGCAGAAAATGTGGTACGTCCGGAGAGAGAGGAAATGTGGGGAGGGAAGAGCCCCTTTACAATGAGGAGAAGAGAGGGAGATATCGGAGAGAGCCAAAACGGCAATGGTTGCTGCCTTTATATAGGAACCGTTAGGTTTCCTTCCATCTTTTTGGTAGGAATAATAGAAACCCATGGTTTCTAAAACTTTTCCTCATTCTTTTGGTAGAATCGTGGGTTCCTAGATTAGAAACCCACGATTTCTAAAAGTTTACTTTCCACAAAAAGTTTTTCCAGCCTTTGTATAGAACTGTGGGTTCCTAACTTAGAAACCCATGGTTTCAAAAAAATGTAAATACCTCCACATTTTTAGAAAAAATTCCTTTCTTGAAAAAAATGCTTTGATTCTAAAATCTTTTCAAAATTCTCTCCTTTCCTTCTTTAGTAGCCATTTCCTATTCATGCTAGGGATGTGGGTCCTACTGAATGGTTGGGCCATGGGTAATGGGCCCGCACTTCATCTTGGCTTAGACCCATAGGATTGAACATGAAGTGATGAGGGCCATTGGATTTATGAGATGGTGAGGGGGATGGTTGGGGGACTGACTGAGTGATTGTATGGTAGAGATGGACGTTGATGATCGAGTGATGGAAATTGGCCAAGGTAGGCCGTAGAATTAAGTGATTGAGGGAAGGGAGAGGATCGGATGATGTGGATTTGAGAGTAGAGAGAGAATGATGATTTGGAGAGAGAAATGAGAGAGGAGAGAGAAAATATTACAAAATAAAGAGAAAAAATGCTAGCAGAGGGTCATGAACCCTGGTCTTTGACTTGGTCTTCTGTATGCTTTACCAACTGAGCAAGTCCTCATCATATGTTAGTTGATAAGCTTTAATCTCCTTAGTCTCTCCTTTGAGGGCTTGTCTCTCCTTCTCTCTTAATCGTCTCTCGGGCTTTTCTGACTCTCTAGCTCTCCCAGCATTTGGCATGTATCTTCTTATCCTCAGCCTGTTGGTTATTGTGCTTTGGTCCTAGACTCTGACAGTCAGTTGTGGGCCCGTATTCTCGAGAATTGTCCCATCGGGGTTTCCTGCGATAGAAGAAGCGCGTAATGAGACTCTATCAGAATGACTTCATATCTAGACTTCCGAAAATGTGTTTAATGCATGCAAATATACCATTTCGTCTAGAAAAGTGTGTTCTACGCAATGACATAGACTCTTATGTAGAAAAGTGGATAATTAGAGCAGTTTTACGTAGGAGAGTGCGATAACGCTAACAGGATAAGTGCTTAAAATAAGCACTTTTGAGCGAATATCACAACCCCCAACCAGCATATTGCCAATCCTTGGCAATTAGTGCGAAATACATGAGCTTAAAAGGGCTCTTTACATGCTGCACACTTTTTCATATTAGCTCCGGGAAAACACCGTTCATCAAATTATTGAATGGATGCAAAAACAATTACATGCTAGCGAAGAGTTTGAAAGTTTTGGCAAGACTACAGATTGATAATCATGACCCAGATTAGTCAGACTCTGCTGTGTGTGTGTGCTCAACATTCTCATCATCCGACAGTAAAGATTTCCAGATCACCTCTAAGTTTTTCTGCCTCGACCTCAAATCTCACATGTTTAGCACTCAGAATAGAATCACACAAGAAGGGTTTTCTTCTTTTCTCTCAATTCATATGTGAGGAGATGTGTTGATATATGAAAGCAAAGATCTCACATATGTATTATTTGAAGGAAGGACATTTTTAACAGAAGAAGATCTCATGATTGGAATACCACTTCACTCGGGAACGTCAGATCAAACTCTATAGCTTTTCTTTCTCCAATCTCCACATTTTATGATCGTGCTATCCTAGAATCAAGTAGGACTTTCCTGGGTTGTAATGAGGCTTAGGTCAGGTGTAGAGAGATAAAGGAATACAGGATTTCAAAGATCTTGAGAGGATATTGCCATTTTCTTGAATTTTTTCCTGTGACATAACACCATTATCTGGTTCTTTTTCCTTTTTTTTCGTATTTTTCTCTTTTTCTTGATATTTCTGAGACTGCTCAATTTCTTTTCAGCTCTTCTTCATACTTTCTTTCTATATTTTGTTTTTGGCTTGAACCACTTTCTTTTCCTTTTGATTCTTCTTCTTTACTTTTCTTTTTCACGGTACACCCACATCAGTTATTCTTTTGTCCATCTCAAAATAAGGGTAGCCAGTCATGTTTCGTAGCTAGACTGGATTTTAGGTTGATGGGTTTACAAAGAAAAGGCTTTTATAGAATGGCTCAAGGGGTTTCTAGTGAAGTATAATTCAGGTGAGTAAAAAGGCTGAATGGTTCAGAAAAATGGCCTAAATCATTTTCTAGGGTTTGCACTATCATGTATACTGTCTTGACTGGATATAGAGAAGGTTCTGTCGTAGTAATCCAATGTTGATGTCGTTCCGAGTTTTATGATCGAAGCAAAAGATAATGAGATCTCTCGACGAATATTGCGGGCATGAAGAATAGTGAGTCATCTTGTGACTCAGAATTGTTGTATAATCCTCTGAATTGATTAAAGGTTCGAAAGCTCACTGGGTTAGGTCTCCACAATTCTTCTCACAGGATCTCTAGAATTTCCAAACTTAGGATGACTCTGATGTTGATAGTGTACAATTGTGCCGAATCTGAGTTTTTCTAAGTTTTCAAACCTGCTGTAGTCACACTTGACTTGACTCAAAGCTAGCTTTAAACAAAAATTGACATCCTCAATACTGACTTAACGGAGGTTTTCAGCTAATCAAAGTCAGGGTATTTAACACATTTTTGAAATTCTAGAAAACTTTTGGAGAACATCGGAAATCACCCCAAAAATAAGAATTTTTTTTTTTTTTTTTTTTTTTTTTAAATAAAGACATGAGTTTTGGTAAATACCCACCCCCAACCAAAATATAGCACCGTCCTCGGTGCTCATGACCGGGACATAAAATGATAACAAATCAGAGATGATGATGCAAAGATTCAGGAAGGATGTTACCAAGTCGGCAAAAACTCGACAGTGTGTGGTACCTGATGATCGGAAGAATGAATGTACCTGCATTTCCAGAGATATAACAGTAATAACAAATGCATGAGACTCATGTACTCTAGGAATACCGGAATTGCCTTTCCGAAAGCGCTAAGTTTTACGTCTTCAGCCAGACATAACGGGGGTGACAGGCACCCCCAACCAAGTTGGAGCACAGGAGACTGAGTGGATCATCAGTCGACATAGGCAGGATCGATGAGATCGATCTCAAAAGTCTGAATGAGCGACACCTCAAGTTCATGGAACTGCTTTAGACGCTGGCCATTTACCTGGAATGAGGAGTGATCCTTGGGATCCTCAATAGTGATTGCTCCGAAGGGTGTGGCTGCGGTGACCGTATAAGGACCAGTCCACCTAGATTTCAGTTTACCAGGGAAGAGATGAAGACGAGAATTATAAAGAAGGACCTTCTGTCCTGGATGGAACTCTTTCCTGAGGATGCTCTTGTCATGTATCCACTTCATTTTTGCTTTGTAATTCTTGGACAAGTTGTAGGCATCATTTCTGAGTTCTTCTAACTCATTCATTTGAAGTTTTCGCTCTTCCCCTGCAGAGTCGAGGTCGAAGTTGAGCTTCTTAATGGCCCACAGAGCACGATGTTCAATCTCTACCGGTAGATGACAGGGTTTCCCAAAGACGAGACGATAGGGAGACATATTGAGTGGGGTCTTGTAGGCGGTTCTGTATGCCCATAAAGCATCAGTGAGACGAGTAGACCAGTCTTTACGTGTGGTATTGACTGTCTTCTCCAAGATCTGCTTGATCTGACGATTAGAAACCTCTACTTGACCACTAGTCTGTGGATGATAAGCTAGGGCAACCTTGTGGGTTACCCCATACTTTTTCATTAATTTCTCGAATATCTTATTGCAGAAATGGGTGCCCCCATCACTAATGATGGCCTTAGGGGCACCGAATCGGGCGAAGATGAACTCCTTTAGGAATTTGACCACCACTTTGTGGTCATTGGTCTTGGTGGGAATGGCTTCTATCCATTTGGATACATAGTCTACCGCAAGGAGAATGTACTCAAAACCATAGGAAACGGGGAAGGGGCCCATGAAGTCGATGCCCCAGATGTCAAATATTTCATCGACCTGAATGGGAGTGAGGGGCATCATGTTCCTCTGGGAGATGCGGCCTAGATGCTGGCAATTAGGACAGGTTTTGCTGTAGATATGGGCATCTTTAAATAGTGTAGGCCAGTAGAATCCGCATTGCAGAACTTTTTCTGCAGTCTTCTTAGTGCTGAAATGACCACCACAAGGTTGGTCATGACATGAGGACAAGATATTGAGTTGGTCCGACTCAGGGACACAGAGACGAATGATCTGGTCAGGACAGTATTTATACAAATAAGGGTCATCCCAAGAGTAGTACTTAACTCTTGCTAGGAATTGGCTTTTGTCCTGTTTTGACCAGTGTGAAGGCATTTCTTCGGTGACAAGGTAGTTGACAATGTCAGCATACCAAGGATTAACAGAGATGGCGAACAGTTGTTCGTCTGGAAAGGTTTCAGGGATGGGCTGGGTGTCGAAGGATGACTCTAAAGTCAGTCTAGACAAGTGATCAACCACTACATTCTCAGTGCCTTTCTTATCCTTAATCTCGAGGTCCAATTCCTGCAGTAAGAGAATCCATCGAATTAATCGAGGCTTGGTTTCCTTTTTCGACATGAGATAACGAAGGGCTGCATGATCAGTGTACACTACCACCTTAGTGGCTAAGAGGTACTGACGGAATTTATCAAGGGCGAAGACTACCGCCAGGAGTTCTTTCTCAGTGGTAGAGTAATTCATTTGGGCAGAGTTAAGAGTTTTGCTCGCGTAGTAGATCACGTGTGACCTTTTGTCAACTCTCTGCCCTAGAACGGCGCCTAACGCGTAGTCAGAAGCATCGCACATTACCTCAAAAGGTAGAGTCCAGTCCGGGGGACGGATAATGGGCGCAGTAGTGAGCTCAGATTTGAGACGCTCAAATGCCTTGACACAGTCAGCATTAAAGTCGAAAGGACTATCTTTAGCCAGAAGATGGGACAGAGGTCGAGCGATTTGAGAGAAGTCCTTGATGAATCGCCTATAGAATCCTCCATGTCCCAAAAAGGACCAGATGTCACGTACGGACTTAGGAATGGGCAAGGTCGAGATGATATCAATTTTAGCTTTGTCGACCTCAATACCCTGATGGGAAATGACATGTCCCAGAACAATGCCCTTCTTCACCATGAAGTGGCATTTCTCCCAATTGAGGACAAGTCGCTTGTCCTGACAGCGTTGAAGTACAAGCCCTAGATGGTTCAGACAGTCATCAAAGGATGACCCAAAGACTGAGAAGTCGTCCATAAAGACTTCGAGGAATTTTTCCACCATGTCAGAGAATATGCTCATCATACACCTTTGAAAGGTCGCGGGTGCATTGCAGAGGCCAAAGGGCATGCGCTTGTAGGCAAAAGTGCCAAAGGGACAAGTGAAGGTTGTCTTCTCGTGATCCTCAGGGGCGATTGGTATTTGATTATACCCTGAGTAACCATCGAGGAAGCAGTAATAGGAGTGATTTGCTAGTCTCTCCAACATTTGGTCTATGAAGGGTAAAGGAAAATGGTCCTTCCTAGTGTTGGTGTTGAGTCGTCGGTAATCGATGCAGACTCTCCATCCTTTCTTCAGGCGCTGGGTTACCATTTCCTTGTTCTCGTTTTCCACAACTGTGAATCCGGCCTTTTTAGGGACGACATGAATAGGACTCACCCATTTGCTATCGGAGATGGGATAAATGATACCCGCATCTAACAGTTTAAGGACCTCATCCCGGACTACATCCTTCAAGACGGGGTTCAACCTCCTCTGGTGTTCTCGAGAGGTTTTGGATTCATCATCGAGATAGATGTGATGTTGGCACACCGAGGGGTCTATGCCTCAAATATCATCTATAGTCCAACCTATCGCAGATTTGTGCTCGTTGAGCAGCTCGAGAAGTTTCTTACGTTCACTCTCAGACAAAGCGGAAGCAATAATGACAGGGTAGGTTTCCTTAGGACCAAGATAGGCATAGGAAAGATCTGTGGGAAGAGGCTTAAGCTCCAATTTTGGAGCAGATGGAGTAGAAATAGGTGTCACAGAAGACACGGATTTAAGAGGTTTGACTTCAGTAGGTAAAGGAAGGATGGGTTCTCTGGCCATGGTTATCAGAGGCTCGAACTCGATGAGTGGAGCGGGGATCTCTATCAGTGGAGCAGTCTCCAAAAGATCATTGAGATCAGAAATAGCTGACTCTGTTGCAAAGTCAGCTCCAAAGTGTTCTAGACACTGCTTAAGAATATCTTCGGTGGAGTCCGGGATTAGACTCTCAACGGCACACATTTCATCGGTCACTTCGCGATCGGCATCTTGTTGCATTAAACGAAAGATATTGACCTCAGCTTTGAGGTTTCCGAAAGCAATGGACATGTTTCCGTCCTGGCAACCGATGTGTGCATTCGCGGTGGCAAGGAATGGACGGCCTAAGATGACCGGAATGCGGTTATCCTGACACGGCTCGGTGTCTAGAATGATAAAGTCCACAGGATAATAAAAGTCAGCGACTTTTACTAGGACATCTTCAATGATTCCTCTTGGAATCTTGATGGACTGATCAGCCAATTTCAGGGTGACATTGGTAGGCTTCATATCTTTCAGTCCTAACTGCTGATATACCGAGAACGGTATGAGGTTAACGCTAGCCCCTAAATCTAGCAAGGCAGTGCAGCTAAAGTTGTCACCAATTTCACATTGGACAGTTGGGCTACCTGGATCCTTGTGTTTGATCACACTATTGCGTTGAATGAACGCTGTAGCTTTTTCGGCCAAGAAGGCAGCTTTGGGTACATGCGTACGCCGCTTAACTGTGCACAAGTCCTTGAGGAATTTGGCATAGGAGGGGATTTGCTTGATAGCAGAAAGGAATGGGATATTGATCTGGACGTCTTTAAAGACGTCTAAGATCTCTGAGAATTGCTGATCCCGCTTATCTTGGACAAGTCTGTCCGGGAAGGGAGGCTTTACTCGACAAATGGATTTGTCTTTAGCCTTCGATTTCTGCACAGGGATATCAGAAGTTGGTGCAGAGGTGGAAGAAGCAGAGGTAGGATTGGTACTAGTTTCCTCTGTACGAGTGATGGGTGCTGGAGATGGCACCGGTGGTGGTTGGACTCCCATGTCCACAGTTTTTCCAGATCGTAGGGTGGTTACAGCTTGCACCTCCCCTTGACAATTCTCATTCTGGCTTTGAGATTGGGATCCGATCTCATATACTGCCCCTTTGGCATTTCCTTTAGGGTTGGCAATGGGTTGGCTAGGAAAGATCCCCTTAGCTTTCTCAGCTTCCAAGTTACCTAGACGTTGTTCTAGACGAAGCATGGATTGCTGTTGCTGTTGCTCTAGGCATTGCATAGATTGTTGTTGCTGAGTAATGAGTTGAGCTAGAAGGTCTTCGATACCAGATTTGGGGAGCGACTGTTGGGGGGCAGCTAATGGGAGCTGAGGCACCAATTCGCGACTCGAGCTCATTGGGGCATTATAGTTATAGGCTGGAGAATTAGTTGGGACAATCGATTGGTTCTGAAAGGTCTGTGGGACTCTTTGCTGATTCTGAAATGTGCTCGATTGTCCAGAGTATTGACCCTGTTGGAATTGCTGGTTCTGAGTAGATGGGTACTGATTCTGCTGGTACTGACCCTGATTGAATTGCCTATTGGGTTGATTGAACCCAGGAGGATACATGCCCTGAGGTTGACGTGGAGGTTGAGCTTGTGGTTGAGTAGACTGAGGCCTCCAAGAAAAGTTAGGGTGGTTTCTCGTGTCCGGATGATAAGATTGACTATACGAGTTCTGAGTGGGTGGTATGTATGTGCTGAAAGCACAAACTTCTTCCTGAAGACGATTAGACCACCCTTCATTCAAAGGACAATGCTCAGTAGTATGGGAGGGTTGCAAACAGAGGGTACAAGATTCCATAGGGCTCTCGTGTCCCACATGCATGACTGGGGTAGATTGTTGAGTAGGCTTTTGTACTGACACAGCCAGTGCCGAGACTGACTTGCTCAACTCTTGAATGACAGATCGAAGCTCAGTATCAGCTGTAGCATCATGTCCCTTGGTTGTCCTTTGGACCGAAGTGGTTCGACTGAACTCTGAGTCAGTCGTCCAATGTTGAGAGTTTTCTCCTAACTCTCCCAAGAATTTGTATGCATCGGTCGGAGTTTGGTGCAGGAATTTTCCTTGGCACATTGACTCTACCATGGTCTGGGACTCATCAGTAAGTCCCTTATAGAAAATGTGGACAAGATTGCCCTTGTCAATGCTATGGTGGGGACACTTAGTCAGGTAGTCTTGGAATCTATCCCATGCTTCAAAAAATTTCTCATCGGACTTCTGTCTAAAGTCCTGAATGAGTTGCTTCATTTGGTTGGTCCGAGTCATGGGGTAGAATTTAGACATGAATTTGCCCACCAATTCTTTCCAAGTGCTGATTGAATCAGCGGGTAAGGAGTAGAGCCAATCTGAGGCTCGGTCTTTGAGCGAGAATGGGAAAACTCGCAGACGGACATTGTCATCATCAAGGTTCTGATTCTTGAAAAGTAGGATGACATGTTGGAATTCCCTAATATGGGAATATGGGTCTTCTCTTGGGAGACCACGAAAGGTTGGCAGCATTTGGATCGTCTGCGGCCTGATCTCAAATTGTACCGCCGTAGTAGGTGGGAGAACAATGCAAGTGGGCGGATTGGCAGAGATAGGAGCGAACGTCTCGATAAGAGGTCGTTCGACTGCCATGACTACAAAGGTAGTAGTACTGGGGGAGGCGGGTGGGGAAAGAGATGGGGAAGAATTCAGTGGAGGATCCACTGTAGGGACGTGATTCTCAGATCGAATCAAGCGCTTGTTCGGACGATTCCAAACGGGCATACGCGAATGAGGCAAGCTCTATACTTGGCAAAAAGTTGCCAGAGAGGAACACTATCCTAAATGATGCACACCAAGCACAGATAATCCTATTCTAAGCAATCAGGATATATTTTAGGAATTATCTTAGTTAGTTTTGGGGCTAGAGTAGATTATGACAGTGGGCGGACCACTGGTTTATCTTTTAACCGCCGGACTAACTGTTTTGCACTCAGAGGTTCTCACCAGGCTACACTCTTCAGAGCGAATCCTTTAGTACTAACTCTAGTTAACAACAAGGCAATCCGAAGCCTAGACAGACGTGCGGCACAATGGCTGACTTAAGTACGTCCCAGACTAACCGGATTGGTCAAGTGTATAAGAAGAGTGTTCCCTCGGGTTAAGCTAGGGTTGGTGCGTGTTCCTAGTCCACACGTAACTAACCGCCGAATAGTCCAAGATGCCACGTCGAGCTCAGTGTACTTGAGTAGCAGGGACTTATGGGTGTGTTAGACAACAGGGACCCGCGCTCGTGGTCTTATTTCGATTGGATGTTAAGCGGGTTTACTTTGTGTGGATTTTTCCTCGAACACCGGGCTAATTGGCTCTACTTCTTGATTCTTTTTAATTAAATGGAGCCTTGGGATCAAATCAGTTGGAATGATGAGGTGGGTGATGAAATCCCACCAGTTTCAATTTGGAGCTGGGTCTGCTCTCTTAGAGTTGATTGATTAACGGCCACGCCACGCAAGTCGAATAATATGTATGCGAAAGCAAATAGACAAGCGGCAATGATTTACCCAAATTGCTCTGTATCGCACTCAAGGCGAGGATAGAGACTTACCTCCCGTGGGCCACGCCACGGGGTCGCCTCCGTGGGTTAGAGAGGGGTATCCTAATGGGCTTGGGCCCGACTCCACCTCTTTGAGCTTTCGCTCCCTACCCACACTAGATCATTTTCCTGTAGAAAAGTTAGATCGCACGGTCTAGGTATACGGGATTCTATTTGGAAGATCCTTGCCTTTTTAGGGTTCACTGAACAAGCACTGGATTTAAGCAAGTTTTTGAATTAATTTCCAAATTCGAGATGGGTTAAAATTTAGGAATTCCCAGATTGGAAAATACCTAGATTGGAAAGTTTCCCGAACTGTGGAGATCTTCCAAGAAAGATTTGATTGCGAGATCCCTTATAATTTTGGGAAATTTCCCAAAATTGAAATTCTGCTAGATTTGGGGTGTTTCCTTTTGCAGACTTTTCCAAATTCGGAAGATTTCTAAAGATAGAAATTCTTCTAAAGAGGAAACTTCTAAGAGGGGAAACCCTAATTTAGCAAAGTTTCAAGATTTTAGAATCTTTCCAAAAATTGCAAATCCTTGATTGGTGATTTCTAAAAATCTGCAGAATATGAAACCCTAATTTTTTTGAATTTTGAATTTATTATTTTTTTTGGTATTTTTCACTTAATCTAGGGTTTCTAAAAAACCCTAGAACAAGATCTAGCAGTTATATGGAAAGCAGTAAAATTCCTAAATTATTACAAATTCCACTCGGCCTTCCGAGGCATTAAAAATAGTAATTTAAAAACTGCTAAAAATCAACAAAAACAAAAAATAGAAAGTTTCCCGAAAAGGTCAGGCTGTCCAAATTGAGCAGCTTTCCGATTTGGCAACTTTCCAATTCCGTCTTTACGTCCTTTTTCGCACTCCCGAACACCCGAGCGGCAGCGGCGCCATTTGAAAGTAGGATTTTTCCGCGTCGTTGGTTACGGAAACCTTAACTTCAACACATTTATAATTATCCGAGATTTATCCTGCAAGATATGGAGATCTTTGTATAGGGATTCGTGTCGGATATCGATCCGCACTCAGGGTTAGTGGGCACAATTCAAGGACATAAAATGATGGGTTTTTTTTTTTGCCAGAAATTAATGCTAAAGAGGATGGAGGGGTGAGAATGATGGGTTCGAGCATTAAAACAATCATATTTTTTTTGAGAATTTGTTAACTACTAAAAGCATACAGAAAAATCAACCATAACAAGTTGCACTTAAAAGAAATTCTTTTTATTAATTGCAATAACCCTTACATTCCTTGAATAAAATGAAACTGAAAACTAATTACTAAAAAGCATTGAAAATTACCTAGAGAGAGAAAATTAGGGACTGACCTAGAGAGAGAAGAGGTTCTAGAGAGAGAAAGACAAAAATAGAGATAGAAATCTAAAGAGATTATTACCTTTGAAAAGGATCCAAGAGAAGAGACTCACTGTCAAAGGAATGGTCGTGATGATGATGGTTAGGGAGGATGAATGCCCTTGGCTGTGGTAGTTGCAACGGTGTGGTCGTGCATGAGGTAGATCGTAGGTTGACCACGTAAGGAGATTAGCAACACGGTGATGGAGACCGGCTGGAGTTGCATGCTTCACTTGCTGGAGTTGCAGGCATTCAAACTAGGTGAAGATGAAGGTGTGGAAGGCGTCTGTGCTGCATCATGGAGGCCAGCAACATTGAGGTAGAGGCAGTGGAAGAAGGAGATGGCAACTCATTTTTGGTGGGGGCGGACTGGGCTTGGAGTCGTTGAAGCCCAGCAAAAGGGCAGCGAGATGGAGAAGGCTAGGCGGTAAATGGACAGGTGAGAGCTGTATCTCCCTCCTTCTCTTCTCTTCTTTTTTCTCTCCCTCTTTTTCCCTTTTTTCTGGTTTTTTTTTTTTTTTTGAATAAGAGAGAAGGGAAGAGAGATCAGGATGGGATTGATAGAGCAATGGTTTTTTTTTTTTACTGTGGGAGAGGAGAAGAGGTGAGAGAGACGTGGGGTTGCAGGTTGCAGGCCAAAAATGGCCAGCAACGTGGAGAAGAAGGCGAATTGGTGGCTGAGTGGTGTTGTTTTGACAGCAAAGAGTTGCAGGTTGGGGTCAGGCGGTGCAGCAGGTAGCACACCGTTAAGGGAGCTGGGCGCACGGCTGCTTTGAAACGTGGAATGGCGGAGAGGGAGTCACCGGTTTTAATGGTGCTCGCCGGAGTTGCAGGTTGCAACTCCGGTAATCCTTTTTTTTTTTTTTCTTTTTTTCTTTTTGGTTTTCTTTTCTTCTTCTTGGGAGAAGAAGTTGAAGACGGTGGAGATGGAGTTTGGTTCGTGAAGGAGATGGAGCTATCAGACCTGCAACTCAGCGTTGCAGGTCATGGTGAAGGCGGTGTTGAGAATAAAATGAGGTGAGGAGGCATGGAGAGGAGACGGTAATGGAGTGGGGCCAAGGAGGAGAAAACGTTGGGGAGGCTGCACTCACCGATGTTGATCGAGGTGGAGAGGAACAGCAGGTAGGCGTTCCTCTTCTCCTCTTCTTCTTCTCCTCTCTCTTTTCTTTTTTTTTTTTTTTTTTCTTTTCTTTTTATGTTTTTCTGGTTTGGAGAAGTCAAAGAAGGAGAGAGAAGAGAGAGAATGGAGGAGCAGAAAATGTGGTACGTCCGGAGAGAGAGGAAATGTGGGGAGGGAAGAGCCCCTTTACAATGAGGAGAAGAGAGGGAGATATCGGAGAGAGCCAAAACGGCAATGGTTGCTGCCTTTATATAGGAACCGTTAGGTTTCCTTCCATCTTTTTGGTAGGAATAATAGAAACCCATGGTTTCTAAAACTTTTCCTCATTCTTTTGGTAGAATCGTGGGTTCCTAGATTAGAAACCCACGATTTCTAAAAGTTTACTTTCCACAAAAAGTTTTTCCAGCCTTTGTATAGAACTGTGGGTTCCTAACTTAGAAACCCATGGTTTCAAAAAAATGTAAATACCTCCACATTTTTAGAAAAAATTCCTTTCTTGAAAAAAATGCTTTGATTCTAAAATCTTTTCAAAATTCTCTCCTTTCCTTCTTTAGTAGCCATTTCCTATTCATGCTAGGGATGTGGGTCCTACTGAATGGTTGGGCCATGGGTAATGGGCCCGCACTTCATCTTGGCTTAGACCCATAGGATTGAACATGAAGTGATGAGGGCCATTGGATTTATGAGATGGTGAGGGGGATGGTTGGGGGACTGACTGAGTGATTGTATGGTAGAGATGGACGTTGATGATCGAGTGATGGAAATTGGCCAAGGTAGGCCGTAGAATTAAGTGATTGAGGGAAGGGAGAGGATCGGATGATGTGGATTTGAGAGTAGAGAGAGAATGATGATTTGGAGAGAGAAATGAGAGAGGAGAGAGAAAATATTACAAAATAAAGAGAAAAAATGCTAGCAGAGGGTCATGAACCCTGGTCTTTGACTTGGTCTTCTGTATGCTTTACCAACTGAGCAAGTCCTCATCATATGTTAGTTGATAAGCTTTAATCTCCTTAGTCTCTCCTTTGAGGGCTTGTCTCTCCTTCTCTCTTAATCGTCTCTCGGGCTTTTCTGACTCTCTAGCTCTCCCAGCATTTGGCATGTATCTTCTTATCCTCAGCCTGTTGGTTATTGTGCTTTGGTCTTAGACTCTGACAGTCAGTTGTGGGCCCGCATTCTCGAGAATTGTCCCATCGGGGTTTCCTGCGATAGAAGAAGCGCGTAATGAGACTCTATCAGAATGACTTCATATCTAGACTTCCGAAAATGTGTTTAATGCATGCAAATATACCATTTCGTCCAGAAAAGTGTGTTCTACACAATGACATAGACTCTTACGTAGAAAAGTGGATAATTAGAGCAGTTTTACGTAGGAGAGTGCGATAACGCTAACAGGATAAGTGCTTAAAATAAGCACTTTTGAGCGAATATCACTTGTGTCGGATGTCGATCCACACTCGGGATTAGTTGGATTAGCGCGATAAGGAACATAAAATAATAGGAATTTATCGATCTTAAATCAAAATAAACTTTATTTCTTGAATTCAACTGTACTTACAATTCAAACATGAGATAATTAATCTAGAAAGCAATAAAACTAAATCAGATAGAAAGAGAAGAGAGAGAAAATCTAGGTAGAGAGAGAAAGTATGTCTAGAGATAGAAAATAGAGAGAGGGTGAGAGATGAATGATAGAATGAGTTCTAGAGAGAGAATCTAAGGAGAAAAGAGAAAATTGATAGAGAGAGAAAGAGAAAAGTAGAGAGGTTACCTTGAGTAGGTCGGCCATAGGTCGGCCATGGTTCTCTGCCGTGGAAAGGTAGAGACTGGAGGACGTGGTGAAGAAAGGTGCAAACAACGATCAGCACGTCGAGGGGAGAAAACCCAAACTATGATGAAGCGGTGGAGAACTCCTTGCTGCTTTCCCTTGGTTGGCAATGGAGAGGCGAAGGTGGCATTGAGACGGTGTTGTCTACATTGCACTTGCACCAACAGGTGGGGGGTAGCTCTGTGCTGCTGGTATGAGGGGAGAGAACCCTTACGGTGACAGTGGTGGTGAATGGTGGTGACGGTGTGCTTGAAGGTGTGCCCGTGTGAAGGTGGCGGTGGCTGGTTGTTGTTGGAGTAGCAACAACGTGGTGGTGGCTGGCGATGACTGTGGTGAAGAGGCAGCAGCAAGGGGTTGCTGTTTGTCAGCGAGGTAGCAAGGTGAACGGACCACCGGAGTATCAGATCTATGGTGCTCGCGGAGTGCAGGTGGCTGGAGAAAACGGTGGTGGCTGGAAAGATGGGAGATACTTTGGAACGTGGGAGGAGAGAGGAGAGGAGGTGGTAAGTAGAGATGATGATGCTTCGTTGCTGCAGGCTTGTGCGATGAGGGAACAGTTCGTGAAGAAGAAGAAGGCGCTGTGGCTGGTGAAGAAGACGGTGGTGTAACCCGAAGGAGTTCTGAAAATAGGATTTTTCCGCGTCGTTGGTTACGGAAACCCTAACTTCAACACATTTTTTATTAATCCGAGACTTTTAACCTGTAGAATGAGCAATTTTGCACAGTGGCTTGTGTCGGATGTCGATCCGCACTCAGGATTAGTTGGATTAGCGCGATAAGGAACATAAAATAACAGGAATTTATCGATCTTAAATCAAAATAAACTTTATTTCTTGAATTCAACTGTACTTACAATTCAAACATGAGATAATTAATCTAGAAAGCAATAAAACTAAATCAGATAGAAAGAGAAGAGAGAGAAAATCTAGGTAGAGAGAGAAAGTATGTCTAGAGATAGAAAATAGAGAGAGGGTGAGAGATGAATGATAGAATGAGTTCTAGAGAGAGAATCTAAGGAGAAAAGAGAGAAAATAGTTTTTTTTTTTTTTTTTTTCTTTTTTTTTCGAGATAGGAAAGAGGATTCTAGATAGGGAAAGTAGAGAGAGAGAAAGAGGAAGAAAGAGGAGAGAGAAGAGGGATTACCTCGAGATGCTTACCGTAGTTGTATCGGAGGAGATTGACCTTGTGAGTCTGCCATGTGATGGAGAGTCCAGCCAAGAGAATTGTTCTACTCTTGCTGATGGCTTAGGAAATGCTGTTTGGGAGCCCAAACAGTGGAGGAAGACCATCAAGGTTGATGACATGTCCAGCAAGGTGGTGGTGAGATCACATTAAAGTGGTGGATGCCGTGGATGCTTGAGGTAGTGACTTGGTGAAAGGTGGAGCGTGCAGATGCCGGCCACTAAGAGAGGAGGTCCATGGCTGGTGGTAAGTTGTTGATGTGGAAGACGGTGTGATGGTGGAAGACGTGGAGAAGCAGGCGGAGTGGCAAGCTGCTCGGTCGTCAATGGTGGTCGCCGGAGGAGATGGTGTGGTGCTGGGCGGTGCAGATGAAGAAGACACAGGTGAAGGGTGAACCAGGAACGAAGTGGGGGGCGAGGTTGCTGGTTCGGGCGGAGCTTCTTGGTGGTGGAGATGCTGACCCAATCCGGCGATAAGGGAGAAAACGGTGGTGCAAATGCTGGATGTGCAGGCGGAGGAGACGGACTGGTGGAAGAGGAGGATCAGGGAGGAAGAAGTGGGGTTAACGGTGTTGAACAAGAGAGAGAAGAGAGGATGGTGAAGGACGGTGGTGGTTGTGCTGGGCGGTGGTGACTCTTCAACCGAAAATGATTATTTTGGAAACGGCACTGCCTGCAACTAAGTTGCAGGCGTTGTTTGATGGATTAGCATGGTGGTGGCAGGCGATCATTGTGGAAGACGAGAAGACGAAGGTGAAGAAGGAGACGGAGAGGGTGATTCTTGACGTGGTGACCGGAGTTGCAGGTTGCAACTCCGGTAAGCAAACGTGAGAAAGAAACGGTGCTGCCCGTGGCAGCAAGCTCTGCTGCGCACAGGCGGAGGGGGGAGGCTTTAGATGAAGGAGAAGTAGGACGAGACAGTCGAAGTAGAAGAGAAGAAGGAGGCGGCCGGAGTTCTGCAACTCCAGCCGGGATGAAGAAGAAGAAGAACGCAAGAAGAAGAAGAAGAAGAAGAAGAAGAAGAAGACGAGAAGGAGGAGAAGAAAGGGAAGAGAAGAAGAGGAACGAAGAGAAGGAAGAGAAGAAAGAAAAGAGAAGAAGGAAGAAGGACGGCCGGAGTTGCAAACCTGCAACTCCGGCGAAGAAAGGTGAAGAAGATGAAGAAGAAAGGAGGAAGAAGAGGAGAGGGAAGTCGTGGGGAAGAAGGGAAAGGATAGGGGGAAGGAGAGGAAGAGATGGGAGAGGGATTAGGGTTCGAACGAACCCTTCTCCTTCCTCTTATAAAGCTCCCTATTTCCATTAATGGAAATAGGGTATTTTTTAAATAAAAAAAATATTTTTAATTTTTTTTTTTTTTTTTTTTTTTTTTTTTTTAAGTAAAATGCTACTTTTCTATGGGGAATCTCCCCAATTAGTGGACCCCCCATTTAATTAAAATTATTTTTGAAATTCGCGGGGTCCACTAACTGGTCGGTCAGCGGGTCGATGAAGATGGGCCCGGTTATTGGCCCTCATGGGTTGATGATGTCCATCATCTCACAGAATGATGTGACAGACAGTCTGATGGTGATCGGATGGATGGTGACTTGATTGGGACTCAGATTGGTAGATCGACGGATCTAGAGAGATCCAACGGTCCGATTGAAGATCCAACGGTCCGATGGAAGATCCAACGGTCAGAAAGCTAAGGGAGATGAGATAGAGCTGATAGGCAGGAGTTCTGGGGTTAGGTCAGCAGATTCGAGGATCGAGAGATGAAGAGAGAGAGAGAATAAGGAGAGATGAGAGAAAAAGTATCAAAAAAAATGGAAAAAAGCACTGGCGGAGGGTCTGGAACCCTGTTCTTCACTGTGACCATCCTCACGCTTCTCCAGTAGAGTCGACCATCATTCTTTGCTAACTCATGTGGCTTTAAACGCTTTGGTCCGTCTCTTGGTCATTGGCTCTCCTACTCTCTTCGTTCTTTGGGCCGACTTTTTGGTCCTCTTATTCAGCCCATATTTGGCCCATATCTTCTAGTTATAGCATGTGGGCTTGTTAAGCTTTGATAATGGGCTTTCATGATCGATTTGGGCCCACAAGTCTCGAAAATCGTCCCATCGGGGTTTTCTGCGACAGAAGAAGCGCGTAATGAGACTTTATCAGAACGGCTTAATATTTAGACTTCCGAAAATGTGTTTAATGCATGCAAATATACCATTTCGTCCAGAAAAGTGTGTTTTACGCAATGAGATAGACTCTTACGTAGAAAAGTGGATAATTAGAGCAGTTTTACGTAGGAGAGTGCGATAACGCTAACAGGATAAGTGCTTAAAATAAGCACTTTTGAGCGAATATCAAGTTCGCCGGAAGTTGCAGGTATTGAAAATTATGCTGCACGCAGCAGCAAGGAGGAGCAGAAGAAGAGGTGGAGAAAGAGAAGAGAAAGAAGAAGAAGAAAAGTAGGGGGAGTAGAAGAAGATGGAGGAGAAGGGGGAAGGAAATCTCACCGAGTTCGTGATATTCGCTCAAAAGTGCTTATTTTAAGCCATTATCCTTTAGCGTTATCACACTCTCCTACGTAAAATTTCCATATTTATCTACGTTTCAATGTAAGAGTCGCTTTCATTGCGTAGAATACACTTTTCTGGACGAAATGGTATATTTGCATGCTTTAAACGCATTTCTGGAAGTCTAGATATGAAGCCGTTTCGATTAAGTCTCATTACGTGCTTTTCTCTCGCAGGAAACCCGATCAGGCGATTTTCGAGACTTGTGGACCCACGATCAAACATAGAAGCCTAATATCAAAGCTTAAGGAGCCAACAGGCTATGACTAGAAGATACAGGCCAATTACGGGTCAAGTCAGAGGATCATAGAGCCAGATAAAGAACCAAGAGAGAGGCAAAGCTGAAGACCAAGAGACAGGCCAAAGTGATTCAAAGCCGTACCAACTGACATAAAATGATGGCTTACGTAATTAGTGAAGCTGACAGAAGATTACATTGAAGATCAGGGTTTAAGACCCTTCGCCAGCTCTTTTGTCTTTATTTTGTATTATTTTCTCTCTCATCTATCCTAATTCTATCTCCATCTCTCTAGACCTTAGCATCCTACCATTAGATCATCATATCCCCCGTCCGATCCTTAGATCGACCGCCCCGATCCTCAGATCGATCATCTTAACCCTCTGATCTCCATCATCTAACTACTAATTCTCTCTCCTCTAGCTCCATCCCATCTCACATAGCTTTTCCACCATTAGATCTTCTTTCTAGCCGTTAGATCATCCATCCGACCGTTGGATCTCTCCAGATCCGACGGTTGGCTAATCTTGGCCCATCCCCATTAGAAACCTCAATATCCCATCTTAGTGGCTAAGTGGCCCACAAGCCTAATGGCAAAAAGGGCCCACTAAATAAACCCACGGTCTTGTCTGAGTAGGCCCAATGCATGCTCTAATCCAACGGCCTTTATAAACATTAGGCCCACAGCCTAACTTATAAGGCCAAGGCCTCATAGAATGAGCCAAGGCTTCAAAAGCCCAAACACAAGCCCACAGCCCATGGGGTGGCCCATCATCCATACCCATGAGGGAGAAGAGGTCATTCTTGACCGATTCTCTCTCCAACAAATCCCACGGCTTTATTGTAGTTGGAATGAGGGAGAAATGGTCTCCCATGACCATTTCCCCTCAATGACCCATGTGGATCCCTCTAATCCTACAACTAACTCCCCTACTTCTATGACAAAACCAACTCTCTCCTTTTCCTATATCTCTCTCTAACCCACGCTCATTGAGGTTAAATCTCTCTCATTGGTAAAGAGGAAGAACCGTGAGCTCCTCCCTATCATTTGCTCGTCCACCATGGTGTGCAAGACCACCGTCTCTCCCACTCTACCTGCTGGTATTCTTCAACTACAGGTGCACCTACAGATCCATCTTCACCACCGTTTTGGGCAGACCTGCAACTCCGGCAGGTCTGCAACCTTCTCCAATCGGACAACAACTCCTTGGCAGCACCTGCAAGTGCACTAGCAGATCTGGAACCGACGTAAGCGTCCTCTCCTCCTTGCTAAACTACGGCCTCCACAACAGCAGCGGTGTTCCTCCTCACGCCAGCCACCACGCACCTTGGTTCGGGCCTCTCTCATGAAGCACCAACAAGCCATGGGAAACCGTAGCCCCCTCTTCCTTGGAATCACCGGTGAATCTTCCACCTCCATTAACGCTAGCGTCCTCACCTGCTAGTGTTCTCCACGTTGCTAGAGTTGCAAACCTGCAACTCCAGCAAGCCGTTAACTCTCTCTTCCACCAGCAACCTTTCCTCTCACAGCACCCACGGTGCGTTGCTGCTGTTCAGCACACTAGCAGGGATCAACTCGGCCGTTTCATCTCCATCATCTTCACACTACAACACAGAGTTGCAGGTTTTCGATCTTCATCTTCTCCATGCAGCGCCTCCACAAACCGCTGGACTGTAACTCCGGCGAGCACCATTAACGCCGGAGCAAAGTTCTCCAACACAACAGCCACCTCACGGTTCCTCTATTTTTGCAGAAACACCAGCGCCTGCACAATGCTCCATCTTCTTCTTCTTCTTCTTCTTCTTTTTCTTTTTCTTCTTCTTCTTCTTCTTCCTCCACAGCCAACAGCCACCTGCTGGCCGGACTGCCTCCCCTTATCCTCCTCCAAGCCGGGTAGCAACCACCAGTGCACCACTGTGCACGTGATTCTCACCATTGCCACCACGTTGCAAGGTGTAACCCCTTGCACCTGCTCTTGACTTCACCGGACTGCACACCAGCACGTCCTTGCTGTCCTCCCCATCACCAGCAAGCATGAAAGCTCCACAGCTTTCCTTCATGGCCAGCACATACATGCACCGCCCCTTGCTAGTGTCTCCGCGGACCTACAAGTCCAGGACATGGACCTTTCCTCCACCGTGAAACTCCCTTCTTCCATGTCGGTCTCCCAATCACCATTGCCCTCCAGAGATCACAACAACGTTGCTGCTCCGGGAAACCACCTCGCCTGCAACTCCATCTTCTCCCAGTTGCAACTTCAACCGGTGGTGTTTCTAGCACAACCTTCCAGCAATCTTCGTGGACATCTTTCTCCTCACGATGATGCTGCTGCTCCAACATGCAACCGCCCTGCACCTTCCAGCCACCGTGGATCTCCCTCTCTTAGGCACATGTTAGCACCACCACCGTCAAGCACCTCAATCAACGGCACTTTCTCCTCTCTGAGTACGGTTGATGCATAACCCAAGCACCTATTGGACCACCTTCACTTGCTGCCATGCACACCATCTTGTGCCAATAGATCTCCACCATGTCACCAGTTGTGTGCTTCTTTCTACCTCTACAGGGTAGCAACCACTTCATCCATGGCGATCCACCAACTTTTGGCTTTCTCTTAGCCAAACCCGATCACTTGCTGCCACGAGAACCACCCATGCAATTCCGGGCACATGCATTCCATGTGGCCGTTTCTCATGCACTGATATTCGCTCAAAAGTGCTTATTTTAAGCAATTATCCTTTTAGCGTTATTGCATTCTCCTACGTAAAATACTCTATTTACCTACTTTTCTACGTAAGAGTCTCTTGTGTTGCGTAGAACACACTTTTCTGGACGAAATGGTATATTTGCATGCATTAAACACATTTTCGGAAGTCTAGACATGTAGTCATTCTGATAGAGTCTCATTACGCGCTTCTTCTGTCGCAGGAAACCCCGATGGGACAATTCTCGAGACTTGCGAGCCCACATCGATCAGGAAAGCCCATTATCAAAACTTAAAGAGCCCACATGCTATGACTAAAAGATATGGGCCAACTATGAGGAGCAAAAAGCCAGCCCAAAGAACGAAGAGAGCAGGAGAGCCAATGACCAAGAGACGGACCAAAGCGTTTAAAGCCACATGAGTCAGCAAAGAATGATAGTCGACTCTATTGGAGAAGCGTGAGGATGGTCACAGTGAAGACCAGGGTTCCAGACCCTCCGCCAGTGCTTTTTTCCATTTTTTTGATACTTTTTCTCTCATCTCTTCTTATTCTCTCTCTCTCTTCATCTCTCGATCCTCGAATCTACTGACCTAACCCCAGAACTCCTACCCATCGGCTCTATCTCATCTCCCTTAGCTTTCTGACCATTGGATCTTCCATCGGACTGTTGGATCTTCAATCGGACCGTTGGATCTCTTTAGATCCGTCGATCTCCCAATCTGAGTCCCAATCAAGTCACCATCCATCCGATCGCCATCAGACTGTCTGTCACATCATCTTGTGAGACGATGGACATCATCAATCCATGAGGGCCAATAGTCGGGCCCATCTTCATCGACCCGCTGTCCGACCAGTTAGTGGACCCCGCGAATTTCAAAATAATTTTAATTAAATGGGGGGTCCACTAATTGGGGAGATTCCCCGGCAGTGGCACCATTTGAAAGTAGGTTTTTTCCGCGTCGTTGGTTACGGAAACTCTAGTTCTCAACAAGATTTGTAATGTGATCCGAGCCTCAAAATTCCTGCAAAATTACAGGCTTTGTATAGTGGTTCCGTGTCGGGTATCGTCCGCACTCGGGGTTAGGGCAAATAAAGAACAAATTAACGAAAATCTGCTAAAAATGCTGGAAAGGTGAGAATGGTGGTGTGATAATCGAAATTAAAAACAATCTTTTGAGAGATGATTATGATTATCTAGAAATAAACAAATAAACTAGAAATTAACTAAATAACTGTGCTAAAATAAATTTAATTTATTAATCTGAGAATGTCAAATTACAATGATTTTGAAATAAATAAATGAAAACAACTAATGAAGCATGTAATAAACTAGAAAGCAATCAAAGAGGCTAGAGAGAGAAATTAGGTAGAAAGAGAGAGAAAATGATAGAGAGAGAAAAAGAATAAGGTAGAGAGAGAGAGAGAAATAGAGGGAGAGAACTACCTCGACCTATCGGAATGCTTGGATTCAGCAGTGGATGGGTAGCGTGGTGTTGTGCATACGTGGGTGCAAAGTTGCAGGCTGTTGAAGCGTATGGTGCAACAATGGATCTTGTGGATATCACATCCCAACAGGCCGTGGAGAGGTGAGATAACTGAACAAGTGCTTGCTGGTTTGTGGAAGGTTATTGCCTAGAGAGGCAATTGTCCAAATGAGAGGGAACACCGACTGGAGCTGTTGAGAGGAGATGACGGTGATGCTGTGCAGCACGTGGCCGCTAGGAGAGGTAAAATCGCCTACAACTGAGGATGCAAACCGAACCAGTGGTGGTCCGGCGAAAAAGGGGGGAGGAGCAGGTTGTTGCTAGTTGCAACAGTGGTGGAGAAGACGCTGGTTGAACCTGAGAAGATGGCCGGAGTATGGGCTGTGCTAATGGTGGAATGGTTGTGCAGATCTGCAACCCGGTAATGGTGGTGGCGCTAGCAGCAATAGTAGGAAGAGAGGGCGGTGGTCTGTGGTTGCAGGAGGCGGTGTGTTGCAGACGTTGCTGTCTGCACTTGAAGGTGGACTGCAGATTCCGATTTGGTGGTGCAGCCCGTGAAGCAAGGGGAGGAGCAGCAAGAAAAGAAAGAGAAAACGAAGAGAACCGGGGAAGAAGATGACCGGAGTTGCTGCCTGCAACTCCGGTGAAGATCAAAAAGAGGAAGCAGATGAAGAAAGGAAGAAAGGAAGAAAGGAAAGAAGGAGAAGAAGAACACTTACCGTTTGCTGTTGCAGGTGTGGTCCACAATCGTGAAGGCGAGATGGAAGCAGCAAGGGGAACAAGCTTCGGGATTGAGGGAGGCGTTGTTGGATCTGCAATTTGATGGCAGTAGCAACTATGGGCCGAACCTGCAAGTGTTTTGAAACATTGCTGGTTTAATGGAAAGAGGACGACCCAAACCTGAGATGGCCGGAGTTGCTGCCTGCAACTCCGGCGAAGATGAAAAGATGAAGAAGAGGAGGAAGAGAAGGAAGAAAAAGAAGGAGAAGAAGGAGGGGAAAACCTATGGAACGATTTTGGGGAAGGAGAGGAGGAGAAGGGAGAGGGATTAGGGTTCGAACGAACCCCTATCCTTCTCCTTTTAAAGCTTCCCTATTTCCTTTAATGGAAATAGGGGATTTTTGAAAATAAAAAAATCCCCTATTTCCATACTACTGAGCATTGTCCTTTGAATGAAGGATGGTCTAATCCTCTTCAGGAAGAAGTTTGTGCTTTCAGCACATACAAACCACCCACTCAGAACTCGTATAGTCAATCTTATCATCCGGACACGAGAAACCACCCTAACTTCTCCTGGCGGCCTCAGTCTACTCAACCACAAGCTCAACCTCCACATCAACCTCAGGGCATGTATCCTCCTGGGTTCAATCAACCCAATAGGCAATTCAATCAGGGACAATATCAGCAGAATCAGTACCCATCTACTCAGAACCAGCAGTTCCAACAGGGTCAATACTCTGGACAACAGAGCACATTTCAGAATCAGCAAAGAGTTCCCCAGAACTTTCAGAACCAACAGATTGTCCCAACTAATTCTTCCGCCTATAACTATAATGCCCCGATGAGCTCGAGTCGCGAATTGGTGCCTCAGCTCCCATTAGCTACCCCCCAACAGTCGGTCCCCAAACCTGGTATTGAGGACCTTCTAGCTCAACTCATTACTCAATCTATGCAACGCCTAGAGCAACAGCAACAGCAATCCATGCTTCGTCTAGAGCAACGTCTAGGTAACTTGGAAGCTGAGAAGGCTAAGGGGATCTTTCCTAGCCAACCCATTGCCAACCCTAAAGGAAATGCCAAAGGGGCAGTATATGAGATCGGATCCCAATCTCAAAGCCAGAATGAGAATTGTCAAGGGGAGGTGCAAGCTGTAACCACCCTACGATCTGGAAAAACTGTGGACATGGGAGTCCAACCACCACCGGTGCCATCTCCAGCACCCATCACTCGTACAGAGGAAACTAGTACCAATCCTACCTCTGCTTCTTCTACCTCTGCACCAACATCAGATATCCCTGTGCAGAAATCTAAGGCTAAAGACAAATCCATTTGTCGAGTAAAGCCTCCCTTCCCGGACAGACTTGTCCAAGATAAGCGGGATCAGCAATTCTCTGAGATCTTAGATGTCTTTAAAGACGTCCAGATCAATATCCCATTCCTTTCTGCTATCAAGCAAATCCCTTCCTATGCCAAATTCCTCAAGGACTTGTGCACAGTTAAGCGGCGTACGCATGTACCCAAAGCTGCCTTCTTGGCTGAAAAAGCTACAGCATTCATTCAACGCAATAGTGTGATCAAACACAAGGATCCAGGTAGCCCAACTGTCCAATGTGAAATTGGAAACAACTTTAGCTGCACTGCCTTGCTAGATTTAGGGGCTAGCGTTAACCTCATACCATTCTCGGTATATCAGCAGTTAGGACTGAAAGATATGAAGCCTACCAATGTCACCCTGAAATTGGCTGATCAGTCCATCAAGATTCCAAGAGGAATCATTGAAGATGTCCTAGTAAAAGTCGCTGACTTTTATTATCCTGTGGACTTTATCATTCTAGACACCGAGCCGTGTCAGGATAACCGCATTTCGGTCATCTTAGGCCGTCCATTCCTTGCCACCGCGAACGCACACATCGGGTGCCAGGACGGAAACATGTCCATTGCTTTCGGTAACCTCAAAGCTGAGGTCAACATCTTTCGTTTAATGCAACAAGATGCCGATCGCGAAGTGACCGATGAAATGTGTGCCGTTGAGAGTCTAATCCCGGACTCCACCGAAGATATTCTTAAGCAGTGTCTAGAACACTTTGGAGCTGACTTTGCAACAGAGTCAGCTATTTCTGATCTCAATGATCTTCTGGAGACTGCTCCACTGATAGAGATCCCCGCTCCTCTAATCGAGTTCGAGCCTCTGATAACCATGGCCAGAGAACCCATCATTCCTTTTCCTACTGAAGTCAAAACTCTTCAATCCGTGTCTTCTGTGACACCTATTTCTACTTCATCTGCTCCAATATTGGAGCTTAAGCCTCTTCCCACAGATCTTTCCTATGCCTATCTTGGTCCTTAGGAAACTTACCCTGTGATTATTGCTTCCGCTTTGTCTGAGAGTGAACGTAAGAAACTTCTCGAGCTGCTCAACGAGCACAAATCTGCGATAGGTTGGACTATAGATGATATTCGAGGCATAGACCCCTCGGTGTGCCAACATCACATCTATCTCGAGGATGAATCCAAAACCTCGCGAGAACACCAGAGGAGGTTGAACCCCGTCTTGAAGGATGTAGTCCGGGATGAGGTCCTTAAACTGTTAGATGCGGGTATCATTTATCCCATCTCCGATAGCAAATGGGTGAGCCCTATTCATGTCGTCCCTAAAAAGGCAGGATTCACAGTTGTGGAAAATGAGAACAAGGAAATGGTAACCCAGCGCCTGAAGAAAGGGTGGAGAGTCTGCATCGATTACCGACGACTCAACACCAACACTAGGAAGGACCATTTTCCTTTACCCTTCATAGACCAGATGTTGGAGAGACTAGCAGGTCATTCCTATTACTGCTTCCTTGATGGTTACTCAGGGTATAATCAAATACCCATCGCCCCTGAGGATCACGAGAAGACAACTTTCACCTGTCCCTTTGGTACTTTTGCCTACAAGCGCATGCCCTTTGGCCTCTGCAATGCACCCGCGACCTTTCAAAGGTGTATGATGAGCATATTCTCTGACATGGTGGAAAAATTCCTCGAAGTCTTTATGGACGACTTCTCAGTCTTTGGGTCATCCTTTGATGACTGTCTGAACCATCTAGGGCTTGTACTTGAACCCTGTCAGGACAAGCGACTTGTCCTCAATTGGGAGAAATGCCACTTCATGGTGAAGAAAGGCATAGTTTTGGGACATGTCATTTCCCATCAGGGCATTGAGGTCGACAAAGCTAAAATCGATATCATCTCGACCTTGCCCATTCCTAAGTCCGTACGTGACATCCGATCCTTTTTGGGACACGGAGGATTCTATAGGCGATTCATCAAGGACTTCTCTCAAATCGCTCGACCTCTGTCCCATCTTCTGGCTAAAGATAGTCCTTTTGACTTTAATGCTGACTGTGTCAAGGCATTTGAGCGTCTCAAATCTGAGCTCACTACTGCGCCCATTATCTGTCCCCCAGATTGGACTCTACCTTTCGAGGTAATGTGCGATGCTTCTGACTACGCGTTAGGCGCTGTTCTAGGGCAGAGAGTTGACAAAAGGTCACACGTGATCTACTACGTGAGCAAAACTCTTAACTCTGCCCAAATGAATTACTCCACCACTGAGAAAGAACTCCTGGCGGTAGTCTTTGCCCTTGATAAATTCCGTCAGTACCTCTTAGCCACTAAGGTGGTAGTGTACACTGATCATGCAGCCCTTCGTTATCTCATGTCGAAAAAGGAAACCAAGCCTCGATTAATTCGATGGATTCTCTTACTGCAGGAATTCGACCTCGAGATTAAGGATAAGAAAGGAACTGAGAATGTAGTGGCTGATCACTTGTCTAGACTGACTTTAGAGTCATCCTTCGACACCCAGCCCATCCCTGAAACCTTTCCAGACGAACAACTGTTCGCCATCTCCGTTCATCCATGGTATGCTGACATTGTCAACTACCTTGTCACCGAAGAAATGCCTTCACACTGGTCAAAACAGGACAAAAGCCAATTCCTAGCAAGAGTTAAGTACTACTCCTGGGATGACCCTTATTTGTATAAATACTGTCCTGACCAGATCATTCGTCTCTGTGTCCCTGAGTCGGACCAACTCAATATCTTGTCCTCATGTCATGACCAACCTTGTGGTGGTCATTTCAGCACTAAGAAGACTGCAGAAAAAGTGCTGCAATGCGGATTCTACTGGCCCACATTATTTAAAGATGCCCATATCTACTGCAAAACCTGTCCTAATTGCCAGCATCTAGGCCGCATCTCCCAGAGGAACATGATGCCCCTAACTCCAATCCAGGTCGATGAAATATTTGACATCTGGGGCATCGACTTCATGGGCCCCTTTCCCGTTTCCTATGGTTTTGAGTACATTCTCCTTGCGGTAGACTATGTATCCAAATGGATAGAAGCCATTCCCACCAAGACCAATGACCACAAAGTGGTGGTCAAATTCCTAAAGGAGTTCATCTTCGCCCGATTCGGTGCCCCTAAGGCCATCATTAGTGATGGGGGCACCCATTTCTGCAATAGGATATTCGAGAAATTAATGAAAAAGTATGGGGTAACCCACAAGGTTGCCCTAGCTTATCATCCACAGACTAGTGGTCAAGTAGAGGTTTCTAATCGTCAGATCAAGCAGATCTTGGAGAAGACAGTCAATACCACACGTAAAGACTGGTTTACTCGTCTCACTGATGCTTTATGGGCATACAGAACCGCCTACAAGACCCCACTCAATATGTCTCCCTATCGTCTCGTCTTTGGGAAACCCTGTCATCTACCGGTAGAGATTGAACATCGGGCTCTGTGGGCCATTAAGAAGCTCAACTTCGACCTCGACTTTGCAGGGGAAGAGCGAAAACTTCAAATGAATGAGTTAGAAGAACTCAGAAATGATGCCTACAACTTGTCCAAGAATTACAAAGCCAAAATGAAGTGTATACATGACAAGAGCATCCTCAAGAAAGAGTTCTATCCAAGACAGAAGGTCCTTCTTTATAATTCTCGTCATCATCTCTTCCCTGGGAAACTGAAATCTAGGTGGACCGGTCCTTATACGGTCACCGCAGTCACACCCTTCGGGGCAATCACTATTGAGGATCCCAAGGATCACTCCTCATTCCAGGTCAATGGTCAGCGTCTTAAGCAATTCCATGAACTTGATGTGTCGTTCATTCAGACTTTTGAAATTGATCTCATCGATCTTGTTTATGTCGACTGATGATCCACTCAGTCTCCTGTGCTCCAACTTGGTCGGGGGTGCCTGTCACCCCCGTCATGTCTGGCTGAAGACGTAAAACTTAGCGCTTTCGGAAAGGCAATTCCGGTATTCCTAGAGTACATGAGTCTCATGCATTTGTTATTATTGTTATATCTTTGGAAATGCAGGTACATTCATTCTTCCGATCATCAGGTATCACTCACTGTCGAGTTTCTGCTGACTTGGTAACATCCTCCCTGATCCTTTGCATCATCATCACCGATTTTTCATCATTTTATGTCCCGGTCATGAGCACCGAGGACGGTGCTGTATTTTGGTTGGGGGTGGGTATTTACCAAAACTCATGTCTCTAAAAAAAAAAAAAAAAAAAAAAAAAAAAAACTCATTTTTGGGGTGATTTCCGATGTTCTCCAAAAGTTTTCTAGAATTTCAAAAATGTGTCAAATACCCTGACTTTGATTAGCTAAAAACCTTCGTTAAGTCAGTATTGAGGATGTCAATTTTTGTTAGCATCGAGTCAAGTCAGGCGTGACTACAGCAGGTTTGAAAACTCAGATTTGGCACAATTGTACACTATCAACATCAGAGTCATCCTAAGTTTTGAAACTCTAGAGATCCTGTGAGAATAATTGTGGAGACCTAACCCAGTGAGCTTTTGAGCCTTTAATCATTTCAGAGAGTTATACAATAATCCTGAGTCACAAGATGACTCACTATTCTTCATGCCCGCAATATTCGTTGAGAGATCTCATTATCTTTTGCTTCGATCATAAAACTCGGAACGACATCAACATTGGATTACTGAAAGTAGGGTTTTTCCGCGACGTTGGTTACGGAAACCCTAACTTCAACACATTTTTAATTTATCCGAGACATTTAACCTGTAAAATGAGCAGTTTTGCATAGTGGCTCGTGTCGGATGTCGATCCGCACTCGGGATTAGTCGGATTAGCGCAAATAAGAACATAAAATGACAGAAAATTTCCTGAAAATGGAACACAATTTTATTCAAATAAACTTCATTCAATCAAAATTGTCTTTTACAGCAAAAATCTAACAAAATAACTAAACTAGAAAGCATTAAAAGAGATTAGGGTAGAGAGAGAGGATGAATTGAGAGAAAGACAACCTAGAGAGAGAAATCAAGAATAGGAGAGAGAAAATAGAAAGAGAAAATGAGGAAAGGCCTAGAGAGAGGAAGAGAGTGAGAAGATCTAGAGAGAGAATCTAAAGAGAAGGATAAAGAATGGAGATGAAACCTACCTTGTGGTCTTACCATGAGGTGGAGATTGACCGGCAAAGAGAACCTGCCAATGGAGTGATGATGCTCCGGTCATTGATGGTCAACCAAGTGGGAAGCCCGAAGAGGGTGCATGGTGGTGCTCCGGCCAAAGAGGAGTGGGTTGAAGAAGCCACAGGCTCGCATCTGGTGGAGCTTGTGAGAAGCTTGGTGGAAAGAAGGAGGTTATGGCTTGCTGTCCAACGTGGTTGGCTTGCAAGTTATGAAGCCCTACCTGTTCTTCTTCACTGGAGAGCTACTCTTTTGAGGCAAGAATGGAGGTTGCTGACCATCAACCCAACGAAGATGGTGGTGCTGTCCAGCAGCTAGGAGAAGACGAGGTGCTCTCCGCCTAGTTTTTCAAGCGGTGCTTGAAGGTGGAGGTGGATGCAAGAGGTGTGCGTGCAGGTGGTGGAGCACGTTGTGGATGAATCTAACGGCCTGCTCTATTGCAGGCCGTGAAGATGGTGATGGATATAGTCGTGCTGCCCACAGGTGAGATGGTGTGGTGGTTAGCTGTGGAGGAAGGGAGGCGCTAGGGGACGTGGTGGCTGGCGTTGGACGGTGCAAGGAGGGGATGGAACCCACCGTTCTTTCCCTCTTTTTTTTTATTTCTTTTTCTGTTTTTGGTGAGAGAGGCGAGGGTGAAGTGGTAAATGGTAGCTTGGGTGCCGTGGAGCTGGAATGGTATTAGGTGCAGCAGGGTATAGCCGCTGTAATGGAGGTTTCCGGCGAGCTTCTCGCCGTAGAAGACGACCGGAGTTGCACCTGCAACTCCGGTGGAATTAAAAGAGAAGAAGAAGAAGAAGGCTGAGGATAAAAAAAAGAAGAAGAAAACGATGAGGAAGGAGAAGAAAACTAAGAGGAAGAAGACGGATAGGAGGAGAGGGGGAGGAAGACGTGCTGGCGGTGGAGACGACGACCGGAGTTGCTGTCTGCAACTCCGGTGAGCTAAGAAGACAAAGAAGACGCAGCAGAAAAAAAAAAAAAGGAGAAGAAGAAGAAGAAGAAGAAGAAGGAAGGGAAGAGAGGAGGAGGAAAGAAGAGAAGGAAGAAGAAGAGGGGGAGGACCCTCACCAGCTAGCTGTGGTGAGGACGGTGGTGGCGCTCGGTTCGCCGGCCGGAGTTGCAGACCTGCAACTCCAGCAACAAAAACAAGAAAACGAAGAAGAAGAAGAGGAGGAGGAAGAGGAGAAGAAGAAGAAGAAGAAGAAGAAGAAGAAGAAGAAGAAGGAGCTCCACTCCTCACCGGCGATGGCGCGCCGGAGGAGAAGACGAAGGGGAAAGGGAAGAGGAAGAAGAGGTGTCCGAGCTGCGGGGGGGGAAGAAGAGGTGGAGAGGGGAGAGGGATTAGGGTTCGAACGAACCCTCCCTTCTCCCCTTTAAAGCTTCCCTATTTCCATTAATGGAAATAGGAGATTTTTGAAAATAAAAAAAATAAGAAAAATATTTTTTATGGGGAATCTCCCCAATTAGTGGACCCCCCATTTAATTAAAATTATTTTGAAATTCGCGGGGTCCACTAACTGGTCGGACAGCGGGTCGATGAAGATGGGCCCGGCTATTGGCCCGTATGGATTGATGATGTCCATAATCTCACAAGATGATGTGACAGACAGTTTGATGGCGATCGGATGGATGGTGACTTGATTGGGGCTCAGATTGGTAGATCGACAGATCTAGAGAGATCCAACGGTCCGATTGAAGATCCAACGGTCCGATGGAAGATCCAATGGTCAGAAAGCTAAGGGGGATGAGATAGAGCCGATGGGTAGGAGTTCTGGGGTTAGGTCAGTAGATTCGAGGATCGAGAGATGAAGAGAGAGAGAGAATAAGAAGAGATGAGAGAAAAAGTATCAAAAAAATGGAAAAAAGCACTGGCGGAGGGTCTGGAACCCTGGTCTTCACTGTGACCATCCTCACGCTTCTCCAGTAGAGTCGACTATCATTCTTTGTTGACTCATGTGGCTTTAAACGCTTTGGTCCGTCTCTTGGTCATTGGCTCTCCTGCTCTCTTCGTTCTTTGGGCCGGTTTTTTGGTCCTCTTATTCAGCCCATATTTGGCCCATATCTTCTAGTCATATCATGTGGGCTCTTTAAGCTTTGATAATGGGCTTTCATGATCGATTTGGGCCCACAAGTCTCGAGAATCGTCCCATCGGGGTTTCCTGTGACAGAAGAAGCGCGTAATGAGACTCTATCAGAATGACTACATGTCTAGACTTCCGAAAATGTGTTTAATGCATGCAAATATACCATTTCGTCCAGAAAAGTATGTTCTACGCAACGCAAGAGACTCTTACGTAGAAAAGTGGATAATTAGAGCAGTTTTACGTAGGAGAGTGCGATAACGCTAACAGGATAAGTGCTTAAAATAAGTACTTTTGAGCGAATATCAATTACTACGACAGAACCTTCTCTATATCTAGTCAAGACAGTATACATGATAGTACAAACCCTAGAAAATGATTTAGGCCATTTTTTCTGAACCATTCAGCCTTTTTACTCACCTAAATTATACTTCACTAGAAACCCTTTGAACCTTTCTATAAAAGCCTTTTCTTTGCAAACCCATCAACCTAAAATCTAGTCCAGCTACGAAACATGACTGGCTACCCTTATTTTGAGATGAAAAAAAAAAAAAAAAAAAAAAAAAAGAATAACTGATGTGGGTGTACCGTGAAAAAGAAAAGTAAAGAAGAAGAATCAAAAGGAAAAGAAAGTGGTTCAAGCCAAAAACAAAATATAGAAAGAAAGTATGAAGAAGAGCTGAAAAGAAATTGAGCAGTCTCAGAAATATCAAGAAAAAGAGAAAAATACGAAAAAGGAAAAAGAACCAGATCATGGTGTTACGCCGCAGGAAAAATTTTAGAAAAGGGCAATATCCTCTCAAGATCTTTGAAATCCTGCATTCCTTTATCTCTCTACACCTGACCTAAGCCTCATTACAACTCAGGAAAGTCCTACTTGATTCTAGGATAGTACGATCATAAAATGTGGAGATTGGAGAAAGAGAAGCTATAGAGTTTGATCTGACGTTCCCGAGTGAAGTGGTATTCCAATCATGAGATCTTCTTCTGTTAAAGATGTCCTTCCTTCAAATAAAACATATGTGAGATGTTTTGCCTCTTTATATTAAATACATCTCCTCACATATAAATTGAGAGAAAAGAAGAAAACCCTTCTTGTGTGATTCTATTCTGAGTGCTAAACATGTGAGATTTGAGGTCGAGGCAGAAAAACTTAGAGGTGATCTGGAAATCTTTACTGTCGGATGATGAGAATGTTGAGCACACACACACGCAGAGTCTGACTATTCTGGATCATGATTATCAGTCTGTAGTCTTGCCAAAACTTTCAAACTCTTCGCTAGCATGTAACTATTTTTGCATCCATTCAATAATTTGACGAACGGTGTTTTCCCTGAGCTAATTTGAAAAAGTGTGCAGCATGTGTAGAGAGCCCTTTTAAGCTCATTTATTTCGCACTAATTGCCAAGGATTGGCAATATGCTGGTTGGGGGTTGTGATATTCGCTCAAAAGTGCTTATTTTAAGCAATTATCCTTTTAGCGTTATTGCATTCTCCTACGTAAAATACTCTATTTACCTACTTTTCTACGTAAGAGTCTCTTGTGTTGCGTAGAACACACTTTTCTGGACGAAATGGTATATTTGCATGCATTAAACACATTTTCGGAAGTCTAGACATGTAGTCATTCTGATAGAGTCTCATTACGCGCTTCTTCTGTCGCAGGAAACCCCGATGGGACAATTCTCGAGACTTGCGAGCCCACATCGATCAGGAAAGCCCATTATCAAAGCTTAAAGAGCCCACATGCTATGACTAAAAGATATGGGCCAACTATGAGGAGCAAAAAGCCGGCCCAAAGAACGAAGAGAGCAGGAGAGCCAATGACCAAGAGACGGACCAAAGCGTTTAAAGCCACATGAGTCAGCAAAGAATGATAGTCGACTCTATTGGAGAAGCGTGAGGATGGTCGTAGTGAAGACCAGGGTTCCAGACCCTCCGCCAGTGCTTTTTTCCATTTTTTTGATACTTTTTCTCTCATCTCTTCTTATTCTCTCTCTCTCTTCATCTCTCGATAATCGAATCTACTGACCTAACCCCAGAACTCCTACCCATCGGCTCTATCTCATCTCTCTTAGCTTTCTGACCATTGGATCTTCCATCGGACCGTTGGATCTTCAATCAGACCGTTGGATCTCTCTAGATCCGTCGATCTCCCAATCTGAGTCCCAATCAAGTCACCATCCATCCGATCGCCATCAGACTGTCTGTCACATCATCTTGTGAGACGATGGACATCATCAATCCATGAGGGCCAATAGCCGGGCCCATCTTCATCGACCCGCTGTCCGACCAGTTAGTGGATCCCGCGAATTTCAAAATAATTTTAATTAAATGGGGGGTCTACTAATTGGGGAGATTCCCCATAGAAAAGTAGGTTTTTACTTAAAAAAATATATATATATATATATATATTTTTCTTATTTTTTTATTTTCAAAAATCCCCTATTTCCATTAAAGGAAATAGGGAAGCTTTAAAAGGAGAAGGATAGGGGTTCGTTCGAACCCTAATCCCTCTCCCCTCTCCTCCTCTCCTTCCCCAAAATCGTTCCATAGGTTTTCCCCTCCTTCTTCTCCTTCTTTTTCTTCCTTCTCTTCCTCCTCTTCTTCATCTTTTCATCTTCGCCGGAGTTGCAGGCAGCAACTCCGGCCATCTCAGGTTTGGGTCGTCCTCTTTCCATTAAACCAGCAATGTTTCAAAACACTTGCAGGTTCGGCCCATAGTTGCTACTGCCATCAAATTGCAGATCCAACAACGCCTCCCTCAATCCCGAAGCTTGTTCTCCTTGCTGCTTCCATCTCGCCTTCACGATTGTGGACCACACCTGCAACAGCAAACGGTAAGTGTTCTTTTTCTCCTTCTTTCCTTTCTTCCTTTCTTCATCTGCTTCCTCTTTTTGATCTTCACCGGAGTTGCAGGCAGCAACTCCGGTCATCTTCTTCCCCGGTTCTCTTCGTTTTCTCTTTCTTTTCTTGCTGCTCCTCCCCTTGCTTCACGGGCTGCACCACCAAATCGGAATCTGCAGTCCACCTTCAAGTGCAGACAGCAACGTCTGCAACACACCGCCTCCTGCAACCACAGACCACCGCCCTCTCTTCCTACTATTGCTGCTAGCGCCACCACCATTACCGAGTTGCAGATCTGCACAACCATTCCACCATTAGCACAGCCCATACTCCGGCCATCTTCTCAGGTTCAACCAGCGTCTTCTCCACCACTGTTGCAACTAGCAACAACCTGCTCCTCCCCCCTTTTTCGCCGGACCACTACTGGTTCGGTTTGCATCCTCAGTTGCAGGCGATTTTACCTCTCCTAGCGGCCACGTGCTGCACAGCATCATCGTCATCTCCTCTCAACAGCTCCAGTCGGTGTTCCCTCTCATTTGGACAGTTGCCTCTCTAGGCAATAACCTTCCACAAACCAGCAAGCACTTGTTCAGTTATCTCACCTCTCCACGGCCTGTTGGGACGTGATATCCACAAGATCCATTGTTGCACCATACGCTTCAACAGCCTGCAACTTTGCACCCACGTATGCACAACACCACGCTACCCATCCACTGCTGAATCCAAGCATTCCGGTAGGTCGAGGTAGTTCTCTCCCTCTATTTCTCTCTCTCTCTCTACCTTATTCTTTTTCTCTCTCTATCATTTTCTCTCTCTTTCTACCTAATTTCTCTCTCTAGCCTCTTTGATTGCTTTCTAGTTTATTACATGCTTCATTAGTTGTTTTCATTTATTTATTTCAAAATCATTGTAATTTGACATTCTCAGATTAATAAATTAAATTTATTTTAGCACAGTTATTTAGTTAATTTCTAGTTTATTTGTTTATTTCTAGATAATCATAATCATCTCTCAAAAGATTGTTTTTAATTTCGATTATCACACCACCATTCTCACCCTTCCAGCATTTTTAGCAGATTTTCGTTAATTTGTTCTTTATTTGCCCTAACCCCAAGTGCGGACGATACCCGACACGAACCACTATACAAAGCCTGTAATTTTGCAGGAATTTTGAGGCTCGGATCACATTACAAATCTTGTTGAGAACTAGGGTTTCCGTAACCAACGACGCGGAAAAAACCTACTTTCATGCACCGCACAACAACTCCTATCTTGGCGGAGATCCACCCACAATGCTCGCCATTACATCAATATGGCTCCTTCTCCGATCATCGGGCCGATCCAAATGCTTCCGGTAAGTGCGTATAAGGTAATCTTCTTCCTTCCTCACTTTCTCTCTCTACTCCTACTTTCTCTCTCTACCTAGTTTCTCTCACTTTCTCTCTCTAGACGGCATGGAAGGGACGTGACATCCCTAATCCTGTGTTCTCTCTCTAGAGTGAGATTTCTCTCTCTAAGTCCATTTTCTCTCTCTAGATCCTCTTTCTACTTTCTCAGGCCGATCGCCTATTCACTTGGCCGACTCCTTTCGGCGAGTGAAAAGGTGAGCTTTTTAGGGCACATTATAGTACATTAGCCAATTCACATCTACCTTGTCGGCCGGTAAGAGTCGATGTGGATTCCATGATTGAGTAGCATTCCATGAAATTTGGACGGTCCTCTTCTTGATCGGTAGCGCCCTTAGCTCCAAAGGTCATGGGATGCTTCTCTGTCAAAACCCTTCTCCACGATTGAAGCATTCATCGGAGTCTTGGACGATCCTCTTCTTGATCGGTAGCGCCCTTAGCTCTGAGATTTTAATGGACGTTTCTTTCCCTTACCCCTTCTCTCGATTGAGTAGCATTCCATGAAATTTGGACGGTCCTCTTCTTGATCGGTAGCGCCCTTAGCTCCAAAGGTCATGGGATGCATCTCTGTCAAAACCCTTCTCTTGATTGAAGCATTCATCGAAGTCTTGGACGATCCTCTTCTTGATCGGTAGCGCCCTTAGCTCTGAGATTTCAATGGACGTTTCTTTCCCTTACCTCTTCACCTCTCATCCCTTTACATGCTTTCTTACATGCTTTCTTTATTTCTGTTATTTTGATTTATGTACGCACTCCTTGATGATTAATGAAGTTGTTTTTGATATTTTGGTGTTCTGAATCTCAAATGAATGTTGTTTTTAAATCGACTCGCCCTTCTCATCTCTTCCACCATTCTCATTTCTCTCTGTATATTATTTGTCAGTTTTAATTCCTTATTGTGCTAACTCACACCGAGTGCGGATCGACATCCGACACGTACTGCTATACAAGTTACATTTTGCAGATAATCGGATTTTACAAATATTGTTGAAGTTAGGGTTTCCGAATTAACGACGCGGAAAAATCCATCTTTCAAATGGCGCCGTTGCCGCTTGGTGTACAGGAATGCATAAAGGAATGAAGACGACGAAAATGGAAAGATCCGGACATTTGGAAACTTTCTATTTGCAGATTTTTAGTATTATTTTATTATGCCTCGGAAGGCCGGGTGCGAAGTTGTAATCGGACACCTTGATTAGTACCATATCTAGATGTGTGTTCGAGGGTTTTAGAAACCCTTGATTGAGTGCCTAACTCACAAAAAAATTAAAAAATTTAAAAATGCTAGTTTCCATTTCTGCACATTTTAGGATATTCACATATGGGAAGATTGCATTTTTGGATGCTTTCCAAATCGGGAAGTTTCCTTCTTTGCAAGGTTTCCATTCCTGGGAAATTTCTTTGGAATCGAGCTTATTTGGAAAAATTTCGAATTGGACGAAATTCCATACTTAGTAATTCTTATTTTTAGAGGATTTCTAGATGTGGAAGGTCCCCTTTTTGGAAGGTTTCCAACACGGGAAGAAACCCTAATTTTAGCAAGTTTTCAGATTTAGGAAACTACTAATTTTAGAGAATTTTCCTAACTTGGAGAAACAATAAATTGGAAAGGTCTATTAGGGGGTTGATAGTTGTTTAGTCAACTCTCATTAATAGTAACTTTCCAATTTACCTTGCCTTATTGATTGATTGATTGCTTACCCACACAAGGCAGGGACATTCCAAAAAAATATATATTCCCACACCCTAGACCCATATCATATACTAATTCGTATGCAGGATTGCGATTCTAAATGCGGGTAGGGAGCGAAAGCTCACTACGAAGGAATCAGGCCCAAGCCCATGAAGATACCCCTCCCTACCCCAAAGAGGCGACCCCGTGGCGTGGCCCGCGGGAGGTAAGTCCCTTCCCTCGCCTTGAGAGCGATACTGTGCTATTGGGTGATTATTATGCAGCATTTCTATTTGCTTCTTGCATAAACTTCTTCGCACTGTGTGGATGTGGCCGCTAATTAATGAACCCTAATTGAGCAGACCCAGCTCTAACTTGAAACTGGTGGGATTTCATCACCCACCTCATCATTCCAGCTGATTTTGATCCCCAAGATCCACTCTAATAAAAAGAATCAAGAGCTAGAGCCATAATAGATCGGTGTTCTAGGACACCCCTTCACGTGGTATTTCCATCCATCCCAGGTCGAATAAGTCCACGAGCGCGGGTCCCTGTTGTCTAACACACCCAAAGGTCCCTACTACTCAAGTATACCGAGTTCACCAGTGGCTTCCCTGGTTCTTTGTTGGTCTGCTTATTTGTTGGGTTAGGAACACAAACCAACCCTAGCTTATACTAATGGAACACTCATCTCCATTGCTTGACAAATCCGGTTAGTCTGGGGCGTACTTAAGTCAGCCAATGTGCCGCACGTCTGTCTAGGCTTCGGATTATCTTGTGATCAATTTGAGTTAGTACTGAAGCATTTGCTTTGAAGAGTGTATCCCAGTGAGAACCCAAGAGCGACAAAGTTAGTCCGGCGGTTAACAAGATAAACCAGTGGTCCGCCCACTGTCATAATCTACAATACCCCACAAACTAACAAGATAAATCCTCAAAACATATACTGATTTGTTTTAGACATAGGATTATCTTGCTTGCCCTATGTGCATCATTTAGGATCACTACTCCAGTGTCTCCTCGTAACCGATTCTATGGCTTATTTCTATGGTTTCAACTGCCACATCGTTTGATTCGATCTGAGAGTCTTTCGATCTTCAACACCATAATCTTGGATAGGGGTGCTTACTGTATACCCCACTGGAGTCTGCTCCACAAAATCCATCCCCGATACACATTGTGTCTTCGGCTCTACTAACCATGGTCAGAGAATCCCTTTGCTAGGTGTCTTACTGATGAGAGAACTGCTACTGCAATCCCATACCCGCTCCTCTTTCAGAGTTTGCGGCTCTGTTAACCACGGTCAGAGAAACCTCTCAATCTCTTCTGAGAAAGAACCTACCTGTACTACTGCTGGGTTTGGTTAGCTCAAATGGAAGCGTTATTGCTCCAACTGATGAGCTGGATAACTGATGATTCACTCAGTCTCCCTGTGCTTCAACTTGGTTGGGGGTGCTTATCACTCCCGTCGTGTCTGGCTGAAGACGTAAAACTTAGCGCTTTCGGAAAGGCAATTCCGGTATTCGTAGTTACATGAGTTGCATGCATATTTGCTATATCTATCTTTCATGCAGGTACCTTCAATACAGAAAATCATCTGGTACTAGACAGTTTCATTTCATGCCCCATTGGTAACATCATCCCTAAACTTCTTGCATCATTATCGCTATTTCATCAATTTTTTTGGTCCCGGTCATGAGCACCGAGGACGGTGCTATATTTTGGTTGGGGGTGGGTATTTACCAAATCTCATGTTTTCATTTTGATAAAATTCCAAAAAAATAATAAAATATAAAAAAAAAAAAAAAAACCATTGTATTTTTTGGGTGTTTTCCGATGATTTTCAATATTTTCTAGAACTTCCAAAATGTGTCAAATACCCTGACTTTTATTAGTTAGAAATATCCGTGAAATCATTTTATAAAGGATGACATTTTTCGTGTTACATGCTAGCTTTGAGACAAGTCAAGTCAAGCGTGACTACAGCAGATTTGAAAACTTAGAAAAACTCAGATTTGACACAAATTGTACATATTTTTCATCAGAGTCATCCTAAGTTTAGAATCTCTAAAGATCCTAGAAGAATATTTGTGGAGACCTAATCCAGTGCGCTTTCGAGCCTTTCATCATTTCAGAGGGTTATACTACAATTCCGAGTCACAAGATGACTCACTATTTCTTCATGTCCGCAATATTTTGTTGAAAGATCTCATTATCCTTTGTATTGATCATGGAACTCGGAACGACATCAAAATTAGATTATTACGACAGAACCTTTTTCTATATCTATTCAAAACATGCTACATGAGAGTGCAAACCCTAGAAAATGATTTAGGCCATCTTTTTAAACCTTTCAGCCTTTTTAGTTTACCTTAAATCTCTATCGTTTGAAACCCTTCTGAGCCTTTATAAAAAGCCTTTCCTTGTTAAGCCCATTAACCTATAACCCAATCCAGTTACGAAGTAGGACTCGCGACCCTACTTCTGAGAAGGATAGAGAAATGATTGATATGGGTATACCATGAAAAGAAAAGTCAAGAAAAATCAAAGAAAAGGAAAGTGGTTCAAGCTGAAAAGAAAAGATGAAAAGAAAGTATAGAAAAGAGCTGAAAACAAAAATGAGCAGTCTCAAAAATATCGAGAAAAATAGAAAAATACAAAAGAAGGGAAAGAAACAGATAATGGTGCTATACCCATAGGAAAATACAAGAAAATCGAGATATCCTCTCAGAAGCTTTTGAAATCCTGTATCCCCTTATTTTTCTACACCTGACCTAAGCCTCATTACAACTCATGAAAGTCCTACTTGATTCTAGGATAGCACGATCATAAAATGTGGAGAGTGGAGAAAGAGAAGCTATAGAGTTTGACCTAACGTTCCCGAGTAAAATGATATTCCTTTCATGAGATCTTCTTCTGTTAAAAATGTCCTTCCTTCAAAACAATACATATGTGAGATATTTGTTTTTATCAATATGTCTCCTCACATATAAATTGAGAGAAAAGAAATAAAACCACTGACGAGTGATCATTTCTGAGTGTTTTACAAGTGAGATTTGAGATCAAGGCATACAATCTTTTAGGTGATTTGGAACTCTTAACTGTCGGATGATGATAATGTTGACCACACACACACGTTGAGTCTGACTATTCTGGGTCATGATTATCAGTCTATAGTCTTGTCAAAACTTCTTGACTATCTACTAGCTTGTAACTGTTTTTGCATCCATATGATAATTTGACGAACGGTGATTTCCCTGAGCTAATATAAAAAGTGTGCAGCATGTGCAGAGCCCTTTTAAGCTCATTTATTTTGCACTAATTGCCAAGGATTGGCAATATGTTGGCTGGGGGTTGTGATATTCGCTCAAAAGTGCTTATTTTAAGCCATTATCCTTTAGCGTTATCGCACTCTCCTACGTAAAATTTCCATATTTATCTACGTTTCAACGTAAGAGTCGCTTTCATTGCGTAGAATACACTTTTCTGGACGAAATGGTATATTTGCATGCTTTAAACGCATTTCTGGAAGTCTAGATATGAAGCCATTTCGATTAAGTCTCATTACGTGCTTTTCTCTCGCAGGAAACCCGATCAGGAGATTTTCGAGACTTGTGGACCCACGATCAAACATAGAAGCCTAATATCAAAGCTTAAGGAGCCAACAGGCTATGACTAGAAGATACAGGCCAAGTACGGGTCAAGTCAGAGGATCATAGAGCCAGATAAAGAACCAAGAGAGAGGCAAAGCTGAAGACCAAGAGACGGGCCAAAGTGATTCAAAGCCGTACCAACTGACATAAAATGACGGCTTACGTAATTAGTGAAGCTGACAGAAGATTACATTGAAGATCAGGGTTTAAGACCCTTCGCCAGCTCTTTTGTCTTTATTTTGTATTATTTTCTCTCTCATCTAGCCTAATTCTATCTCCATCTCTCTAGACCTTAGCATCCTACCATTAGATCATCATATCCCCCGTCCGATCCTTAGATCGACCGCCCCGATCCTCAGATCGATCATCTTAACCCTCTGATCTCCATCATCTAACTACTAATTCTCTCTCCTCTAGCTCCATCCCATCTCACATAGCTTTTCCACCATTAGATCTTCTTTCTGGCCGTTAGATCATCCATCCGACCGTTGGATCTCTCCAGATCCGACGGTTGGCTAATCTTGGCCCATCCCCATTAGAAACCTCAATATCCCATCTTAGTGGCTAAGTGGCCCACAAGCCTAATGGCAAAAAGGGCCCACTAAATAAACCCACGGTCTTGTCTGAATAGGCCCAATGCATGCTCTAATCCAACGGCCTTTATAAACATTAGGCCCACAGCCTAACTTATAAGGCCAAGGCCTCATAGAATGAGCCAAGGCTTCAAAAGCCCAAACACAAGCCCACAGCCCATGGTGTGGCCCATCATCCATACCCATGAGGGAGAAGAGGTCATTCTTGACCGATTCTCTCTCCAACAAATCCCACGGCTTTATTGTAGTTGGAATGAGGGAGAAATGGTCTCCCATGACCATTTCCCCTCAATGACCCACGTGGATCCCTCTAATCCTACAACTAACTCCCCTACTTCTATGACAAAACCAACTCTCTCCTTTTCCTATATCTCTCTCTAACCCACGCTCATTGAGGTTAAATCTCTCTCATTGGTAAAGAGGAAGAACCGTGAGCTCCTCCCTATCATTTGCTCGTCCACCATGGTGTGCAAGACCACCGTCTCTCCCACTCTACCTGCTGGTATTCTTCAACTACAGGTGCACCTACAGATCCATCTTCACCACCGTTTTGGGCAGACCTGCAACTCCGGCAGGTCTGCAACCTTCTCCAACCGGACAACAACTCCTTGGCAGCACCTGCAAGTGCACTAGCAGATCTGGAACCGACGTAAGCGTCCTCTCCTCCTTGCTAAACTACGGCCTCCACAACAGCAGCGGTGTTCCTCCTCACGCCAGCCACCACGCACCCTGGTTCGGGCCTCTCTCATGAAGCACCAACAAGCCATGGGAAACCGTAGCCCCCTCTTCCTTGGAATCACCGGTGAATCTTCCACCTCCATTAACGCTAGCGTCCTCACCTGCTAGTGTTCTCCACGTTGCTAGAGTTGCAAACCTGCAACTCCAGCAAGCCGTTAACTCTCTCTTCCACCAGCAACCTTTCCTCTCACAGCACCCACGGTGCGTTGCTGCTGTTCAGCACACTAGCAGGGATCAACTCGGCCGTTTCATCTCCATCATCTTCACACTACAACACAGAGTTGCAGGTTTTCGATCTTCATCTTCTCCATGCAGCGCCTCCACAAACCGCTGGACTGTAACTCCGGCGAGCACCATTAACGCCGGAGCAAAGTTCTCCAACACAACAGCCACCTCACGGTTCCTCTATTTTTGCAGAAACACCAGCGCCTGCACAATGCTCCATCTTCTTCTTCTTCTTCTTCTTCTTTTTCTTTTTCTTCTTCTTCTTCTTCTTCCTCCACAGCCAACAGCCACCTGCTGGCCGGACTGCCTCCCCTTATCCTCCTCCAAGCCGGGTAGCAACCACCAGTGCACCACTGTGCACGTGATTCTCACCATTGCCACCACGTTGCAAGGTGTAACCCCTTGCACCTGCTCTTGACTTCACCGGACTGCACACCAGCACGTCCTTGCTGTCCTCCCCATCACCAGCAAGCATGAAAGCTCCACAGCTTTCCTTCATGGCCAGCACATACATGCACCGCCCCTTGCTAGTGTCTCCGCGGACCTACAAGTCCAGGACATGGACCTTTCCTCCACCGTGAAACTCCCTTCTTCCATGTCGGTCTCCCAATCACCATTGCCCTCCAGAGATCACAACAACGTTGCTGCTCCGGGAAACCACCTCGCCTGCAACTCCATCTTCTCCCAGTTGCAACTTCAACCGGTGGTGTTTCTAGCACAACCTTCCAGCAATCTTCGTGGACATCTTTCTCCTCACGATGATGCTGCTGCTCCAACATGCAACCGCCCTGCACCTTCCAGCCACCGTGGATCTCCCTCTCTTAGGCACATGTTAGCACCACCACCGTCAAGCACCTCAATCAACGGCACTTTCTCCTCTCTGAGTACCGTTGATGCATAACCCAAGCACCTATTGGACCACCTTCACTTGCTGCCATGCACACCATCTTGTGCCAATAGATCTCCACCATGTCACCAGTTGTGTGCTTCTTTCTACCTCTACAGGGTAGCAACCACTTCATCCATGGCGATCCACCAACTTTTGGCTTTCTCTTGGCCAAACCCGATCACTTGCTGCCACGAGAACCACCCATGCAATTCCGGGCACATGCATTCCATGTGGCCGTTTCTCATGCACCGCACAACAACTCCTATCTTGGCGGAGATCCACCCACAATGTTCGCCATTACATCAATATGGCTCCTTCTCCGATCATCGGGCCGATCCAAATGCTTCCGGTAAGTGCGTACAAGGTAATCTTCTTCCTTCCTCACTTTCTCTCTCTACTCCTACTTTCTCTCTCTACCTAGTTTCTCTCACTTTCTCTCTCTAGACGGCATGGAAGGGACGTGACATCCCTAATCCTGTGTTCTCTCTCTAGAGTGAGATTTCTCTCTCTAAGTCCATTTTCTCTCTCTAGATCCTCTTTCTACTTTCTCAGGCCGATCGCCTATTCACTTGGCCGACTCCTTTCGGCGAGTGAAAAGGTGAGCTTTTTAGGGCACATTATAGTACATTAGCCAATTCACATCTACCTTGTCGGCCGGTAAGAGTCGATGTGGATTCCATGATTGAGTAGCATTCCATGAAATTTGGACGGTCCTCTTCTTGATCGGTAGCGCCCTTAGCTCCAAAGGTCATGGGATGCTTCTCTGTCAAAACCCTTCTCCACGATTGAAGCATTCATTGGAGTCTTGGACGATCCTCTTCTTGATCGGTAGCGCCCTTAGCTCTGAGATTTCAATGGACGTTTCTTTCCATTACCCCTTCTCTCGATTGAGTAGCATTCCATGAAATTTGGACGGTCCTCTTCTTGATTGGTAGCGCCCTTAGCTCCAAAGGTCATGGGATGCATCTCTGTCAAAACCCTTCTCTTGATTGAAGCATTCATCGAAGTCTTGGACGATCCTCTTCTTAATCGGTAGCGCCCTTAGCTCTGAGATTTCAATGGACGTTTCTTTCCCTTACCTCTTCACCTCTCATCCCTTTACATGCTTTCTTACATGCTTTCTTTATTTCTGTTATTTTGATTTATGTACGCACTCCTTGATGATTAATGAAGTTGTTTTTGATATTTTGGTGTTCTGAATCTCAAATGAATGTTGTTTTTAAATCGACTCGCCCTTCTCATCTCTTCCACCATTCTCATTTCTCTCTGTATATTATTTGTCAGTTTTAATTCCTTATTGTGCTAACTCACACCGAGTGCGGATCGACATCCGACACGTACTGCTATACAAGTTACATTTTGCAGATAATCGGATTTTACAAATATTGTTGAAGTTAGGGTTTCCGAATTAACGACGCGGAAAAATCCATCTTTCAGTTCGCCGGCGTTAATGGAGTTCGCCGGCGATTTTTATTTTTTTATTTTTTTATTCAAGGCCGATAACAGCCTGAGTTGGGGGCGAGATGAGGAGATTAAAGAGAAGAATAAGTCGAAAGGGTGGGGAGAGGAAGGCATAACGAACAGCAGTAGCGTTCTGTCCGTGTGCATAGGTGGCCGGAGTTGCAGCCTGCAACTCCAGTAGGTAAAAACAAAAAGAAGATGAAGACAGATGCTAGAAGCTGAAGAAGAAGAAGAAGAAGAAGAAGGAGAAGAAGAAGAAGAAGAAGAAGAAGAAGAAGAAGAAGAAGAAGAACGGCCGGAGTTGCAAACCTGCAACTCCGGCGCAGGATAGGGAAGAAGACGAAGAAGAAAGGAGGAAGAAGAGGAGAAAGAAGAACGCGGGGAAGAAGGGAAAGGATAGGGGGAAGGAGAGGAGGAGATTGGAGGGGGATTAGGGTTCCAAAGAACCCTTCTCCTTCCCCTTTTAAAGCTCCCTAGTTTCCATTAATGAAAATTAGGGAATTTTTGAAATAAAAAAATATATATATATATTTTTTTTAAGTAAAATGCTACTTTTTCTTGGGGAATGTCCCCATTTAGTGGACCCCCCATTTTTTAAAATTTAATTAAAATTCTTTGGAAATTCACGGGGTCCACTAACTGGTCGGACACCGGGTCGATGATGATGGGCCCGGCTACTGGCCCACATGGATTGATGATGTCCATCGTCTCACAAGATGATGTGACAGACAGTCTGATGGCGATCGGATAAATGGTGACTTGATTGGGACCCAGATTGGTAAATCGACGGATCTAGAGAGATCCAACGGTCCAAAGGAAGATCCAACGGTCAGAAAGCTAAGGGAGATGAGATAGAGCCGATGGACAGGAGTTCTGGGGTTAGGTCAGTAGATTCGAGGACCGAGAGATGAAGAGAGAGAGAGAATAAGGAGAGATGAGAGAGAAAGTATCAGAAAATGGAGAAAAGTATTGGCAGAGGGTCTGGAACCCTGGTCTTCACTGTGACCATCCTCACGCTTCTCCAGTAGAGTAGGCTATCATTCTTTGCTGACTCATGTGGCTTTAAACGCTTTGGTCCGTCTCTTGGTCATTGGCTCTCCTACTCTCTCTCCGTTCTTTGGGCCGGCTTTTTGGTCCTCTTATTCAGCCCATAGTTGGCTCATATCTTCTAGTCATAGCATGTGGGCTATTTAAGCTTTGATAATGGGCTTTCCTGATCGATGTGGGCTCGCATGTCTTGAGAATTGTCCTATCGGGGTTTCCTGCGACAGAAGAAGCGCGTAATGAGACTCCATCAGAATGACTTCATGTCTAGACTTCCGAAAATGTGTTTAATTCATGCAAATATACCATTTCGTCCAGAAAAGTGTGTTCTACGCAACAAAAGAGACTCTTACGTAGAAAAGTAGATAAATAGAGCATTTTAACGTAGGAGAGTGTGAAAACGCTTAGAAGATAACAGTGGAAAATACACACTTTTAAGCGAATATCACAACCCCCAACCAGCATATTGCCAATCCTTGGCAATTAGTGCGAAATAAATGAGCTTAAAAGGGCTCTGAACATGCTGCACACTTTTTCATATTAGCTCCGGGAAAACACCGTTCGTCAAATCATTGAATGGATGCAAAAACAGTTACATGCTAGCGAAGAGTTGGAAAGTTTTGGCAAGACTACAGATTGATAATCATGACCCAGAATAGTCAGACTCTGCGTGTGTGTGTGCTCAACAATCTCATCATCCGACAGTAAAGATTTCCAGATCACCTCTAAGTTTTTATGCCTCGACCTCAAATCTCACATGTTTAGCACTCAGAATAGAATCACACAAGAAGGGTTTTCTTCTTTTCTCTCAATTTATATGTGAGGAGATGTATTTAATATAAAGAGGCAAAAGATCTCACATATGTTTTATTTGAAGGAAGGACATCTTTAACAGAAGAAGATCTCATGATTGGAATACCACTTCACTCGGGAACGTCAGATCAAACTCTATAGCTTCTCCTTCTCCAATCTCCACATTTTATGATCGTACTATCCTAGAATCAAGTAGGACTTTCCTGGGTTGTAATGAGGCTTAGGTCAGGTGTAGAGAGATAAAGGGATACAGGATTTCAAAGATCTTGAGAGAATATTACCATTTTCTTGCATTTTTCCTGCGACGTAACACCATTATCTGGTTCTTTTTCCTTTTTTTCGTATTTTTCTCTTTTTCTTGATATTTCTGAGGCTGCTCAATTTCTTTTCAGCACTTCTTCTTACTTTCTTTCCATATTTTGTTTTCAGCTTGAACCACTTTCTTTTCCTTTTGATTCTTCTTCTTTACTTTTCTTTTCACGGTACACCCATATCAGTTATTCTTTTGTCCATCTCAAAATAAGGGTAGCCAGTCATGCTTCGTAGCTGGACTGGATTTTAGGTTGATGGGTTTACAAAGAAAAGGCTTTTATAGAAGGGTTCAAGGGGTTTCTAGTGAAGTATAATTTAGGTGAGTAAAAAGGCTGAATGGTTCAGAAAAATGGCCTAAATCATTTTCTAGGGTTTGCACTATCATGTATACTGTCTTGACTGGATACAGAGAAGGTTCTGTCGTAGTAATCCAATGTTGATGTCGTTCCGAGTTTTATGATCGAAGCAAAAGATAATGAGATCTCTCAACGAATATTGCGGGCATGAAGAATAGTGAGTCATCTTGTGACTCAGAATTGTTGTATAATCCTCTGAATTGATTAAAGGTTCGAAAGCTCACTGGGTTAGGTCTCCACAATTCTTCTCATAGGATCTCTAGAATTTCCAAACTTAGGATGACTCTGATGTTGATAGTGTACAATTGTGCTGAATCTGAGTTTTTCTAAGTTTTCAAACCTGCTGTAGTCACACTTGACTTGACTCAATGCTAACTTTAAACAAAAATTGACATCCTCAATACTGACTTAACGAAGGTTTTTAGCTAATCAAAGTCAGGGTATTTGACACATTTTTGAAATTCTAGAAAACTTTTGAAGAACATCGGAAATCACCCCAAAAATAAGATTTTTTTTTTTTTTTTTTTTTTTTAAAATGAAGACATGAGTTTTGGTAAATACCCACCCTCAACCAAAATATAGCACCGTCCTCGGTGCTCATGACCGGGACATAAAATGATAACAAATCATAGATGATGATGCAAAGATTCAGGAAGGATGTTACCAAGTCGGTAGAAACTTGACAGTGTGTGGTACCTGATGATCGGAAGAATGAATGTACCTGCATTTCCAGAGATATAACAGTAATAATAAATGCATGAGACTCATGTACTCTAGGAATACCGAAATTGCCTTTTCGAAAGTGCTAAGTTTTACGTCTTCAGCCAGACATGACGGGGGTATATCAAGTACCCCCAACCAAGTTAAAACTCATGGAGACTGAGTGAATCTGCAGTCTTCCTGACACCTACGATGGAACGGAAACAATTATCCTATCCCTTGTCTAGGTATACCTGTGTAGAACAGGTCTTTCTCAGTGTAGACTGAGAGAAGGACAGTAAGTTCTCTGAGTAGCCCTACAAAAGCACGGAGGTGATCTAGGAGGGATCGAAGCTTCTCAGTAAAGATTGAAAGGAGAGTAGGAGTGGGTTCTCTGAGCAGACCCGCAAAAACATTTAGTTCAGCGGGGATGGATAGAAGCTTCTCAGTAAAGACTGAGAAGGGAGTAGTAGTGGGTTCTCTGACCGTGGTTAGCAGAGCTGCAAACTCATTAAGTTTTGCGGGAATATATCTGAATGGAGCAGACTCCTGTAGATCAGTAATACCAGAAATGTTGGACTCCGAGATGAAGTCAGACTCACAGTGTTCATGACACTTGGATAATATATCTTCGGGAGAGTCCTGAATTAGACTCTCTACGGCACACGGGTCATCGAAAATATCGACGTAGGGTGACGGGTGAAAACTGTTGACCTCTTTCTCGATGTGTCCTGATGTGATAGGGATGTTCCAATCCCTGTACTCAATATGTTCCTCCTCGGTAGGGATCTGTAGGTCCAGGATAGCGGGAGGCCCATTTTCTAGACACGGCTCTACGGTGGGAATGTCTGCAACTAGTGCAGAGGTCGAATCATCAGAGATAGATATGGAACTGAGTTCCTCTGTGCTCGGTCTAGAAGTTGGTGCTGTTAAGGGCACCATAGATGGAGACACGGGTTCATCACTATTATGGCTCATTCCAAGGGAGGTGGGGAGGAACGGTAGATCTAGCACAGTTGGGATCCTACGATCGAGACAAAACTCAGTGTCATGATGATCATCTTCAGGGTCCAGGTTAGAAGGCTCTGAGGTAGGTTCAGGATGTGGTGCTTTTAAAGGCACCGAAGAAGGAAACACTGGCTCCTCAATAGTCTGGCTCGATCTAGGAGTGGGTACAACTTCTATTTCTTCCTCGCAATGCTGGTACTGGGTCCAATTGTGCGGCTCCTCATTATAGACAGTGGCCATATCATTCTCCTCAGGATAGGCTATTGGTGGACTAGTGAAGTTGACTTCCTCTCTCTCATTTTCTAATTGAACTAGACGTTGCTCCAAGCTCTCCATAGATTGCTGTTGTTGGTTCTCTAGACTTTGGAAATACTGTTGTTGCTGGGCAATGTACTGAGAGAGAAGGTCCTCTAGACCGGGTGTAGTAGCCAACGGAGGTGGTTCAGCCAAGGGGAGCTAAGGTGTCAACTCTTGATTGTAGTCCGATTGGGTATGAAAGTTGTAAGGCAAAGTGGAGTCTAGGACTAGTTGCTGACTCTGAAAATCCTGAGGGGCCCACTGTTGATCAGAATAGTCATTCTGTGGATATGACGGGTGCTGGGATTGCGAGTATTGCCAGTCATACTCTCCATTGGGGTGATGGAACCCGGAAGAATAATTATCCTGCGGTAGTTGCTGCGGGATAGTAGACTGTTCCCAACCAAAGTTATGGTGACTCCTATTATCCGGATAATAAGTGTTGTCATAGGAGGTCTGCATTGGAGATGGAAAGGTACAGACATCTTGCTGAATAGGAGGGTAATATCCTACAGACTGGGAATGGTACACAGGTTGCTGGACTGCGGCACGAAGGGCAGAGACTGAATTTTTAAGCTCTTGGAGTACAGAATTGTACTCCGGATCTCGGTGATTATCATACCCTGTAGAAGTGTGCGAGACTGGAGTATCATGATGATACGCAGAATTGTCATACCATTGTTGAGAGTGATCACCTCGATTCTCACAGAAACTGTAGTAGGTCTCATACAGAGGCCGTTCATCTGCCATTAGAGGCGATAGAGGGGTGCGATGGACTAACTCTCAGATCGAGTCAGTAAAAGGTTAAGGCAGGTCCAACCGGGCTTCTACTTGAAAAAGCAAGCCCAAGATTTGGCAAAAAGTTGCCAAAAGGAGACACTGGAGTAGTGATTCTAAATGATGCACACCAAGCATAGATAATCCTATTCTAAACAATCAGGATATATTTTAGGCATTTTCTTGTTAGTTTTGGGGCTAGAGTAGATTATGACAGTGGGCGGACCACTGGTTTATCTTTTAGCCGCCGGACTAACTGTATGCACTCAGAGGTTCTCACCAGGCTACACTCTTCAGAGCGAATCTTTTAGTACTAACTCTAGTTAACAACAAGGCAATCCGAAGCCTAGACAGACGTGCGGCACAATGGCTGTCTTAAGTACGTCCCAGACTAACCGGATTGGTCAAGTGTATAAGAAGAGTGTTCCCTCGGGTTAAGCTAGGGTTGGTGCGTGTTCCTAGTCCACACGCAACTAACTGCCGAATAGTCCAAGATGCCACGTCGAGCTCAGTGTACTTGAGTAGCATGGACTTATGGGTGTGTTAGACAACAGGGACCCGCGGTCGTGGTCTTATTTCGATTGGATGTTAAGCGGGTTCACTTTGTGTGGATTTTTCCTCGAACACCGGGCTAATTGGCTCTACTTCTTGATTCTTTTTATTATAGATGGATCCTGGGGATCAATTTCAGCTGGAATGATGAGGTGGGTGATGAAATCCCACCAGTTTCAATTTTGGAGCTGGGGCTGCTCTCTTAGAGTTGATTGATTAACGGCCACGCCACGCAAGTCTAATAAGTTGTTGCTAGAAAACAAATAGACATGCGGCAATGATGCACCCAATAACACCGTATCGCACTCAAGGCGAGGATAGGGACTTACCTCCCGTGGGCCACGCCACGGGGTCTCCTCCGTGGGTTAGGGAGGGGTATCCTAATGGGCTTGGGCCCGACTCCACCTCTTTGAGCTTTCGCTCCCTACCCACACTGGATTGTGTTCCTGCAGAAACAGTTAGATCGCACGGTCTAGGTATTTGGGATTCTATTTGGAAGATCCTTGCCTTTTTAGGGTTCACTGAACAAGCACTGGATTTAGGCAAGTTTTTGAATTAGTTTCCAAATTCGAGATGGGTTAAAATTTAGGAATTCCCAGATTTGGAAAATACCTAGATTGGAATGTTTCCCGAACTGTGAAGATCTTCCAAGAAAGATTTGATTGCGAGATCCCTTACAATTTTGGGAAATTTCCCAAAATTAAAATTCTGCTAGATTTGGGGTATTTCCTTTTGCAAACTTTTCCAAATTCGGAGGATTTCTAAAGATGGAAATTCCTCTAAAGTGGAAACTTCTAAGAGGGGAAACCCTAATTAAGCAGAGTTACAAGATTTTAGAATCTTTCCAAAAATCGCAAATCCTGGATTGGTGATTTCTAAAAATCTGCAGAATATAAAATCCTAATTTTTTTGAATTTTGATTTTTTTATTTTTTTGGTATTTTCCACTTAATCTAGGGTTTCTAAAAAAACCCTAGAACAAAATCTAGCAGTTATATGGAAAGCAGTAAAATTCCTAAATTATTACAAATTTGCACTCGGCCTTCCGAGGCATTAAAAATAGTAATTTAAAAACTGCTAAAAATCACTAAAAACCAAAAATAGAAAGTTTCCCGAAAAGGTCGGGCTGGCTAAATTGAGCAGCTTTCCGATTTAGCAACTTTCCAATTCCGTCTTTACGTCCTTTTTCGCACTCCCGAACACCCGAGTGGCAACGGCGCCATTTGAAAGTAGGGTTTTTCCGTCGTTGAGAGAACGACCCTAACTTCAACACATTTTTAATTAATCCGAGACTTTTAACCTGTAGAATGAGCAATTTTGCACAGTGGCTTGTGTCGAATGTCGATCCGCACTCGGGATTAGTTGGATTAGCGCGATAAGGAACATAAAATAACAGGAATTTATCGATCTTAAATCAAAATAAACTTTATTTCTTGAATTCAACTGTACTTACAATTCAAACATGAGATAATTAATCTAGAAAGCAATAAAACTAAATCAGATAGAAAGAGAAGAGAGAGAAAATCTAGGTAGAGAGAGAAAGTAGAGAAATCTAGAGAGAGAAAGTATGTCTAGAGATAGAAAATAGAGAGTGGGTGAGAGATGAATGATAGAATGAGTTCTAGAGAGAGAATCTAAGGAGAAAAGAGAAAATTTATAGAGAGAGAAAGAGAAAAGTAGAGAGGTTACCTTGAGTAGGTCGGCCAGAGGTCGACCATGGTTCTCTGCCGTGGAGAGGTAGAGACTGGAGGACGTGGTGAAGAAAGGTGCAAACAACGATCAGCACGTCGAGGGGAGAAAACCCAAACTATGATGAAGCGGTGGAGAACTCCTTGCTGCTTTCCCTTGGTTGGCAATGGAGAGGCGAAGGTGGCATTGAGACGGTGTTGTCTACATTGCACTTGCACCAACAGGTGGGGGGTAGCTCTGTGCTGCTGGTATGAGGGGAGAGAACCCTTACGGTGACAGTGGTGGTGAATGGTGGTGACGGTGTGCTTGAAGGTGTGCCCGTGTGAAGGAGGCGGTGGCTGGTTGTTGTTGGAGTAGCAACAACGTGGTGGTGGCTGGCGATGACTGTGGTGAAGAGGCAGCAGCAAGGGGTTGCTGTTTGTCAGCGAGGCAGCAAGGTGAACGGACCACCGGAGTATCAGATCTATGGTGCTCGCGGAGTGCAAGTGGCTGGAGAAAACGGTGGTGGCTGGAAAGATTGGAGATACTTTGGAACGTGGGAGGAGAGAGGAGAGGAGGTGGTAAGTAGAGATGATGATGCTTCGTTGCTGTAGGCTTGTGCGATGAGGGAACAGTTCATGAAGAAGAAGAAGGCGCTGTGGCTGGTGAAGAAGACGGTGGTGTAACCCGAAGGAGTTCGCCGGAAGTTGCAGGTATTGAAAATTATGCTGCACGCAGCAGCAAGGAGGAGCCGAAGAAGAGGTGGAGAAAGAGAAGAGAAAGAAGAAGAAGAAAAGTAGGGGGAGTAGAAGAAGATGGAGGAGAAGGGGGAAGGAAATGTCACTGAGTTCGCCGGCGTTAATGGAGTTCGTCGGCGATTTTTATTTTTTTATTTTTTTATTCAAGGCCGATAACAGCCTGAGTTGGGGGCGAGATGAGGAAATTAAAGAGAAGAATAAGACGAAAGGGTGGGGAGAGGAAGGCATAACGAACAGCAGTAGCGTTCTGTCCATGTGCATAGGTGGCCGGAGTTGCAGCCTGCAACTCCGGTAGGTAAAAACAAAAAGAAGATGAAGACAGATGCTAGAAGCTGAAGAAGAAGAAGAAGAAGAAGAAGGAGAAGAAGAAGAAGAAGAAGAAGAAGAAGAAGAAGAAGAAGAAGAAGAACGGCCGGAGTTGCAAACCTGCAACTCCGGCGAAGGATAGGGAAGAAGACGAAGAAGAAAGGAGGAAGAAGAGGAGAAAGAAGAACGCGGGGAAGAAGGGAAAGGATAGGGGGAAGGAGAGGAGGAGATTGGAGGGGGATTAGGGTTCCAAAGAACCCTTCTCCTTCCCCTTTTAAAGCTCCCTAGTTTCCATTAATGGAAATTAGGGAATTTTTGAAATAAAAAAATATATATATTTTTTTTTAAGTAAAATGCTACTTTTTCTTGGGGAATGTCCCCATTTAGTGGACCCCCCATTTTTTAAAATTTAATTAAAATTCTTTGGAAATTCACGGGGTCCACTAACTGGTCGGACACCGGGTCGATGATGATGGGCCCGGCTACTGGCCCACATGGATTGATGATGTCCATCGTCTCACAAGATGATGTGACAGACAGTCTGATGGCGATCGGATAAATGGTGACTTGATTGGGACCCAAATTGGTAAATCGACGGATCTAGAGAGATCCAACGGTCTGAAGGAAGATCCAACGGTCAGAAAGCTAAGAGAGATGAGATAGAGCCGATGGACAGGAGTTCTGGGGTTAGGTCAGTAGATTCGAGGACCGAGAGATGAAGAGAGAGAGAGAATAAGGAGAGATGAGAGAGAAAGTATCAGAAAATGGAGAAAAGTATTGGCAGAGGGTCTGGAACCCTAGTCTTCACTGTGACCATCCTCACGCTTCTCCAGTAGAGTAGGCTATCATTCTTTGCTGACTCATGTGGCTTTAAACGCTTTGGTCCGTCTCTTGGTCATTGGCTCTCCTGCTCTCTCTCCGTTCTTTGGGCCGGCTTTTTGGTCCTCTTATTCAGCCCATAGTTGGCTCATATCTTCTAGTCATAGCATGTGGGCTCTTTAAGCTTTGATAATGGGCTTTCCTGATCGATGTGGGCTCGCATGTCTTGAGAATTGTCCCATCGGGGTTTCCTGCGACAGAAGAAGCGCGTAATGAGACTCCATCAGAATGACTTCATGTCTAGACTTCCGAAAATGTGTTTAATGCATGCAAATATACCATTTCGTCCAGAAAAGTGTGTTCTACGCAACAAAAGAGACTCTTACGTAGAAAAGTAGATAAATAGAGCATTTTAACGTAGGAGAGTGTGAAAACGCTTAGAAGATAACAGTGGAAAATACACACTTTTAAGCGAATATCAAACATCGTCAAAAGCACAAGTCTATCAACAGAAATGCTGGAAGCATCAGTCCAACTTCCCCTTATCGTTTCCTGAAAACAAAACATTTTAAAACGATGAGCTAGGTCCCAGTAAGTACATTCCTCATGCGTAAAACCACTTAAATCAGCGACTTTTGTTTATTTTAAAATAAATACGATTTGCAAATGTATTTCACATGTAATTCGATAAAACTCAACTCTCCATCAATTACTTACGTATAACTTCGAATACAATGAAGTCTTTTCATATAATAGTCAACCTTTCTCTTATCGGAATACCCGTGACCATTTCTATAAAGTCAAACTATCAATTTTGATGTATTTCGTACCAACATTCCATCGGTCCTAGTGTACGATGTCAACACTTCTAGTTCACAAGTAAACTCCCTAATGTGCACACTAATTGTTTCATTAGGTATCCTCTCTCCGGATTCCCTAATTTTTTTTAGGTATAAATACCCGAGGGTTCTCATGAATGAGACAACGCCTCTTCTTTAGGGGACTGGAACCCCAAGGGGTCTCAAAGAAATGAGACAACGCCTGATTCCAACTAATCTGATATTCCACATTCCCAATCACGTTCTTATTCATGTCATCAATCGTATTTATATGCATAAAATAATAATGTTTGTAGAAACATCTTTACATCCATAGCATTCCTATTTTTGCATTTTGAAACTAAAAATAAGAACATTTAAGCCCTATTAATATCTTAGAAAACGAATACATAAAACGGATGAAAAACGCATATATCTCATTTTAAATGAATTTGAGCATGACTTCATCCAACTAAATAGATTACACATGTCCTCATCTATCATAATTTCATGTTTTTAAGATTACAAGAAATTATCAATGCATTTACACATTTTATGTGGAAAATACAAGAATTGGGATTTTTCCTTGCTAAAATTTAACAGATTACAAGAATAGCATTTTCAGACATTTTCCCCAAAAATAATAGAATTTTCTAAAATTTTTCTACAATATTCTGTGAATTTTCTACTATTTCAAAAAAAATAAAAAATAAAAATAATATTTACAAATAAATAAATATATAAATAATTAATCGATTAAATAAATAAATAAATAATTAAATAAATAATAATTAATTAATTAATTAATTAATTAATTAAATAAATAAAGGCATAAAATAAATAACTATGTACTTACAAGTGAATACGCTAGAATCCCAAAATCTTTGAACCTCGTACGATGCGAATCTCGAGGTAGCGCGTATCTCGAGGCAGTAGGCCCCACAAAAAAAACTTTTCAAAGGACCTCCTGAATATTTTCAGGAATTTCTGGGAATTTTTTAGAATTTTTTCTAGTTGAGGGACTTTTTTGTAAATATTCTTACCTCAGGGATTAGAATGCAAATACCCAAATTGATGTAATTTTCTCAAGGCATGGCCTTGTATTTATAGAGGTTGAGAACTCAGAACTTTTCATTTCTATCTGATGTGGGACTATAATTTTAAAAATTGTCTTTTTTTTTTGTTTTTGAATTTTAATAAAAACTTAAAATGTTGCCCAGAACTAAACACAATAACTTTTGACTCGCACGTCCGATTTGGACGAACTTGATACCGATAGAAAGCTATTGTTGAGACCTTTAAAATGGCATACATATAATGTTCAAAATATTATAAAAAGTCTACTATAATATTGCTTGAAATAGGGTCATTACATCCCACCCTCCTTATAAGGAATTTCGTCATCGAAATTAGACATGTCTAATCCGAGAACAAATGTGGATACTTCTCTCTAACGTCAGCCTCCAGTTCCCAAGAGGCATCCTCAATGTTGTGGTGTTGCCACAACACCTTCACTAAGGGGATCACTTTAGTGCGCAACACTTGTTCTTTCGTGGCACGGATACAAACAGGTTGTTCAACATATGAAACATCCTCTTGGAGCTCTAAAGACTTCCAATCAAGCACGTGAGATGGATCTGGCTTATACTTGCGAAGCATCGAGACATGGAAGACGTCGTGAACTCCGGCCAACTGAGTAGGCAAAGCTAAGCGATAGGCAACCTCACCAATCCTATCAAAGACCAAGAAAGGTCCAATGAACCTCGGTGCTAGCTTCCCTTTCTTGCTGAACCTCATCACTCCTCTGACTGGCGATACCTTCAAGAAGACATGGTCGCCAATGGAGAACTCAAGCTTACGGCGATGCAGATTAGCATAAGACTTCTGCCGACTCTACGCCGCAAGGAGACGTTCTCGAATGATCCCGATCTTCTCAGTGGTCTCTTGCACCACCTCAGGACCAAGCAAGCTTCTCTCTCCAACTTCTGCCCAACACACTGGAGATCTACAAGGCCTTCCATACAGAGCCTCATGGGGTGCCATGCCGATGCTCGACTGATGGCTATTATTGTATGCGAACTCCACAAGCGGCAAGTAATCCTCCCAACTGCCCTTAAAGTCCATTATACAAGCTCTGAGTAAATCTTCTAAGATTTGATTCACTCGCTCTGTTTGCCCATCTGTTTGAGGGTGAAAAGCTGAACTAAAATTCAACTTTGTCCCGAAGGCACTCTGAAAACTCTTCCAGAACTTCGAGGTGAACTTCGGATCTCTATCAGACACAATGGAGACTGGGATACCGTGTAGTTTGACAATTTCTTTGACGTACAATCTGCTCAGATCATCGACACTATGAGTAGCTCTGACAGCCAAGAAATGAGCAGACTTCGTCAATCTGTCCACGATTACCCAAATGGAGTCATGGTTCTGACGAGTCTTAGGTAGACCCATCACAAAATCCATTGACACATTATCCCACTTCCACTCTAGGATAGGTAGAGGCTGCAGGGTGCCTCCTGGTTTCTGATGCTCTACTTTGATCTGCTGACATGTTAGGCATCTCGACACATATTGAGCAATCTCCCTCTTCATGTTATTCCACCAAAACTGCCTACGTAAGTCTTGGTACATCTTAGAGCTGCTTGGATGTATTGTGTAACGAGTACAGTGAGCCTCATCGAGAATCTCCCATTTTAGGTCATCATTGTCTTCAAGTACCCACAACCTCTCACGGTACCTTAGACTGCCATCTGAGTGTAAAGTCCACTCCTCCTTCGAGATAGTATGGCGGATGGCATCAGACCCTCCCTTCCCATGCTGTGCCTCTATAATCCTTCTAATCAAAGAGGGTTCGACCACCAAGTGTGAGACAAGGATCTTGGGGTACTGTGTCGAAATCTGAGGTTCACGGTCCCCCTCAACATCTGGCCATTCTACCTCCTGGCCCAAAAGGCAAAATATAGTCCCATTCTATTTTTGGCTTCGTGCATCTGCCACGACATTGGCCTTGCCTGGGTGGTACTGGAGAGTGAAGTCATAGTCCTTCAGGAACTCCATCCATCGTCTCTGCCTCATGTTCAGCTCCCTCTGAGTGAAAATGTATTTCAAGCTCTTGTGATCAGAATAAAGCTCGAACTTCTCACCGTAGAGGTAATGACGCCAAATCTTGAGCGCAAAGACAACTGCCGCAAGCTCAAGGTCATGGGTAGGGTAATTCTACTCATGAATCTTCAACTATCTCGAAGCATAAGCGATCACCTTCCCATTCTGCATCAAGACACAACCTAGTCCCTTCAATGATGCATCACTGTAAATGACAAAGCCCCCCTCATTAGACGGAATTGTCAGAACAAGTGAAGTAGTTAGACGAGTCTTCAGCTCTTCAAAGGCAGAAGAACACTTCTCGTCCCACTCGAACTTTACACCCTTCCGTGTGAGGCGTGTCATCGGGGTAGCAATGCTAGAGAATCCATCAATGAACCTCCGATAGTAGCCCGCCAAACCCAGGAAACTCCGAATTTCAGTAACACTGCTCGGCGGCTCCCAGTTCAACACTGCTTCAACCTTCGACGGATCAACTGAGATTCCCTCCCCGGAAATAACATGACCCAAGAACTTTACATCCTCTTGCCAGAATTCACATTTACTGAACTTGGCATAGAGTCAATGATCTCTCAACGTCTGTAGGGCTAGTCGCAGATGCTGCTCATGCTGTTCTTGAGTCCGTGAGTAGATCAGGATATCATCAATAAAGACGATGATGAACTGATCGAGGTACAATCGGAAGATCCGGTTCATCAGATCCATGAATGCAGCTGGAGCATTCGTCAATCCGAATGGCATGACTAGAAATTCATAATGGCCATACCGTGTCTGAAATGCTATCTTCGAGATATCCTCATCTTTCACTCTGAGCTGATGATACCCAGACCTCAAGTCTATCTTCAAAAAGTAATGGGCTCCCCTCAACTGGTCAAACAGATCATCAATCCACGGCAAAGGGTATTTATTCTTCACCGTGACCTTGTTGATTTGTCTGTAGTCGATGCACATCCTCAGGGAACCGTCTTTCTTCTTCACGAACAGGACCGAAGCACCCCAAGGGGAGACACTTGGTCTTATGAAGCCCTTAGTTCCTAAGCCTTCCACCCGAACCTTCAGTTCCTTGAGCTCTGCAGGTGCCATTCTGTATGGCGCCTTAGAAATAGGTGAAGTCCTTGGCATAAGCTCAATGGAAAACTCAACTTCTCTCTTTGGAGGCAATCCTGGTAGTTCCTCTGGAAAGATATCCTTGAACTCACTAACTACAGGAATCTGCTCCATTTGTACCCTCTTGCTCTCTTCCCCTTCTAGAAAGGCAAGGAAACTAGTACAATCGGCCCGACGTTTCTTATAAACACGTAAGGCCGATACTACTGATGCATGGGGTGATAATTTTGCACCCACGAACTGAAAAAGAGACTGTCCCGGTATCTGGAACGTTACCCTCTTCGCATAACAATCCACTGTCGCATGATATGCTGACAGCCAGTCCATCCCAAGAATATCGTCAAAATCCGTCATCTCTAATAGGATCAAGTCAGCAATCAAATCATGATCTCCTATCCGAATCAAACAATTCTTACACATTTGATCTACAATACAGTTCCCTCCTAGAGGTGTAGATATAGTAAGCGTAAAATCTAATGACTCGAATTCAAAGCCTAAAGCATATGCAAACGTAATAGATACAAAAGAATGGGTAGAACCCGAATCAATCAACACTTTAGCATACAAGTGTGAGATCAGAAGAGTACCTTCTACCACATTCTTGGATGCACTCGCATCCTGCCGTGTAATGGCAAAGACTCGCCCCAGTATATTCGGCTTCTGAGTATTGCCCGTAGGCTTCTGATATGGTGCACGAGGGCAATGCCTCTGTAAGTGTCCTACACCATTGCAGTTGTAACAACGCCTATCTGCTCGCACAATCTGATTAGGAGGGGCGGAGTTGATTGGGTGTGCAACAATGGTAGGAACAGATAACTTCAGCTTCTTAGCTGAATCCGAATATCTCTGGGGAGCAGTAGGTGCAACTCGACCCTTTCCCTTAGGATCTGTACGATCCTTCAGGAAATCGTTGGTATCCTTCTCCAGCGCCAATGCCATCTCTACGGTGGTGGCATACACATGAATCAACTGACCCACAATCATCCTCCTAATTCCAGACTTGAGGCCCGCCTGAAATCTCTTCGCCTTTCTCTCCTCTGTCGAGATGATGTGTGGTGCATAAGCTGCCAAACGATCAAACTGGGTCACATACTGTGCCACAGTCATGGAACCTTGCTCGAGGGCCAAGAAGTCTGCCTTGAGCTGATCTCGGACAGAAACGGGGAAGTACTTCTCCAGAAATAGTCCCCTAAACTCTTCCCATGTGAGGACCACATCATCTCTCATGGAACGCACCATGTCCCACCAAGTCATAGCATCGCCCTTCAACATAAAGGTAGCCAACTCCACCTTACGGTCCTCAGGGCATCTCATAGCCCGAAAAATCCTATCTACCTCACGTAACCACCCCTCGACTTCCATTGGTTCAGGAAGACCTCTAAACTCCAGCGCTCGTAGTCGTTGGAACTGTCGCAAACTATCGTCCGGACGAGCACAAGCTGGCTCGGGACGAACCTCCTGAACATGCCGGTCCAAGGCAGCAGTGATATGACCCAAAGCCGTGTAAACGCCGGCTAACTGAGCCTCCGCACCTACCTCTGGAGTAGGCGTACGTGAGGTATTCTTACCTCTACCTCTTCCACTTCTCATTGCCTTTATAACAAAAGGACGAGTTAGGGACGTGCACAATAAATAGTTTTAAAAATAACAAGGAATCGTATTATGATGTTCTTTATCTTGTTAGTTCTTCATTCGTAAGGTTGTATTATAATCTTAATTAATATATGATTTGATGAAAATGTATTATTCAATTTGGCTAAGTTACTATGTTTCCGAGGACTTGTAACCTAAAGCTCTGATACCAAGCTGTCACGCCCCCAAATCCGATATTTGGTCATATCGACCTTTCTCGTATCTTGAGGCGCGATCTGATCATACAAACGCATAGTTAAACAAAACTGGTATCACGATGCAGCGGAAATACACCAGATAATTTTTTTTTGTTTAAACAATTCATAAGACGAAACGCACTTCATTGACACATTAATAATGTTAGAGGATGTCTCACTTCAAACAAAACCGTAATATGCCCATCCAAAAGAAAACATTGTATATATATCGTACTCCCAAATACATGTTACTAAACGGTCAAAGGACCTACATAACTCATGTATCCTTCTACAAGATAGAAGAATTAAACAAAATATAACATCGTCAAAAGCACAAGTCTATCAACAGAAATGCTGGAAGCATCAGTCCAACTTCTCCTTACCCTTTCTTGAAAACAAAACATTTTAAAACGATGAGCTAGGGCCCAGTAAGTACATTCCTCATGCGTAAAACCACTTAAATCAGCGACTTTTGTTTATTATAAAACAAATACGATTTGCAAATGTATTTCACATGTAATTCGATAAAACTCAACTCTCCATCAATTACTTACTTATAACTTCGAATACAATGAGGTCTTTTCATATAATAGTCAACCTTTCTCTTATCGGAATACCTGTGACATTTCTATAAAGTCAAACTATCAATTCTGATGTATTTCGTACCAACATTCCATCAGTCCTAGTGTACGATGTCAACACTTCTAGCCCACAAGTAAACTCCCTAATGTGCACACTAATTGTTTCATTAGGTATCCTCTCTCCGGATTCCCTAATTTTCTTTTAGGTATAAATACCCGAGAGGTCTCATGAATGAGACAACGCCTCTTCTTTAGGGGACTGGAACCCCAAGGGGTCTCAAAGAAATGAGACAACGCCTGATTCCAACTAATCTGATATTCCACATTCCCAATCACGTTCTTATTCATGTCATCAATCGTATTTATATGCATAAAATAATAATATTTGTAGAAACATCTTTACATGCATAGCATTCCTATTTTGCATTTTGAAACTAAAAATAAGAACATTTAAGCCCTATTAATATCTTAGAAAACGAATACATAAAACGGATGAAAAACGCATATATCTCATTTTAAATGAATTTGAGCATGACTTCATCCAACTAAATAGATTACATATGTCCTCATCTATCATAATTTCATGTTTTTAAGATTATAAGAAATTATCAATACATTTACACATTTTATGTGGAAAATACAAGAATTGGGATTTTTCCTTGCTAAAATTTAACAGATAACAAGAATAACATTTTCAGACATTTTCCCAAAAAATAATAGAATTTTCTAGAATTTTTCTACAATATTCTGTGAATTTTCTACTATTTCAAAAAAAATAAAAAATAAAAATAATATTTATAAATAAATAAATATATAAATAATTAATCAATTAAATAAATAAATAATTAATTAAATAAATAATAATTAATTAATTAATTAATTAATAATTAATTAATTAAATAAATAAAGGCATAAAATAAATAACTATGTACTTACAAGTGAATACGCTAGAATCCCAAAATCTTTGAACCTCGTACGATGCGAATCTCGAGGTAACGCGTATCTCGAGGCAGTAGGCCCCACAAAAAAAACTTTTCAAAGGACCTCCTGAATGTTTTCAGGAATTCTTGGGAATTTTCTAGAATTTTTTCTAGTTGAGGGACTTTTTTGTAAATATTCTTACCTCAGGGGTTAGAATGCAAATACCCAAATTGATGTAATTTTTTCAAGGCATGGTCTTGTATTTACAGAGGTTGAGAACTCAGAACTTTTCATTTCTATCCGATGTGGGACTATAATTTTAAAAATTGTCTTTTTTTTTGTTTTTGAATTTTAATAAAAACTTAAAATGTTGCCTAGAACTAAACACAATAACTTTTGACTCGCACGTCCGATTTGGACGAACTTGATACCGATAGAAAGCTATTGTTGAGAGCTTTAAAATGGCATACATATAATGTTCAAAGTATTATAAAAAGTCTACTATAATATTGCTAGAAATAGGGTCATTACACTAACTATTCCAGGTTAGTCTTGATTATCAGTCTGTAGTCTTGCTAAAATCTTTTGACTATCTGCTAGCTTGTAACTATTTTCATGCATCCTTCATATTTGACAAAACGGAGTTTTCTCTGAGTTAATGAGAAAAGTGTGCAGCATGTGCCTAGCCCTTTTGAGCTCATTTTTTTGCACTAATTGCCAAGGATTGGCAATATGCTAGTTGGGAGTTGTGATATTCGCTCAAAAGTGCTTATTTTAAGCCATTATCCTTGGGCGTTGTCGCACTTTCCTACATGAAACTTCATTTTTTATCAACTTTTCTATGTAAGAGTTTCTTTAATTGCGTAGAACACAATTTTCTGTTCAAAATGGTATATTTGCATGCTTTCATACGCATTTAATTGACCTACATGCGAAGCCGTTTTGTGAAAATCTCATTACACGCTCTTTCTATTTCAGAAAATCTGATCGGACAATTCTCAAGATCTGGACCCTACGATCAACCACAAGAATCGCCATCAAGTCTACAATCAATCTGGAGGTGATCGATTGGGATAGTGAACTGGGCCAGTGGTCCAAGGCAGGACCCAAAATATGTTGATCATCCCATGATCAATCGCAAAAGCTCAAGGGTGAACTTGTCGACATGATCAACGGCCACGAAAGATAGGCGCAGACCACGGGTTAACTAAGAATCACTAAACCCCAACCTACATGGTGGGCCACGGTAGTAGAGTGCATTGCCTGTGTGAGACGAAACGTGGGCCAAAGGTTAAACCCAGAATATTGTTGAGGTTTGAGTGTCCAAAAAGTTGAGAAATGCTGGGCGTTGACCTTCAAGATGAAAAGATGCCAGACCAAGAACCAAGATACGGACTGCCATGTTGACGGGCTAATGTAGCGTGCCAACATGAGTCACAGGAAGCAGGATGTGAGCCAAGTTAGCGATCAACTCAACACGTGGCCATGGCCTATTGACAATGTTTAATAGAGTATTGAAAAGCAAGCTACCGGACCTTAGACCAAGCCGCTAGACAACGATTGGACCAATATGGTGGACTCAAGTGGGGGCGACAACATGAGGTTGTGAATCAAGCAAGTAAAGAAGGGCAACATTGGTATTTGAAAACATTTCTAGAAATCTTAGTGGCTAAACCAATTTTTGGCAAGAGCAAAGGACACATTAGCACACAAGAAGATGGATGGCTAGATTAAGAGGAGTTGTTAGGCATTTCCAAACAAAAAGAAAACAATTTTGGAAAGCAATTTTTGAAACAATTTTTGGAATCTCAAGGGAAGGGACGGCTTCAAATATGGAGGATTTCAAGAGGAAAGAAATGAGGAGATTGGAGGGATATAAAAACCTAACGACCCTACTCTCGTCCTCCCCTCCATATTTTCATACTTCTCTTCCATCAAACCCTAGCTGCCCCCTCCATCATCCCTCCTCTCTCTCCATCTCTTCTCAAGCCATCGCCCACCTCTCTTGACCTTTTGATTTTTCCGAAAGAAAAACCAAAAAAAGAATAAAAAAAAAATAGAGAAAAAGAAGAACCGAAAGAAGGAAAGGTGGCCGCCTTCCACTTCAGCCCAGCCCTCCACCGGTGCTCCCTTGCAGGCCACCGGAGTTGCACCAGCAAAACCCCCAGCAGACGCAAACTGCACCCTCAAGCACCGTCCTCACCTTTGCTCACCACTATGCAGCCTTGCTGTACTGCATCACCGGCTTCCACTCTCCATTCCACCTCCGTCGGCCCTCATCTTTTTTCTTTCTCTCAGCACCAAAAGAAAAACAAAAAAAGAGAAGAAAAGAGAGGGAGGAAGAAGAGATGAAGCAGTTGGCTTCTTGAATCGACTACATCACATGCCTCTCCACCGATTCTCCACCAGCTGGTGCACCTCCACCATCTTCACAACTGAACCACCTGCAAGAAAATGTCTGCCCATCACCACCAAGTGCTGAAACCACCACTTATCTCCTCCATTGCTGCCCTGCTCACCATCACATTTTTGGAGGCCATGATCTTCTCCATGCTGGTGCCCACTTGCTGTTCTACCTCTAAATGTTGTCAGCAACAACACCTTCATCTACCTCCTTTTGTCGTTGTTTCCTCTCCATTAGAGCAACCAAGAAGTTGTAGGATTTGCGCCTTCATGCACCTCCTCCTTGTTGCCAAAGCATGGCAATCGTGCTACTCCAACCACAACGTTTACTACCGGTGTTGCACCCTGCAACATCAATATGCTTCTATAATGCCGGGAACTCTTCCATCCTTTGCTTGCCGACCCTCCTTCATCAACTCCGGTCACCGGAAGGTGGTCCCTGCAACATCATTCTCAAGGGACAACACTTGCTCCCTTGCTACACCACATGCATGCACCATCCCCACAGCTATGGTAAACCACCTCAACCTTTCTCTCTCTCTAGATTTTTCTCTCTAGCTAGGTTCACCTTTGTCTCTTCATTTTCTCTCTCTAGTTTTTATTTAGTTTTCTTGAAATTTCTTTTAGTTTTTGTTATTTATTTATTTTATAAATTCAAAGCATTGTAGAATGTTTATTTTGATCATGAATGAAGAAAAGTTAATTGAGAATTATTTGCGTGTTATATTTTTTATAAATGTGTTAATTTTCATGGTTCTCTCTCTAAAAGAAATAAAAAAATGATGTTTTAAAAATCAATTTTCTCCACCACTCTCACCTCACCATCAATATTCTTTAGCAATTTTCATGTTTCGTTGTATCGATAATGCGCTAATCTCTAACCCCGAGTGCGGATCGACATCTGACATGAATCCCTATGCATAAGTCTATATTTTACTGGAATAATCTTGGATAATTACAAATATTGTTGAGTGAAAGTAGGGTTTTTCTGCGTCGTTGGATTCGGAAACCCTAGAATCAACACATTTATAATTTGATCCAGTTCTTAAGCCTACAAAATATGAACTTTTGTATAGGGATTCGTGTCAGATGTCGATCTGCACTCGGGATTAATCAGATTAGCACAATAAGGAACATAAAATAATAGAATTTTGTCAAACTCGAATCAAAATAAACTTTATTTCTTGAATTCAACTGTAACTTACAATTAAAACATTAGATAATTAATCTAGAAAGCAATAAACCTAAATTAAATAGAGAGAGAAGAGAGATGGCCTAGAGAGAGAAACAAAAATTAGAGAGAAAATAAAGAAGAAAAAGATGAAGAGGAGAAGAGAGAGAAAGTAGAGAGAGAAAAATGGAAGAAACTAGAGGGAGAAATTGAGATGGAGAGAGAGAAAGTGATAGAAATTACCTTCCAAGACTTATCGGCCACTTGATCGGCCAAGAAAGAAGAGGCTATTTGCTGGCTTGGTGGCTCGCAGGGAGATGAGGGAGCAGCACATGATCGCTGCTATTTGAGGGTGAAGGAGATGGAGGTTGCTGACCGTTGCATGAATTGGAGGCGGTGTTTATGGTGAGGTGAGTGGAGGATGGTGACGCTAGTGGTGGTGCTCCAAACAGTGGAGCAACAAGCAAGAGGGAAGTGGAACGAGGTGTGTGTTCCTGCTGGAGGTGCTCCCAGAAGAGCAGCAACAGGTGAGGTGCCGTTGTGGGTTAAAGATGAGGGGGTTGCAGGTTTCACCAAAGTTGCAAACTTGCAACTCCGGTGATGGTGTTCTAGGTGAAGACAGTGGCTAGAAGATGCTGGCGAGGTGCTGCGTTGTTGGAGGAAGGAGCGGTGGAGCATCAGGAAGTGGCTGGAGGTTGACGACCTAGTCTTCAATATGGAGAAGAGGAGGAGGTTGTGCTCCATGGACTGGTTCAGTCCGCCGGAAAGATGAAGAAGAAGATGATGAAAGTGAAAGAAGAGGAGAAGGAAGAGGGGGATTGAAAGGAGAAGAGATTGGGGGAAGAGAAGAGAAGATGGGAGAGGGATTTGCCAGTTCATTTTGGTGATGGAGGTAACAGCTGTCGGCATTAATGGAGTTCGCCGGAGTTGCAACCTACAACTCCAGCAATCTTTTTTTTTTATTTCTTCTTTTCTCTTCTCTTCTTCTTCTATTCTGACTTTGTAATGGTGAAATAGAGAGAGTTAAGAGCAGGAAAGGGTGATAACTCGCTAGAGTTATGGGTTTTGATGGCATCAATAATGGTGGAAACAACGATTAGAGAGGTGGAGGCGTGAGAGGCAGCAGGCGAGAGGGGGCAGAAGAAGCAGAAGAAGAAGAAGAAGAAGAAGAAGAAGAAGATAGAAAGAAGAGGATAGTGAAGGCGGCGCACCAGTCCGGTAGTGGCTTGCCGGAGAGGAATGAATGGAGAAGATGAAGAAGAAGAAAGAGAAAAGAGGAGAGAAGAGAAAGGGGGAGGGGAACCGAAGAAGAGAAGAGAAGGATCTCTTCAAATAGAGAAACCGTGGGTTTCTCTTTTGAAAACTCACGGTTTCTAAATAAAATAATTTTTCTTTCTTTTCTTTTTTATTATTTTTTATTTTTTTATTTTTGAGGACTGATTAGTGGGTTGCGGGCTCGGGCTCGGGCTCGTGGGCCATGGGATTGATGCCAAAAAATTGTGGGCCCAGAGTGCATCGGCCATGGGCCAGAAGGTGGGTGAGTAGGATAGTGGGCCATAAGCTCAAGGATAAGTGGGCCAATGGGCCAGATGGATGTGGGCCTCTTGCGAGGCCGTGGGTTAAGGTGCGTTTGGTCGCTAGGGGAGAAAAATGCCTTTTTCTTGTGAAACACCCATCAAGGAAAATGCATTTTTCTTTCCTCGAAGATCGAACTATGCGCTCTTAGCCACAATCAACCATTTGAGGCATTTTTCTACAATCAAATGCGCCCTAGGGATTGAGATTTTACAATGGAGATCGGGTGGGTGATAGGATGGATGATCGAATGATCGGTGGCATGATCGGATGGTCGGATGCATAGGATGGATAGATCAGATGGCGATCGAAAGGTGGATTTGATGGATAATGGTGATAGGTCAAGGAGAGAGAGTCAGTCAAAGCTAGGAGAGAGAAAATTAAGATTTAGAAAGAGGAGAGAAAATTAGGGGAGATGAGAGAGAAAATGTTAGAAAATGGAGATAAAATCACTGGCAGAGGGTCTGGAACCCTGGTCTTCACTGTGTTCCTCCTCACGCTTCACCAGTAGAGCAGACCATCATTTCTTGTTGATTCGTGTGGCTTTAAACGCTTTGTCCGTCTCTTGGTTATTGGCTCTCCCGTTCTTTTCGTTCTTTGGGCCAGCTCTTCAGTCTTCTTGTTCAGCCCATATTTTTCCATATCTTCTAATCATAGCCTGTTGGCTCTTTAAGCTTTGATAATGGGCTTTCATGATCGATGTGGGCCCACAAGTCTCGAGAATCATCCAATCGGGGTTTCTTGCGACAGAAGAAGTGCGTAATGAGACTTAATCAGAACGACTTTATATCTAGACTTCCAAAAATACGTTTAATGCATGCAAATATACTATTTTGTCCAGAAAAATGTGTTCTATGCAACAGAAGAGACTCTTACGTAGAAAAGTGGATAAATCGAGTAGTTTTACCTAGGAGAGTGCGATAATGCTAAAAGGATAATTGCTTAAAATAAGCACTTTTGAGCGAATATCATGGAGATTAGGGTTTCTGATTCGACAACACAGAAAAACCCTAGTTTCGAATGGCGCCGTTGCCACTCGGGTGTATGGGAGTGCGAAAGGAACGAAGATGACGGAATCAGATCCAGCATTTTGAAAACTTTCCCATTTTCTATTCTGATATTTTTAGCAATATTTTAATTATTTTTACTGCCCCAGACGGCTGGGTGCAAAGTTGTAATAGTTTAGGAATTTCTTTGATTCTATTTTAGGACTTATCTAATAGATCTTGTTCTATGGTTTTTTAGAAACCCTAGATTTAGTGATAAATTCAAAAAATAAAATAAAATAAAATTAGGATTTTGATTTCTTGCTATTTTTATATAGATTCTAGGATTTTCTGTTTTTGGACAGTTTCCAGAAATAAAGGAGTCTCAAAATTAGGGTTTCCATTTCTAAAAAATTCCAACTTTGGAGAAATTCTATTTATAGATATTCTCTAATTTTGGACAATTCTAAAATAGGAGACATTCTAATTTGCAAAACTTCTTTAATGTGAAAATTTTCCAAAATTGAAGGGATTTCAAATCTTAACTTAATTTGGAAGGTTACCTTATCCGAGAGAATTTGGAAAAAGAAATTTCTGAATCACAATTGGGAAATCTTTATTTTCAAACTTCAACCCCCCAAGTGGAAATAATTTGATAACCGGCTTCACTATCGAGTGTTTCGTGAAACCTTAATAGCCGGTCACCCTTACAATAAAATCCCAAAACCCTAGACCCGATCTAACCATTGAGTGCAGGAACACGAGCCAGTGTGGGTAGGGAGCGAAAGCTCAAAGAGGTGGAGTCGAGCCCAAGCCAATTTGGATACCCCTCCCTATCCCACGGAGGCGTCCCCGTGGCGTGGCCCACGGGAGGTAAGTCCCTTCCCCTTGCCTTGAGAGCGATATTTGTTTAAGTTGGTGAAAATTATGTGCCACTTATTTACTTACTTTTGTGAAATTATACGATTTGCATCGATGGCCACCAAATTACCTAATTAAAGAGCAAACCCAGCTCTCTTTAAAATTGGTGGGATTTCATCACCCACCTCATCACTCCAACTGAATTTGATCCCTAGAATCTACCATAATAAAAAAAACAAGAGCTAGAGTCAAATTAGATCAGTGTTCTAGGACACCCCTCTACGTAGTCATTCCATCAATCCTAGGTTGAATAAGTCTACGAGTGCGGGTCCCTGTTGTCTAACACACCAATAGATCCCTACTACTCAAGTATACCGAGCTCGCCAGTGGCATCTCTAGTTCTTTGTTGGTCTACTATTTGTTGGGTTAGGAACACAAACCAACCCTAGCTTATATTAAGGGACACTCATCTCCATTGCTCGACAAATCCGGTAAGTCTGGGGCGTATTCAAGCCAGCCGATGTGCCGCACGTCTGTCTAGGCTTTGGATTATCTTGCGATCAATTTGAGTTAGTACTAAAGCATTTGCTTTAAAGAGTGTATCCTAGTGAGAACCCAAGAGCGACAAAGTTAGTTCGGCGGTTATAAAGATAAACCAGTGGTCCCCTCTATCCAATGTTAACTGAAAGTAGGGTTTTTCCACGTCGTTGGTTACGAAAACCCTAGATCTCAACAATATTTATAATTTCTCCGAATTGGTTCACTTAATCTGCAAATCAGCAGACTTGCACAGTGGCTCGTGTCGGATATCGTCCGCACTTGGGATTAGTTAGCACAATAAGAAACAAGAATAATCAGAAAATGCTCGGAATAAATGGAAGGGTGAGAATGGTAGATGTTGATTTAAAATATGCTTGAGATTGTTGTTAAAACTATTAGAATGAAAAAAATATAAAAGAAACAAGAATGAAAAAACACAATAAATGAAAAGAACTTAAACTTGAATTTAAAACTTTTTGATTAAATTAAAAACAAATGCTTACAATGCTTGTCTAAATACTTTACAACAGAAATAACATTAAACCAAATTAATCTAGAAAGCCATTAAAATATTACCCCAAAAAGCATGTAAAGGTAGAGAGGGAAAGAAGAGAGAGAAAGAAGGTAGAAAGGTTAGAGAGATGAATTAGAGAAAAGCTTACCATTGAAGAGGTAGATGGTGCAACTTCGATTGGATAGACCTCAATAGGATTGAGGATTGTAGCCTTTGATTGTGGCGAATGGAATGGGCAGCAAGGAGACGTTGCTGTTTGACGCTTTGCATCCCGAGGTGGAGACATTAATGGTGAGCTCGCCGGAGAAGAAGGGTGAAGAAGAAGAGAAAGAAAGAAGAAAGAGAGGAAGAGAAGGGGGAGGGAACCAACCCAAGAAGGAGAGATCGTAGATCTCTTATAGACTTTTTTTTTTCTTTTTGCTTGTTGTAAAAATGATGACCGTTGGATCTAGAGAGATCCAATGGTTGGGAATGGGTTAGTTAGATGAGAGAGAGAGTGACTAGGATAGAGAGATATGGGGGAGAGAAGAATCGATCAAGTGAAACCAATTCTCTCTTGTTGTTGCAAATGGGCATGGGCATGGGTCATGGATATGGGCATGGGTCATGGGTCATGGGCATGGGTCATGGGTATGGGTCATGGGTCATGGGTCATGGGCCTAGGTCATGGGCCAAAATAGAGAGAGAAATAGGAGAGAGGTGGTCTTGAACCCTGGTCTTATTTATTCTCTCTCTTCGCTCCACAAATTAGTCAAACTTATCCTTTGATGTTAATTGGTGTGGCCTTTAACACCTAAGTCCTGTTCTTGGTCTTCAGCTGTTATTCTCTATCTTAGTCTTTGTTTCGACTCTACGATCTTCTAACTTTGCCCGTACATGTCTTCTATCTTTTTATCCTAGGCTGTTGGCTCTTTAAGCTTTGATAGAAGTCTTCTATGGTTGATCGTGGGCCAACCAGTCCTCGAGAATCCCCCGATAGGGTCTCCTGCAAGTGAAAAAGCGAGTAATGAGATTCAACTAAAACGGCTTGATACTGGACTATCTGAAATGCGTATATTTCATGCAAATAGTCGATTTTCATCTAAAGAATGCGTTCTACACAATGAAAGAAACTCTTACATGGAAAAGTTGACGAAAAGACAAGTTTTACGTAAGAGAATGCGACAACGCTATAAGGATAATGTCTTAAAATAAACACTTTTGAGCGAATATCACAACCCCCAACTAGCATATTGTCAATTCTTGGCAATTATTGCGAAATAAGTGAGCGAAAGAGGGCTAGGCATAACATGCTAGAAAACTTATTTGCATTACTCAAAAAAAACTCCGTTTTGTCATATTATTTTAAGGATGCAAGAAATCATTCACAAATTAGAATTAATTAGCAAAATGCAACACTTCTACAAATGGACCTTCAAACACAAGATTCACTACAACAAAATAGACCTTCCATGGCGTTCGAAAAATGCCATAAAACCAATTTTATGGCGTTCATCAAACGCCATAGAAAACGCTGTAAAAGGCTATGCCATGCTTTTTAGAGTTAAATAGTGGCGTTCAATGAACGCCATTAACTCATGGCGTTCTATAAACGCCATTAATGTATAACATTCGTGAACACCATAAAGTAAAATTTGAACGCCGTCTTTTGAGCTATTTCCCTTTCAGGTAATGCCAGCTTGTTCAAAGGCATGGCATTTATGGAACGCCATCTATTGAATTTTATAAACTCATGTCGTTTGTGAACGCCATAAAGTGAAATTTGAACGCCATCTTGTGAGCTGTTACCTCTCAGACAATGCCAGCTTCTTCAAAAGCATGACATTTTAGAACGCCATCTGTTGAATTTTATAAACCCATGGCGTTCTATGAATGCTGTTGTTTTACTTTTTAATTTTTTAAATACTACTGTCATAAATCTCTTTATTAGTATAATAATTACCTGTGAAGATTCATACACAATCTAAAATACGACATTCACATTCCATACAATAAAGAAACATATTTAATAACTAAAAACTTAAACAATTAAAATACAATTTGATTCAAGTGTTAAATACAACATGTAATTCCCCATGCTAGCCGCTTTTTCATTAAATACATATGAGGACCCAATGGCTCCTATTCTCAACTCCCCCCTCAAAAAAAGAAATCTCCACCTTGGCTCTTTTTCAAGTAAGAACTTTGTTAACTCAATTGTTCCAGTAAATTTGATGAGTGTGAATCAAAGCCAACTCCTCTTCTTAAGTCCATCCCTCATTGTTTATGGCAGAATTAAGATGATTAAACCACCTGAAAGTCAGTATTAATTCATATAAGTGAGAGTGTAACAATGCTAATTAATGTAAGCAACCCAACAATGCTAAAACTAAAAAAAATAATCATTTATGTCAAATACTAAATAGACCTAAACTTTAAACCCTCAAATACTTGATGTAAATTGATTTGTCTCAGAGAAAAAAGCAGAAGAAAATGAAAGACAAAAGGGACCTAGCTAATAATTACCATAGAGGTGCCCATGGAGTCAATAGCTCAAGGAAAACATAAGGCCACCTAAGAGAAGAATTACAAGTACAAAGAGTGAAGAGTAGAAGACAAGTGTTGCTTTAATGATGCCACAGAATGAAAAATGTTCACAGTTGTTTAGTAGCAGTAGAGAAGGTTTACCATGATGTAGACTCTTGGGGATGCTATGGTAAGTCACTGTGCACAATAGACTACGCTGCAAGGTAAAGCTTACATGTACTATAAACTTACTAGTTAGAAATTTACAAACTTACTAATCATGCTAACTATTGGTTTGTAGGTCCACCTAGGGTTGGGCCAAACATCTATATGGTCAGCAATCTCTAAGAGTGTACCTCGTGGCTCATACTGTGGTCCTCCATGAACTCCTAAAAAGAGCACATTGGAGCAAGTGGAACGTCAGTATATAGTAAAACTTAATAATGTTGATGCAGTAGGTGGCATTAATATAATATTCCTTATTCTAACCCTTTGTGTTTGGATATTAGGACAACTTTTATGAGAGATTCTTTTTTAAACCAACAGTTGATTATGAGTTACTATGATACTTACAATATAACCGCTTCTATGCTATCGTTGTGCACCCAATGCAGCCCCCAAAAGAAAAATAAATAAATTTGGCTGACCGGCAATGATCTGCAAAGCCATGACTACCCACAATATGAGTCACGTGGCACATTTAAAGCCAAGTGTCAGATCTCTTTGATTATATGGAGGATTCCCTAAGATCCCTTTCTCCAACCTGTTTCAGTGAGATTTTATTGCCTAGCTGTTTTCTTCATTGCTAATCTCAGAAACTAGCATAATCCGCCTGTTTTGGGGAATAGGAGGGTCATTCATCTGAGAAAAATCCAAAGCTAACTTAAATCCAGGTGCCTTTTTCCCTTGGTAACAAATTTGTATTTTGATTTTCCCTTGTACCCATCCATCACGTGATGACCCCCTCCCTCTTTTGTTCTCTTCTGTCTTTCACATGGACCCAGACTCAAACCAAATGATCTAGGGACTGTGGTGGCTGACATCTCCTTTGGGCTGTAGTGCTGCAGCCAAGGAGAGACGCTGGGGAGAGGCAGTAACTCTTCTGAACAAGGCCAAGTGGCCAATTTTTTTGTCTAGCTGTAGGCTATAGCTGCCATGGTTTTGGCTTTATAATAATACAGATTCTAAGTTTTGAAGGGTAATTTACTCTTTCACTCTTTTCATAACTAATTTGAATATATAATAGATTTCTACACCCACTAGTATACAAACAGCTAATTGCCTTCCATAGACAAATTAAACACAACAGGTGCCAAGCACAGTAGGAGACAGACTTCATTGGAGCACCTTCCCATCCCCCACAAAATATAAATAAATGGAGCATTCATGTAAAAGACTAATGTTTTCTTCAAATTGATGCCAGTTAAGGAATTTCCTTCAGTTGGACTACCACATATGGTTTTGTTAAGACAATATGATTTTGGTATGATGGTAAAAAGCTGAATAATCTAGAGTTCTAGAACTAGTGACTCATGAAAAGCAAAAAACTATTATGTCTAGGTTTTCGACAAGCTCCTCTAGGTTCATCACCAAAATACAACAGAGAAAAACAAGAAACATGTTCTAGATGAAGGAAATGGGATAAATGAAGATAGCCAAATGGGTGCAAGACTCCAGTACCTGGCTATTTCTGCACGCTGCCTGGCTTGTTCAGTAATCAGAGAAGATCGCCTCTCAAGTATCTCTGACTCTGAAGGGAGCAACCCTTATAGAGTTCTTTGAGAAATTACCCACTTTGCCTCCCTGTCGTCCTTCCCATATTCTTTCTTAGAAGTGAAAGCCGTCTATGGAATTACATCGAAAGATAAGTAGTCAAGGATTATTTAAAGAAGAACGAACAATTTGTAGAACAAACACACACACACACACACACACACACACACACACACTTCATGGTGCTTTTTCCATGAGTTGAATCCAACTGTTAGGGATACAATTTCTTAGCAGCCAAATACATTCATACACTTAAGCACATGTACACACGTAGTTTAGTAGTTGCTATGTGTTTTCATGTCCTCATACATTTTCATCTTTATTGAAAATGGTAGGCAGTCACAGGAAAAAAATGACATGCCATCTTTAAATCATGAAACATTAGTTCAATTTTTTAATGAGGGTGATTTTTTAAGAATACTCTAGACATTCTTGTAAACACAATGATTAATTGGGCTTTTTTCCCAGTCACCATCAGACAATACCTTTTCAATACGACTGCATGAGTGAGGAAGATTTTGCATTGCTCTCATTTCAAAAGAAAGAGAAACTTACAAAAGTTAGAAGTATATAAGAATTAATTTGTATGGACTTAAGATAAGATAAGATGTGTTCACTTATAAACAAGACAATCGGAAATTTTCCAAATGAAAGAGACGAAGAGATAAGGCACTGTTTGTCAAGAAAAAGGCTTGTGAACCATAAGGCCAATAGAAACCTGAAAACCAAACCAAGCAAGCACTATATAGAGAATTGCAGAGATAGGTATAAAAAGATCTAAGAAGTTCTAGATATTTTAAAAAAGAGTGCCCACTAGTTGCCACCTTCAAGCTTCAACTGTAGGTTTTTTTAGAGTGCCATAAACAGCAACAGTCCTGCATCTTTCTAAGTCCACATAGATCTCATTAACAGTTAGTGTAGCTACTGAAAAATTCACACTTTTCCAATAGTGATAGAGGAAAGAATGACAAACCCCAAAGACAAACCACAGTTTGAGTTCTTTCCCATTATATGGAATAGATTCCAAAGTATACCTCAAAGTGGTAAGCAAATGGTTTGTGGCAGAAGTGATGAATAAAAAGGAGGCTATCCTGATTCATCCACTTCGATATCTTCTTAAGAAGCTCCTTGTACATCAGTGCTCAAAACCATATCAATAAACTTCATATTTATAATAAGGTTCCAATGATTGGATACCTCAAACATTCTATGGATAAAAGTCGATCAAAGGAGGCCTCCATCTCAAACAACAATTTTCTGAGCCATCAATTTTTTGAAAATTCAAGCTGGGAGAATGAATCATTTTGCTTATGAAAAAAAAAGGTCTGACCTAGGACATTTCCTAAACCAAAAATTCCCTTTTTAGGATGATTGTAACTATCTGATGTACATCGCTATTTTGGAGAGTAAAAAAATATGACAACCATCTTGCAAAAATCTATAGATTAGATAGTTATGATCATTTGATTTTGTCCATTTTTGTCCCAAAAAGATGCTACATGACACCCATAGAATGATGATATTACCTCTCTGTATTTGGGCCACATGTTGGTCATGGTGCTTATATACAACATATTATCAATCGAACTTAGAATATGGATCCAATGCGTCAACGAGGGTGCCACATAAGAACCAAGTAATGTGAGTGTGGTGTTGAAGGCTTAAGACCCCTATGAGCCCCTTGTGAAGCATTCATAGAGCTTACATGAAATTCTAATGCTATTAAAAAGCGTGGCCTACTAATTGACATACATCACCAGTTGAAAATTAACATTAACATGTACTAGTGTGAAAATCAATTCTGTAAATTATCACCAGTTGTCCAACCAAAGTTGTTATGGGGATCTCAACGAGTAAAAATCAAACATGAGAATTTCTTTTTTTTTGGAAACTTTTGCAGACATTTCAGTTGAGTTCTATATAACCCCAAAAGTTGGAAAGATTAAAAAACAAACTTTCAATTCGAATGACATTTTCTTCGGTGATTATGGTTAAGTTGTGACAATATGTGCTAGTGTGAAGTCTAAATTTTTACATATATCTAATTATTGTTAAGTTGCGAGAACATGTACTAGTGTGAAGTCCAAATTTTCATAGAAAAATCAAGTGAGGGTATAAGGAACAAAAAGGAAAGAAAACATACTCTTCTGAGGCTCCAACTGAGCTTCTCTTCATCCGTCATCAACATCTTCTGCTATCTGGATCTTCTTTTGGATTCTCCCTACGTCTTTCCTAATTCACCTCTCCACCTTGCTCCTGGAACAAATTAAAGAACTGGATTTAGGGTTTTGGGCATTCCATAGAAGAACAAGAGCAATAGATCAGCAACAAAAATATAGAAATCAGATCGATGTTCTTCAACAATATAACAAGAAAAGAAAATCCCAATTAAAATGAAGAACGCATAAAAAGCATACCTTGCAAGCAGTCCCAGTTCTCGGCCTCTTTCTTAACAACATCAACAGTGGCATTGATGAGCTCTGCACCCTCTGTGTAATGGCCCTTGGCCCAGTTATTCCCTGTTAGACTACCCAAAACTGAAGTTATCATGCATGAAGATCTGACTGTAAGGCCCAGATCTGAGGCTGTTCATTGTCCTGGGCTCCAAATCCATCAAAATGGCCCAAGGGATGAAGAATCCATACCTTCGACTGTTGCCTAACCCCAACTGTCCAACCATTCTACGTCGCAAGAATCAAACATTTCTAAAAGGCCTAGATCCACAAAAAATAACATTAAAACGGGCAACTCATTGAACAATTTCTAATAAAATGTGGAACTGAAACCCAAGAGAGATAAAGAAATAGAGATGGATCTGGAATACCTTTTGAGAAATTCTTAGAGAAGTGGTTGTCATCATCGTCGGTAGGAGGAGGTCGTGGAGTTGAGCGTGGTTCCCCGTTCCCATGAATGAGATCGAGGAGAGAAGGGTAGTGATGCACGCTGGCGTACCTTGATACACGACGGCGAGGTCAAAGTTGTTGCATCCTCAAGATCTGATCCAGAAAATCAGTTTTGAGATATCGGAATTTCAGAAGAAAGGAGCTAAAAATGAGTAGAGAAGAAATTAACCGCTGTCCATTTAAAATAGCACATGGCGCACCAATGCATAGATCAAGATCCTTCCAATCGATGAGACTTTTATCGCACATTCGTTCAATCTTTTGTGAAAATAAACACCTAAACCAGAAGTAGGGAGAGGCAAAGAAAAGTACTGACACTATAATATAAAGAAAGCCAAAGTCTAAGAACAAGCCAACCAATGCATAAACCTTCATGCTTTCACCAGGATGCTAAAAGTTGGTCTCACCAATTTTGCACCAATTAATTTGGAAATAGACACTGTGTTGGCACTGGACTTGGATAAGGTGATCAATTTGAGTTTTTTCTAAAAGCATATAAAGAAAAATTTATGAAATAATCAAGAAAAGTAACAAATCACCAAATAAAATAGCTTCAAGGGCATAACAGGTTAAGTGATGTTTTATGGGTAGATTAAGTTTGTCCTTTCACAAAAATACTTTGTTTTTTGTCCCTCTAACACATCACATATGGTTGCCTTTTGTGTGTTTCTAGTTTTATGTGTAGCACAATCAGAGCACATACTCACATTAATGAAGAATATAACTTTTTATAGCAGCTGTTATATGAAGTTAATGAAGAGAACATACTATTCCATTATAATGGAAGGAACATTCCCTAAATTAGACACCAATTCTGTGAGGCAGCAAGTCCATCATATCCATTCTTCAAAATAAATTGGCTTGTACAAATAGTCCAACGATTTATTCAAAGAAAGCTATACATACCCATCGAAAATTTTTAGTAACATGCAGCTTTAACAACATCACAGTAGCAGAACATATCTCATACATTTTTCAAAATACATAGTATTGTACAAATAGTCCAATGAGTTCGTCAAAAATTCAAAGATTAAAGTTAAGTGGTTCTGCAAATTCTAAAAGTATGATGCTTGAGTAGGTTCCAGCACTAGGTGGAATGCTCATGTTTTTTGCCACTTGAGCATTCCACTTAACCTTGGGATTGAGTAGGTTCCAGCACTAGGCATCTTTTGGATGAGAATGCTCAAGTTTTTTGCCAGATCACAGCTAACCTTGCAACATTTAAGATGAATAGCTCAGCCACTATCAAAATTCACCATTGTAGTGGATATTAGTTGTACTCATTGGAAATTGCTGGAGGAATATCATAACTATAGGATACATGGCTGAAATCTGCCAAACACAAAATTACTACAGCAAAAACCAGCAAGCACAACCCAAAATTACATTCCAGTGATGTACGAATAACACAACTATAAGATACATGGCTGAATCTGCCCAAACACAAAATTAGTGCAACAAAAACCACCAAACACAACCCAAAATTACATTCTAGTGCACATAAACTAGGCTGCAAATAAACCTTGTGCTATCCTAAGGTAGGTTGTATCTTTTTGCTTGTTTTAGTTTTTTGGTGCTTGTGAATAAAGGACTACCATTTTGAACTCTTCATAACACTATAACAGTCCCAACTCCACTTCAATAGTATATAAACCCAAAAAACATACCATTCAAATCTAAAGACCCCAGTCCCAACTCCACTTCAATGCATAGCAGCAACAAGGTACCTAGCACCACTCCCTAACTAAAAGTGCAGATTAGAGCTTGCAATAATTCCCACCAAACTACATTTCTGCCTAAACTTTGCCCAGATTTTACCCCCACAGGAAGTTATGCATGTGTTTTGCACCTTATCTCAAGAAATTTTTTATGTTGAGAATGTTCAGACCCCTTGGTGGATTATCTACACACAAATTATCAGCATCATAAGGGCTTAGTACCCATCCATATGCCTATTAATGCGGACTGCTATTAAGAAGTGCTTGAAGCCAGTAGGCTGAAATCACCAATAAGACTGATTTTTGGTATGTAGGTCCACCAAGGTATATGGACCAAACATTCATGTGGTCAGTGGCCCTAAAAGTGTGCACCACATGAAAATTTTTAGGATTTCAGCATCAAAAGTTTTATTCAGAATTATGTATCATAAATTAGCCCGAGTACCCCAAAATAATGCTCAAAACTCACCGAAATATTAACAGGGTAATAGTACATTAGGAGGAAAGTTTCCTTGTGTTTTGAGTAGGAAACTTGATGTGCAAGGGAAATATGCTCTTCTATCCAGACCTTCCAAGTGTTAAGTCACTCCTCAACCAATGGACTTTTGGAATTTGGACCATTTCTCATGCCCTTTTTCTTTTATCCAAATGAATACCAGAGTTCCACATCATAAGGGAGTCTCAATCAATATGCACACAAACTATGAGAGTTCCCATAGAAAATTAAACATGCAGAAATGTACTTCAATAATCCCCCAACAATAATGATGGGCAGGTAATCCTCCATCATAATTGGTCCAATCACCCAATACTACTACACCATTAACGATAGAATTTCTTGCATATTTTAGTAGGTTTCAAGAAGAGAAGAAGAAATAGGAATACCTATGCTCTCCAAGGCATGAATCTCTTCTTAGTTCACTCTAAAAGTATAGTGTTTCTATTTAAATGTATCATTTTGCTGACCATATTCCTATGGACTATAAACTAGCTGCAAAGAAAGAATATATTTGTTAGCACTAGCTTGGTAGTTATTTCAATATATACCAGTCATGTGGTGAAGAACCCGTATGGTGCATAAACACTAAAGAGACAAAAGTTGGACAACATCAGAGTCGTTTTCCCTTTACACAGTGTGAAGGTTCAGCACCAAAGACTTTCTATTCTATATAATGCGAATTTGAAGAGTAATGCTCTTTAACACAAACCTTCTCATGTTTTGTCACCATCCATGTCTCAAAACTGAATGAGAATACATATGAGACAAGACAAATACTTGCAATCCATACACATGGGTGCTTAATGACCCTCTTCCAGATACCAACGAAAAGATGGAGGGTACAGAATAGCAAAAAACCTTTTTTTGATCACTACATATCAAGAAGAAATTGTCACAAAAACAAAACGAAACAAAAATATTTAATCATCAAAATTCTTCTTCAAATTGTAATTATGAATATGGCATATCCTTGTTGTCATGTAAAGCTTGGTATAGGTGCATAAAGGCTCATCTCGTCCAATGGCCCACAAGTACTTACACTTAGTTAGTACAAGTATTTGTCCATAACATATACACCATGAATGTGAAAAGTAATCACACAAAATTACTTTGGGGTTCAGTTCTGAGAATTTCAGTAGCAAAAACACTTATATAATCTTCTCGAGGCAGCCCAAGTGACCCAACTCAAGTTACAGTGGCAATTTCCGTAAACACTTTCTTCATTGATCGTCATTCATTAGAAGAAGATGCACGAGTATATCTCAAAATAACTGAAAATTCATGTATACATTTTCCCTTCTAACAGCATAACTCCAAAATCTTTTTAAAAAAAATCTGAAAATTCAATTTTACATTCATGCCACTCCAAAATGTACATGCAATTTGCTAGCGTTAAATATTAAAAAACCAAGACAAGCTAGGGACAATAGTTTGAAGAAATGATAAATAAAATTTGCTTTGTCAAGAAAAACCCACAAAAGAAAAAAAATCAACTTACATCACATCAAAAAGTATGCCCAAGGAAGTACCAATGAGGAGAGAAGTAGCGACCGGATCCAACACAGGGAGACACCACCATCTGCTCCCTCCTAATACCATTGTATGCATACTCAAACTCCCCAAACAAAGATTTGAGACATTACTGAAACAAAGAACACAAATAACCAACAAAAAATACAAAAATGTGTGCATCAAAAGGGCGATCCAAAATCTATTTCCAATCATAATTGTTTACTAAAAATCCCAAAAATGAATTTAAAAATTGAATTTTAAAACTGAAATGGACAATCAATAATCTAATTCAATCAAACCAATCTCTGTTACCAACTTCATGATCAGACTATGCTAACATTTGCCCCACTCACTGACCTGAACTCACAAGGAAATGTAAGAGAGTGGGACACATTGAGTAAACCTCTAGCTAGTGTAGTCCATAAACAACAATCAAGTCCACAAAGCACACATTCAAGGAGGTGGAACCTACCATTACATGAGCTCCACCGAGTAGATTACGTACTTAAGCCAAAAAAACAATCCAGCCAGAAGATTGTAACCATCCAACTACTACTTTTTGGTAACATCATTAGGAAATACATGAAGAACGGTTCAGAATATAGCATACCGAACATAGTAACAACCATCTCATCGAATTAATTTTTGGTAGTGTAAGAAATCTAATAAGTGGAACTCGTAACATGGTAGGCACCACACCCTGCAAGTGCACCATATGTCCAAGTATAATGTACCTACAGTGCCTTCATAATCTATCATGTAAAATGTGTCAAAAGATATACCACACTTCTGAAACTTCTCCATTACAAGGAAACTATTTTTTGGTAAGTAATAAACAACCAAACTATATGGATAATGCAATGAAACATACATATAATACAATTCAAACGCCCTAAAAGAATTGAATCGACCTCTGACCACATGAATTGCTGCAGACCTCACACAATCATTCTTTTCCTGAGGAAGCTACACTGTACAGTCATAGCATCTCTCGATCAACCCACACTCCTTAATAACGGTTGACGTGCTTAAATTGACTAATACACCTAAAGCAACTCTCCTCACAAAAGGACAAGGGTCCTTTGTAAACCCTAACAACAAAGTAACCTAGAGACACAACAGAATGAGAAATCTCTCAGTATTGAAGAGAAACCATGACTGAAAATAGCAGAGGAACTTAAGCACACAAAGAGAACAGAATCTTTGTTGAGCTTAGCCATGGGGAACAGAATCTTTGTTGGTGGTCCTAACTCGTCACATCTCATCATAAGTCAATACACATCTCAACATCAACTCCAAAACAAAGAAAGACCTACATGTAGCTATATCATGGCTGGTCCTCATGCGATCTCATATCTCAGCATCAACAAGACATACGATTTTCTAATATAACCAAAATAACATTTAATTAACCAAAATAACTAACTTCCAATTTATAAATCAGTAAGCCATTTTAAATATAGTGAAGATGTTGAGTTTGATGAATGAAGCTTAGCTCTATTGGGAATTGGACCAACTTAAGTGCACTTGGTGTTGATGAAACTAACCCAGCTGCAGGCATACATAGGTAGGAGAGGTAATAGACCTTATACTAGACGCACTACTAGCAGTAACAGAATCTCCACTTTCTTTGAAACTTGGCTAGAGCTTCTTACTTTTACAAGATCAAAAGAACAATTAAGTGAAATCTAAGAACTTAAAAAAAATGACTAGTAGTAAAAATATATCAAGAGAGCAAAAAAGAAAAGAAAACAGGTGTCATCTTTCCGATGATGGACTATTTCTGTAAGCTTGGGTTAATATATCATAAGTTTCAATGCATGGATTGAGGATGGACATTGAGATCACTGCCTGGAAGCAGTTAATTATGGATGACATTGTGCCAAAAGACTGAAAGTTGCCCTCGTCTACAAGGAGGTTACATGCTTAAACTGAGGAAGAGGATTACTCCATTGGACAAGTTATATTAGATAATATAGACTTAATTAACTTGGGAAATGGTCTTAGGGAAAAAACATTAAGATAGTAGATATGGCTTTAGAATAATACCTATCCTCTATTGTTATTGTATGTTGATCTGCACATAATTAATGCAGTAAAAGACAGCAAAAATGACCTGAAGCAACACAAATCACTATAAACACAGGTGTTGATTAAAGATACTACTTTTCTAATCCAAATTACGATCCTAATAAACTATACAATAAGAGAATTTGCATCAAACAACAAGAAAATGATCATGCATTTTGAACCATCAGCAATACTATAATATTTGATAAATACAAAAATTAGAGTTGAATAATGGTTGTGCTTATCTAGGAGGCACTCACAAACTAAAAAACTAGCCAGATTCAATTATGCAAAAAGGCTTAGATAACCATATTAGGATCTGTAAAGTATCATTAAGAACTTGGAAGATAAGTAGCACGTGAAGATTTGCTCCTATTTTCTTCCCTTCTCAAAAAAAGATCAACACTTTAATGGTCAGGCCTACATGTATAACATTCTCCTCTTTCACTCTCAAGACAAGAACAACTCAAACAACACTCTCCTCTCCCTTAAACATTTCCCACCTACCCATATCAGGAACTCAAAACTTACAAACCCAAAAACCAAATATCTCATTATAGTGACCAAATCGCTCTAACCCTTTAAAGGAGATGATATTCATAGCCTCCTCAAAATTCAATCAAAACCACCCTTCACACCCCATAACAGTAAGTCTATGAGCAAGCAACAGCTCCATCCTCTGTATCCTCTTATGAGTAACCCCAAGAGCAAGCAAACATGTGTTCCCTTGACAGAATACCTTCAAAGATGAAAGTAAACCAAAGTACTCCATTCAAATTTCATCCACTCCAAGTACTATCTCCATAAGCAAGCAACCATGTACCCTCTTTGACCAATATCTCCAATGAATAATAACATAGAACCACTTATCAAAAAAACCAGCAAAGAAGACTGAAATGATGATAAACACAAATTCAATTAACTCAAACACAAATGCAAACATAAGTATGTTTGGTAAAATCTGACCAAGATTCAAATTATGGAGATGTCTAAGATAGATCTTTCAAACCATGGCAACAACAAATTAATTGTGCTAGCACTTAAATTGCCGTAATGCACCAAAGAAGATCACAAGCAAACATGGAAGTAATTGCATTTGGGTATTGGTGAAGAATAGGAAAAGAACATTGGTCCACATAATTCAGAATGGAACGCTGACCTTCTTTTCCTTGTCTAGAATTTCTCTTATGGCATAGTGTGCGGTGGTAACACAAAGATTCTAAAACCAAAATATTCATAAGAGGAATTCAATACATACAAAGCTTCAAAGTAATAAAGAAGGCTAAGATACTGATGATGGCAAGAAAATAAAAACTAAACAACCTTTAAGTCACTTCCAGAATATCCATCAATCATATTTGCAAAAATCAATATTAGATGACATCTCTTCTTTGGATATTATAACTCTCAGAATTTTTCTGTTTGGGGCATCTGGAAAGTTTACCATTAGTCTGTAAGAAATATTAGAACATAAGAAATTAATGAGAATGATTTCTTATGAAGGTACTTAGACATGAGTAGACTTCAAGCCACACATACACATTCAAGCCAAACTACTTATTCTTAGTCAAAAACCCAAATCTTTATTCTTCTTATTCGAATTTACAGAGAGTAAAATGAGGGACAAACATTATAAATAAATGGGAACTTACCATAGAAGAGCAAATCTAGGTTTACTAGCAGGTTCGTTTTGGACAAAAACCCAACAAAAGTGTAAAAACGGAAAGATGGATCCAAACCTAGCCAAATCTGGTACCATGGAGTAAGATCGTGAGGGTTAGAGCCAAATCTGGTACTATGGAGCAAGATTGTGAGGGTTAGGGTTAGGGTTGGGGTTGGGGTTGGGGTTGGGGTTGGGGAGGAGAGATTCTAAAATCAGGGATTTAGGGAACCTGCTCATTTAAGGTATTTCTAGTGGGAGAGAGAGAGAGAGAGAAAAGAGAGAAAGACGAGAGAAAAAGATGGAAGAGAGAAAGAGAGAGGTAGGGTACCTGTGTTTTAGTCGTTGATATGCTACACCTCGTTGTTGAGCCCTCTATGATGACATAGATGAGACAACGGCAAGGATGAGACGACGTCAAAGATGAGCACGATGGTAAAATGGTTTAGGATTTCAGAAATTAGGGTTGGATTAGGGTGGAAATGGTTTAGGGTTTCAGAAATCAAGGTTGTGAACTTAGGGTTTTCATAAATCAGGCTGAATGTTGCTCAAATCCGACCGTTAGAAACCATAAAAATGAGCTTGATTTCCACATGTGAGGTTTACAGAAGAAGACCTTCGAATGGTTTCTTATTAGGGCATGCACGAAAGATAAAGAGGGAGAGAGAGAAAGGTAGGTTGGAAGGGCTTCTTCGTATGGTTCTTCATCGCCTTCGTCTCCATCGCACGAGAGAGAGTTATTGGATTGAGATGTATACAATGAGAGTTGAAATGAATTGGGAGATGAAAAGAGAGAGAGGGGTCGAGATAAAATACTTGAATTAACAGCATTCATGAACTTGACGCCGTGAACACTATAAATTTTCCACTTTTAACGGCGTTTTATAATAAATGCCATAAAATTAATGCCATTAAAAGTCAATTTTGTTGTAGTTATTACTCAAACTCAATGTGTGAGTGTGTTTAACATCATCTTTATCTGGCAGTAGAGATATCTAGATCTCCTTAAAGACTCTATGCCTCGACCTCAATCCTTACTTGTATACCACTCAGAAGTGAATCACTCAGAAATGGTTTTATACTTTTCTCTCAAACTATATGTGAGGAGATGAATATAAAAACTGGCAAATGTCTCACATATATAATTCTTGAATGGAGGGTATAAGAAGATTTAAGAAGATCTCATGATTGGAATGTCATATCACTTAAGAACGTCAGATCAAACTCTATAATTTCTCTTTCTCCATTCTCCACAGTTGAGGATGGTACGAATCTAGAATCAAATAGGACTTGCATAGGTTGTATTGAGGCTTAGGATAGGTTTAGAAAAGAAGGATATTCTGGTATTCAAAAATTCTGAGAGGGTATCTCACTATTCTTTGCAACTTTTCCCAAGGGTAATATTTCCTTGACTTTCTCCTTTTCATTTTCCAATTTTTATCTTTTTGGCTATTCTTCAACCTTTCCTTCTTTTTTTTTTTCTTTCCATCTTTCTTTCTGATCATGTTTCTTTTCAGCTCGAACCATTTGTTTTCTTTTTCTTTCTTGGTTGCTATCTTTTCATGATCATACCAAATACTCTTTGATCCCTCTCAGAAGTAGGTTATCGTATTGAACTCTTTTTGGAATTGGGTTTTTGGTTGATGGGTTAACAAGAAAAGGTTTTCATCAATAGGCTCAAAAATGGTTTCTAACGGTATAGATGTTAGGGAAGCTAAAAAGTTCGATTGGCTAAAAAGATGGCCTATATCATTTTCTAGGGTTTATACTTTCATCTTCGATGTCTCGAAGGGATATAGAGAAGGTTCTTTATGTAATAATCCGAATTTGATGTCATTCTAAGTTCAATGACCAAAGCAAAGGTTAATGAGATCACTCAATGGAAATATTTGGGACTAGAAGAATTGTGAGTCATCTTGTGACTCAGAATAATTTTATAACCCTCAGAAAGGATGAAAAGTTCAAAAGCTCACTGGGTTAAGTCTCCACAATTGTTCTCCTTGGATCTCTAAATAATCTAAACATTGGATAATTCAGACGTTGATATATGAATATTTTTGCAGAATCTGAGTTTTCAAAGAGTTTTCAATCCATTGTAGTAATGTTTGCTTTCAAACTGAATGACGAGCTAACAAGTGATTTTTCAAAATAGATATCCTTTTCAATGAATAGACTTTCCGAAAGGTTTTCACTAATCAAGTTAGAGCATTTTCAAAAATCACATGAAATCACACCCAAAAACACAAGGTTTCTCTCTCTTTTTCTTTTTTCTTTTTTTTTATTAAAATGAAAACATGAGTTTTGGTAAAAACTCACCCCCAACCAAAATATAGCACCATCCTCGGTGCTCATGACCGGGACAAAAGATGATGAAAAATTGGTAATGATGATGCAAAGATTCAAGGAGGATATTACCAAGTCGGCATAAACTCGACAATGTGTGGTACCTGATGATCTGAAAAATAAATGTACCTGCATGTCCAGAGATATCACAGTAATAACAAATATAGAGACTCATGTATTTTAGGAATACCGGAATTGCCTTTCTGAAAGAGCTAAGTTTTATGTCTTCAGCCAGACATGATGGAGGTATATCAAGTACCCCCAACTAGGTTAAAACTCATGGAGACTGAGTGAATCTACAGTCTTCTAAGGTAGAACAGAGACTGTTATCCTATCCCTTGTCTAGGTATACCTGTATAGAACAGGTTTTCTCAGTGTAAACTAAGAGAAGGATAGTAAGTGCTCTTTGCAGACCAGCAAAAACATGTAGTTCAGCTAGGAGGGATCGAAGCTTCTTAGTAAAGACTGAGATGAGAGCAGTAGTGGGTTCTCTAGCCATGGTTAGCAGAGCCGCAAACTCATTGAGTTTTGCGGGAATGTATCTGAATAGAGCAGACTCCTGCAGATCAGTAATAGCAAAATTGTCTGACTCCGAGATGAAGTCAGGCGCAAAGTGTTCTTCACACTGGGAGAGTTTTTCCTCGAGAGAGTCTTGAATTAGATTCTCTACGGCACACTATTTATTGACAACATCGACGTATGGTGGTGGGTCAAAACTGTGGACGTTTTCCTCGAGGTTTCCTAATGTGAGAGGGATGTTTCAATTGATATTCGCTCAAAAGTGCTTATTTTAAGCAATTATCCTCTTAGCGTTATTGCATTCTCCTACGTAAAATGCTCTATTTATCTACTTTTCTACGTAATAGTCTCTTCTGTTGCGTAGAACACACTTTTCTGGACGAAATGGTATATTTGCATGCATTAAACACATTTTCGGAAGTCTAGATATAAAGTCGTTCTGATTTAGTCTCATTACGCGCTTCTTTTGTCACAGGAAACCCGATTGGAGAATTTTAGGGATGGTGGGCCCACTACTGACTGCCAGAGCCTTCGATCAAAGCATAGAGAACTTGTAGGCTATGAGCCAAGTACAGACTAGGCCAAAGGATCACAAAGTCGGACCAAGAAACCTACTACTAATCTGTTAATAAAGATGACCGCAAAGGGTCAAACATGCAGACAATCAAGTTGGTTCTAGGGATCCAATCAGGAGATTTCCAAAGATCTAAGAATCATTGACCGAGTCAAGGAGACCACGGGTCAAAGGTTGACCAAGTCAATGGATAGCCAGATCATGAAGAAGCAGACATGGTTCAAACAAATATGATCAAGGAGACTGATTCAAGATGATGGGTCATGATTTAAAAATACATGGTCAGTTAGCCCATGAACATGATGAGATAGTGATATTCGCTCAAAAGTGCTTATTTTAAGCAATTATCCTTTTAGCGTTATTACATTCTCCCACGTAAAATACTCTATTTACCTACTTTTCTACGTAAGAGTCTCTTCTATTGCGTAGAACACACTTTTCTGGACGAAATAGTATATTTGCATGCATTAAACACATTTTCGGAAGTCTAAATATTAAGTCGTTCTGATAAAGTCTCATTACGCGCTTCTTCTGTCGTAGGAAACCCCGATGGGACGATTCTCGAGACTTGTGGGCCCAAATCGATCATGAAAGCCCATTATCAAAGCTTAACAAGCCCACATGCTATGACTAGAAGATATGGGCCAAATATGGGTTGAATAAGAGGACCAAAAAGTCGGCCCAAAGAACGAAGAGAGTAGGAGAGCCAATGACCAAGAGACGGACCAAAGCGTTTAAAGCCACATGAGTCAGCAAAGAATAATGGTCGACTCTACTGGAGAAGCGTGAGGATGGTCACAGTGAAGACCAGGGTTCCAGACCCTCCGCCAGTGCTTTTCTCTCTATTTTCTGATACTTTCTCTCTCATCTCTCCTTATTCTCTCTCTCTCTTCATCTCTCGGTCCTCGAATCTACTGACCTAACCCCAAAACTCCTGCCCATCGGCTCTATCTCATCTCCCTTAGCTTTCCGACCGTTAGATCTTCCATCGGACCGTTGGATCTTCAATCAGACCGTTGGATCTCTCTAGATCCGTCGATCTACCAATCTGAGTCCCAATCAAGTCACCATCCATCCGATCGCCATCAGACTGTCTGTCACATCATCTTGTGAGACGATGGACATCATCAATCCATGAGGGCCAATAGCCGGGCCCATCTTCATCGACCCGCTGTCCGACCAGTTAGTGGACCCCGCAAATTTCAAAATAATTTTAATTAAATGGGGGGTCCACTAATTGGGGAGATTCCCCATAGAAAAGTAGGTTTTTACTTAAAAAAAAAAATATATATATATATATATATATATATATATATATATATATTTTTCATATTTTTTATTTTCAAAAAATACCCTATTTCCATTAAAGGAAATAGGGAGCTTTAAAAGGAGAAGGATAGGGGTTCGTTCGAACCCTAATCCCCCTCTTTTCTTCTCCTCTCCTTCCCCTAATCTTCTGCCCACGTTTTCGCCTCTTTCTCTCCTTCTTTCTCCTCTTCTTCGTCCATCATCTTCTTCTTCTTCCTCCTCCATCTTCGTCGGAGTTGCAGGCAGCAACTCCGGCCATCTGGTTCTTCTCGTCCTCCTTCTTCTTCTTCTTCTTCTTCTTCTTCTTCTTCTTCTTCTTCTTCTTCTCAGTTTTTTTTTATTATTATTTTTTCGTTTTCGTCATATTACCGTTTTCTACCGGAGTTGCAGCCTGCAACTCCGGCCGGCAGCGCCCCCCCCAACCAGTCCAGTCCTCCTTCTTCTTCTTCTTCCTCTTCTGCTCTCTTCTTCTGCTCCTTCTTCCTCCCGCCTGCACTCCCTGCTGCTGTGTGCAGCACGTCTTCCATCACCTCATCACCGCCTGCACCAGTCCGCCTCTACTACCACCACCATCCACGGCTGCCACCACTTGCAGCACCTCCACATCCTCGAGCTCCGCCTGCTGCATCACGCCCCCCCCCCCATCACCTCCACTTGCTGCCCGTGCTCTTCCACGTTGCAGATCACTGCATATCACGCCCCCCCCACCACCATCCACGGCTGCCACCACTTGCAGCACCTCCACATCCTCGAGCTCCGCCTGCTGCATCACGCCGCCCCCTTCACTACCGCCTTCTCCATTAACCAGCGCCTGTTAGCACCTCCGGGCTCCTCCCTTGCAGCCCACCGAACTGAAACCATCGTGGCCAGCAACTAACGGCCTCCATTGCAACCCACCTGCAACGCCCTCATCTTCTCCCACTCAAAAGCACCTCCATCTTCACTGATAAGGAACCAACAGCCACCGTGGACAGCACCTCCTCACTTGCTACCAGCGTGTTCATCATCCACTATTCATAACCATCATGCACAGCCTCCAAAGTGGCCGATCCTTTCCAATACCGAACCAGCAAGGTTTCCACATCAATTTGCACTCTCCCTTGTGCATTCATTGGCCGAACTCCACGGGCTGATCCCCGGTAAGTCATTCCAAGGTATTCTCATCCTTTCTCTGTCTTCTTGTCTTTTTCTCTCTCTATCACTCTCTCTCTTCCTTAGGTTCTCACTTTCTCTCTCTAGTTCTCTCTTTCTCTCTCTATAATTTTCTTTCTCTCTCTATCACTCTATCTCTCTTCCTTAGGTTCTCTCTGTTTTCCCTCTCTAAATCCTCCATTTCTCTCTCTAATTTTCATGCTTTCTAATTAAGTTTTCCTGATGTTTTATGATTGTATGCACATTTGATAAATGAATAAAGCAATTTGAATATTATGTTTTGGAGTTTTTCAGTGCATCTTAATCTAAAAATTGTCTCTAAAATCATGTTTTCAATCACTTACAATCACCATTTTCACCTCTCCATAATTTTCTAGCATAAATTCCATCATTTTATGTTCAAATATGCGCTAACCCGACTAATCCCGAGTGCGGATCGACATCCGACACGAATCCCTATATAGAATCTCTGAATTTTACAGGATAATCGGATAATATTACAAATGTGTTGAAATTAGGGTTGTTTTCTCAACGACGGAAAAACCCTACTTTCAGATAGATCAGATGGTTCCAATCGTCTGACCGAGTTCGACTAAGGGGCATGACATAGCAAGTTGTACAGACTAATAATTATTGATGAATCGTCAGAAATATGGTTGAATTATTCAAAATATTGCCAAGATGGTGGCAAAAGATGAAGCAAGTGTGTTCCATTCCAAAGAAGAAGGACCTAAGTTAATGTGTACAAAGAGTGGTGGACAAAATATGTGTGTGACTAAGAATGACTGAGAAGAAGATATTTTTCGGCCAACATGAATTGATGACATGTGAGGCGGCACCATGAGCTGCATGGACCAAGACACGGGCCATCACATTGGACCACATCGATGGGCCAGTTAGCCAAGTGGGCAAGACACAAGGGTCGACATTGATCCTTAATGAAGGTGGGCTTGAACCAAGGGGCTGGATATTCCTAAAGAGAGCATGGGTCACCAAGAGATAAAGCATATTGTGCTAGATTGATGAGCATGGGCTGCCATACATGTGCAAGAATAGTTGAAAGAGATTCATAGATGAGGGTGGAACCAAAAGGAAAAAATATACAAAGGCCAAGCTATTTTTGAAGATGTAGGGAATTATTCCTACACGTTGGAGGTAGTGGAAGATCAAGGGCAAAATGGTCTCTCAAGGGGAGAAATTAAACCCTAAGAGGAGGGAGTATCAAAGAAGGAAGAGAAGAAACTTCTCCCGGGTCTCTCCTCTCTCCCACATTTCTATTTCAAACCGTTCCTCTCCCTCCTCATCTCGATCTATTCCACAACAGCCGCCTCTTCTCGAATCTCTCCACATTTTCTCTTGGAGAGAAAACAACCTCCAGCCACCACCCATACTCAAGCCAAGTCGGAGTTGCAGGTTGCAACTCCGGCGAACTGTTGCAGCGGCAACCACCACCGTCCTTCACCATCATCTCCTCTCTCTCTTGTTCAACACCTAAGAAGACTGAGAGATGAAGAGTAAGTTCTCTAAGAAGACCCACAAAAACATTTAGTTTATCTAAGATGGATTGCAGTTTCTCAGCAAAAATGGAGAGGATAGAAGTAGTGGGTTCTCTGACTATGGTTAGCAGAGCCACAAACTCATTGAGTTTAGCGGGAATGTATCTGAATGGAATAGACTCCAATAAATCAATAAATCCAGAATTGTCTGAATCCGAGATGAAGTCAGGCGCAAAGTGTTCTTGACACTAGGAGAGTTTTTCCTTGGGAGAGTCCGGAGGTAGACTCTCTACAGCACATGGGACATAAACAATATCGACGTATGGTGGTGGGTGAAAATTGTTGACCTCTTCCTCAATGTTTCCTAATGCGAGAGGGATGTTCCAATCCCTACACTCAATGTGTTCATCCTCGGTAGGGAACAGTATGTTTAGGACAGCTGGAGTCTCATATTCTAGACACAGCTCAACGGTAGGAATGTTTGCATCCAGTACAGAGATAAAGATGGAACTAGATTCCTCTGTGCTCATTCGAGAAGTTGGTGCTGCTAAGGGCACCCATGATTGAGACTCAGGTTCATCACTATTGTTGCACAATCCAAGGGAAGTCACAAATGGTAAATCTAGGACAGTTAGGATCCTACGATCTAGATACAGCTCAGTGTCAGGAATATCGCCTCCCTGTTCTAAAGCAGCAGAGGTATAGTGAAGAAGAGACTTCTCTGGGAGAGGTTCAGGATTTGGTACTTTTAAGGGCACCAAAAATGGATACACTGGCTCCTCAATAATCTGGTTCGATCTAGGAGTGGGAACAATTTCTCTGTCTTCTTCGCAATTCTGGTATTGGATCCAAGGTAGCGAATCCTCCTCATAGATGGTGGTCATGTCATTCCCCTCTGGATAAGCATTAGGTTGACTAGGGTAGTTGACTTCCACACTCTCAAACTCTAATTGACCTAGATGATGGTCCAACCTCTCCATGGAATGTTGTTGTTGGATGATATATTGAGAGAGAAGATCTTCTAGACCAGGTGTAATAGCAGACTGTGGCGGTTCAGCTAAGGGAAGTTGTGGTGCCAACTCTTGATAGTAGTCCAAAGGATTATGACAATGGTAGGCCGGTAGTGAGTCTGACATTGGCTGCTTACTCTGGTAATCCTGATGGGTCCACTATTGACCAAAATATTCAGTTTGTGGATCTGGCTAGTACTGCGACTGCGAGTATTGCCAGTCATACTCTCCATTGGGTTTATGAAACCCTGAAGGATAATTATCCTGCGGAAGTGGTTGCTGGAGAAAAGGCTGTTCCCAATCAAAGCTATGGTGACTCCTATTGTCCGGATAATAAGTGTTATCATAGGAAGTCTGCATTGGAGATTGAAATGTACTGAAAGTATAGACATCTTTCTCGACAGGAGGGTAATATCCTAGAGATTGAGAATTGTGCACAGGTTGTTGGACCGAGATAGCAAGGTCAAAGACCGATTTGGTAAGTTCCGGAATTAGGGATTGTAGGTCAGGGTCACCTTTTGCCTCACAGCCCATAGAAGTCTGTTGGACCGGAGTGTTACTACTGATATTCGCTCAAAAGTGCTTATTTTAAGCAATTATCCTTTTAGCGTTATTGCATTCTCCCACGTTAAAATACTCTATTTATCTATTTTTCTACGTAAGAGTCTCTTTTGTTGCGTAGAACACACTTTTCTGGACGAAATGGTATATTTGCATGCATTAAACACATTTTCGAAAGTCTAGACATGAAGTCATTCTGATAGAGTCTCATTACGCGCTTCTTCTGTCGCAGGAAACCCCGATGGGACAATTCTCGAGACTTGCAAGCCCACATCGATCAGGAAAGCCCATTGTCAAAGCTTAAAGAGCTCACATACTATGACTAGAAGATATGGGCCAAATATGGGCTGAATAAGAGGACCAAAAAGCCGGCCCAAAGAACGAAGAGAGTAGGAGAGCCAATGACCAAGAGACGGACCAAAGCGTTTAAAGCCACATGAGTCAGCAAAGAATGATAGTCGACTCTACTGGAGAAGCGTAAGGATGGTCACACTGAAGACCAGGGTTCCAGACCCTCCGCCAGTGCTTTTCTCTCTATTTTCTGATACTTTCTCTCTCATCTCTCCTTATTCTCTCTCTCTCTCTTCATCTCTCGGTCCTCGAATCTACTGACCTAACCCCAGAACTCCTATCCATCGGCTCTATCTCATCTCCCTTAGCTTTCTGACCGTTGGATCTTCCATCGGACCGTTGGATCTTCAATCGGACCGTTGGATCTCTCTAGATCCATCGATCTACCAATCTGAGTCCCAATCAAGTCACCATCCATCCGATCGCCATCAGACCGTCTGTCACATCATCTTGTGAGACAATGGACATCACAAATCCATGTGGGCCAGTAGCCGGGCCCAGCATCATCGACCCGCTGTCCGACCAGTTAGTGGACCCCGTGAATTTCCAAAAAATTTTAATTAAATTACAAAAAAATGGGGGGTCCACTAATTGGGGAGATTCCCCATAGAAAAGTAGATTTTTACTTAAAAATATATATATATATATATATATATATATTTTTTATTTTCAAAAATACCCTATTTCCATTAAAGGAAATAGGGAGCTTTATAAGAGGAGGGAGAAGGGTTCGTTCGAACCCTAATCCCCCTCTTTTCTTCTCCTCTCCTTCCCCTTTATCTTCCCCTCGTTTTTGGCCCCATCTTCCTCCTCCTTTCTTCTTTCTCATTTTTCCTTCTCTTCATCTTCTTCACGTCTTTGCTGGAGTTGCCTGCAACTCCGGCCGTCTGGTAAGGATTATTCTTCTTCTTCTTCTTCTTCTTCTTCTTCTTCCTCTTCTTCTTCCTCTTCTTCCTCTTCTTCTTCTTTTTCTTCTTCTCATCTTTACGCCGGAGTTGCTGCAACTCCGGCCTGCTGCTTCTCCGACTGAACGGCCAACAGTCCGGCGAAACCATCACCCTTGCCACCTCCTCTCTAAACCCACCACGTGCTCCCTTCACGATCTGGTTGGAGGTGCGTCCCTCCTCCACTGCTGGTCCAAGCGGACTGCAACTCACCCCTCCACGCTGTTGTTGCATATCCACAACTCACAGCTTGTAACTATTCACTTCTCTAGCCGGACCAACCTGCAACTCCGATTTTCACCGGTGAGAAGCTTAGCTCCTCAAGCAACCTGAACATTGTCTTGCTGATAGTGCTCTTCAACGGACCTTCAGCAACGTCATCCCTTCACCAGCAGCTCCGCCTTCTCTACGGCCCACATTCCAATTGCAAGGTGCAGACGGCATCCTCAACCCCGTCCTCACCTTTGCACACCACGGTGATCTTCATACCCGTGGAGCACATCAGCAACCACAAACGTTGCTGCCTCCTCTGCCATCTCACAGGAAGAACCTCACCATCACGATCTCTCACAGGAGATTGGCTGCCTCTACGTGCATCAAGTGAGTCCTAGTCAGTTGCACCAATGTGCTGCTACCCTCAACGCCTCCACTAGCCTACCTCCATTGGCTGCCTCTACGTGCATCAAGTGAGTCCTAGTCAGTTGCACCAACGTGCTGCTACCCTCAACACCTCCACTAGCCTACCTCCACGCATCCATCACCGGAATCCACCATCTTCTCACTGTTCTGGTATACCAACCAGCAACACCAGTCACCCTCACCTTGCTGCCTCCATTTTTCTGCAACTCACATGCAACTCAGCTTGCACAAAGGCCATCACCCACCGTAAGATCACGAGGTAATCCTATCTCTCTAGGTTTCTCTCTCTAAAGCCCTCTTTCTTTCTCTAAGTCTTACTTCTCTCTCTACTTATTTCTCTCTCTAGAACCTATATTTCTCTCTCTAGATTCTAGATTTTCTCTCTAGCTCATTTAATTGCTTTTATTTTAAGTTAGATTTATTTAATTGTTTGCAATAGTTGTTGATTCAAGGCTTGTAATTGACATTCTATTTTTGATTAATTAATGCATTTTATTTCAATCATTGTTATGTTTTAATCATTATGCTAATAGATTTTCATCAAACTCAAAAATGAATTTTTAATTATCCACTTTCTTCTCTCATTCTCACCTCCCCATTGTTCTAAGCAGATTTCTGTTAATTGTTCAACTATTTGCCCTAACCCCGAGTGCGGACGATATCCGACACGAGCCACTGTGCAAGTCTGCAATTTTGCATATTAAGTGAACCAATTCGGAGAAATTACAAATATTGTTGAGATCTAGGGTTTCCGTAACCAACGACGCGGAAAAACCCAATTTTCAACTACTGCACACAGAATTGGTATTCCAGTGCTGGGAGTTTTCACCTAGTTCTCCTAAGAAAATATAGGCTTCTGTTGGAGTCTTGTGCATGAATCTGCCTTGGCACATCAACTCTAGCAGAGTTCTAGACTCATCAGTGAGTCATTTATAGACCATGAGGACTAAACTCCCCTTGTCAAACTTATGATGGGGACATTTAGTGAGAGTGTCCTGGAACTTGTCCCATGCTTCATGGAATCACTCATTCGACCTTTGTCGGAAGTCTTGGATGATCTGCTTCATCTCGTTTGTCCTTGACATGGGGTAAAATTTGAATACAAACTTTCGAGCTAGTTCATCCCATGTGGTAATCGAATTCTCAGGCAAAGAAAAAAACCAATCAGCGGCTCTATCTTTTAGAGAGAAAGGAAAAACTCTTAATTTGACACTCTCGCCATCAAGGTGTTGAAGTTTGAAGAGAGTACAGATGTTCAGAAACTGCCGCAGATGAGTGTACGAGTCATCCTTTGGAAGACCATGAAAAGTAGGCAGCATTTGTACTATTTGCAGTTGGATTTTGAACTGAACCGCCGTCGTGGGTGGAAGTACAATACAAGTGGGTGGGTTTGCAGAGATAGGCGCATACATCTCAATGAGAGGTCGTTCAGTCACCAATTCTACGATGGTAGTTTCTCTGAGAGAGGTGGGGAGGGCAGGAGATAGAGTAGGTGAAGATACTAGTGAAGAATCTAGAATGTTAGACTGACTCTCGGATCGAATCAATCTACTATAGGATCGGGTCTAGACGAGCATATGCTTGAAAAAGCAAGCCGTAAACTCGACAAAAAGTTACCAGAAGAGAACACTAACCTGAAGTAGACTATATGATGCACAAAGAGCAAACATGATAACCTTATTTCTAAAACAATCAGGATATATTTAAGAATATCTTGTTAGTTTGTGGGCTGAGGTATATTATGGCAGTGGATGGACCACTGGTTTATCTTGTTACCCGCCGGACTAACTTTGTCGCTCTTGGGTTCTCACCAGACTACACTCTTTAGAGCGAATCCTTTAGTACTAACTCTAGTCAACAACAAGACAATCCGAAGCCTAGACAGACGTGCGGCACAACAGCTGACTTAAATACGTCTCGGACTAACCGGATTGGTCAAGTGTTTAAGAAGAGTGTTCCCTCGAGTTAAGCTAGGGTTGGTACGTGTTCCTAGTCCACACACAACTAACCGCCGAATAGTCTAGGATGCCACTTCGAGCTCAGTGTACTTGAGTAGCAGGGACCTATGGGTGTGTTAGGAAACAGGGACCCGCACTCGTGGTCTTATTTCGACTAGATGTTAAGCGGGTTCGCTTTATGTGGAGTTTCCTTGAACACCAATCTAATTAGGCTATACTTCTTGATTGATTTTAATTTTTGCTTGTGGTTGCACAAAAGCTGGAATGATGAGGTGAGTGATGAAATCCCACCAGTTTCAAGTTAGAGCTGGTTTGCTCTTTATGTATTTTATTATGGCCAAACCAAGTAATTCCGATAAGTGTTGCAAAAGCAAATAAACAATCGGCACAGTGTTTGCACAATGATCACTATCGCACTCAAGGCAAGGTGTAGAAACTTACCTGCCCGTTGGCTACACTCGGGGTCTCCTCCGTGAGATAGGGAGGGATATCCAAATGGGCTTGGGCCCGACTCCACCTCTTTGAGCTTTCGCTCCCTACTCACTTGGTAACGCAAACGCAATTCGCAATCACGTTAGTCCACAATGGTCTATGGTATGAAATTTGAAGGTATACCGCCTTTGGGGTTTGAAGAAACATACAATGATTTAGGCAGGTATTGTGAATTAGTTCCAATTAGGGTTTGAAATTCAACTTTAGCTATTCCTGAATTAGAGTTCGAAAATATCTACTTTTGAATTATCCGGAGTTGGAAACCTTCCAAAATCAACAAATAACCAATGGTGATCTAACTAGAAATAGCAGAATTAAAATCTAACCCTAATATTATTATTATTTTTAATTAATTAATTAATCTAGCAGTTATTCTAAAAGGAGAGAAAATGAATCCCTAAGTTATTACAACTTTGCACTCGGCCGTCCGAGGCATTAAAATAATAAGTGAATAATGTGGAAAATAAAATGGAAAGTTTCCGATGTGGATCGGATCTTTAAGATTCAGTAGCTTTTCGAATTCCAATTCCCCTTTTGCAATCCCATCATCCAAGCAGCAACGGCGCCATTTGAAAGTAGGGTTTTTTCACGTCGTTGGTTACGGAAACCCTTGATTTCAACAATGTAATACCCATAACTTTTTCAAAGGTATTTTTGACTTTTTATGAGATTTGACCAAGGTTGACTTGTTTACTTGACCTTATAGATGATTAATTGAAACCCTAATAAACTCTTATACCTAATTGGTTTAGGACACTAGAGTCATTTTAGGCCGTATAGCTTATTTTTAACTTTTATCGTATTTAGAGCATTTTGAATATTTGCTTATTTATTGCATTGTGTTGATCATTGTGTGTGTTTGAATCATTAGTCATATTCTAGTTAAACCCTAGGAGAGGTCCACCAAGTTAGGGAACTTAACTCTAAGTGTAGGTTAAGTTTTAGACCATTTGGTGAGGTAGGTGCCCAAACCCTAATTGGGGTGTGCCCTGACTGAGAGATGTATGTGGTGTGACTTTATTATTAAGCTACATAGGTTATATTATATTAATAAGTATGTACCTAATGTTTTGTAATATTATTTTATGTTTTAGAGACTTTTTGGGCTTATAAATAATCTTAAGTGAGGCCTAATTGATACATATGGGCCTTGGGCCCATTTTTAAATCATAATTAGCCTAAAATATAAGTTTTAGAGGGTTGAAAAAGTTATCCCTTTGATAGTTACGAATTTCAACAAAATGAAAACCCTAATCCTTCCCTAAACCTATTTATGAAAACCCTAAAGCTTTAGAAGCTTTCACAAACCCAACTCCATTGAAGAATAGAGAAAGCTCCATTAAATCTTCATCCGGGCACCGATCGCACTAGAGCAAGAAGGGAGAATTGACGGGGACTCCAATTAGAAGAACATACTCCGAGGAGAGGACGATCACACGACTTTCAAATTTGAAGAATTTTTTATTTTTATTAAAGTTCAAGAAACCTTAAGGTAAGTGTGTTTGATCCATTATATACTGGTTTTTCTTCAAGATTTTGTTTTTTTTTATTAGATAATGGTTGATACTCATTATAAATTAATTTCAATAATATTTACTTTATTCTTATTGGGTTGATCTTTATTTTGGGCCACTATGATGGGTTTGGCCATGGTCTCTTTTGTACCTATAACGGATGACTATGTTCTTTATCATTTTTGTTATAATTTTATGATTTAAATATTTTTATAATTATTTTTTTTAAATACCTCTATAAATCTATTTTCCAAAACCGTTTAGTTTGTATTTTTTGGATTTATATTTATTTAATTACGATTTTTCTAAGTTGTCAGACTTTACCAAAAAAACCAGAATTCTAGATTTTATACAGTCCATTTCACTTGGGATTTTGATCTATATTTTTAATCTAAATATTTTTCTATTTATTTTTTCCAGATACCTCTATCAATCTAGTTTCTATAACCTTTGAGTTTATATTTTTCTGATTTATATTTATTAAGTTATGATTTTTCAAACGTACTGGACTTTTCTGTAAAACCCAGAATTCCAGATTTTGCACGGTCTATATAACTTGGGATTTCGATATATATTTTTAACCTAAATATTTTTATAATTATTTTTCATAGATACCTATATCAATCTAGTTTCTAGAACCTTTGAGTTTGTATTTTTTTTGATTTATATTGATTAAGTTATAATTTTTTAAATGTGCGAGACTTTTCTATAAAATCCAAAATTTTAGATTCTATCCGGTTCACTTCATTAAGGGTTTCGACCCATATTTTGAATCTCAATATTTTTTTTATTTATTTTTCCTAAGAACTTCTGTGAATCTAGTTTTTAAATCCATTGAGTTTATATTTTTCTAATTAATATTTATTTAGTTATAATTTTTACAATGTAGTATATTTTTTTATAAAAAAAATGTATTAATTATTAGTGGGTCATGATTATTAACTATTAAGGTTTTAACCTTGTTGTTTGACTTAGACTTGTGTGTATTGGGATTCCACCCATGTGTCTTGGATCCCTCATAGGGTTCGGCCAAGTGTCTTGGATTCCTCTTTAGGGTTCGACCTTGTGTCATGGATCCCTCATAGGGTTCGACCGTGGAGTGTTGGATTCTCTTATGGTTCCCACTACTATTGTCTATCCGTCTTAGCCGTGATATTTGATGATTGTTTACATGTTATTAATGTTATTTAATTTTAGTTCTATCCATATCATTACTTTTGATGTTAATGTGTTCATTTTTTTTTTCTTATTAAATATTAAATAAATGTGTTTATGCCATGTAACCCTAGTGTCATATTGTTGTCATACTATGATCATTACGTCATTTCATATAGGGGGTGCATAAGGGAATGGGGTTGAAGTACATTATATACGTTTATATTGATTTTATCAATTAATCAGGGTTCAGTACTGAAATTAGGATTTATCCACATCGTTGGATCAGAAACCCTTGATTTCAACAATATTTGTAATTTTTCCGAATTGGTTCACTTAATCTGCAAATAAGCAAACTTGCACAGTGGCTTGTGTCGGATATCGTCCGCACTCGGGGTTAGGGCAAATGATTGAACAATTAACAGAAAATGCTGAGAATTTATGAAAAAGGTGAGAATGGTGGTTTGATCGATTTTTTTAAAAGATGTTTTGGAGATCAAGGTTATCTGACTAATTTAAGCAAAATCTGATAAATCAAATGGCAAAACTTTGAAATAAATTTAACAACTTTATTAATCACGAATCAAAAATAATTTGCATTAAACAATTCAAATAATTGAAATCAAATTTATTCTAGAAAACAATAATTAAAGAGAGAAAATGTAGAGAGAGAAAGTGAAGAAAAATAGAGATAGAAAGAGTGTTTAGAGAGATAGAATAGGGGTTATAGAGAGGAAGTAGGTAGAAAAAGAACGAAATAGGGAAAGAAACAGCAAGATCAAACCATGAATGCCCAAGATGCACTCTCCTTTGCCCACGTCACTGTCACTAATGTGGGCCCAAGAGAGATAAGAATCGAGAGAGAAAGGCAAGAGAGAGAGAGACATACCATGGTTGCTGGTGAGAGCAACGCCCTTTCCTGCTTTCAAGTGGGAAAACAGATCTGAAATCTTTGAAGCTTTCAGCCAAGGGAGTTTTAGTGGCGGTTTGTGGTGGCTTGATAGTGAGCCAGCACGTTGCAAGGCAGTGCAGTCCAAAGGAGAGAAGTTGCTGGTGGATCTGTTGGTGGCTGGTGTTGCTGTTTGCAACACCAGAAATGGTGGATGGTTGTCGGCGTTAATTGTATTGGCCGGAGATGGAGAAGAAGAAGAAGAATAAGGAGGGGAAAGAGGAGAGGACGTGGTGGTTATGTAGGGAGGTGGAACGGTTGGATGGGTGCTGGACTGTAGAGAAGATGGAGGAGCAAGAAGGGGACGTGCACAGGTGGGTTCTTGGTGAAGTCCAACCCGTGATGGCGATTGGGAAGGAATAGAGGAGATGCACACTGCAAAGAGCTTGTAGACTGTCTATTGCACTGTGGAGGGCGGCATTTGTGTGCTGCTACAATGTTGCAAGGAATGCACGGGTGCTGCTATCAAGTGTCTGCTTCTCAGTGAAGGATAGGTGGCCGAAATCAATGGTGAAATTCCGACAAGGGGATGTGGAGAATACCAGCAAGTGTGGACAACAAGGCAGCACATGGAGGTGAAATTGAAGGCAACCGTTAGATCAAAAAGGAAGATGAGGAGTTACTGGTGTGCAACAATGAGATGGGAAGGTGAGTGGTGAAGAAGATGGCCGACCGGAGTTGCACCTGCAACTCCGATGAAGTTCAAAAAAGAAGAAGAAGAAGAAGACGAAGAAGAAGAAGAAGAAGAAGAAGAAATTGGGAAGGAAAAGATGAGGAGTAAGGGAGCAGCAAAGAGGTGTGGTTGCTGTGATCAAGGAATGATGGACAGTGTGGAGTAGAGAGTTGCTGTGAGTAGACGGTGATTATAGGTGCAGGTGGCCGGAAAAGATTTTTCGAGTTGCAGGTGGGCGTCTTCTTCTTGCAGGAATTCACGTTAGTCCACGTGCAGATGGTTGACTACTAGTAGAGGAAAGAAGGTGCACGTGGTGGTTTGATGAAGACGCCTACAACGTGGGGAAGGTGGCTAGCGTTTCTGAAGATGCAGGTGCTGCATGTTGTGAAACACAGCTACTATGTGCAGTGGCTTGGAGAGAAAGGAGGTGCCTGATGTGCACCTCAAATAAGGACGGGTGTGCTTGCAGTTTTGCAAGTTGTGGAGGCAGCAAGGTGGGGGAGGAGTTCGTCGGAGTTGCCTGCAACTCCGGTGAATATAAAATAAAGAAGAAGAAGAAAAAGAAGAAGGTGTTCTAGAACAATTCCAGCGAGCTTTCGCCGGAATCAATGGAGGACAATGGTGTGATTTTCGCCGGAGAAGACGAAGGTGGTGCTTGGTGGAGATATGTTGTTGCTCAAGAGGATGTGGGAGAGAGAAGATAGAAGCTAGGGGGAGGGAACCAAAGAAAGACCCAAGGTTTCTCTCTCTTTTATAGGGAGTAGTTTGTTGTGGGAGAGAGAAACCGTGGGAATGAAGTTGGGGATTGATGAGAAGTGGTCAAAGTTGACCACTTCTCCCATTGGCTTGAATGTGGGCTTGTGAGAGCCCATGGGTTTATGTTGGCCACTTGCTTTGATTGGGTCATTACAAGGATAATTGGCCCGTGGGCCTTGTGACCATGTGTCAATGGGTATGGGCGTGGGCTCAAGGATAAGCGGGCTAATGGGCCAGATAGATATGGGCCTCTTGCGAGGCCGTAGGTTAGGGTGCGTTTGGCCGGCAGGGGGAAAATGGTAAATGAGCCCAAAACACCATGGGCTCTAGGACGGGTTACAAGGCCGTGGGCTTCCAATTTGCTTGTGGGCCACTTGGCCATGGGGGCTGTTAGATGATGGAACTATGATAATCGGATGAGATGAGGTGGTGGTTTGACTCGGTCCACAATTGGCAGACCGTAGGATCTGGAGAGATCCAACGGTTAGATGAATGATCTAACGGTCGAATTGAAGATCTAACGATAGAAGAACTATGAGAGATGGAATAAAGCTAAAGGAGAGAAGATCTAAGGTTAGATGATGGAGATCGGAGGGTTAGGATGATCGATCTAAGGATCGGATGGTGAGATATAAGCAATTCGATCATGGAGAGGGGGATCGGATGGTAGATCTGGGATCTAATGGTACGATGAGACGATCTACGGGTTAGATATTAGAGTCTAGAGAGATGGAGAGAGAATTAAGAGAGAGGAGAGAGAAAATAATACAAAATAATGGCAAAAGAGCTGGCGGAGGGTCATGAACCCTGATCTTCAATGTAATCTTCCGTCGGCTTTACTAATTACGTAAGCCGTCATTTTATGTTAGTTGGTGCGGCTTTGAATCACTTTAACTCGTCTCTTGGTCTTCAGCTTTTCCTCTCTCTTGGTTCTTTATCTGGCTCTACGATCCTCTGACTTGACCCGTACTTGGCCGGTATCTTCTTATCATAGCTTGTTGACTCCTTAAGCTTTGATATTAGACTTCTATGGTTGATCATGGGCCCGCAAGTCTCGAAAATTGCCCGATCAGGTTTCCTGCGAAAGAAAAGCACGTAATGAGACTTAATCAAAACGGCTTTATATCTAGACTATCCGAAATGTGTATATTTCATGCAAATAGTCAATTTTCGTTTAAAGATTGCGCTCTACACATTGGAAGAAACTCTTACGTGAAAAAGTCGACGAAAAGACAAGTTTTACGTAGGAGAATGCGACATCGCTATAAGGATAATGGCTTAAAATAAGCACTTTTGAGCGAATATCACAACCCCCAACTAGCATATTGACAATCCTTGGTAATTATTGCAAAATAAGTGAGCTAAAAAGGGCTTGGCAGAACATGCTAGAAAACTTATTTGCATTACTCAGAAAAAATTCCGTTTTGTCTGATTATTTGAAAGATGTAAGAAATCATTCACAAATTAGAACTAATCAGCAAAATACAACACTTCTACAAATGGACCTTCAAACAAAAGATTACTCAGACTCAGTGTGTATGTGTGTTCAACATCATCCTTATCTGGTAGTAGAGATATTTGGATCTCCTTAGAGACTCTATGCCTCGACCTCAATCCTCACTTGTATACCACTCAGAAGTGAATCACTCAGAAATGGTTTTATACTTTTCTCTCAAACTATATGTGAGGAGATGAATATAAAAACTGACAAACGTCTCACATATATAGTTCTTGAATGGAGGATATAAGAAGATTTAAGATCTCATGATTGGAATGTCATATCACTTAAGAACGTCGGATCAAACTCTATAATTTCTCTTTTCTCCATTCTCCACACTTGATGATGGTACAAATCTAGAATCAAATAGGACTTATATAGGTTATATTAAGGCTTAGGATAGGTTCAGAAAAGAAGGATATTCTGGTATTCAAAAATTCTGAGAGGGTAATTCTTTGCTATTTTTCTCAGGGGTAATATTTTCTTGATTTTTCTTCTTTCCTTTTTTCAATTTTTTATCTTTTTGGATATTCTTCAACCTTTTTCAAATTCTTTTTCCTTTCATTCTTTCTTTTTGATCATGTTTCTTTTCAGTACAAACCATTTGTTTTCTTTTCTTTTCTTGATGTAATCATACCAAATACTCTTTGATCTCTCTCAGAAGTAGGTTATCGTATTGAACTCTTTTTGGGATTGGGTTTTTGGTTGATGGGTTTAACAAGAAAAGGTTTTCATCAAAAGGCTCAAATGTTTTCTAACGATATAGATGTTAGGGAAGCTAAAAAGTCTGATTGGCTAAAAAGATGGCCTATATCATTTTCTAGGGTTTGTACTTTCATCTTCGATGTCTCGAATGGATATAGAGAAGGTTTTTTTATGTAATAATCCGAATTTGATGTCGTTCTAAGTTCCATGACCAAAGCAAAGGTTAATGAGACCGCTCAATGGAAATATTAGGGGACTTGAAGAATTGTGAGTCATTTTGTGACTCAAAATAATTTAAAACCCTCAGAAGTAATGAAAAGCTCAAAAGCTCACTGGGTTAGGTCTCCACACTTGTTCTTCTTGGATCTCTGGATATCTAAACTTCAGATAATTCTGACGTTGATATGTGAACATTTTTGCTGAATTGAGTTTTCGAAGATTTTTCAATCCACTGTAGTAATGTTTGCTTTCAAACTGAATGAAGAGCTAATAAGTGATTTTTCAAAACAGACATCATTTTCAATAAATAGACTTTCCGAAAAGTTTGTACTCATCATTGTAAAGGATTTGAAAAGCATTTCGAAAGTACTCAGAAAACTTTGTAAAACACAGGTTATCACCCAAAAAATACATCTTTTTCTCATTTTTCTCAATTTTTTTTATTTTTTTTATTTTTGAAATGAAGACATGAGTTTTGATAAATTCCCACCCCCAACTGAAATACAGCACCGTCCTCGGTGCTCAGACCGGGACAAAAATGTAAGAAAACTCTGAATGTGATGCATGTTAGAGGAAGAGTTATACCAGTATGGCTGAGATTTGGTGATACCTGATGGTAGTGAGAGGAATTATACCTGTATAGCCATAATAATATATGAAATATAAGAATTATGCATGAGACTCAATGACTTCTAGGAATACCAGAATTGCCTTTCCGAAAGCGCTAAGTTTTATGTCTTCAGCCAGACACAATGGGGGTGAAATTCACCCCCAACTAAGTTGGAGCTCAGAGAGACTGACAGAAACATCAGTCTTCATATATTGGATCAATAAGATCTATCTCGAAGGTTTGAATAGATGACACGTCTAATTCTTGAAAAGGTTTGAGACGTTGTCCGTTGACCTAGAAGGTTGAATTATCCTTCGGATCCCCAACAGTTATAGCCCCATAGGGCTTTACTTCAGTAACAACAAATGGGCCTGACCATCGGGATTTCAATTTTCCAGGGAAGATGTGAAGTCTAGAATTGTAAAGTAAGACCTTCTGTCCCAGGTGGAAATCCTTCCTGAGGATGCTCTTGTCATGTATCCATTTCATTTTATCTTTATATTTTGTTGACAAGGCATATGAATCATTCCTCAGCTCATCCAATTCATTGAGTTGTAAATTCCTTTCCTCTCCTGCTGCATCTAAGTCAAAATTTAGTTTTTTGATTGCCCATAGGGCTCGATCTCGACAGGGAGATGGCAAGGTTTACCATATACCAACCGATATGGAGACATTTTTAAGGGAGTTTTATAGGCTGTACGGTAAGCCCATAGAGCGTCCGAGAGGCGGGTAGACCAGTCTTTACGAGTAGTGTTGACTGTCTTCTCCAGTATCTGCTTGATTTGCCGATTAGAGGCCTCGACCTGACCGCTGGTCTGCGGATGGTAAGCAAGGGCAACCTTATGAGTTACTCTGTACTTTTTCATTAACTTTTCAAACACTTTATTACAGAAATGGCTACCCCCATCACTTATAATGGCTTTGGGGGCTCCGAATCGTGCAAAGATGTACTCCCTCAAAAATCTCACCACAACCTGATGGTCATTGGTTCTGGTTGGAATTACCTCAATCCACTTAGAGACATAGTCCACAGCTAGGAGGATGAATTGGAAACCATTGGATGTAGGAAAGGGCCCCATGAAATCAATACCCCACTGAAAATAGGATTTTTCTGCGTCGTTGGTTACGGAAACCCTAACTTCAACACATTTTTAATTTATCCGATTCTTTTTCACTCAAATCCTGCAAAAATCACAGGGTTGTACAGTGGCTTGTGTCGGATGTCGATCCGCACTCGGGGTTAGTGTGCGTAATTCAAAGACATGAAATGGCGGATTTTTATCAAGAAAACATGGAGAGGTGAGAATGGTGATGGATTTAAAACATGCTTAATGATTTTTAGAGAGAAAAATTACCACAAACAACCAAAAACACAAAAGTAAACTAACAAATGCAAAGATAACTCCAAACAAATTTTATTCATTAATCAAAATGAGAAATACAACTCATTCAAGGAACCATATATTGACCCTAACTAGTAAGCGGTAACAAATCTAGAGAGAGAAGATGGCAAAACCCACTTTTTAGAGAGAGAATTGGGAGAACAACTAGAGAAAAATTAGAGGGAGAGAAATAGAGAAAGTCTTACCATGATTAGGCCCTTTAGGATGATGGGGACCATGAATGGAGCTCGGAACGTTCTCCGAGTTGCTGCCTATGTGGGGAGCACTTCAGCAGACACGGAAATGATCGTGAGCGCAGTGATGGTGATCAGCCGAAGCAAGTGGAAGGAGGCTCGCCTGGAGGAGCTGTTTGTAATGGAGGCGACCCAAGAGATGGTGGCTGCTCTTGCCGGTCGTGATGACAAGTGGGTAAGGCGGTAGCGCAGCACCGTGAGTGAGAAAATCCAAAAGAGAGGGGCGTTCCCTTTTGTTTTTAGACAAGGGGGCGGCAAGGTTTGAAAACGTGGAGTGCGAGATCGTGGGAAGGAGATGATGATGGAAATAGGTCAGAACGTGGAGGAGATGGCTGCTGTGGCAGCAAGCGATGGAAGAAGAGGACGCTGGTTGTGTGGGGCGTTAATAGTTTGGGACGGCTGGTAATGGGAGAGGACGTGGATGGGATGTAGCGTGAAAGGGAAAAAGAGGAGAAAGATGGTGGATGGGGAAGAAGGCGGAGGCCAGCAGGTGAGGAGAATGAAGCGGAGGTGGCCGGAGTTGCTGCCTGCAACTCCGGCAGTGGAAGTGATGAAAACGATGAAGACACCGGAGAAGACACCGGCGAAGGTTGAACCAGCAACGTTGATGGCTTCAGTGGTCGTCCAGGGCTTGAAGATGGAAAGGGGCAACCTTGAGGCAGCGATATGCAGCAGGCGGAGGTGCTGCAAAAGGTTGCGGCCGGAGTTGCAGCCTGCAACTCCGGTGAAAACGTGAAGAGGAAGGCGAAGAAGATGAAGGAGACGAAGGTGAAAGAAGGAAAGAGAGAAGAGGAAAATGTAGGGAAGGATTTTGGGGAAGGAGAGGAGAAGATTTGAGGGGGATTAGAGTTCGAACGAACCCTTCTCCCTCCTCTTATAAAGCTCCCTATTTCCATTAATGGAAATAGGGTATTTTTGAAATAAAAAAAATATTTATTTATTTATTTATTTTATTTTTTTTTTTATTTTTTTAAGTAAAATGCTACTTTTTTATGGGGAATCTCCCCAATTAGTGGACCCCCCATTTAATTAAAATTATTTTGAAATTCGCGGGGTCCACTAACTGGTCGGACAGCGGGTCGATGAAGATGGGCCCGGCTATTGGCCCGTATGGATTGATGATGTCCATCATCTCACAAGATGATGTGACGGGCATTCTGAAGGCGATCGGATGGATGGTGACTTGATTGGGACCCAGATTGGTAGATCGACGGATCTAGAGAGATCCAACGGTCCGATTGAAGATCCAACGGTCCGATGGAAGATCCTACGGTCAGAAAACTAAGGGAGATGAGATAGAGCCGATGGACAGGAGTTCTGGGGTTAGGTCAGTAGATTCGAGGACCGAGAGATGAAGAGAGAGAGAGAATAAGAAGAGATGAGAGAAAAAGTATCAAAAAAAATGGAAAAAAGCACTGGCGGAGGGTCTGGAACCCTGGTCTTCACTATGACCATCCTCACGCTTCTCCAGTAGAGTCGACTATCATTCTTTGCTGACTCATGTGGCTTTAAACGCTTTGGTCTGTCTCTTGGTCATTGGCTCTCCTGCTCTCTTCGTTCTTTGGGCCGGCTTTTTGGTCCTCATAGTTGGCCCATATCTTTTAGTCATAGCATGTGGGCTCTTTAAGCTTTGATAATGGGCTTTCCTGATCGATGTGGGCTAGCAAGTCTCGAGAAATGTCCCATTGGGGTTTCCTGCGACAGAAGAAGCGCGTAATGAAACTCTATCAGAATGACTACATGTCTAGACTTCCGAAAATGTGTTTAATGCATGCAAATATACCATTTCGTCCAGAAAAGTGTGTTCTACGCAACACAAGAGACTCTTACGTAGAAAAGTGGATAATTAGAGCAGTTTTACGTAGGAGAGTGCGATAACGCTAACAGGATAAGTGCTTAAAATAAGCACTTTTGAGCGAATATCACCCACATATCAAATATCTCATCGACTTGAATAGGGTTCAAGGGCATCATATTTCTCTGTGAAATTCTTCCAAGGTTTTGACAATTAGGGCAGGCCTTGCAGTAGATGTGTTTCTCTAAACAGTGATGGCCAGTAGAATCCACATTGTAGGATTTTCTCAGTCGTCTTTTTGGAACTGAAGTGACCACCACATGGTTGGTCATGACAAGAGGACAAGATATTCAACTGCTGAGATTCAGGGACACAGAGACGAATAATCTGGTCAGGACAGTATTTATATAAATAAGGCTTGTCCCAAGAGTAATACTTAACTCTTGCCAGGAATTGATTTTTGTCCTATTTTGACCAATGAGATGGTATTTCCTCCGTCACTAGGTAATTGACAATGTCAGCATACCATGAGGTAACGGAGATAGCGAACAGTTGTTCGTCAGGAAAAGTTTCGAGAATGGGCTGAGATTCAAAATTAGACTTTAAAGTCAGCCTTGACAAGTGATCAGCCACAACATTCTCAGTTCCTTTCTTGTCCCTGATCTCTAGATCGAATTCCTGTAATAGAAGGATCCGTCTTATCAATCTCGACTTCGTCTCCTTTTTGGACATTAGATATCTCAGAGCCGCATGATCCGTATAAACTATGACTTTAGTGGCCAATAAGTATGGTCTGAATTTATCCAGAGCAAAAACAACGGCCAGAAGCTCTTTTTCAGTAGTGGAGTAGTTTAACTGAGCCGAGTTTAAAGTCTTACTCGCATAGTATATCACATGTGGCATTTTGTTGACTCTTTGGCCCAAAACTGCTCCAAGAGCATAGTCGAATGCGTCACACATCACTTCAAAAGGTATGGTCCAATCAGGAGGGTGGATGATGGGCGCAGAAGTAAGCTTAGATTTAAGACGCTCGAATGCCTTTGCACAGTCAGCATTGAAGTCAAAAGGGCTATCCTTAGCCAGAAGACTACATAGGGGTCGAGCTATCTGGGAGAAATCCTTAATGAATCTCCTGTAGAATCCTCCATGTCCAAGAAAAGATCGAATATCACGCACAAATTTAGGAATTGGTAGGGTCGAGATAATATCAATCTTAGCTTTGTCGACCTCAATACCCTTGTCAGAAATGACATATCCTAGCACGACTCCTTTCTTTACTATGAAGTGGCATTTTTCCCAATTTAGGACAAGTCGCTTATCCGGACATCTTGCGAGTACCAGACTCAGATGTTGGAGACAGTCATCGAAAGAGGATCCAAAGACGGAGAAGTCATCCATGAAAACTTCTAAGAACCGTTCGACCATGTCCAAAAATATACTCATCATACACCTTTGAAAAGTCGCAGGTGCATTGCAGAGGCCAAAAGGCATGCGACTGTTGATATTCGCTCAAAAGTGCTTATTTTAAGCAATTATCCGTTTAGCGTTATCGCACTCTCCTACGTAAAAGGCTCTATTTATCTACTTTTTTACGTAAGAGTCTCTTCTATTGCGTAGAACACACTTTTCTGGACGAAATGGTATATTTGCATGCATTAAACACATTTTCGGAAGTCTAGATATTAAGCCGTTCTGATAGAGTCTCATTACGCGCTTCTTCTGTCGCAGGAAACCCCGATGGGACGATTCTCGAGACTTGTGGGCCCAAATCGATCATGAAAGCCCATTATCAAAGCTTAAAGAGCCCACATGCTATGACTAGAAGATATGGGCCAAATATGGGCTGAATAAGAGGACCAAAAAGCCGGCCCAAAGAACGAAGAGAGTAGGAGAGCCAATGACCAAGAGACGGACCAAAGCGTTTAAAGCCACATGAATCAGCAAAGAATGATGGTCGACTCTACTGGAGAAGCGTGAGGATGGTCACAGTGAAGACCAGGGTTCCAGACCCTCCGCCAGTGCTTTTTTCCATTTTTTTTGATACTTTTTCTCTCATCTCTCCTTATTCTCTCTCTCTCTTCATCTCTCGATCCTCGAATCTACTGACCTAACCCCAGAACTCCTGCCTATCAGCTCTATCTCATCTCCCTTAGCTTTCTGACCGTTGGATCTTCCATCGGACCGTTGGATCTTCAATCGGACCGTTGGATCTCTCTAGATCCGTCGATCCACCAATCTGAGTCCCAATCAAGTCACCATCCATCCGATCGCCATTAGAATGTCTATCACATCATCTTGTGAGACGATGGACATCATCAGTCCATGTGGGCCAATAGCCGGGCCCATCTTCATCGACCCGCTGTCCGACCAGTTAGTGGACCCCGCGAATTTCAAAATAATTTTAATTAAATGGGGGGTCCACTAATTGGGGAGATTCCCCATAGAAAAGTAGGTTTTTACTTAAAAAAAAAAAAAATATATATTTTTTATTTTCAAAAAAATACCCTATTTCCATTAATGGAAATAGGGAGCTTTATAAGAGGAGGGAGAAGGGTTCGTTCGAACCCTAATCCCCCTCCAATCTCCTCCTCTCCTTCCCCCTATCCTTTCCCTTCTTCCCCGCGACTTATTTCTCCTCTTTTTCCTCTTTTCTTCTTCGTCTTCTTCACCTATACTTCGCCGGAGTTGCAGGTTTGCAACTCCGGCCGTCCTTCTTCTTCCTCCTCTTCTTCTTCTTCTTCTTCTTCTTCTTCTTCTTCTTCTTCTTCTTCTTCTTCTCTCCTCTGTCTTCTTCTTCTTGCTGTTCTTATTTTTCTTGTTCTCTTCACGTCCCACCGGAGTTGCAGGCTGCAACTCCGGTCGCCAGCGCACCTCTCCGCCTCCACCATCTTCTCCGGCCACAGATGCACTTCTTGCAACACCACAGCCATCGCACCACCCCTGCTACCACCGCTGCCATCACCGTCTAAGCACCGCTTCCTCACAGTCGTGCAACCAGTGAGACAGCACACCGTCTTCTCTCCTCGACGGACTGGTTCGCCCGTTTTCAAACCGTCTGTGCGATCGCCATCCATACCGCCTTCTTCTCCGCCTGCCTGCGCCACCGCCCTCCACAGGTGCAGATCCTCACCTCTTCACGACCACCATCTTCTTCATTGTTGCTGGAAACGTCCAGCAACAACCTCCACCTGTGCACACCGCCTCCGCCTTCGCCTCCAGCAACCACTACAGTTGTTGCTCCGCCTGAGCTCTCTTCTAGGCCGTAACAACTCCACTCTTCATCGGTTCTGGTGTGAGACCTGCAACACCAGTCAACCGGACTGTATGCCTGCAAATACCGACATCAACACCCAAAAAAATAAAAAAATAAAAAAATTTTTAAAATAAAGAGAAGAGCAGCATCTCCAGCCACCGTCTCTTCTTCTTTGGGCGGCTACCATCACGAGCAGCACCACCTTGCTGCCCTTGCACTTGTGCTCCTTGGGTCAAACCATTAACACCTGGAGAAGAAGCTCTTACTCTCTCAACCAGTGATCTCATTGGCAGCTTTGCAGCCTCCACATCGTGTTCACTTTCTGAGGTATCAACTCCCTCATCTTCACCACCACGATCCTCATCCCGTACATCTTCCACCATGGTAAGTTGAATGTTCTCCTATTTTTCTCTCTTCTTTCTCTTCTCTCTTCTCGCTTTTCTCTCTCTAGATTTCCCTATCTATCTCTACAATCTCCTCTCTAATTTCTCTCTCTAGATTTCTCTATTTTCTCTATCTAGTTCTCTCTTTCTCTCTCTAGTTTATTTTTTTTAAAGCTTTATAATTTAGTTATTTTTACTTGATTGTAAGAGACATGTTCGAATGAATGAAGTTGATTTGAATAAAATTGTGTGCCATTTTCAAGAAATTTTCTGTCATTTTATGTTCTTATTTGCGCTAATCCGACTAATCCCGAGTGCGGATCGACATCCGACACGAATCCCTATACAATATTGCTCATTTTACAGGTTAAATGTCTCGGATAAATTAAAAATGTGTTGAAGTTAGGGTTTCCGTAACCAACGACGCGGAAAAATCCTACTATCAACTGTAGGCAAAAGTGCCAAAGGGACAGGTGAACGTGGTCTTCTCATGGTCCTCGGGTGCAATGGGAATCTGATTATATCTTGAGTAACCATCTAGGAAGCAATAGTAGGAATGACCTGCTAGACGTTCCAACATCTGATCAATGAATGGGAGAGGGAAATGGTCCTTTCGGGTGTTGGTATTGAGCCGTCTGTAGTCAATACAGACTCTCCATCCTTTCTTTAAGCGCTGGGTGACCATTTCGCCTTGATCATTTTCTACAACAGTGAAACCCGCCTTCTTAGGTACGACATGTATTGGACTCACCCATTTGCTATCAGAGATGGGGTAAATGATACCCGCATCTAGCAATTTTAGAATTTCATCCCGTACTACTTCTTTTAGGACTAGATTTAACCTCCTCTGGTGCTCTCTAGACGTGTTAGAGTTGTCTTCAAGATAAATGTGATGTTGACACACAGAAGGGTCTATCCCACGAATGTCATCAATGGTCCATCCTATGGCTGATTTGTGCTTCTTTAGCAACATAATCAGTCTCTCTTTTTGGGACGCAGATAGGGCAGAAGAAATGATTGATATTCGCTCAAAAGTGCTTATTTTAAGCAATTATCCTTTTAGCGTTATTGCATTCTCCCACGTTAAAATACTCTATTTATCTACTTTTCCACATAAGAGTCTCTTTTGTTGCGTAGAACACATTTTTCTGGACGAAATGGTATATTTGCATGCATTAAACACATTTTTGGAAGTCTAGGTATGAGACGTTATGATTGAGACTCATTACGCGTTTTTCACTACTTTCAGGAAACCCGATCGGACGACTCTCAGAACAGGCAGGCCCACGATCAATCACTAAAGCCTTTATCAACTCTACAATCAATCTAAAGTTGATCAACTTAACAATCGAACCGGGCCAGTGAAGAAAGCTTAAAAAGCTGAATCTGGACATCTTTTAGAGCGGAGAAGTTGAACATGTTAGAAAGCTAATGAACCTGGGCGACTATGAAGGCAAGAGAATGGAAATCTTAGAAGGACAGCAAGAGAAGAGATTCCGAGGTGGCAGGTGAAACTTTATTAGAGAAAACCAGATGTTGGGCATATATTCAAGGACAAAGGGCATCGTAATGGGCCCAGGTCATAGAGCGAACGGTGGGTCTCAATACGGACTAGTGTAAAGTTCATTTCACACAGATGTGGACCAAACTAAATCAGTAGAGATCAAATCAAGCAATGGAAAATAAGTGGGACATACACAACGATTAACACAACGATTAGCACCATACGCGAGTTGAAGGGTGAAATACTGTATTCGAGATGATGGGGCCTGATGTGTTGCTTATAATGTTCTTGATTTTGCAAAGGAAATTAGAAGGCTGGAGAGATGTGAGCCCTAAGATGTTTAGGCCATGACATGGGCCAAATTACCTGGTTAAGAAGCCCATGGGTTGAAAATTAATGTGAGGCAACAAGACAAGAAGTGCTAGACGTGCAAATGTTGCGGGGATGCAAAAGTGGGTCCCATACATCTTCAAGAGCATGGCCCTACCATTGGCTTGACTGTTTATGAAGGAGCAAAGGATGAGTGGGTATAGACTTCATACAGCAAAGAGGATGGCATCAGCCCACTTAAAGAAAAATCAGAAGGTAATCAAAGGCTCAGATTTTAGCAAGAGGTGTTGATGTTTTAGAAGGTGACTTAAAACAAAAAGGATGGTGGACACACTCATGGAGGAGTCAAATGCATGCTGGCCATAAGGAGGAGAAAAGATTGGACGGACTAGATTCCCTAAAGAATCCTACGGTTTTAAAAGCTCTCACTTGCCCTCATTCAAAAAAAAAAACCCTAACCCCTCTCCACATATTCAGCCTCTAACGGCTTGGTCCATCTCTCACATTTCTAAAACCAAAACAAAAAAAAAAAAAAAAAAAAAAAAAAGAGAAAAAGGGAAAGAAGAAGAAGGATAAAAAAAGGAAGGAGAGGAAATTAGTATCCTCTCTCCCACACCCCAAGAGGCTATGATCTTCTCTCCACCGTCTCTCTTTGGCCCATCTTTTTCCCACGTCCTCTCTAACTCTCATCTCCATTCCCTCTAGAAAACCACCGGTTGCTCCTCCTCTTAGGCAACCAGCTGTTTCACCGCTGCACCTCCACACAACCCATCCTCAACGTGATCTGGAGTTGCAGGTTCACCGTCTCCTTCATCACCATCACGACCTGCAAATCGCCAGCGCACCACCGTCTCCTTCATCACCATCACGACCTGCAACTCTGAGTTGCAGGTCCGCCCTCATATTTTCTCCCCTCTCATCTCAACTCCTCTCTTCACCGTTCTTTCTCCCTTGAGAAAAGGAGAGCAAAAACAAAAAAAAAAAAAAAAAAAAAAATTTTCAAGATCACCGGAGTTGCAACCTGCAACTCCGGCGAGCACCATTGAAACCGGCGACCTTCTTCTTTCTCTTTCCTTCTCTCCATCCCTCAAGCAAACCCAACCACCGTCACCCTCCTCCTCTTCTTCACCGTTCCACAAACAAAAAGAAAAAAAAAAGAACCAGAAAAGAGAAGAAGAAGAGGACGTCTGCCCTCCACCTCGCCTTCACATCAATCTCCACTTGCAGCAACCAGCGCCTCCATCATCACCGACTCCTACCTGCTGGAGTGCCAGCCCAGCTCGCCCCCCCCGTTCATCATAGTTGCTGCCACTGCCAGCACCGCCTGCACCAGCCAACGCCCCCACACCCCGTCTCTCTAACGTGCTGGAGTTGCAACCTGCAACTCCAGTCCGTTGAAGGAGAAGGGGAAGCCGTCAACCCCACTTGATCTCCTCCATACTCCCCATCTTCTCCTCTCCATTAAAGCTTCCGAGTTGCACGCCTGCAACCCGAATCCACACATGCAACACCTCATGTGCAGGCTGATCCTCCGGTAAGCACCACCATCTCGAGCAAGTTGTTGTTGGACGTCCTACAATCCACGCCGGAAATGAGCTCTTCCTCCCACTGCACCTCCACGCTCTCCTCCATTGCCTGCACCTGAGCAAAATGTTACACATGCAACACTTTTGAGCCGCTGCTCCCTTCCATCACGCTCCACCTTGCTTTGGCTGAACCATCACCACCAAGTGCAACGCCTCGCACACCAGCAACCACCAAGGGTTCTCACTCTTGATGGCTCCTTCCACGGTCTCAACTCCATCATGGCCGACCTACTACAAGTCCAAATCTGATCTCCTCCGTCGATGCCAAACTCTGATAAGTCCTATGGTAATACTCTCCTCTCTAAACTCAATCACTCAATTCTCTCTCTAAGCCTTTCCACTTTCTCTCTCTAGAATAGACCTCCTCTCTCTCTACCTTTCTCTCTCTATCTCCCTTCTATTTCATGCTTTCTAGTTAATTTTTGAAATTTATTTATGCACCAATCAGTTTCAAGATTATTGTAAGTTACTTTTCATTTGAATAAAGATGGTTAATTTCTTTAGTTTTGCTTATTATATTATGTTCTTCCTATTTTCTCTCTCATCATTTTAGCAGATAATGGTTCCCTCTAAAATTTATAAAATCAATCATATTTTAATCCCGTGATCATCATTCTCACCCTTCAATCTCTTCTTTTTAGCAATTTTTGAGAAAAACCCGTCATTTTATGTCCTTGATTTGCATGAACTAATCCCGAGTGCGGATCGACATCCGACACGAATCCCTATACAAAAGCTCATATTTTGCAGGATAATCGGATCAAATTACAAATCTTATTGATTCTAGGGTTTCCGTAACCAACGACGCGGAAAAATCCTACTTTCAAATGGCGCCGCTGCCGCTCGGGTGTTCGGGAGTGCGAAAAAGGACGTAAAGACGGAATTGGAAAGTTGCTGAAGCGAAAAGCTGCTCAATTTGGCCAGCCCGACCTTTTCGGGAAACTTTCTATTTTTTGTTTTTGTTGATTTTTAGCAGTTTTTAAATTACTATTTTTAATGCCTCGGAAGGCCGAGTGCAAAGTTGTAATAATTTAGGAATTTTACTGCTTTCCATATAACTGCTAGATCTTGTTCTAGGGTTTTTTAGAAACCCTAGATTAAGTGGAAAATACCAAAAAAATAATAAATTCAAAATTCAAAAAAAATTAGGGTTTCATATTCTGCAGATTTTTAGAAATCACCAATCCAGGATTTGCGATTTTTGGAAAGATTCTAAAATCTTGAAACTCTGCTTAATTAGGGTTTCCCCTCTTAGAAGTTTCCTCTTTAGAAGAATTTCTATCTTTAGAAATCTTCCGAATTTGGAAAAGTCTGCAAAAGGAAACACCCCAAATCTAGCAGAATTTCAATTTTGGGAAATTTCCAAAAATTATAAGGGATCTCGCAATCAAATCTTTCTTGGAAGATCTCCACAGTTCGGGAAACTTTCCAATCTAGGTATTTTCCAATCTGGGAATTCCTAAATTTTAACCCATCTCGAATTTGGAAATTAATTCAAAAACTTGCCTAAATCCAGTGCTTGTTTAGTGAACCCTAAAAAGGCAAGGATCTTCCAAATAGAATCCCAAATACCTAGACCGTGCGATCTAACTTTTCTGCAGAAACACGATCCAGTGTGGGTAGAGAGCGAAAGCTCAAAGAGGTGGAGTCGGGCCCACGCCCATTAGGATACCCCTCTCTAACCCACGGAGGAGACCCCGTGGCGTGGCCCACGGTAGGTAAGTCTCTATCCTCGCCTTGAGTGCGATACTTCGCCGTTGGGTGACTCATTGCCGCTTGTCTATTTGCTTTCGCATCCATATTCTTCGACTTGCGTGGCGTGGCCGTTAATCAATCAACTCTAAGAGAGCAGACCCAGCTCCAAATTGAAACTGGTGGGATTTCATCACCCACCTCATCACTCCAGCTGATATTGATCCCCAGGATCCATCTATAATAAAAAGAATCAAGAAGTAGAGCCAATTAGCCCGGTGTTCGAGGAAAATTCCACGCAAAGCGAACCCGCTTAACATCCAATCGAAATAAGACCACGAGCGCGGGTCCCTGTTGTCTAACACACCCATAAGTCCCTGCTACTCAAGTACACTGAGCTCGACGTGGCATCTTGGACTATTCGGCGGTTAGTTGCGTGTGGACTAGGAACACGCACCAACCCTAGCTTAACCCGAGGGAACACTCTTCTTATACACTTGACCAATCCGGTTAGTCTGGGACGTACTTAAGTCAGCCATTGTGCCGCACGTCTGTCTAGGCTTCGGATTGCCTTGTTGTTAACTAGAGCTAGTACTAAAGGATTCGCTCTGAAGAGTGTAGCCTGGTGAGAACCTCTGAGTGCAAAACAGTTAGTCCGGCGGTTAAAAGATAAACCAGTGGTCCGCCCACTGTCATAATCTACTCTAGCCCCAAAACTAACAAAGATAATTCCTAAAATATATCCTGATTGCTTAGAATAGGATTATCTGTGCTTGGTGTGCATCATTTAGGATAGTGTTCCTCTCTGGCAACTTTTTGCCAAGTATAGAGCTTGCCTCATTCGCGTATGCCCGTTTGGAATCGTCCGAACAAACGCTTGGTTCGATCTGAGAATCACGTCCCTACAGTGGATCCTCCACTGAATTCTTCCCCATCTCTTTCCCCACCCGCCTCCCCCAGTACTACTACCTTTGTAGTCATGGCAGTCGAACGACCTCTTATCGAGACGTTCGCTCCTATCTCTGCCAATCCGCCCACTTGCATTGTTCTCCCACCTACTACGGCGGTACAATTTGAGATCAGGCCGCAGACTATCCAAATGCTGCCAACCTTTCGTGGTCTCCCAAGAGAAGACCCATATTCCCATATTAGGGAATTCCAACATGTCATCCTACTTTTCAAGAATCAGAACCTCGATGATGACAATGTCCGTCTGCGAGTTTTCCCATTCTCGCTCAAAGACCGAGCCTCAGATTGGCTCTACTCCTTACCCGCTGATTCAATCAGCAGTTGGAAAGAATTGGTGGGCAAATTCATGTCTAAATTCTACCCCATGACTCGGACCAACCAAATGAAGCAACTCATTCAGGACTTTAGACAGAAGTCCGATGAGAAATTTTTTGAAGCATGGGATAGATTCCAAGACTACCTGACTAAGTGCCCCCACCATAGCATCGACAAGGGCAATCTTGTCCATGTCTTCTATAAGGGACTTACTGATGAGTCCCGGACCATGGTAGAGTCAATGTGCCAAGGAAAATTCCTGCACCAAACTCCGACCGATGCATACAAATTCTTGGGAGAGTTAGGAGAAAACTCTCAACATTGGACGACTGACTCAGAGTTTAGTCGAACCACTTCGGTCCAAAGGACAACCAAGGGACATGATACTACAGCTGATACTGAGCTTCGATCAGTCATTCAAGAGTTGAGCAAGTCAGTCTCGGCACTGGCTGTGTCAGTACAAAAGCCTACTCAACAATCTATCCCAGTCATGCATGTGGGACACGAGAGCCCTATGGAATCCTGTACCCTCTGTCTGCAACCCTCCCATACTACTGAGCATTGTCCTTTGAATGAAGGGTGGTCTAATCCTCTTCAGGAAGAAGTTTGTGCTTTCAGCACATACAAACCACCCACTCAGAACTCGTATAGTCAATCTTATCATCCGGACACGAGAAACCACCCTAACTTTTCTTGGAGGCCTCAGTCTACTCAACCACAAGCTCAACCTCCACGTCAACCTCAGGGCATGTATCCTCCTGGGTTCAATCAACCCAATAGGCAATTCAATCAGGGTCAGTACCAGCAGAATCAGTACCCATCTACTCAGAACCAGCAATTCCAACAGGGTCAATACTCTGGACAATCGAGCACATTTCAGAATCAGCAAAGAGTCCCACAGACCTTTCAGAACCAACTGATTGTCCCAACTAATTCTCCAGCCTATAACTATAATGCCCCAATGAGCTCGAGTCGCGAATTAGTGCCTCAGCTCCCATTAGCTGCCCCCCAACAGTCGGTCCCCAAATCTGGTATCGAAGACCTTCTAGCTCAACTCATTACTCAGCAACAACAATCTATGCAACGCCTAGAGCAACAGCAACAGCAATCCATGCTTCGTCTAGAGCAACGTCTAGGTAACTTGGAAGCTGAGAAAGCTAAGGGGATCTTTCCTAGCCAACCCATTGCCAACCCTAAAGGAAATGCCAAAGGGGCAGTATATGAGATCGGATCCCAATCTCAAAGCCAGAATGAGAATTGTCAAGGGGAGGTGCAAGCTGTAACCACCCTACGATCTGGAAAAACTGTGGACATGGGAGTCCAACCACCACCGGTGCCATCTCCGGCACCCATCACTCGTACAGAGGAAACTAGTACCAATCCTACCTCTGCTTCTTCTACCTCTGCACCAACATCAGATATCCCTGTGCAGAAATCTAAGGCTAAAGACAAATCCATTTGTCGAGTAAAGCCTCCCTTCCCGGACAGACTTGTCCAAGATAAGCGGGATCAGCAATTCTCTGAGATCTTAGATGTCTTTAAAGACGTCCAGATCAATATCCCATTCCTTTCTGCTATCAAGCAAATCCCTTCCTATGCCAAATTCCTCAAGGACTTGTGCACAGTTAAGCGGCGTACGCATGTACCCAAAGCTGCCTTCTTGGCCGAAAAAGCTACCGCGTTCATTCAACGCAATAGTGTGATCAAACACAAGGATCCAGGTAGCCCAACTGTCCAATGTGAAATTGGAGACAACTTTAGCTGCACTGCCTTGCTAGATTTAGGGGCTAGCGTCAACCTCATACCATTCTCGGTATATCAGCAGTTAGGACTGAAAGATATGAAACCTACCAATGTCACCCTGAAATTGGCTGATCAGTCCATCAAGATTCCACGAGGAATCATTGAAGATGTCCTAGTAAAAGTTGCTGACTTTTATTATCCTGTGGACTTTATCATTCTAGACACCGAGCCGTGTCAGGATAACCGCATTCCGGTCATCTTAGGCCGTCCATTCCTTGCCACCGCGAACGCACACATCGGTTGTCGGGACGGAAACATGTCCATTGCTTTCGGAAACCTCAAAGCTGAGGTCAATATCTTTCGTTTAATGCAACAAGATGTCGATCGCGAAGTGACCGATGAAATGTGTGCCGTTGAGAGTCTAATCCCGGACTCCACCGAAGATATTCTTAAGCAGTGTCTAGAACACTTTGGAGCTGACTTTGCAACAGAGTCAGCTATTTCTGATCTCAATGATCTTTTGGAGACTGCTCCACTGATAGAGATCCCCGCTCCACTCATCGAGTTCGAGCCTCTGATAACCATGGCCAGAGAACCCATCCTTCCTTTACCTACGGAAGTCAAACCTCTTCAATCCGTGTCTTCTGTGACACCTATTTCTACTCCATCTGCTCCAAAATTGGAGCTTAAGCCTCTTCCCACAGATCTTTCCTATGCCTATCTTGGTCCTAAGGAAACCTACCCTGTCATTATTGCTTCCGCTTTGTCTGAGAGTGAACGTAAGAAACTTCTCGAGCTACTCAACGAGCACAAATCTGCGATAGGTTGGACTATAGATGATATCCGAGGCATAGACCCCTCGGTGTGCCAACATCACATCTATCTCGAGGATGAATCCAAAACCTCTCGAGAACACCAGAGGAGGTTGAACCCCGTCTTGAAGGATGTAGTCCGGGATGAGGTCCTTAAACTGTTAGATGCGGGTATCATTTATCCCATCTCCGATAGCAAATGGGTGAGTCCTATTCATGTCGTCCCTAAAAAGGCAGGATTCACAGTTGTGGAAAATGAGAACAAAGAAATGGTCACCCAACGCCTGAAGAAAGGGTGGAGAGTCTGCATCGATTACCGACGACTCAACACCAACACTAGGAAGGACCATTTTCCTTTACCCTTCATAGACCAAATGTTGGAGAGACTAGCAGGTCACTCCTATTACTGCTTCCTCGATGGTTACTCAGGGTATAATCAAATACCCATCGCCCCTGAGGATCATGAGAAGACAACTTTCACCTGTCCCTTTGGCACTTTTGCCTATAAGCGCATGCCCTTTGGCCTCTGCAATGCACCCGCAACCTTTCAAAGGTGTATGATGAGCATATTCTCTGACATGGTGGAAAAATTCCTCGAAGTCTTTATGGACGACTTCTCAGTTTTTGGGTCATCCTTTGATGACTGTCTGAACCATCTTGGGCTGGTACTTCAACGCTGTCAGGACAAGCGACTTGTCCTCAATTGGGAGAAATGCCACTTCATGGTGAAGAAGGGCATTGTTCTGGGACATGTCATTTCCCATCAGGGCATTGAGGTCGACAAAGCTAAAATCGATATCATCTCGACCTTGCCCATTCCTAAGTCCGTGCGTGACATCCGATCCTTTTTGGGACACGGAGGATTCTATAGGCGATTCATCAAGGACTTCTCTCAAATCGCTCGACCTCTGTCCCATCTTCTAGCTAAAGATAGTCCTTTCGACTTTAATGCTGACTGTGTCAAGGCATTTGAGCGTCTCAAATCTGAGCTCACTACTGCGCCCATTATCCGTCCCCCGGATTGGACTCTACCTTTCGAGGTAATGTGCGATGCTTCTGACTACGCGTTAGGCGCTGTTCTAGGGCAGAGAGTTGACAAAAGGTCACACGTGATCTACTACGCGAGCAAAACTCTTAACTCTGCCCAAATGAATTACTCTACCACTGAGAAAGAACTCCTGGCGGTAGTCTTCGCCCTTGATAAATTCCGTCAGTACCTCTTAGCAACTAAGGTGGTCGTGTACACTGATCATGCTGCCCTTCGTTATCTCATGTCGAAAAAGGAAACCAAGCCTCGATTAATTCGATGGATTCTCTTACTGCAGGAATTCGACCTCGAGATTAAGGATAAGAAAGGAACTGAGAATGTAGTGGCTGATCACTTGTCTAGACTGACTTTAGAGTCATCCTTCGACACCCAGCCCATCCCTGAAACCTTTCCAGACGAACAACTGTTCGCCATTTCTGTTAATCCTTGGTACGCTGACATTGTCAACTACCTTGTCACCGAAGAAATGCCTTCACACTGGTCAAAACAGGACAAAAGCCAATTCCTAGCAAGAGTTAAGTACTACTCTTGGGATGACCCTTATTTGTATAAATACTGTCCTGACCAGATCATTCGTCTCTGTGTCCCTGAGTCAGACCAACTCAATATCTTGTCCTCGTGTCATGACCAACCTTGTGGTGGTCATTTCAGTACTAAGAAAACTGCAGAAAAAGTTCTGCAATGCGGATTCTACTGGCCCACATTATTTAAAGATGCCCACATCTACAGCAAAACCTGTCCTAATTGCCAGCATCTAGGCCGCATATCCCAGAGGAACATGATGCCCCTCACTCCCATCCAGGTCGATGAAATATTTGACATCTGGGGCATCGACTTCATGGGCCCCTTTCCCATTTCCTATGGTTTTGAGTACATTCTCCTTGCGGTAGACTATGTATCCAAATGGATAGAAGCCATTCCCACCAAGACCAATGACCACAAAGTGGTGGTCAAATTCCTAAAGGAGTTCATCTTCGCTCGATTCGGTGCCCCTAAGGCCATCATTAGTGATGGGGGCACCCATTTCTGCAATAAGATATTCGAGAACTTAATGAAGAAGTATGGGGTAACCCACAAGGTTGCCCTAGCTTATCATCCGCAGACTAGTGGTCAAGTAGAGGTCTCTAATCGTCAGATCAAGCAGATCTTGGAGAAGACAGTCAATACCACACGTAAAGACTGGTCCACTCGTCTCACTGATGCTTTATGGGCATACAGAACCGCCTACAAGACCCCACTCAATATGTCTCCCTATCGTCTCGTCTTTGGGAAACCCTGTCATCTACCGGTAGAGATTGAACATCGTGCTCTGTGGGCCATTAAGAAGCTCAACTTCGACCTCGAATCTGCAGGGGAGGAGAGAAAACTTCAAATGAATGAGTTAGAAGAACTCAGAAATGATGCCTACAACTTGTCCAAGAATTACAAAGCCAAAATGAAGTGGATACATGACAAGAGCATCCTCAGGAAAGAGTTCCATCCAGGACAGAAGGTCCTTCTTTATAATTCTCGTCTCCATCTCTTCCCTGGGAAACTGAAATCTAGGTGGACCGGTCCTTATACGGTCACCGCAGTCACATCCTTTGGGGCAATCACTATTGAGGATCCCAAGGATCACTCCTCATTCCAGGTCAATGGGCAGCGTCTAAAACAGTTCCATGAACTTGACGTATTATTCATTCAGACTTTTGAGATCGATCTCATCGATCCTGTCTATGTCGACTGATGATCTACTCAGTCTCCTGTGCTCCAACTTGGTTGGGGGTGCCTGTCACCCCCGTTGTGTCTGGCTGAAGACGTAAAACTTAGCGCTTTCGGAAAGGCAATTCCGGTATTCCTATAGTACATGAGTCTCATGCATTTGTTACTACTGTTATATCTCTGGAAATGCAGGTACATTCATTCTTCCGATCATCAGGTACCACACACTGTCGAGTTTCTGCCGACTTGGTAACATCCTTCCTGAATCTTTGTCATTGATTTGTTCTCATTTTATGTCCCGGTCATGAGCACCGAGGACGGTGCTGTATTTTGGTTGGGGGTGGGTATTTACCAAAACTCATGTCTTCAAAAAAAAAAAAAAAAAAAAAAAAAAAAAAAAAAAAAAAAAAAAACTCATTTTTGGGGTGATTTCCGATGTTCTCCAAAAGTTTTCTAGAATTTCAAAAATGTGTCAAATACCCTGACTTTGATTAGCTAAAAAAAACCTCCGTTAAGTCAGTATTGAGGATGTCAATTTTTGTTTAAAGTTAGCGTTGAGTCAATTCAAGCATGACTACAGCAGGTTTGAAAACTCAGAAAAACTCAGATTTGGCACAATTGTACACTATCAACATCAGAGTCATCCTAAGTTTTGAAACTCTAGAGATCCTGTGAGAATAATTGTGGAGACCTAACCCAGTGAGCTTTCGAACCTTTAATCATTTCGGAGAGTTATACAATAATCCTGAGTCACAAGATGACTCACTATTCTTCATGCCCGCAATATTCGTTGAGAGATCTCATTATCTTTTGCTTCGATCATAAAACTCGGAACGACATCAACATTGGATTACTACGACAGAACCTTCTCTGTATCCAGTCAAGACAGTATACATGATAGTGCAAACCCTAGAAAATGATTTAGGCCATTTTTCTGAACCATTCAGCCTTTTTACTCACCTGAATTATACTTCACTAGAAACCCCTTGAGCCGTTCTATAAAAGCCTTTTATTTGCAAACCCATCAACCTAAAATCCAGTCCAGCTACGAAACATGACTGGCTACCCTTATTTTGAGATGGACAAAAGAATAACTGATGTGGGTGTACCGTGAAAAAGAGAAGTAAAGAAGAAGAATCAAAAGGAAAAGAAAGTGGTTCAAGCCAAAAACAAAATATAGAAAGAAAGTATGAAGAAGAGCTGAAAAGAAATTGAGCAGTCTCAGAAATATCAAGAAAAAGAGAAAAATACGAAAAAAGGAAAAAGAACCAGATAATGGTGTTACGCCGCAGGAAAAATTCAAGAAAATGGCAATATCCTCTCAAGATCTTTGAAATCCTGTATTCCTTTATCTCTCTACACCTGACCTAAGCCTCATTACAACCCAGGAAAGTCCTACTTGATTCTAGGATAGTACGATCATAAAATGTGGAGATTGGAGAAAGAGAAGCTATAGAGTTTGATCTGACGTTCCCGAGTGAAGTGGTATTCCAATCATGAGATCTTTTTCTGTTAAAGATGTCCTTCCTTCAAATAAAACATATGTGAGATCTTTTGCCTCTTTATATTAAATACATCTCCTCACATATAAGTTGAGAGAAAAGAAGAAAACCCTTCTTGTGTGATTCTATTCAGAGTGCTAAACATGTGAGATTTGAGGTCGAGGCATAAAAACTTAGAGGTGATCTGGAAATCTTTACTGTCGGATGATGAGAATGTTGAACACACACACATGCAGAGTCTGACTATTCTGGGTCATGATTATCAGTCTGTAGTCTTGCCAAAACTCTCCAACTCTTCGCTAGCACGTAACTATTTTTGCATCCATTCAATGATTTGACGAACGGTGTTTTCCCTGAGCTAATTTGAAAAAGTGTGCAGCATGTGCAGAGCCCTTTTAAGCTCACTTATTTCGCACTAATTGCCAAGGATTGGCAATATGCTGGTTGGGGGTTGTGATATTCGCTCAAAAGTGCTTATTTTAAGCAATTATCCTTTTAGCGTTATTGCATTCTCCCACGTTAAAATACTCTATTTATCTACTTTTCTACGTAAGAGTCTCTTTTGTTGCGTAGAACACATTTTTCTGGACGAAATGGTATATTTGCATGCATTAAACACATTTTTGGAAGTCTAGGTATGAGACGTTATGATTGAGACTCATTACGCGTTTTTCACTACTTTCAGGAAACCCGATCGGACGACTCTCAGAACAGGCAGGCCCACGATCAATCACTAAAGCCTTTATCAACTCTACAATCAATCTAAAGTTGATCAACTTAACAATCGAACCGGGCCAGTGAAGAAAGCTTAAAAAGCTGAATCTGGACATCTTTTAGAGCGGAGAAGTTGAACATGTTAGAAAGCTAATGAACCTGGGCGACTATGAAGGCAAGAGAATGGAAATCTTAGAAGGACAGCAAGAGAAGAGATTCCGAGGTGGCAGGTGAAACTTTATTAGAGAAAACCAGATGTTGGGCATATATTCAAGGACAAAGGGCATCGTAATGGGCCCAGGTCATAGAGCGAACGGTGGGTCTCAATACGGACTAGTGTAAAGTTCATTTCACACAGATGTGGACCAAACTAAATCAGTAGAGATCAAATCAAGCAATGGAAAATAAGTGGGACATACACAACGATTAACACAACGATTAGCACCATACGCGAGTTGAAGGGTGAAATACTGTATTCGAGATGATGGGGCCTGATGTGTTGCTTATAATGTTCTTGATTTTGCAAAGGAAATTAGAAGGCTGGAGAGATGTGAGCCCTAAGATGTTTAGGCCATGACATGGGCCAAATTACCTGGTTAAGAAGCCCATGGGTTGAAAATTAATGTGAGGCAACAAGACAAGAAGTGCTAGACGTGCAAATGTTGCGGGGATGCAAAAGTGGGTCCCATACATCTTCAAGAGCATGGCCCTACCATTGGCTTGACTGTTTATGAAGGAGCAAAGGATGAGTGGGTATAGACTTCATACAGCAAAGAGGATGGCATCAGCCCACTTAAAGAAAAATCAGAAGGTAATCAAAGGCTCAGATTTTAGCAAGAGGTGTTGATGTTTTAGAAGGTGACTTAAAACAAAAAGGATGGTGGACACACTCATGGAGGAGTCAAATGCATGCTGGCCATAAGGAGGAGAAAAGATTGGACGGACTAGATTCCCTAAAGAATCCTACGGTTTTAAAAGCTCTCACTTGCCCTCATTCAAAAAAAAAAACCCTAACCCCTCTCCACATATTCAGCCTCTAACGGCTTGGTCCATCTCTCACATTTCTAAAACCAAAACAAAAAAAAAAAAAAAAAAAAAAAAAAGAGAAAAAGGGAAAGAAGAAGAAGGATAAAAAAAGGAAGGAGAGGAAATTAGTATCCTCTCTCCCACACCCCAAGAGGCTATGATCTTCTCTCCACCGTCTCTCTTTGGCCCATCTTTTTCCCACGTCCTCTCTAACTCTCATCTCCATTCCCTCTAGAAAACCACCGGTTGCTCCTCCTCTTAGGCAACCAGCTGTTTCACCGCTGCACCTCCACACAACCCATCCTCAACGTGATCTGGAGTTGCAGGTTCACCGTCTCCTTCATCACCATCACGACCTGCAAATCGCCAGCGCACCACCGTCTCCTTCATCACCATCACGACCTGCAACTCTGAGTTGCAGGTCCGCCCTCATATTTTCTCCCCTCTCATCTCAACTCCTCTCTTCACCGTTCTTTCTCCCTTGAGAAAAGGAGAGCAAAAACAAAAAAAAAAAAAAAAAAAAAAATTTTCAAGATCACCGGAGTTGCAACCTGCAACTCCGGCGAGCACCATTGAAACCGGCGACCTTCTTCTTTCTCTTTCCTTCTCTCCATCCCTCAAGCAAACCCAACCACCGTCACCCTCCTCCTCTTCTTCACCGTTCCACAAACAAAAAGAAAAAAAAAAGAACCAGAAAAGAGAAGAAGAAGAGGACGTCTGCCCTCCACCTCGCCTTCACATCAATCTCCACTTGCAGCAACCAGCGCCTCCATCATCACCGACTCCTACCTGCTGGAGTGCCAGCCCAGCTCGCCCCCCCCGTTCATCATAGTTGCTGCCACTGCCAGCACCGCCTGCACCAGCCAACGCCCCCACACCCCGTCTCTCTAACGTGCTGGAGTTGCAACCTGCAACTCCAGTCCGTTGAAGGAGAAGGGGAAGCCGTCAACCCCACTTGATCTCCTCCATACTCCCCATCTTCTCCTCTCCATTAAAGCTTCCGAGTTGCACGCCTGCAACCCGAATCCACACATGCAACACCTCATGTGCAGGCTGATCCTCCGGTAAGCACCACCATCTCGAGCAAGTTGTTGTTGGACGTCCTACAATCCACGCCGGAAATGAGCTCTTCCTCCCACTGCACCTCCACGCTCTCCTCCATTGCCTGCACCTGAGCAAAATGTTACACATGCAACACTTTTGAGCCGCTGCTCCCTTCCATCACGCTCCACCTTGCTTTGGCTGAACCATCACCACCAAGTGCAACGCCTCGCACACCAGCAACCACCAAGGGTTCTCACTCTTGATGGCTCCTTCCACGGTCTCAACTCCATCATGGCCGACCTACTACAAGTCCAAATCTGATCTCCTCCGTCGATGCCAAACTCTGATAAGTCCTATGGTAATACTCTCCTCTCTAAACTCAATCACTCAATTCTCTCTCTAAGCCTTTCCACTTTCTCTCTCTAGAATAGACCTCCTCTCTCTCTACCTTTCTCTCTCTATCTCCCTTCTATTTCATGCTTTCTAGTTAATTTTTGAAATTTATTTATGCACCAATCAGTTTCAAGATTATTGTAAGTTACTTTTCATTTGAATAAAGATGGTTAATTTCTTTAGTTTTGCTTATTATATTATGTTCTTCCTATTTTCTCTCTCATCATTTTAGCAGATAATGGTTCCCTCTAAAATTTATAAAATCAATCATATTTTAATCCCGTGATCATCATTCTCACCCTTCAATCTCTTCTTTTTAGCAATTTTTGAGAAAAACCCGTCATTTTATGTCCTTGATTTGCATGAACTAATCCCGAGTGCGGATCGACATCCGACACGAATCCCTATACAAAAGCTCATATTTTGCAGGATAATCGGATCAAATTACAAATCTTATTGATTCTAGGGTTTCCGTAACCAACGACGCGGAAAAATCCTACTTTCAATGATGATAGGATAAGTCTCTTCAGGACCAAGATAAGCATAAGATAGTTCAAAGGGTAGAGGTTTAAGCTCAAGTTTCTGATCAATGGAGCTTGATTCTTCCTCCTCTACCGAGATAGAGTTGACAGTAGTAGGATCTCTGATCATGGTTAGCAGAGGCTCGTACTCAACAATAGGAGGAGGAGTAGAAATCAGTGTATCTGACTCTTGGATAGTATTATCCTCAAAAATTGTTGACTCCCATTGGAAGTCAGTATCAAAGTGCTCTTGGCACTGTATCAAGATATCTTCGGTGGAGTCCTGAATTAGACTCTCAACGGCACACATTTCATTTGTCACATCGTGATCGGCATCCTGTCGCATAAGTCGAAAGATGTTAACCTCAGCCTTTAGGTTGCCGAAGGCAATTGACATATTCCCGTCCCTACACCCAATGTGTGCATTTGCGGTAGCAAGGAACGGTCGGCCTAGAATGACCGGGATCCGATTATCCTGACACGGTTCTGTGTCGAGGATGATGAAGTCTACAGGGTAGTAAAAGTCAGCTACTTTCACTAGGACATCTTCAATAATTCCCCGTGGAATTTTTATGGATTGGTCAGCCAGCTTCAGAGTGATTTTTGTTGGCTTCATATCCTGGAGGCCTAACTGCTGGTATACCGAAAATGGTATGAGATTCACACTAGCTCCTAAGTCCAACAAAGCTGTGCAACTAAAGTTATCACCAATTTCACATTGCACAGTTGATAGTAGGGTTTTTCCGCGTCGTTGGTTACGGAAACCCTAACTTCAACACATTTTTAATTAATCCGAGACTTTTAACCTGTAAAATGAGCAGTTTTGCATAGTGGCTCGTGTCGGATGTCGATCCGCACTCGGGATTAGTCAGATTAGCGCGATTCAGAGCAAATAACAAAATTTTCCACAGAAATTGCTAAAAAGAAATGATGAGGGGTGAGAGTGGTTGTTCGCTTTAAAACATGATATTTTTAGAGAGAGAATTTATCGACCATTGAAAGCATACGAAATAATGAAGACAATAAATTGAACTGAAAATAAACTATTTTATTAATCAAATTAAACTAAAAGAAATACATTGCTTGAATAAAAAATTCCCAACTAAAAAGCAAACAAATTGGCATGAGAGTTAGGGATAGAAATTAGGAGGCTAGAGAGAGAAAACTTGAGAGAGAGAGAGAGTCTATAGAGGAGAGAGAGAAAGTGAGAGAAAGGTGGAGAAAAGACTCACCGTTTGATCTCACCTTGAGATGAAGGAGAATGGACTGCACTCAATGGAAATGTTCATGGTTGCGGGGTTTTCGGGATATGCAGATCCAAATGGTGCACTCAGATTTCCGAACGGTTGATGGAGATGCCCACCACCACCATGGATTTCAGATCGATTTGAAGGAGATTCTTGCAGGGATTGAACCAGGTTGGAGTTGCAGGTTGTGTTGTTTAGAACACCACCGGTGATGGAGGACAGCAAGGAGGCATGCGTGCTTACAGGCCTGTGTGGTTGAGAGAGACTAGCAAGGTCAAGGCCATTGTAGGTCACCTTGAAGGTGGTGATGTTAACGGCTTACAGACCTGCAACTCGGTGTTGTAGGTCGTCAAGGAAGAAAATGGTGGTTCTAGGCGGCCCAAGAAGAAGGCAGTTGATATTCGCTCAAAAGTGCTTATTTTAAGCACTTATCCTGTTAGCGTTATCGCACTCTCCTACGTAAAACTGCTCTAATTATCCACTTTTCTACGTAAGAGTCTATCTCATTGCATAAAACACACTTTTCTAGACGAAATGGTATATTTGCATGCATTAAACACATTTTCGGAAGTCTAAATATTAAGCCGTTCTGATAAAGTCTCATTACGCGCTTCTTCTGTCGCAGGAAACCCCGATGGGACGATTTTCGAGACTTGTGGGCCCAAATCGATCATGAAAGCCCATTATCAAAGCTTAACAAGCCCACATGCTATAACTAGAAGATATGGGCCAAATATGGGCTGAATAAGAGGACCAAAAAGCCGGCCCAAAGAACGAAGAGAGTAGGAGAGCCAATGACCAAGAGACGGACCAAAGCGTTTAAAGCCACATGAATCAGCAAAGAATGATGGTCGACTCTACTGGAGAAGCGTGAGGATGGTCACAGTGAAGACCAGGGTTCCAGACCCTCCGCCAGTGCTTTTTTCCATTTTTTTTGATACTTTTTCTCTCATCTCTCCTTATTCTCTCTCTCTTCATCTCTCGATCCTCGAATCTACTGACCTAACCCCAGAACTCCTGCCTATCAGCTCTATCTCATCTCCCTTAGCTTTCTGACCGTTGGATCTTCCATCGGACCGTTGGATCTTCAATCGGACCGTTGGATCTCTCTAGATCCGTCGATCTACCAATCTGGGTCCCAATCAAGTCACCATCCATCCGATCGCCTTCAGAATGCCTGTCACATCATCTTGTGAGACGATGGACATCATCAGTCCATGTGGGCCAGTAGCCGGGCCCATCAGCATCGACCCGCTGTCCGACCAGTTAGTGGACCCCGCGAATTTCAAAAATAATTTTAATTAAATGGGGGGTCCACTAATTGGGGAGATTCCCCATAGAAAAGTAGGTTTTTACTTAAAAAAAAAAAAAAAAAAAAAAATTAAATTATTTTTTATTTTCAAAAAATACCCTATTTCCATTAATGGAAATAGGGAGCTTTATAAGATGAGGTAGAAGGGTTCGTTCGAACCCTAATCCCCCTCAAATCTCCTCCTCTCCTTCCCCCCATCCTTTCCCTTCTTCCCCGACCTTTTCCTCTCTTTCTTCTTCTTCCTTTCTTCTTCTTTTTTTTTCTTTCTCCTTTTTTCCGGCGAGAACCTGCAACTCCGGCCGCTCCTTCTTCTTCTTCTTCTTCTTCTTCTTCTTCTTCCGCTTCTTCTTCTTCTCCCCACCTGCGCGCGTGTTCTCTGGCGGATTCTCCCTTCTCTACCGCCCCTTCCAACAACTCCGGCAAGCAACCAGCGTGCTCGCCGGACTGGTTCGCCCTTTTCAACCCGCCTGCGCGACCGCCCTCCATACCGCCTTCTTCTCTTCTACCTGCGCCGCGCCTTCTCCTCCTGTTCCTTCTTCTTCTTCATCCATTCCCCTTGCTGCTGCGTGCAGCACCATTCCCTCCGCCTGCAACCACCGTCTTCTTCATCTCTATAACCGGAGTTGCAGCCTGCAACTCCGGCCAGCAATCTCCAATCTCTCTCTCACAACCCAACGTCTTCTCTCCAAGCCATTACAGCCTGCCTCGCATCTCCTCCTCTTGAGCAGCAACAACGGGAGAAGACAACCACCTTGCTGCCGTACATCTTCTCCATGGTTTGAAAGTCGGCAAATCCACTTGCTGTCCGTGCTGCACAACTCCCATTCCAATCCGACCACCAAACCAGCGTCTCCAATTTCTGTAGAGTGCACGCCCCACAACTTCCACCATTGCTGCCCTCTTTCAGAATGTGCAACCCCACATCGCACCAGCCCGAACCCTCCACCACGAATCGTCCAATTTGGTCTTCCACATCTCAAACCCGGTGCACAACTTGCACTTCGGGTTCCTCCCCATGTATGCTAGCTAACTAACGGTCCTAAATCAGGTAGGGGGTTATCACCATCAAAGCGTTGCCATCTTCATGGCTGGTTCGGGCTACATCTCCGGAAGATCACTTTCATGGCCGTGGTCTCCTCATCTTTCATGTTCATCTCCATCTCCACCTATTGGGCATGCACCTTCACAAGCCATCCTTTCAACCACGATTCATTGCTCTTTGGGCAGCAACATCATGGGTTGAACATTTGGTAAGTGGGTAAGTCTTTTCTCTATTTTTCTCTCTCCTCCCTTAGTTTCTCTCTCTAGGATAGATTCATCTTCGTCTCTCTAGGTTTTACATGTTTTCTAGATAGTTTTTCTACTTTCTAATGTAATTTGATTATTCGAAAGCATTGTTATTTATGAAATTTTTAATAAAAGTTAATTGTTTGTGTTGATTTCTATTGTAGAATTAATTTTCTTAGTGTTGACGTATCTGCTTCCTTGTTAAATTTCATGGTTCGCAAGAAAAAAAAAATTGTTTTAAATCCAATCGCTCTCCACCATTCTCACCCCTGCATTGAATTCAGAGCAATTTCTATAAAGAAAGCCGTCATTTCATGTTCTTGCATGCGCTAACTAACCCCGAGTGCGGACCGACATCCGACACGAATCCCTATACAAAAGTTCATATTTTGCAGGTTAAAAGTCTCGGATAATTACAAATATTGTTGAGATTAGGGTTTCCGATCCAACGACACGGAAAAATCCTATTTTCAGCAGTCCTGTGGATGGAGAGTGAAAAAGAAGGAGACTGCTAGCTAGGTTCAGAGATGGAGAGTGAGAATGTAGGAGAGAGAAGAAAAATGTTGGATGGTGGTGAAGACGGCTATTGGAGGAACGACGCCCAGAGTTGCAGACCGCCGGTTCTGCAACGTGGTTCCCAAGATTTTGAGGTGCTGCACACCCCGTGAAAAGGGAGGAGACCAACGGGGTGAGGTGCACGCTGGAGCAGGCCGTGAGTGAAGGAGGTTGGAGGCGGTCCAGATCTGCTTGTGAGTTGCAGAGGTTTGATCGCCGGCGTAAGGGAGCAATGGGTTGCTGCCCTGTGAAGTTAGATGCACGGGTTGGAGGAGGTTGTAGAGGAATGGATGGCCAGAAGTGGTAGACTAGCAAGGTGGAGGCGAAGGAGATGGCAACCGGTGAAGATGAGGGAGGCGAGCTGGGCGTGCGCACCAGCAGCAAGGAGGCGCCTCCTCCTTCTTTCTCTTCTCCTTTTCTCTTTTTCTTTTTCTTTTTTTTTTGTGTGAGAAGATGAAGAAAGGGGGAGAGAGCGTGCAGGTGTGACCGGCAGACTGGTGATCCAAACTTGCAACCTAATGACGGAGTTGCAGATGGCCGGAGTTCTGCAACTCCGGCGAAGAAGATGAAGAAGAAGGTGAAGAAGAAGAGGGGAAAATCGCCAAAAACCGAGGAGAAAGAGGGGGCAACGAGTTGGGGGAGTTTTGGGGGAAGGAGAGGAAGAGATTGGAGGGGGATTAGGGTTCGAACGAACCCTTCTCCCTCCTCTTATAAAGCTCCCTATTTCCATTAATGGAAATAGGGTATTTTTTGAAAATAAAAAATAATTTAATTTTTTTTTTTTTTTTTTTTTTTAAGTAAAAACCTACTTTTCTATGGGGAATCTCCCCAATTAGTGGACCCCCCATTTAATTAAAATTATTTTGAAATTCGCGGGGTCCACTAACTGGTCGGACAGCGGGTCGATGAAGATGGGCCCGGCTATTGGCCCACATGGACTGATGATGTCCATCGTCTCACAAGATGATGTGATAGACATTCTGATGGCGATCAGATGGATGGTGACTTGATTGGGACTCAGATTGGTGGATCGACGGATCTAGAGAGATCAACGGTCCGATTGAAGATCTAACGGTCCGATGGAAGATCCAACGGTCAGAAAGCTAAGGGAGATGAGATAGAGCTGATGGGCAGGAGTTCTGGGGTTAGGTCAGTAGATTCGAGGACCGAGAGATGAAGAGAGAGAGAGAATAAGGAGAGATGAGAGAAAAAATATCAAAAAAAATGGAAAAAAGCACTGGCGGAGGGTCTGGAACCCTGGTCTTCACTGTGACCATCCTCACGCTTCTCCAGTAGAGTCGACTATCATTCTTTGCTGACTCATGTGGCTTTAAACGCTTTGGTCCATCTCTTGGTCATTGGCTCTCCTACTCTCTTCGTTATTTGGGCCGACTTTTTGGTCCTCTGATTCAGCCCATATTTGGCCCATATCTTCTAGTCATAGCATGTGGGCTCTTTAAGCTTTGATAATGGGCTCTCATGATCGATTTGGGCTCGCAAGTCTCGAGAATTGTCCCATCGGGGTTTCCTGCGACAGAAGAAATGCGTAATGAGACTTTATCAGAACGGCTTAATATTTAGACTTCCAAAAATGTGTTTAATGCATGCAAATATACCATTTCGTCCAGAAAAGTGTGTTCTACGCAACAGAAGAGACTCTTACGTAGAAAAGTAGGTAAATAGAGTATTTTACGTAGGAGAATGCAATAACGCTAAAAGGATAATTGCTTAAAATAAGCACTTTTGAGCGAATATCAACAGTAAGACTTCCCGGATCCTTATGCTTAATTACACTGTTGCGTTGGATGAACGCTGTAGCTTTTTCTGTCAAAAAGGCATCTTTGGGTACATGCGTACGCCGTTTGACAGTGCATAATTCTTTCAGGAATTTGGCATAGGAAGGGATCTGTTTGATAGCAGATAGGAAGGGGATATTGATCTGGACGTCTTTGAAAACATCTAAGATCTCTGAAAATTGCTGATCTCTTTTGTCTTAGACAAGCCTATCCGGGAAGGGAGGCTTAATCCGACAAATAGATTTGTCCTTCGCCTGATATCTCTGCACTGGGATTGTAGATTTTGGTGCAGGCTTCACAACATCAGAGGTGGATTTTGAAATGTGTTCCCCTGTGCTGGGTTTAGGAATAGGAGCGGGAGATGGCTCTGACGGTTCTTTTACTCCCATATCCACAGTCTTTCCATATCGGAGTGTGGTAACAGCTTGTACCTCTCCTTGATAGTTTGGATTTTGTGACTGGGAACCGACCTCATAAACTGCACCCTTGGCATTCCCTTTAGGATTTGCAATAGGTTGGCTAGGGAAGATGCCTTTGGCTTTCTCAGCTTCTAAATTCCCGAGACGCTGCTCTAGGCGCTGGATGGACTGGGTTTGCTGCACAATAAATTATGATAGGAGGTCTTCTAGACCTATTTTAGGAGCAGCTTGAGCAACCAGTTCACGATTTGAGCTCATAGGGGCAGAATAATTGTAGGATTGAGGTGCAGTTTGACTTAACTGCAGATTCTGGGGATTCTGATTAGGTGCCTATTGGCCAGAGTATTGTCCTTGCTGGAATGATCGATTCTGATTAGACGGGTATTGACTCGTTTGGTTCTGACTCTGTTGGTACTGTCCCTGTTGGTATTGACCCTGTTGGTATTGCCTATTGGGTTGATTAAACCCAGGAGGATATGTGCTCTGCGCAGGTCTTTGCTGTGGAGCAGACTGCTGCCTCTAGGAGAAGTTAGGATGATTTCTCGTATCAGGATGGTATGTTTGGCTATACGAGTTCTGGGTAGGTGGTTTAAAGGTATTAAACGCACAAACTTCTTCTTGGAGTGGAGGGGCACATCCGTCATTTAAAGGACAATTTTCAGTAGAGTGGGAGGGTTGTAAACAGATATTACAGGGTTCCATTAGGTTCTCTTGACATATATTCATGACTGGGGCAGAATGGTGAACAGGCTTGTGCACAGACACAGCCAGGGCAGAGACTGATTTGGTCAACTCTTGAATGAGGGATTTGAGTTCAGGGTCAACCTTTGCTTCATTTCCCATATTAGTTTTCAAGACCGGAGTATTACGACTGAACTCATTGTCAATCGTCCAATGCTGGGAATTTTCACTTAATCTACAAATAAGCAGACTTGCACAGTGGCTTGTGTCGGATATCGTCCGCACTCGGGGTTAGGGCAAATGATTGAACAATTAACAGAAAATGCTGAGAATTTATGAAAAAGGTGAGAATGGTGGTTTGATCGATTTTTTTAAAAGATATTTTGGAGATCAAGGTTATCTGACTAATTTAAGCAAAATCTAATAAATCAAATGGCAAAACTTTGAAATAAATTTAACAACTTTATTAATCACGAATCAAAAATAATTTGCATTAAACACTTCAAATAATTGAAATCAAATTTATTCTAGAAAGCAATAATTAGAGAGAGAAAATGTAGAGAGAGAAAGTGAAGAAAAGTAGAGATAGAAAGAGTGTTTAGAGAGATAGAATAGGGATTATAGAGGGGAAGTAGGTAGAAAAAGAACGAAATAGGGAAAGAAACAGCAAGATCAAACCATGAATGCCCAAGATGCACTCTCCTTTGCCCACGTCACTGTCACTAATGTGGGCCCAAGAGAGATAAGAATCAAGAGAGAAAGGCAAGAGAGAGAGAGACATACCATGGTTGCTGGTGAGAGCAACGCCCTTTCCTGCTTTCAAGTGGGAAAACAGATCTAAAATCTTTGAAGCTTTCAGCCAAGGGAGTTTTAGTGGCGGTTTGTGGTGGCTTGGTAGTGAGCCAGCACGTTGCAAGGCAGTGCAGTCCAAATGAGAGAAGTTGCTGGTGGATCTGTTGGTGGCTAGTGTTGCTGTTTGCAACACCAGAAATGGTGGATGGTTGTCGGCGTTAATTGTATTGGCCGGAGATGGAGAAGAAGAAGAAGAATAAGGAGGGGAAAGAGGAGAGGGCGTGGTGGTTATGTAGGGAGGTGGAACAGTTGGATGGGTGCTGGACTATAGAGAAGATGGAGGAGCAAGAAGGGGACGTGCACAGGTGGGTTCTTGGTGAAGGCCAACCCTTGATGGCGATTGGGAAGGAATAGAGGAGATGCACACTGCAAAGAGCTTGTAGACTGTCTATTGCACTGTGGAGGGCGGCATTTGTGTGCTGCTACAATGTTGCAAGGAATGCACGGGTGCTACTATCAAGTGTCTGCTTCTCAGTGAAGGATAGGTGGCCGGAATCAATGGTGAAATTCCGACAAGGGGATGTGGAGAATACCAGCAAGTGTGGACAGCAAGGCAGCACGTGGAGGTGAAATTGAAGGCAACCGTTAGATCAAAAAGGAAGATGAGGAGTTGCTGGTGTGCAACAATGAGATGGGAAGGTGAGTGGTGAAGAAGATGGCTGACCGGAGTTGCACCTGCAACTCCGGTGAAGTTCGAAAAAGAAGAAGAAGAAGACGAAGAAGAAGAAGAAGAAGAAGAAGAAATTGGGAAGGAAAAGATGAGGAGCAAGGGAGCAGCAAAGAGGTGTGGTTGCTGTGATCAAGGAATGATGGACAGTGTGGAGTAGAGAGTTGCTGTGAGTAGACGGTGATTATAGGTGCAGGTGGCCGGAAAAGATTTTTCGAGTTGCAGGTGGGCGTCTTCTTCTTGCAGGAATTCACGTTAGTCCACGTGCAGATGGTTGACTACTAGTAGAGGAAAGAAGGTGCACGTGGTGGTTTGATGAAGAGACCTACAACGTGGGGAAGGTGGCTAGCGTTTCTGAAGATGCAGGTGCTGCACGTTGTGAAACACAGCTACTATGTGCAGCGGCTTGGAGAGAAAGGAGGTGCCTGATGTGCACCTCAAATAAGGACGGGTGTGCTTGCAGTTTTGCAAGTTGTGGAGGCAGCAAGGTGGGGGAGGAGTTCGCCGGAGTTGCCTGCAACTCCGGTGAATATAAAATAAAGAAGAAGAAGAAGAAGAAGAAGAAGAAGAAGAAGAAGAAGAAGAAGAAGGTGTTCTAGAACAATTCCAACGAGCTTTCGCCGGAATCAATGGAGGACAGTGGTGTGATTTTCGCCGGAGAAGACGAAGGTGGTGCTTGGTGGAGATATGTTGTTGCTCAAGAGGATGTGGGAGAGAGAAGATAGAAGCTAGGGGGAGGGAACCAAAGAAAGACCCAAGGTTTCTCTCTCTTTTATAGGGAGTAGTTTGTTGTGGGAGAGAGAAACCGTGAGAATGAAGTTGGGGATTGATGAGAAGTGGTCAAAGTTGACCACTTCTCCCATTGGCTTGAATGTGGGCTTGTGAGAGCCCATGGGTTTATGTTGGCCGCTTGCTTTGATTGGGTCATTACAATGATAATTGGCCCGTGGGCCTTGTGACCATGTGTCAATGGGTATGGGCGTGGGCTCAAGGATAAGCGGGCTAATGGGCCAGATAGATATGGGCCTCTTGCGAGGCCGTAGGTTTGGGTGCGTTTGGCCGGCAGGGGGAAAAATGGTAAATGAGCCCAAAACACCATGGGCTCTAGGACGGGTTACAAGGCCGTGGGCTTCCAATTTGCTTGTGGGCCACTTGGCCATGGGGGCTGTTAGATGATGGAACTATGATAATTGGATGAGATGAGGTGGTGGTTTGACTCGGTCCACAATTGGTGGACCGTAGGATCTAGAGAGATCCAAGGGTCAGATGAATGATCTAACGGTCGAATTGAAGATCTAACGGTAGAAGAACTATGAGAGATGGAATAAAGCTAAAGGAGAGAAGATCTAAGGTTAGATGATGGAGATCGGAGGGTTAGGATGATCGATCTAAGGATCGGATGGTGAGATATAAGCAATTCGATCATGGAGAGGGGGATCGGATGGTAGATCTGGGGATCTAATGGTACGATGAGACGATCTACGGGTTAGATATTAGAGTCTAGAGAGATGGAGAGAGAATTAGGAGAGAGGAGAGAGAAAATAATACAAAATAATGGCAAAAGAGTTGGCGGAGGGTCATGAACCCTGATCTTCAATGTAATCTACCGTCGGCTTTACCAATTACGTAAGCCGTCATTTTATGTCAGTTGGTGCGGCTTTGAATCACTTTAGCTCGTCTCTTGGTCTTCAGCTTTTCCTCTCTCTTGGTTCTTTATCTGGCTCTACGATCCTCTGACTTGACCCGTACTTGGCCGGTATCTTCTTGTCATAGCTTGTTGACTCCTTAAGCTTTGATATTAGACTTCTATGGTTGATCATGGGCCCGCAAGTCTCGAAAATTGCCCGATCAGGTTTCCTGCAAAAGAAAAGCACGTAAGGAGACTTAATCAAAACGACTTTATATCTAGACTATCCGAAATGCGTATATTTCATGCAAATAGTCAATTTTCATTTAAAGATTGCGCTCTACGCATTGGAAGAAACTCTTACGTGAAAAAGTCGACGAAAAGATAAGTTTTACGTAGGAGAATGCGACATCGCTATAAGGATAATGGCTTAAAATAAGCACTTTTGAGCGAATATCAAGTACCCTAGGGTGAAAGGCCCCACACGTTATTATATCCTGCAGATGGGTCGATGAGACCGCTCCCAGTGCGGGAAGGAGATGGAGACCCTATGTGGTTATGGGTACTAGTTGCATGTGCATCCTGCACTCACCTTGCATTTACCTTCACTTTTATGTCATCCTTATTATATGATTGAGATGCATGTCTTGAGTAAAATCTTGTATAGTATGATATCATACCATACACACTATTGTATTACTGGGCCTCGGCTCACGGTGTTACACCGATATCATTTCAGATTTTGAGGAGCCAGGTGCGTGGGAGGATTTTGAGACGGATGACTCCGGTATACTTGAAGAGACCGACGATGATTTGGGAGTCGATCCCACACTTTGAAAGAGACTTTATTGATCATTTTAAGACATTAGTTATGTATTTTTTTTGGGCATGTATGCCTTTGATTGAGAGCATGTTCTCACCCTCTTTTCCCCATACTTAGTTGATTTAATGCCCATTTTCTGCAATGGATATGCTTATTACTGATTTTAACACATCGAGTAGAATTGTGGTTAACCTTATGACACCCAAACGATCGATTCAACTTTCTTTTGATTCTCTTGACTTAATTGACCTAGTTTGACTCTGTGGACTTCTTGATCTGTGTTGACCTTTTTTTTTACTTAACCTTAGTGAATTCATTAAGTTGATCATGATTACATAATTGGACAAAGATGAATACAACCCTATTGCTTAATTGAATCAATCGGACATGATTTGACGATTAGAGAACGTACTTAAATATCCCTTTATAACTGAATCTCACATAGGATTGTTTTAGGGCCATTAACGCTTGAACGTCGATTTGTTTCTTGTTTGTGGAGTGAGCCTTGATGGTCTAACTACATCATGTGGACCATTGGGGATCATTCATAGATCACCTCCAAACTCAGGTTACGGGTCGACCCATGGACTTTTCGGGTCGAATCTGGATACCCGGGTTCGGGGCGTGACAAACAATATTTGTAATTTCTCCGAATTGGTTCACTTAATCTGCAAATAAACAGACTTGCACAGTGGCTCGTGTCGGATATCGTCCACACTCAGGATTAGTTAGCACAATAAGAAACAAGAATAATCAGAAAATGCTAAGAAGAAATAGAAGGGTGAGAATGGTGGAGGTTGATTTAAAATATGCTTGAGATTATTGTTAAAACTATTAGAATAAAAAAAACATAAGAGAAACGAGAATGAAAAACACAATAAATGAAAACAACTTAAACTTGAATTTAAAACTTGTTCATTAAACTAAAAACAAATGCTTATAATGCTTGTTCAAATGCTTTACAACGGAAATAACATTAAACCAAATTAATCTAGAAAGCCATTAAAATATTACCCTAGAAAACATATAAAGGTATAGAGGGAAATAAGAGAGAGAAAGTATGCAGGAAGGTTAGAGAGATGAATTAGAGAGAAGCTTACCATTGAAGAGGTAGATGGTGTAACTTCGATTGGATAGACCTCAATAGGATTGAGGATTGTAGCCTTTGATTATGGCCAATAGAATGGGTAGCAAGGAGACGTTGCTGTTTGACACTTTGCACCTCGAGGTGAAGGCGTTAATGGTGAGCTCGCCGGAGAAGAAGGGTGAAGAAGAAGAGAAAGAAAGAAGAAAGAGAGGAAGAGAAGGGGGAGGGAACCAACCCAAAAAGGAGAGATTGTAGATCTCTTATAGACTTTTTTTTTCTTTTTTACTTGTTGTAAAAATGATGACCGTTGGATCTCTCTAGATCCAACGGTTGGGAATGGGTTAATTAGATGAGAGAGAGAGTGATTAGGATAGAGAGATGCGCGAAAGAAGAATCAGTCAACTGAGACCAATTCTCTCTTGTTGTTGCAAATGGGCATGAGCATGGGTAATGGGCATGGGTCATGGGTCATGGGTCATGGGTCATGGGTATGGGTCATGGGTCATGGATCATGGGTCATGGGCTTAGGTCATGGGCCAAGATAGATAGATAAAGAGAGAAATAGTAAAAAAGTGAGAGAAAAATACAAAAATAAAAGCATTGGAGGGTCTTGAACCCTGGTCTTCTTTATTCTCTCTCGTTCGCTCCACCAATAAGTCAAACTTATCATTTGATGTCAATTGGTGTGGCCTTTAGCACCTAAGTCCTTCTCTTGGTCTCTAACTATTCTTCTCTCTCTTAGTCCTTGTTCCGGCTCTACGATCCTCTAGCTTTGCCCGTACATGTCTTCTATCTTTTTATCCTAACCTGGTGGCTCTTTAAGCTTTGATAGAAATCTTCTGTGGTTAATCATGGGCCCGCCAGTCCTCGAGAATCTCCCGATGGGGTCTCCTACAAATGAAAAAGCGTGTAATGAGATTCAACTAAAATGGCTTGATACTGGACTATCCGAAATGCGTATATTTCATGCAAATAATCGATTTTCGTCTAAAAATTGCATTCTACGCAATGGAAGAAACTCTTATATGGAAAAGTCGACAAAAAGACAAATTTTACGTAAGAGAATGCGACATCGCTATAAAGATAAGAGATCGTAGATCTCTTATAGACTTTTTTTCTTTTTTGCTTGTTGTAAAAATGATGACCGTTGGATCTAGAGAGATCCAATGATTGGGAATGGGTTAGTTAGATGAGAGAGAGAGTGACTAGGATAGAGAGATATGGGTGAGAGAATAATCGGTCAAGTGAGACCAATTCTCTCTTGTTGTTGCAAATGGGCATGGGCATAGGCATGGGCATGGGTCATGGGCATGGGTATGGGTATGGGTCATGGGTCATGGGCCTCGGTCATGGGCATAGATAGATAGTGAGAGAAATAGGAGAGAGGTGAGAGAAAAATACAAAAATAAAAGCATTGGAGGGTCTTGAACCCTGGTCTTCTTTATTCTCTCTCTTCGCTCCACCAATTAGTCAAACTTATCCTTTGATGTTAATTGGTGTGGCCTTTAACACCTAAGTCCTGCTCTTGGTTTCCAACTATTATTCTCTCTCTTAGTCCTTGTTCCGACTCTACGATCTTCTAACTTTGCCCGTACATGTCTTCTATCTTTTTACCCTAGCATGTTGGCTCTTTAAGCTTTGATAGAAGTCTTCTATGGTTTATCGTGGGCCAGCCAGTCCTCGAGAATCGCCCGATAGGGTCTCCTGCAAGTGAAAAAGCGCGTAATGAGAGTCAACTAAAATGGCTTGATACTGGACTATCTGAAATGCGTATATTTCATGCAAATAGTCAATTTTCATCTAAAGAATGCACTCTACGCAATGGAAGAAACTCTTACGTGGAAAAATTGATGAAAAGATAAGTTTTACTTAGGAGAATGCGACAACGCTATAAGGATAATGGCTTAAAATAAGCACTTTTGAGCGAATATCATTAACCCTTTCGGATGTTGGATTAAAGTTAGAATTGAGCAGGTTCGGAAGGTAGAGAAACACGAGTCCCGTGGGTACGAGACCCTACGTGAATTCGCATTTCGCTATCGTCGCCGATTTAATTGATTATTGCATTATTAGTTTTCAAGCAATCATAATTCATATGCTTCTTGTATAATAGGTTATGGGATCATGTGACATGGACATGTCAAATTAGTGAAAAGGCGTCTTCTTAGTGGGAAAACCGGAATGCATTAACAGTTCGCTGGATTACATGATGCGTGAACGCTAAACATGGTATTAAGCAAAAATCCATCCGTTTAACCAATCCTCCAAAATTAGTACATCGAACTGTGCAAATAGCCTGCCCCCGTCCCTTGGTTGGAGGGACTGAAGCAAAGAACAAGGAGCACAGGTCCCCGGCAACGACGCCATATTGTCGAGCGCAATTTGGCAACACATGAGATTGGAAGCGAGCCGTGTGTGTGCTTGTGTCATTTCTAGGGTTCCTAGGGTATGAGTGGTCTCTATTAGTCCATGAGAGTGGTAATGCGGTATGTGTTGTCTCTTCTGAAAAACCACAAACATAATGGCATCCATTTCATACAGCAGAACTTGGCTGAATTTTCCTTCACTGACACCGTCATTCCAAACAACCACAAACATAACAGAAGGTTGATTGATTAATGTCGCTTCCAGTTCATCATTCCCCATGATGGTGATCTTAATTTAGTCATGCTGAATGGGTCCCTTAGCTTGTCACACTGAGAGACTAGGGAATGTCCAAAATGCATCCAATGGTTTCAAACATTGTTAAATGGAGTCGTCCTCTACTTAGATAGTCTCAAAAGGGTATGATTCAATTAATTCATTGATTAGTCCATGATTATCTTTTAAGCGTCCTATTTTTAAACAATTGAGAGAAAATCTCCAAATATCAATAACATTAATAAGTTCATTGAAGTAGGGTTTTTTCGCGTCGTTGGTTACGAAAACCCTAAAATCAACACATTTATAAATTATCCACTTTAATTCCTACAAAATTCAGAGATTCTAGCATAGGGATTCGTGTCGGATGTTGATTCCGCACTTGGGGTTAGTTAGTGCAAAGAAGAACATGAAATGATGGAATTTTTTACAGAAATTGCTCTGAAATTCATGGAGGATACGGAGAGGTGAGAATGGTGGATTTATGATTTTTAAAACATGATTTTTAGTAAGGGGGATTATACTATCAATAACATCACATGAGAGATAATAAAAAAAAAACACAATAATATAAAAGAAGAATTTATTTATCAAATTTATTTCAACTTACAATGTTCAACTTCAAATTGCATAAAACAAATAAAACAGATAAAGAGAGATAAAAAAAATAGAAAACTAGAGAGAGAAAGAAACATCAAGAGAGAGAAAAAGAAAACAAGAGAGATCTTGAGAGAGAAAGGACTAGTTTAGAGAGAGAAAATAATAAAATCTAGAGAAAGGAAGATAACAAGCTTTAGAGAGAAAGAGATTTGAGAGAGAAAGAGGTCCTATAGAGATACAATGATAGAAATCCTACCTTAGAGTTCACCACGTGCACATGCAAGCCAATGGAAAGTGTGAGGCGGCAACGTGTGGAGATGCTGGCCGGAGTTGGTTGAAGTTGGATCAGCCCAAGGAGAAGTAGCAGTAGGGAGGATGGACTAGCAAAGGTTTGTTGGTTCTACCTGTGGTTACACCGGTAGGGGAAGATGGTGTATGGGTGCTGTTGGTCAGCGAGGCAGCAAGGTGGATGGACCACCGGAGTAGCAGATCTATGGTGCTCGCAGAGTGCAGGTGGCTGGAGAAAACGGTGGTGGAGCCACCTGCAACGATGTTGACTTCCTATCCTCTCTTCTATCCTTCCTCTTTTTTTTTTGTTTTGTTTCTTTTGCCTTTTTTTTTTGTGTTGAGGAAGAAGGTGAAGACAGATTGGAGGAGAAGGGATCTAAAATGGAGGGGGGACGATAGCAGCAAGTGATCGTTGCTAGCTATTAAGAGGGTGGTGGCTGAGGCGGTGGTGCAGCACCGTGAATGGAGGAGATAAAGAAGAGAGGGGCATTCCCCTTTCCTGTTAGAGAAGGGGCGGCAAGGGTAGGTGGTATGCTGCTGGTGGAGGGGCGATAGCTGCTGTCTACGTTGGAAATCAAGTGGTGAAGGCGGTGCAGCAACTGCAAGTAGAGGTGCTGCAGGCGCAGCACTCACAGGTGGAAGAGAAGTTGTGCAGCAAGCAGGCCAGGGGATCTCACAGTCGGAGATGCAAGCGGAGGTTTCAGACCTATCAAGGGAGGAGATCACGGCTTCCTCCCCTTCTTCTCTTCATCTTCTCTTTTTTTGGTTTTTTTTTTTTTTTCTTTCTCTTTTTTTTGTTTGGTGAAAGAGAGGGCAGAGAGAGGAGAAGGACGTGAATGCTTTAGGGTAGACAGTTAGGGAGATGGAAGAGTGGAGAGCAAGGTGTGGGAATAAGAATGAAGATGACGGCTAGATTTTCTCAACGTGGTAGAGAATGGGGGAGGAAGAAGGGAGAAAGGAGAGAACGTGCTAATGAGATGGGCAGAAACGTGGTAAAAAAATGGAGAGGTTTTAGGGTTTTCTCCCTTTCTTTTTATATGAAACTCCCCCTTCCTTCCATGTTAGAAACGTCTCCTCTATTAAAGAATTAATTCCTCCTTTCCTTCACAAGTTTCCCCTTTTGCAATCATAACCCAACCTCTTGTATCGCAGCAAGATATCCTCCTTTAGAAAACATTTTAATGCTTTCTTTATAAAGAAAATAACTCCTCTTTTGTAGAATCTTTCCACATAACGTCCAAAGCTAGTCATGACCGTCTATCATGAGTGCCACATCAGCTTATGTGGTTTGGCCAACATAAATAGTCTTTGAGATCGTGATTCCCTTGTGGGCCCACCCCGTGCATCAACATCAACTCTATTAGTAATTTTACCTCGCTGTCCATCTACATGCTATCCACGCTTTTTGATAATCTGGACCACATTCAACACTCATGAACTGCTACGATGCCCTCATATTTGATTTGCCATGTGGCAGTTGCGCCATCCATACATTTTGGTTCGAACAGTCCATTTATCAGAGATTGTACCAACGTTCTCTATTTCGTCACCTCATGGAGCGATGATGGGCATTATTTTGTGCGCAACCTTGGTTTTAACAACTTGGCCCACGTGTCCCATCCTTGCAAATCACATCAGCCCATCAACTCGAGATCAAACCTCAGACCATTGATTTCTTGATCAAATGGTCAAACTCTTGATAGCACCATGTTCCTCATCTGGACTAACACCTAGCCATATAGAAATCATTGTGGGGCTCCTTAGAAATCGTAACCCATTATCTTGAATAAATGTTGTCGATCATGTCTGCTTCTTCATGTTCTGGCTAATCGCTGATTTAGTCAAGATTTGGCCCATGGTCCACTGACTCGAGCAATACTTCCCAGATCTTAGGAATTTTCTTGGTAAGCTCACATCAACTTGACTATCTGTACGTTGACCCCTTGCGGTCATTTTTATCTTGATTAACAGACCAGTCGATTTCTTGTGGCCTAGATTTGTAATTTTCTGGCTTGGCTTGTATTTGGCCTACATCTTTAGGCTTTGATATTGGCTTTTGTGGTTGAGCATGGGCCCGCAAGTCTCGAGAATAGCCCGATCGAGTTTTCTGCAAGAGAAAAGCACGTAATGAGACTTGATCATAACGTCTTTATACCTTGACTTCCAGAAATATGTTTAATGCATGCAAATATACCATTTCGTCTAGAAAAGTGTGTTCTGCACAATGAAATAGACTCTTACGTAGAAAAGTAGATAATTAGAGTAGTTTTACGTAGGAGAGTGTGATAACGCTTAGAAGATAACAGTGGAAAATATGCACTTTTAAGCGACTATCATTCATTAAGAAGGAGAAGATCTCCGAGTCTCAATAACATTAATAGGTTCATTAAAACGATGTGACAAAAACGTATATGTGACAAGAGAACTCCTTAACATTCTAGGTGTCGGATTCTTAACCGTTTTCCAACCCTAAGTGGAATCCCCTAGACCCACAAAGGATAGGCTTGGTCTCTTTCTTCAGTCCATTCCCGTCAAGACGGGGAGTATGTCACTCAAGCATTAATCGTGTAGTAACCCGGCATAGAGTCCTTAGAAGAGGAACATCTATCCGGTATAGTTCATTAGGGATTACCATTTTACTAGTGTTGCATAGGATATCTGAACTTGAGATTCTGTATTTCTTCGGTAAATCTCACATACACTGAAGGAAAATACTACGTCAAATTCTAGATGAATTTCGACAGAGTATAGCCTTATCACAATAAAATAGGAGAAGATCTTTTTTTCTATCCCCAGAGTTCTCTATTTATAGTGTTCTGGGGAGGGGTCTGCACATGTTGCAGACTCCACCTTTATAAGGAAAAATGCTTAAAATAATGAAAAATTACAAATAATCTTAACAAAATAATTACAAACGGTTGTAGGGTTCCTAGAGATACACAACCGTATGGCACTAACTCTGGCAGATTCTACACGCTTTTTGAGAAAAATGACATGTATGCTTTTTTGGACAAATGAGAGATCTCCTTAAAATTTTAACTGCATACGGTTGTGTAAGAGGAGGTCCTACACAACCGTATATCATTACTTTTAGATCCCCTGCACGAATCTCGAGGAAAATGACATGGGTGCTTTTCTGGAGATATGAGGGATATTTTTGGAAATGTAATTGCATACGGTTGTGTAAGAGGTCCTACACAACCGTATGTGAATAGTTTTTCATCCTACTGCACAGATCTCGAGAAAAAGGGCACATGTGCTTTTTCTCATTTTTGACCTTAAATCTTCCAGATTTGACTCCATACGGTTGTGTAGCTTTCCTTTCTACACAACTGTCTCTAATTTATCTTTCTGAACTGTGGGTGGTTGGCTCAGAAATTGAGGTGTGCCCTTTATGCAAAAATGTAACCCTGATTTGTCAAATCTGAGGGCATACGGTTGTGTATCCCTATGTGTTACACAACCGTATGTAGTTACTTCTTAGAGAATTGGGCTGGTTCTGCTCAAAACTGACTATCTTCATTTTTCTTGAAATTCGCACCAACTATGCTACTTTTGACTGAATACGGTTGTGTACTCTTGTCTTCTGTACAACCGTATGTGCTCATCTCCTTAGTAAAATGTCCTCTTAAAGTACTCTGCTCTGAAAAATGTCATTATCTTGAAAAAATGACATGTGTGGTTATGCGTCGGCAGTCAATCTTTACGTCCCTTGGTCGTGATTTTCGTAGCAATCCATATTTCACTGTCAACATTAAAGCCCCCTCGCCGGATGCACGCCATGTGGGACACCAAGTGCGTTCGGCGAAATATAAGACAAAAGGAGGATGGAAGTTTATAAATGGCCACAGGGGGTTCATAAGAAAACACCAACCAAGAGAGCACTCCCAAAATCAATTCAAAGGAAGAGCAACATGTCATCGAGGAAAAGGCGAGTGAGTTCCACCGGAACCACGGGGGAATCAATGGTCAACCAAGACATGACCTTCATGCAAATGTATCGGCCCGGATTCTGGGATCCCGACAGGGTACTGGAGGTGAGTGAGGAGCACACCGGTGAGGCGAAGTACATAATGGCCTATAGTGATGCCAACCTGAAATACCCTCAAGCTCCGGCCTATGATCAAGTCGTGGGTAAGGCCTGCCAATCCTGTGAAGAGGCCATTGACATGATGTGGGAGATATATCTCCGCATCATAAGGCTCGTGGCCGAGTACTCCTTTGAACGCCGAGGAGAGGATCTGAAAAGTATTGTCGCCACCATGAGAGTACTGACAATAGCGGGATTCCATGTGGGATTCCTCCAGGAACACCTCATGGAAAGCCATGCCAAGGCCCTGGAGGGGTTGCAGAAGAATGAAGTGGCCTCGTCCAAGCTTCGAGAGTAGTTGGCAGAGGTCGTTGAAAATAGGATTTTTCCGCGTCGTTGGTAACGGAAACCCTAACTTCAACACATTTGTAATTTTTATCCGATTATCCTGCAAAATTGATAGATTTGTATAGGGATTCGTGTCGGATGTCGATCCGCACTCGGGATTAGTCGGATTAGCGCAAATGAACATAAAATGATGGGAAATTTGCAAAGAACGTAACTCAATCACACTTAATTCATATTTATTTAACTGAACTTGTCTCTTACAATGAAAATCAAATAAAAATAACTAAACTAGAAAGCATTAAAAGAGATTATGGTTATAGAGAGAAGGTGAAAGAAGAGAGAGAGAAACTAGAGAGAATGAGTTCTAGAGAGAGACTAAAGAGAGAGAAAGAGGTAAGAATCTAGAGAGAGAAAATTAAAACTACAAAATTTTTAGAGAAAGAGATGGATGGAGAGAGATATGAATTGAGAGAAAGACAACCTAGAGAGAGAAATCAAGAATAGGAGAGAGAAAATAGAGAGAGAAAGTGAGGAAAGTAGAGAGAGAAAGTTTTACCACTGAAACTTACCTGCATGGATGAGTGACTGAGATAAATCCTTAATCGACCAATCAAGGATTGATCGGCTAATGTGAAACGTAATACCTGAAGCAAGAAAAGTTGCTAGCATGCAACCATGATCTGAGGAGCACCGGACGAGATGGAGTTCAGGGCGCAGGAGCACTTGGAGACGATCCAGCAGGTAAGTGGTAGAATTCTGGTGATGTGGCGCTGACTGGTGTATAAGAAGAAGAGGGAGAGGCGGTGGTGCAAGCAGCAAGGTAAGGTGGACAGGTTTTATCCTTTTTGCTCTTCTTCTTTTTCTTTTCTCTTTCTTTCTTATGGCGAGAGCAGCTGAGATGGAGGAGGAGAAGTGGAGAGGAGAGGGAACGTGGTGAAGAGGATGGAAGAAGAGACGGTAACCAAGGTTGGTGGTTGTTGTAGTTGATGGTGCTGTGTGCACAGTCCGGTGATGTGAGCACCACAGCTTGGACGGTGTAGTTGCTGGCTTTGGACGGTGCAAGGAGGGGATGGAACCCACCGTTCTTTCCCTCTTTTTTTTTTATTTCTTTTTCTGTTTTTGGTGAGAGAGGCGAGGGTGAAGTGGTAAATGGTAGCTTGGGTGCCGTGGAGTTGGAATGGTATTAGGTGCAGCAGGGTATAGCCGCTGTAATGGAGGTTTCCGGCGAGCTTCTCGCCGTAGAAGACGACCGGAGTTGCACCTGCAACTCCGGTGGAATTAAAAGAGAAGAAGAAGAAGAAGGCTGAGGATAAAAAAAAGAAGAAAACGACGAGGAAGAAGAAGAAAACGAAGAGGAAGAAGACGGATAGGAGGAGAGGGGGAGGAAGACGTGCTGACGGTGGAGACGACGACCGGAGTTGCTGTCTGCAACTCCGGCGAGCTAAGAAGACAAAGAAGACGCAGCAAAAAAAAAGGAGAAGAAGAAGAAGAAGAAGGAAGGGAAGAGAGGAAGAGGAAAGAAGAGAAGGAAGAAGAAGAGGGGGAGGACCCTCACCAGCTCGCTGTGGTGAGGACGGTGGTGGCGCTCGGTTCGCCGGCCGGAGTTGCAGACCTGCAACTCCAGCAACAAAAACAAGAAAACGAAGAAGAAGAAGAGGAGGAGGAAGAGGAGAAGAAGAGGAGGAAGAAGAAGAAGAAGAAGAAGAAGAAGAAGAAGAAGAAGAAGAAGCCGGCGAACCAGTCCGGTGGTGGCTCGCCGGAGATGAAGGAGCGGAGCAGAAGAGGAAGAAAGAGAAAAATGGGAGAGGAGAGCCAAGAAGCCTCTTAGGGTTCTTCTTTATATGGGAAGGGAACAAAACCGTGGGTTTCTCTATTAGAAACCCACGGTTTCTAAAAGAGGAAATTTTTTTATTTTTATTTTTATTATTTTTTTTTATTTTGAGAAATGATAAGTGGATTGCGGGCTTGGGCTCGGGCTCGTGGGCCATTTGGCCATGAGATTGATTGGCCACTGGGCCAAGAGATGATGCCATGTGTTGGCCAGTGGTTGGCCAAATGGGAACGCTAAAAACGTGGGCCCTGAGTACATCGGCCATGGGCCAGAAGGTAGGTGAGTAGGATAGTGGGCCACTGGGCTCGATGGATGTGGACCTCTTACGAGGCTGCGGGTCAGGGTGTGTTTGGTTGCCAGGGGAAAAAAATACATTTTTCTTTCCTCGGAGATCGAGCTCTGCTCTCTCTCATCCACAATCAATCATCTGAGGCATTTCTCTACAATCAAACCTGCCCTAGGGACTGATATTTTATAATGGAGATCGGGTGGTTGATAGGATGGATGATCGACTGATCGGTAGCACGATCGGATGGTCGGATGCATAGAATTGATAGATCAGATGGCGATCTATAGAGATCCAACGGCCCGATGGAAGATCCAACGGTCAAAAAGCTAAGGGAGATGAGACAGAGCCAATGAGCAGGAGTTCTGGGGTTAAGTCAATAGATTCGAGGACCGAGAAATGAAGAGAGAGAATAAGGAGAGATGAGAGAGAAAATATCAGAAAAAGTATTGGCAGAGGGTCATGAACCCTGGTTTTCCATTGTTCTTCACTTGAGCTTTGCCAGTAGAGCAGGCCATCATTTGATGTGGCTTTAAATGCTTTTGCTCCTTCTCTTGGTTATCAGCTCTCCCGCTCTCGTGGTTCCTTGGGCCAGCTCTTCGATCCCCTTGTTCAGCCCATAATAGGCTCATATCTTCTAGACATAGCCTGTTGACTCTTTAAGCTTTGATAATGGGCTTTCATGATCCATGTGGGCCCACAAGTCTCGAGAATCATCCAATCAGGGTTTCTTGCGACAGAAGAAGCGCGTAATGAGACTTAATAAGGACGGCTTAATATCTAAACTTCTAAAAATGTGTTTAATGCATGCAAATATACCATTTCGTCCAGAAAAGTGTGTTTTACGCAATGAGATAGACTCTTACGTAGAAAAGTGGATAATTAGAGCAGTTTTACGTAGGAGAGTGCGATACGCTAACAGGATAAGTGCTTAAAATAAGCACTTTTGAGCGAATATCACAACCCCCAACCAGCATATTGCCAATCCTTGGCAATTAGTGCGAAATAAATGAGCTTAAAAGGGCTCTGCACATGCTGCACACTTTTTCATATTAGCTCCGGGAAAACACCGTTCGTCAAATTATTGAATGGATGCAAAAACATTTACATGCTAGCGAAGAGTTTGAAAGTTTTGGCAAGACTACAGACTGATAATCATAACCCAGAATAGTCAGACTCTGCGTGTGTGTGTGCTCAACATTCTCATCATCCGACAGTAAAGATTTACAAATCACCTCTAAGTTTTTATGCCTCGACCTCAAATCTCACATGTTTAGCACTCAGAATAGAATCACACAAGAAGGGTTTTCTTCTTTTCTCTCAATTTATATGTGAGGAGATGTATTTAATATAAAGAGGCAAAAAGATCTCACATATGTTTTATTTGAAGGAAGGACATCTTTAACAGAAGAAGATCTCATGATTGGAATACCACTTCACTCGGGAATGTCAGATCAAACTCTATAGCTTCTCTTTCTCCAATCTCCACATTTTATGATCGTGCTATCCTAGAATCAAGTAGGACTTTCCTGGGTTGTAATGAGGCTTAGGTCAGGTGTAGAGAGATAAAGGAATACAGGATTTCAAAGATCTTGAGAGGATATTGCCATTTTCTTGAATTTTTCCTGCGGGGTAACACCATTATCTGGTTCTTTTCCCTTTTTTTTTTTTTTTTTTGTATTTTTCTCTTTTTCTGATATTTCTGAGACTGCTCAATTTCTTTTCAGCACTTTTTCATACTTTCTTTCCATATTTTGTTTTCGGCTTGAACCACTTTCTTTTCCTTTTGATTCTTCTTCTTTACTTTTCTTTTCACGGTACACCCACATTAGTTATTCTTTTGTCCATCTCAAAATAAGGGTAGCCAGTCATGCTTCGTAGCTTGACTGAGTTTTAGGTTGATGGGTTTACAAAGAAAAGGCTTTTATAGAACGGCTCAAGGGGTTTCTAGTGAAGTATAATTCAGGTGAGTAAAAAGGCTGAATGGTTCAGAAAAATGGCCTAAATCATTTTCTAAGGTTTGCACTATCATGTATACTGTCTTGACTGGATACAGAGAAGGTTCTGTTGTAATAATCCAATTTTGATGTCGTTCCGAGTTTTATGATCGAAGCAAAAGATAATGAGATCTCTCAACAAATATTGCGGGCATGAAGAATAGTGAGTCATCTTGTGACTCAGAATTGTTGTATAACACTCTGAATTGATTAAAGGCTCAAAAGCTCACTGGGTTAGGTCTCCACAATTATTCTCGCAGGATCTCTAGAATTTCTAAACTTAGGATGACTCTGATATTGATAGTGTACAATTATGCCGAATATGAGTTTTTCTGAGTTTTCAAACCTGCTGTAGTCACGCTTGAATTGACTCAACGCTAACTTTAAACAAAAATTGACATCCTCAATACTGACTTAACGGAGGTTTTCAGCTAATCAAAGTCAGGGTATTTGACACATTTTTTTGAAATTCTAGAAAACTTTTGGAGAACATCGGAAATTACCCCAAAAACAACATTTTTTTTTTTATCAAAATGAAGACATGAGTTTTGGTAAATACCCACCCCCAACCAAAATACAGCACCGTCCTCGGTGCTCATGACCGGGACATAAAATGATAAAAATTCAGTGATGATGATGCAAAAGTTCAAGGAGGATGTTACCAAGTCGGCAGAAACTCGACAGTGTGATACCTGATGATCGGAAGAATGAATGTACCTGCATTTCCAGAGATATAACAGTAATAACAAATGCATGAGACTCATGTACTCTAGGAATACCGGAATTGCCTTTCCGAAAGCGCTAAGTTTTACGTCTTCAGCCAGACATGATGGGGGTATATCAAGTACCCCCAACCAGGATAAAACTCATGGAGACTGAGTGAATCTGCAGTCTTCCTGACACCTAAGGTGGAACGGAGACAACTATCCTATCCCTTGTCTAGGTATACCTGTGTAGAACAGGTCTTTCTCAGTGTAGACTGAGAGAAGGGCATTGAGCTCTCTGAGCAGACCGGCAAAAGTACGGAGTTGATCTGGGAGGGATCGAATCTTCTCAATAAAGATTGAGAGGAGAGTAGGAGTGGTTTCTCTGAGCAGACCCGCAAAAACATTTAGTTCAGCGGGGAGATATAGAAGCTTCTCAGTAAAGACTGAGAGGACAGGAGTAGTGGGTTCTCTGACCGTGGTTAGCAGAGCCGCAAACTCATTGAGTTTTGCGGGAATGTATCTGAATGGAGCAGACTCCTGCAGATCAGTAATACCAAAATTGTCTGACTCTGAGATGAAGTCAGACTCAAAGTGTTCTTGACACTTGGATAATTTATCCTCGAGAGAGTCCTGAATTAGACTCTCCATGACATACGGTTCATCAACAACATCGACGTAGGGTGACGGGTGAAAACTGTTGACCTCTCCCTCGATGTTTTCTAATTTGAGAGGGATGTTCCAATCCCTACATTCAATATGTTCCTCCTCGGTGGGGATTGGTAGGTCCAGGACAGCGGGAGTCTCATATTCTAGACATGGCTCATTAGTAGGAATGTCTGCATTCAGAGCAGAGAGAGAATTATCAGAGATAGAGATGGGACTAAGTTCCTCTGTGCTCAGTCCAGAAGTTGGTGCTATTAAGGGCACCAAAGATTGCGACTCGGGTTCATCACTAATGTTGCACAATCCAAGGGAGGTGGGGAGGAACGGTAGATCTATGACAGTTGGGATCCTACGATCGATACACAGCTCAGTGGCATGAAGATTGACATCAGGGGCAGCAGAGGTAGAGTGAGAATTAGGTTGCTCTGAGGTAGGTTCAAGATTTGGTGCTGTTAAAGGCACCGAAGAAGGAAACACTGGCTCCTCAATAGTCTGGCTCGATCTAGGGGTGGGTACAACTTCTATTTCTTCCTCACAATGGTGGTACTGGGTCCAATTGTGCGGCTCCTCATTATAGACAGTGGCCATATCATTCTCCTCAGGATAGGCTATTGGTGGACTAGTGAAGTTGACTTCCTCTCTCTCATTTTCTAATTGAACTAGACGTTGCTCGAAGCTCTCCATAGATTGCTGTTGTTGGTGCTCTAGCTGGGCAATGTACTTAGAGAGAAGGTCTTCTAGACCGGGTTTAGTAGCGAACGGAGGCGGTTCAGCCAAGGGGAGCTGAGGTGCCAACTCTTGATTGTAGTCCGACTGGGTATGAAAGTTGTAAGGCAAAGTGGAGTCTGGGACTAGTTGCTGACTTTGAAAATCCTGAGGGGCCCACTATTGATCAGAATAGTCATTCTGTGGATATGATGGGTACTGGGATTGCGAGTGTTGCCAGTCATACTCTCCATTGGGTTGATGGAACCCGCAAGGATAATTATCCTGCGACAGTTGTTGCGGGATATGATATTCGCTCAAAAGTGCTTATTTTAAGCACTTATCCTGTTAGCGTTATCGCACTCTCCTACGTAAAACTGCTCTAATTATCCACTTTTCTACGTAAGAGTCTCTTGTGTTGCGTAGAACACACTTTTCTAGACGAAATGGTATATTTGCATGCATTAAACACATTTTCGGAAGTCTAGACATGTAGTCATTCTGATAGAGTCTCATTACGCGCTTCTTCTGTCGCAGGAAACCCCGATGGGACATTTCTCGAGACTTGCTAGCCCACATCGATCAGGAAAGCCCATTATCAAAGCTTAAAGAGCCCACATGCTATGACTAAAAGATATGGGCCAACTATGAGGACCAAAAAGCCGGCCCAAAGAACGAAGAGAGCAGGAGAGCCAATGACCAAGAGACAGACCAAAGCGTTTAAAGCCACATGAGTCAGCAAAGAATGATAGTCGACTCTACTGGAGAAGCGTGAGGATGGTCACAGTGAAGACCAGGGTTCCAGACCCTCCGCTAGTGCTTTTTTCCATTTTTTTTGATACTTTTTCTCTCATCTCTTCTTATTCTCTCTCTCTCTTCATCTCTCGGTCCTCGAATCTACTGACCTAACCCCAGAACTCCTGCCCATCGGCTCTATCTCATCTCCCTTAGCTTTCTGACCGTAGGATCTTCCATCGGACCGTTGGATCTTCAATCGGACCGTTGGATCTCTCTAGATCCGTCGATCTACCAATCTGGGTCCCAATCAAGTCACCATCCATCCGATCGCCTTCAGAATGCCCGTCACATCATCTTGTGAGACGATGGACATCATCAATCCATACGGGCCAATAGCCGGGCCCATCTTCATCGACCCGCTGTCCGACCAGTTAGTGGACCCCGCGAATTTCAAAATAATTTTAATTAAATGGGGGGTCCACTAATTGGGGAGATTCCCCATAAAAAAGTAGGTTTTTACTTAAAAAAATAAATAAAATAAATAAAATAAATAAATAAATAAATATTTTTTTTATTTCAAAAATACCCTATTTCCATTAATGGAAATAGGGAGCTTTATAAGAGGAGGGAGAAGGGTTCGTTCGAACTCTAATCCCCCTCAAATCTTCTCCTCTCCTTCCCCAAAATCCTTCCCTACATTTTCCTCTTCTCTCTTTCCTTCTTTCACCTTCGTCTCCTTCATCTTCTTCGCCTTCCTCTTCACGTTTTCACCGGAGTTGCAGGCTGCAACTCCGGCCGCAACCTTTTGCAGCACCTCCGCCTGCTGCATATCGCTGCCTCAAGGTTGCCCCTTTCCATCTTCAAGCCCTGGACGACCACTGAAGCCATCAACGTTGCTGGTTCAACCTTCGCCGGTGTCTTCTCCGGTGTCTTCATCGTTTTCATCACTTCCACTGCCGGAGTTGCAGGCAGCAACTCCGGCCACCTCCGCTTCATTCTCCTCACCTGCTGGCCTCCGCCTTCTTCCCCATCCACCATCTTTCTCCTCTTTTTCCCTTTCACGCTACATCCCATCCACGTCCTCTCCCATTACCAGCCGTCCCAAACTATTAACGCCCCACACAACCAGCGTCCTCTTCTTCCATCGCTTGCTGCCACAGCAGCCATCTCCTCCACGTTCTGACCTATTTCCATCATCATCTCCTTCCCACGATCTCGCACTCCACGTTTTCAAACCTTGCCGCCCCCTTGTCTAAAAACAAAAGGGAACGCCCATCTCTTTTGGATTTTCTCACTCACGGTGCTGCGCTACCGCCTTACCCACTTGTCATCACGACCGGCAAGAGCAGCCACCATCTCTTGGGTCGCCTCCATGACAAACAGCTCCTCCAGGCGAGCCTCCTTCCACTTGCTTCGGCTGATCACCATCACTGCGCTCACGATCATCTCCGTGTCTGCTGAAGTGCTCCCCACATAGGCAGCAACTCGGAGAACGTTCCGAGCTCCATTCATGGTCCCCATCATCCTAAAGGGCCGAATCATGGTAAGACTTTCTCTATTTCTCTCCCTCTAATTTTTCTCTAGTTGTTCTCCCAATTCTCTCTCTAAAAAGTGGGTTTTGCCATCTTCTCTCTCTAGATTTGTTACCGCTTACTAGTTAGGGTCAATATATGGTTCCTTGAATGAGTTGTATTTCTCATTTTGATTAATGAATAAAATTTGTTTGGAGTTATCTTTGCATTTGTTAGTTTACTTTTGTGTTTTTGGTTGTTTGTGGTAATTTCTCTCTCTAAAAATCATTAAGCATGTTTTAAATCCATCACCATTCTCACCTCTCCATGTTTTCTTGATAAAAATCCGCCATTTCATGTCTTTGAATTACGCACACTAACCCCGAGTGCGGATCGACATCCGACACAAGCCACTGTACAACCCTGTGATTTTTGCAGGATTTGAGTGAAAAAGAATCGGATAAATTAAAAATGTGTTGAAGTTAGGGTTTCCGTAACCAACGACGCGGAAAAATCCTATTTTCAGGATAGTAGACTGTTCCCAACCAAAGTTATGGTGACTCCTATCATCCGGATAGTAAGTGTTGTCATAGGAGGTCTGCATTGGAGATGGAAAGGTACAGACATCTTGCTTGATAGGAGGGTAATATCCTACAGAGTGGGAATGGTACAGAGGTTGCTGGACCGCGGCACGAAGGGCAGAGACTGAATTTTTAAGCTCTTGGAGTACAGAATTGTACTCTGGATCTCGGTGATTATCATACCCTGTAGAAGCGTGCGAGACTGAAGTATCATGCTGATACGCAGAATTGTCATACCATTGTTGAGAGTGATCACCTCGATTCTCACAGAAACTGTAGTAGGTCTCATACAGAGGCCGTTCATCTGCCATTAGAGGCGATGGAGGGGTGCGGTGGACTAACTCTCAGATCGAGTCAGTAAAAGGTTAGGACAGGTCCAACCGGGCTTCTACTTGAAAAAGCAAGCCCAAGATTTGGCAAAAAGTTGCCAAAAGGAGACACTGGAGTAGTGATTCTAAATGATGCACACCAAGCATAGATAATCCTATTCTAAACAATCAGGATATATTTTAGGCATTATCTTGTTAGTTTTGGGGCTAGAGTAGATTATGACAGTGGGCGGACCACTGGTTTATCTTTTAGCCGCCGGACTAACTGTATGCACTCAGAGGTTCTCACCAGGCTACACTCTTCAGAGCGAATCCTTTAGTACTAACTCTAGTCAACAACAAGGCAATCCGAAGCCTAGACAGACGTGCGGCACAATGGCTGTCTTAAGTACGTCCCAGACTAACCGGATTGGTCAAGTGTATAAGAAGAGTGTTCCCTCGAGTTAAGCTAGGGTTGGTGCGTGTTCCTAGTCCACACGCAACTAACCGCCGAATAGTCCAAGATGCCACGTCGAGCTCAGTGTACTTGAGTAGCAGGGACTTATGGGTGTGTTAGACAACAGGGACCCGCGCTCGTGGTCTTATTTCGATTGGATGTTAAGCGGGTTCGCTTTGTGTGGATTTTTCCTCGAACACCGGGCTAATTGGCTCTACTTCTTGATTCTTTTTAATTAAATGGAGCCTTGGGATCAAATCAGTTGGAATGATGAGGTGGGTGATGAAATCCCACCAGTTTCAATTTGGAGCTGGGTCTGCTCTCTTAGAGTTGATTGATTAACGGCCACGCCACGCAAGTCGAAAAATATGGATGCGAAAGCAAATAGACAAGCGGCAATGATGCACTCAATATGCTCTGTATCGCACTCAAGGCGATGATAGAGACTTACCTCCCGTGGGCCACGCCACGGGGTCTCCTCCGTGGGTTAGAGAGGGGTATCCTAATGGGCTTGGGCCCGACTCCACCTCTTTAAGCTTTCGCTCTCTACCCACACTGGATCGTGTTCCTGCAGAAACAGTTAGATCGCACGGTCTAGGTATGTGGGATTCTATTTGGAAGATCCTTGCCTTTTTAGGGTTCACAGAACACGTATTGGATTTAGGCAAGTTTTTGAATTAGTTTCCAAATTCGAGATGGGTTAAAATTTAGGAATTCCCAGATTTGGAAAATACCTAGATTGGAAAGTTTCCCGAACTGTGTAGATCTTCCAAGAAAGATTTGATTGCGAGATCCCTTACAATTTTGGGAAATTTCCCAAAATTGAAATTCTGCTAGATTTGGGGCGTTTCCTTTTGCAGACTTTTCCAAATTCGGAAGATTTCTAAAAATAGAAATTCTTCTAAAGAGGAAATTTCTAAGAGGGGAAACCCTAATTTAGCAAAGTTTCAAGATTTTAGAATCTTTCCAAAAATCGCAAATCCTTTATTGGTGATTTCTAAAAATCTGCAGAATATAAAATCCTAATTTTTTTGAATTTTGATTTTTTTTTTAATTTTTTTGGTAATTTCCACTTAATCTAGGGTTTCTAAAAAACCCTAAAACAAGATCTAGCAGTTATATGGAAAGCAGTAAAATTCTTAAATTATTACAAATTGCACTCGGCCTTCCGAGGCATTAAAAATAGTAATTTAAAAAAACTGCTAAAAATCACTAAAAACACAAAATAGAAAGTTTCCCGAAAAGGTCGAGCTGTCCAAATTGAGCAGCTTTCCGATTTGGCAACTTTCCAATTCCGTCTTTACGTCCTTTTTCGCACTCCCGAACACCCGAGCGGCAGCGGCGCCATTTGAAAATAGGATTTTTCCGCGTCGTTGGTAACGGAAACCCTAACTTCAACACATTTGTAATTTTTATCCGATTATCCTGCAAAATTGATAGATTTGTATAGGGATTCGTGTCGGATGTCGATCCGCACTCGGGATTAGTCGGATTAGCGCAAATGAACATAAAATGATGGGAAATTTGCAAAGAACGTAACTCAATCACACTTAATTCATATTTATTTAACTGAACTTGTCTCTTACAATGAAAATCAAATAAAAATAACTAAACTAGAAAGCATTAAAAGAGATTATAGTTATAGAGAGAAGGTGAAAGAAGAGAGAGAGAAACTAGAGAGAATGAGTTCTAGAGAGAGACTAAAGAGAGAGAAAGAGGTAAGAATCTAGAGAGAGAAAATTAAAACTACAAAATTTTTAGAGAAAGAGATGGATGGAGAGAGATATGAATTGAGAGAAAGACAACCTAGAGAGAGAAATCAAGAATAGGAGAGAGAAAATAGAGAGAGAAAGTGAGGAAAGTAGAGAGAGAAAGTTTTACCACTGAAACTTACCTGCATGGATGAGTGACTGAGATAAATCCTTAATCGACCAATCAAGGATTGATCGGCTAATGTGAAACGTAATACCTGAAGCAAGAAAAGTTGCTAGCATGCAACCATGATCTGAGGAGCACCGGACGAGATGGAGTTCAGGGCGCAGGAGCACTTGGAGACGATCCAGCAGGTAAGTGGTAGAATTCTGGTGATGTGGCGCTGACTGGTGTATAAGAAGAAGAGGGAGAGGCGGTGGTGCAAGCAGCAAGGTAAGGTGGACAGGTTTTATCCTTTTTGCTCTTCTTCTTTTTCTTTTCTCTTTCTTTCTTATGGCGAGAGCAGCTGAGATGGAGGAGGAGAAGTGGAGAGGAGAGGGAACGTGGTGAAGAGGATGGAAGAAGAGACGGTAACCAAGGTTGGTGGTTGTTGTAGTTGATGGTGCTGTGTGCACAGTCCGGTGATGTGAGCACCACAGCTTGGACGGTGTAGTTGCTGGCTTTGGACGGTGCAAGGAGGGGATGGAACCCACCGTTCTTTCCCTCTTTTTTTTTTATTTCTTTTTCTGTTTTTGGTGAGAGAGGCGAGGGTGAAGTGGTAAATGGTAGCTTGGGTGCCGTGGAGTTGGAATGGTATTAGGTGCAGCAGGGTATAGCCGCTGTAATGGAGGTTTCCGGCGAGCTTCTCGCCGTAGAAGACGACCGGAGTTGCACCTGCAACTCCGGTGGAATTAAAAGAGAAGAAGAAGAAGAAGGCTGAGGATAAAAAAAAGAAGAAAACGACGAGGAAGAAGAAGAAAACGAAGAGGAAGAAGACGGATAGGAGGAGAGGGGGAGGAAGACGTGCTGACGGTGGAGACGACGACCGGAGTTGCTGTCTGCAACTCCGGCGAGCTAAGAAGACAAAGAAGACGCAGCAAAAAAAAAGGAGAAGAAGAAGAAGAAAAAGAAGAAGGAAGGGAAGAGAGGAAGAGGAAAGAAGAGAAGGAAGAAGAAGAGGGGGAGGACCCTCACCAGCTCGCTGTGGTGAGGACGGTGGTGGCGCTCGGTTCGCCGGCCGGAGTTGCAGACCTGCAACTCCAGCAACAAAAACAAGAAAACGAAGAAGAAGAAGAGGAGGAGGAAGAGGAGAAGAAGAGGAGGAAGAAGAAGAAGAAGAAGAAGAAGAAGAAGAAGAAGAAGCCGGCGAACCAGTCTGGTGGTGGCTCGCCGGAGATGAAGGAGCGGAGCAGAAGAGGAAGAAAGAGAAAAATGGGAGAGGAGAGCCAAGAAGCCTCTTAGGGTTCTTCTTTATATGGGAAGGGAACAAAACCGTGGGTTTCTCTATTAGAAACCCACGGTTTCTAAAAGAGGAAATTTTTTTATTTTTATTTTTATTATTTTTTTTTATTTTGAGAAATGATAAGTGGATTGCGGGCTTGGGCTCGGGCTCGTGGGCCATTTGGCCATGAGATTGATTGGCCACTGGGCCAAGAGATGATGCCATGTGTTGGCCAGTGGTTGGCCAAATGGGAACGCTAAAAACGTGGGCCCTGAGTACATCGGCCATGGGCCAGAAGGTAGGTGAGTAGGATAGTGGGCCACTGGGCTCGATGGATGTGGACCTCTTACGAGGCTGCGGGTCAGGGTGTGTTTGGTTGCCAGGGGAAAAAAATACATTTTTCTTTCCTCGGAGATCGAGCTCTGCTCTCTCTCATCCACAATCAATCATCTGAGGCATTTCTCTACAATCAAACCTGCCCTAGGGACTGATATTTTATAATGGAGATCGGGTGGTTGATAGGATGGATGATCGACTGATCGGTAGCACGATCGGATGGTCGGATGCATAGAATTGATAGATCAGATGGCGATCTATAGAGATCCAACGGCCCGATGGAAGATCCAACGGTCAAAAAGCTAAGGGAGATGAGACAGAGCCAATGAGCAGGAGTTCTGGGGTTAAGTCAATAGATTCGAGGACCGAGAAATGAAGAGAGAGAATAAAGAGAGATGAGAGAGAAAATATCAGAAAAAGTATTGGCAGAGGGTCATGAACCCTGGTTTTCCATTGTTCTTCACTTGAGCTTTGCCAGTAGAGCAGGCCATCATTTGATGTGGCTTTAAATGCTTTTGCTCCTTCTCTTGGTTATCAGCTCTCCCGCTCTCGTGGTTCCTTGGGCCAGCTCTTCGATCCCCTTGTTCAGCCCATAATAGGCTCATATCTTCTAGACATAGCCTGTTGACTCTTTAAGCTTTGATAATGGGCTCTCATGATCCATGTGGGCCCACAAGTCTCGAGAATCATCCAATCAGGGTTTCCTGCGACAGAAGAAGCGCGTAATGAGACTTAATAAGGACGGCTTAATATCTAAACTTCTAAAAATGTGTTTAATGCATGCAAATATACCATTTCGTCCATGCAAATATACCATTTCGTCCAGAAAAGTGTGTTTTACGCAATGAGATAGACTCTTACGTAGAAAAGTGGATAATTAGAGCAGTTTTACGTAGGAGAGTGCGATACGCTAACAGGATAAGTGCTTAAAATAAGCACTTTTGAGCGAATATCAGTCGTAGAGGCGAGGGCACGAGCAACGGGGCTGAAAGAGGCCAAAGCATTGGTGGCCGATCTGTCGGGGAAGTTGGCAGCACTGCGAGCTCCGAAAGGCCGAGGAGCATGGGAAAGAGATCGAAGGGACCCCTGTAGTAGAGCAAGCAGAGGGTGTGGCGAGCATACTAGGCACCCTTGTAGAGCAAAAGGAACTTGAGGTGCAGGACACCCGGGAGCAACTAAGCCACCTGGAACCGGCTATGGCAAGGATTAGGGGTCTGCCGTTGTAGGACTTGGACTAGGGAATGGGCTAGAGGCCGATGCAAAGGGGTCCAGCATAGAGGCAAGGGCCAAAATCCAAATGTAATCCCTGTTTGAAATAAAAACCCATGTTGAACAAGTGTTTTTCTAGCGCGTAGTGACCACAAAAGCCAGTAGAAAAAGGCTGTGATAGTACCGTCAGTTTCCACGTGTCCGTATAGAGGTAAAGGACCGGTGGGAAGCGATGGTATGCAAAAAATAATCCCATGGCCAAAAATTTGAACTTCTGTCAGTAGGGCATGTGCAAAGAGAAAGTAGCCTAAAGCCCTAACGTGGCGACAATCCGAGGGCAAAATAATGAAGAACCATGAAATATGTCACGCCCCGGATTTCAACTACACAAATCCCGAGGTGTGCGCCGCGTGTCCTGAATCCAACGCTTAAATTCAAGGCACGCAAGGCTTTCTCACTCTCTCATCTAACCCAGTTATGAAATTCTAGAGAAATTTTTTTTTTTTTATTTTAAATGCGGAAGCGTAAATCTACCTAGCTATACATCTATACCTATTCCATTTCATTTAACATGAAGAACTGAATAAGATATAACGAAGCTAACTGTTACCAATATATTTCCCAAGTGTTATCGTGATACAATACTATAGGAAGGTTGTAATATCAAATGATACATATTTATAAGCAAACAAGGAATTGAATAATCTAATGATAACTACCTACTCGATCATAATACCGAAATCAACATACTCCATCGCGTCTGGACATCATTCCAAAATCGATCTGGATAACTCTCAAGTTTGTCTCTGCAACAGACTGTAACTGGATGAGCTTTTATGAAAAAGCTCGTAAGTGTGCCCAACTTCTACAACATGTCAAGGGATAAAATATTTTATAAACCAAAACTCCGACAAATCATTTTGGCCATGATATAAAAGCATGCACAATTATAAAAGAACTAAAGTTAGAAATATAATGAACATCATGTATTTGAAATAAAGCAAGAATAATAATGCCATGAATGCATGAGTTTGCAGTTCATAAATCAATAATAGTGGCAGGCCCAAGTCGTAACCTCCCGGCCCACACCGGGGGTTACTCATGAGTCTACCTATAGCATGCAATATATATCCGGTTTCCTTTCATGATCTATCATCTTTTTGCTTTATAAATCGGGACCTAGTCCCACAAATTTATTTGGACCACTAGAAGTACCGACTGATTTTCTCACCACCTCAGCCAAGGTATCTGCTGGTTTTCTCACCACCCCAGCGTGGTATCTGATTGGTTTTCTCATCACCCTAGCCTAGGTATCTCTCCAAATCAATCCATCATCTCATATCCAACTCATCAGTACCTATATACATAGCTCCCAAGTTCACTGGCTGGAGTTTGTCCCGTAACCAATTTCACCACTGGTCAAACGTTCGACGACTGCAAATTTACTAAGGATCCAAAGCTCATCCGGTGCGACTGCCCACCTACACCGGTGTCTAATGCCCATCGGGCGATCATATATCTCTAGCGTCCGGTGATCACACAAAGAAAATCATGATTATCTTAATCTTATTACATGCTCAGTGTCGTTTAAATCCCAAAGATTCCTCGAGTCATGAAACAATCTTAACATTTCAAAATATGTAAGTATAGAGATATATAATCATAATGTATAACACAAATCGGATATGCAATTTAAAGCATTTCATTTGAAGAACATTTTCAATAAAGTAGTTTTGGTTCTAATAAATGCCTAATACAAGGCACGAAGGAGAAGGGAAGCCACTTATAGTAGATTGTTGTAATTTCTCTTGTTGGTTGCGTTGTTACTCCAATTTGTCATAATTTTGATACTTTCAAACTTTGTCTACCATTTTCTCCAGTTGTTGCTCCTCTGAGGTTGTACGCATTTGCCATATATGAAATAGTTAAAGAGAACCGGTTTAAGTATGAGAATATAAGAGTTTTAAACAATAAAGAACATGACCGATTAAAATGTGGTCACTTAAACTAACCGACTTGGTTTGGTAATCAGAGTTCGTGAATTTCGAACCTACAGGCCCGTTTTAGCCCATTTCAAAAGTCAACCTAACCGCTGACTCATTCGACTAAACTAATAAGAATCAGTTGCACCCTACATGAAGATTCAAGGAAGCGGTTATACACGGTTTGGATAATCTCGGCAAAATTCGGTAGGTCCAATTTCAACAAAAGGTTCGATAAAACCTTATCCTAATCGGCAACCTTGACGACTAATCCTCATTGTTCATTGGTACTTGTATCAGTTCATACTAAACTCTTCTCACGAAAATCCATTATTATAGTTCATACTCAGGTATATATTTTATTAAAATTGATGCATTCTCCTATTAGAGAATGTTCACTATCCATTATTATGGATTCCCTAGGACTACGACCACTCTTAACATGCTTAAGATCATGAGATTAGTTACTTGCTTAGTAATGGCCGCTCATGCATGCGTTACCTAGAAACAAGTCATATATTATAGGGTTCAATTTGTTGTATTAGCATTATGTGCGTATATATGGACATACGTCCTTACCTTCCCACACGCCCTATGACATTTAAGTCAATGAAGACATTCTGAGTATTATTATGATCCCATTTATGGATACAACACTTATACTATACTATAAACGTTCATATTGTTTCTTTAGTTTTCTTATTACTCATTTCACTAAAGTGTTGTCTCCATTTCTCTCACGTGTGTTTATCCTCCAAGTGATCCATCTCCCTTAGCTATTGTATTGGTACACCACTGATGACATGCCCAATATTTGCATGTACTAACCATTTCTTTTTCATGTTTGCTTCATTGTCCCTTATGGACAGGTGTGGATTGAAACGGACAAGTGTAGATTAATTGAAGGTCAAGGATGACCGAAGTGGACAAGTGAGGCTGAGGACGTGATCTAGCTCAATCCAAAATGAGAAGTTAGTGGGTCAAGGGTGGTTGACAACCAATGTGGAGTTCAAGGGATGGAGAGGTGTCGGGTTAGAAGGAGTTGAGTGAGGGGTGTTCAGTGTCACTACCATATATGTGGACAGAATAGGGCCATGGACTGATCGGTATGATCAGCTGGTGTAGGGTGGAGGTGCTGCCGAGAAGATTGGCTAGTAGGCGGTCATCGGCCAAGGTGGTGATCTGACCATTGGATTGAGGTGACGCGTATGGCTTGATTTCAAGGGCGAGATTGAAGACATTTCCATGGACTGATTCTAATCGTCGGATTGACAGCATTATTAACTATAATCTACCACAAAATAATTAGCTCTCATTACTTTTATAAAACAACTAACTTTTTATTATTTTTATAAAACTAACATTAATCTTTTATATATAAACAAACTAACATTACCATTTTGTAAAACAACTAGCATACATTAGTATTTATTTTCTAAACCCATAAACCTTATTCTATTATCTAACCTTTACTTTTATTTTATTTTTTTCTTTTATATAAAATAGTATTTCATTAAAACAACTAACCTTCTTTAAAACAAACCTTTATTATTATTATATATTTATTTTTTTATTTTTTTTTTCAACTATCAACAACTAACAATTGTGTCTCTTTATTTTAAACAAAAAAGATCATTTTTTTTTTATTTATTATTTTTTTTTATACACAACTCCATACATGAGACGTCACTGTTTTGGATTCAGACTTGAATCCAAAACAAGGCCTATGCCTTCTTTTTTTTTTCTTAAGTGTACCCTATATGGTTGGCTCCAACTTGGTGGGGCCCATGAGGAATGATAGCCACATGGCACTCACAGGGACACCGACCATATGAATGTCTTACGGATAGAAGGTTGGACCAGCAACCTAAAACACACACACACGGAGCAAAAATAGGGGTGCCGGCCGACCCACATGGCCAACGCAAGACTGAGCCACATGGCAAACTACCACGCTACACTAATCGCACGGATGTTTTGGCAAATCTCATGTGGATATATGAACCAAAAATCAGTATGGTTTGTGAATTCTAACAGTTGGATTTGAGCATTATGGGTCAATACCTGGGCCCACGGACCAAATGGATGTTAGGCCAAAACTCGAGTGGACCTACACAACTACAAGCAGCAAGGTCAAGCCGTTGGATGGTTGTCCAACACCTAAGTGGACCTACAAAATAGAAATCAGTCTGCTTAGTGATCTAAAACCGTTGGATGGTTGACAAACACCTCGGTGAACCTACAAAATCAAAAATCGCATGTACATGCTCTTCAACCGTTGGATTGGACTCATTACCTTGAGTTGATCCAACCGTTGGATTTGAGTCATTTTTATTTTATTTCTTTACTTTTCCTTTCTTGAGTCTTTTTCCCATTTTTTTTCCTTTCTTAATCTTAGTACATGTATATTCAGTAGGGACATTTCCCCTGTTTTGATTCAAACGTCGAACCACATTAGGGGCACCGCCCATATATATTAAACACCCTATGTTGGGTCCCACAGCTACCAAGTGGGCCCATTGAAATCTGTTATTTTGTTTTTGTTTCATCACTCTTTTCATAAAGAAAAGGGGGTGCTGTCCTACTGAAGGAAGAGTTGCAGGTCCAGCAACAAAGGGCTCTACTCCTAACCCAAATCCACGACCCTAAAGGTCCAAACTACCTTCTTACAGACCCATTAGACTCCTCTCAATACCCTTCAATCCCAGCACCCTTCTAGTGGAGGAAAAAGGGCACTAAATCCTATGAAAATGGTGAAACGTCCAAAACAGGGACTGTTTTTAGAGCATAAAATGGCCATCATTGGCTGCTACTTGGACCCTATTTGTGCATACCTCATTCACCTACATATGGTTTTTACTTTAGGACCTAATTTAAACCAGAAAAACTTAGCAAATCTAGACTAGAAACCACCATCCAAATCAGGAAAAAGAAAAGAACTTCAAGTTTAACAAGTACGGAACTTACACAAAATACAAAGAATGCTACAAACTGAAAAGGAGTGTAACTACAGTAGCATAAAGAAGACTTGATGAAGAAAAATATAAGAAAAGGAGGGCAAGGGAAAAAGGAGATGCCATTTACCTTGTGGTGGAGCTTTTCCTCACCAAGGCGTGGTACTCCTTCTTCCTTCACGACTTTAGCTAGTTCTCAAGCTACTGCCATTAACGGTTCAGCACGGAGTGGGAAGAGGGGAGAACAACATTCTCACCTGTGAGCTTGCTTGTTTGAGAGATGAAGGAGAGAGGAGAGAGATCTTTAGAGAGGGTTTAAGGGAATGACAAAGATGAGTTGTTTCCTTGCTCGCACGAGAGTCACTCTCCCTTTTTTACTATTTTCCAATTGCTTCCCCACACAAGCCACTCTTTCAATTTATATTTGTTCCTTAGGATGGCATAATGGTAATATTGAAAAGGGTAAGTTTGTCCTTTCACTAGACTTGGACACATTAGTCATTTGTTTAAAAGAATTGTCTGACACGTGTCGCCATCCTATGAATTATTTCGACACATGTCGCAACATAGGGTGTGGTAGGCAGGAGTAGTTGAGATGTCATCATTGCATTGCTATGGTGTATGACGAGTACACCAACCTACGGCACACCCAATAGCATTTCGTTTATAACGTGTGATAGGTCATGACTCTCAAAAATCCAACCATACGGATGCGAAGAGCATTCTATCCTCTTTGAATGGCAAGTCAGGTGAAACTCCATTATCGAAGGCACGGTGAGATTAAGCTAAGATTGTGTATCAAACACCTGGTTTAGGGCTATATTATCCAAAATGAAACCCAGAACTTGTCGCAACACTTTCAAGGTGTCCAGAGAAGTGGAAGTTGTTGTCATTGGAGAATTCCAACAACCAAGGACCCTCTAGAGTCACGCAGTAGGACTCATAACTCGAGGAAAAATGCTCAAAAACGTGTCCGAAATCCTAGAAGGAGACTCGAAAAGTTCTTAAAGACCCGAAAGGCCGACCCGAAAATCTGGGTTATTACAAAATAGCAGGCCATATGAACAAACAGGATCACAAACGGTCGCCGAGGCCGCCAAAAATGGCAGTTGAAGGCGAAGGGTGAAACCGTCCAGTGAAAAATGGAGTTATATATAAGAAAGAGTTAGAAATTTTTTCATAAAAATCGTTTTTACTGTTCACAAGCACGGAAGCTCTGCCAGAATTGCGAGAAATCCTAGACAAAGGGTCTAAACAACAAGGGACATCTAGAAACAAGGTAAAACAATAATAAAAGAGGAAAATGGATGAAAAATGACATAAAAAACATGAAAAATGCCCAAAAGGGCCGAATCAAGGGTTTGTGGGATCTCCCAAACGAGTAGGAGATAACCCAAAACGTTTGAGGGGATTATGAAGGGGGTAAAAATGACCCACCCTTTCAAATTTGGGGGAATTCGGTGAGGTGTGCATGAATGCACCAAGAAAAAATGATTTTGAGGCATTATTGAAATTAGGGTTTTTCCGTGTCGTCGGATCGGAAACCCTAGATTTCAACAATATTTGTAATTTCGATTCACTTTAAATCCTGGAAAAATGCAGACTTTGTATAGCGATATGTCGGATGTCGAATCCGTACTCGGGGTTAAGGAACACAATTTATCGGAACAATAGAACAATAGAAAGTGCTTAAAAATATGGATGGAAGGGTGAGAGTGGTGATTAATGATTGAGATTTAAAATAATCTTTTTGGAGAGATTTCTATCAACTAATTAACATAAGTAAAGAGAAAGAAACACCATAACGGAAAATATAAACTTATTTATAAAATAATGCAAATTACAATGCTTGAATCTAATTTATTCATAAAAGAAAATAAAACAAATAACCATCACTTTAGAAAGCATTATAAGAGAAGAAATATAAAGAGAAAGAACAAGATTTTAGAGAGAAAATGAAAGAGAAGATAGAAAATGGAGATTTACCTTGGTGACTTACCAATTGAGAAGAGGTTTGCAAAGTCGTGTTCTTGATGATTTTTGGATGAGAACCGAACTAAGGAGAGGAGAGATATAGAGAGATTTAGAGAAGAGGGGAGAGGGAACCTAGAGGATTGTAGGTTATGAGAGGGGAGAGAGAACCAACCCAAATAGACTTTTTTTTTTTTTTTGCTTGTTGTAAAAATGATGACCGTTGGATCTAGAGAGATCCAACGGTTGGGAATGGGTTAGTTAGATAAGAGAGAGATGGGCATGGGCATGGGCATGGGTATGGGTATGGGTCATGGGCATGGGTCATGGGTCATGTGGGCATGGGTGTAAAAATGACAACCGTTGGATCTAGACATGGTCATGGGCATGGGTCATGGGTGTAAAAATGACGACCGTTGGATCAAGAGAGATCCAACGGTTGTCAATGGGTTAGTTAGATGAGAGAGAGATGCGCATGGGTATGGGTCATGGGCATGGGCATGGGTGATGGGTGATGGGTCATGGGTATAGGCGCGTGGCGTGGCCGTTAATCAATCAACTCTAAGAGAGCAGCCCCAGCTCCAAAATTGAAACTGGTGGGATTTCATCACCCACCTCATCATTCCAGCTGAAATTGATCCCCAGGATCCATCTATAATAAAAAGAATCAAGAAGTAGAGCCAATTAGCCCGGTGTTCGAGGAAAAATCCACACAAAGTGAACCCGCTTAACATCCAATCGAAATAAGACCACGAGCGCGGGTCCCTGTTGTCTAACACACCCATAAGTCCCTGCTACTCAAGTACACTGAGCTCGACGTGGCATCTTGGACTATTCGGCGGTTAGTTGCGTGTGGACTAGGAACACGCACCAACCCTAGCTTAACCCGAGAGAACACTCTTCTTATACACTTGACCAATCCGGTTAGTCTAGGACGTACTTAAGACAGCCATTGTGCCGCACGTCTGTCTAGGCTTCGGATTGCCTTGTTGTTAACTAGAGTTAGTACTAAAGGATTCGCTCTGAAGAGTGTAGCCTGGTGAGAACCTCTGAGTGCATACAGTTAGTCCGGCGGCTAAAAGATAAACCAGTGGTCCGCCCACTGTCATAATCTACTCTAGCCCCAAAACTAACAAGATAATGCCTAAAATATATCCTGATTGTTTAGAATAGGATTATCTGTGCTTGGTGTGTATTATTTAGAATCACTACTCCAGTGTCTCCTTTTGGCAACTTTTTGCCAAATCTTGGGCTTGTTTTTTCAAGTAGAAGCCCGGTTGGACCTGCCTTAACCTTTTACTGACTCGATCTGAGAGTTAGTCCATCGCACCCCTCTATCGCCTCTAATGGCAGATGAACGGCCTCTGTATGAGACCTACTATAGTTTCTGTGAGAATCGAGGTGATCACTCTCAACAATGGTATGACAATTCTGCGTATCATCATGATACTCCAGTCTCGCACACTTCTACAGGGTATGATAATCACCGAGATCCGGAGTACAATTCTGTACTCCAAGAGCTTAAAAATTCAGTCTCTGCCCTTCGTGCCGCAGTCCAGCAACCTGTGTACCATTCCCAGTCTGTAGGATATTACCCTCTTATTCAGCAAGATGTCTGTACCTTTCCATCTCCAATGCAGACCTCCTATGACAACACTTATTATCCGGATAATAGAAGTCACCATAACTTTGGTTGGGAACAGTCTACTATCCCGCAGCAACTACCGCAGGATAATTATTCTTCCGGGTTCCATCACCCCAATGGAGAGTATGACTGGCAATACTCGCAATCCCAGCACCCGTCATATCCACAGAATGACTATTCTGATCAACAGTGGGCCCCTCAAGATTTTCAGAGTCAGCAACTAGTCCTAAACTCCACTTTGCCTTACAACTTTCATACCCAATCGGACTACAATCAAGAGTTGACACCTCAGCTCCCCTTGGCTGAACCACCTCCGTTGGCTACTACACCCGGTCTAGAGGACCTTCTCTCTCAGTACATTGCCCAGCAACAACTGTATTTCCAAAGTCTAGAGAACCAACAACAGCAATCTATGGAGAGCTTGGAGCAACGTCTAGTTCAATTAGAAAATGAGAGAGAGGAAGTCAACTTCACTAGTCCACCAATAGCCTATCCTGAGGAGAATGATATGGCCACTGTCTATAATGAGGAGCCGCACAATTGGACCCAGTACCAACATTGCGAGGAAGAAATAGAAGTTGTACCCACCCCTAGATCGAGCCAGACTATTGAGGAGCCAGTGTTTCCTTCTTCGGTGCCTTTAAAAGCACCACATCCTGAACCTACCTCAGAGCCTTCTAACCTGGACCCTGAAGATGATCATCATGACACTGAGTTTTGTCTCGATCGTAGGATCCCAACTGTGCTAGATCTACCGTTCCTCCCTGAAAGTAGGGATTTTCCGCGTCGTTGGTTACGGAAACCCTAAAATCAACAAGATTTGTAACTTTTATCCGATTATCCTGCAAAATTGACAGATTTGTATAGGGATTCGTGTCGAATGTCGATCTGCACTCGGGATTAGTCGGATTAGCGCGAATAAGAACATAAAATGACAGATTCTTCCACAGAAATTGCTAATTAATGAGATGAGGCAGATGGAGATTGGGATTAAAACACTCCTTGAGATTTTGAGAAAACCATAAAAATTAACAACATTAATGGAATAAACTTAAAAATATAACCATGTCAAAACTTGATGCAGTCATTAATCAAAAATAATTGTCAATACAAATCTTGAATCCAAACCATTACAAAACTACTGAATGAGCTAACTAGAAAGCAACTTAGTGATTTGGAGAGAGAGAGAACAAGAGACCTAGAGAGAGAAATTTGATTGAGAGAAAGAGAAAGCTAGAAAGATCTAGAAAGAGAGAGAGAGAGAGAAAGTTTTAGAGAGAGGACAAGAGTTTAGAGAGAATTAGAGAGCGAGAAGCTAGAGAGAGAAAGTTACCTCTCGATGCTTACCTTGAGATTTGGGATCGGCATGATGAATGGGCCCATGTGGGTATAGAAGGAGCCCCATTTTACAGTTGAGAAGAGCCTATCGGTTAGCAAGTGGTGGCTTGGTGTGGAGAAATGTGCACAGCCATTGATGTGGTACGGCCAAGTGGGTGGCTATGCTATTCACGGAGAGGAAAGTAGATGGCCTGGGAGGTGATTATGGAGGTAATCACAAGGGCGGAGCTGCAATTGGTGGTGAGGTGCAGACGTTGGTGGAGATCACGGCCTGGTGGTGGTCCTCATGGGGAGAGTTGCAGGTTTGCAACATGCTTTGAAGGGGGTAGGAGGGTGTTGTGGCAGCAAGCGTACGGTGGAGATCCAAGGGACGAGGTTCTGGTTGCTAATTCGGTTGAGGAGTCAGCAGGCAGGGGCGGAGGTGCTTGCATGCGAGGTGGAATAGAAGGAGGAGGCGGTGGTTGGGGGTGCTGATTGCAGGCGCAGCAAACAGGCGAAGGCGGAGAGAAAGGATGGTGGTGGAGCACGCGGGTCAGCAGCGTGAAGGGCGGACTGGTTGCAGCGGCAGGCGGAGGTGCAAGACAGAAGGAGGGGAGGAGTGCGGCCGGCCAAAGGAGCTCGGAACAGTAGGTGTGGGCGAAGATTGCAGTGGAGCTCGTGAGAGGAGGTGCTAGTCGTGGGTTCAATGGAGGAAGTGGCAGCAGTGGTTGGCTGCACAGTGGCGGCAATAGGTGCCAAGAAGAAGAAGACGAGATGAAGTAGAAGCGAAGAAGAAGAAGAAGAAGAAGAAGAAGAAGAAGACAGAGGGGGAGAGGGGGAGAAGGATTAGCAGGTGGCCGGAGTTGCTGCCTGCAACTCCGGCGAGAAAAAAATTGAAGAAGATGAAGAAGATGAGGAAGAGACGGAAGAAAAAGAAGGAGAAAACCAAGGGGAAAACGTGGGGGAAGTTTTAGGGGAAGGAGAGGAGGAGAGGGGAGAGGGATTAGGGTTCGAACGAACCCCTATCCTTCTCCTTTTAAAGCTTCCCTATTTCCTTTAATGGAAATAGGGGATTTTTGAAAATAAAAAAATAAGAAAAATAATTTTTTTTTTTTTTTTTTTTAAGTAAAAACCTACTTTTCTATGGGGAATCTCCCCAATTAGTGGACCCCCCATTTAATTAAAATTATTTTGAAATTCGCGGGGTCCACTAATTGGTCGGACAGCGGGTCGATGAAGATGGGCCCAGCTATTGGCCCACATGGATTGATGATGTCCATCGTCTCACAAGATGATGTGACAGACAATCTGATGGCGATCGGATGGATGGTGACTTGATTGGGACTCAGATTGGTAGATCGACGGATCTAGAGAGATCCAACGGTCCGATTGAAGATCCAACGGTCCGATGGAAGATCCAACGGTCAAAAAGCTAAGGGAGATGAGATAGAGCCGATGGGTAGGAGTTCTAGGGTTAGGTCAGTAGATTCGAGGACCGAGAGATGAAGAGAGAGAGAGAATAAGAAGAGATGAGAGAAAAAGTATAAAAAAAAAATGGAAAAAAAGCACTGGCGGAGGGTCTGGAACCCTGGTCTTCACTGTGACCATCCTCACGCTTCTCCAGTAGAGTCGACCATCATTCTTTGCTGACTCATGTGGCTTTAAACGCTTTGGTCCGTCTCTTGGTCATTGGCTCTCCTACTCTCTTCGTTCTTTGGGCCGGCTTTTTGGTCCTCTTATTCAGCCCATATTTGGCCCATATCTTCTAGTCATAGCATGTGGGCTTGTTAAGCTTTGATAATGGGCTTTCATGATCGATTTGGGCCCACAAGTCTCGAGAATCGTCCCATCGGGGTTTCCTGCGACAGAAGAAGCGCGTAATGAGACTTTATCAGAACGGCTTAATATTTAGACTTCCGAAAATGTGTTTAATGCATGCAAATATACCATTTCGTCCAGAAAAGTGTGTTCTACGCAACAGAAGAGACTCTTACGTAGAAAAGTAGGTAAATAGAGTATTTTACGTAGGAGAATGCAATAACGCTAAAAGGATAATTGCTTAAAATAAGCACTTTTGAGCGAATATCACTCCCCACCTCCCTTGGAATGAGCCATAATAGTGATGAACCCGTGTCTCCATCTATGGTGCCCTTAACAGCACCAACTTCTAGACCGAGCACAGAGGAACTCAGTTCCATCTCTATCTCTGATGATTCGACCTCTACACTAGTTGCAGACATTCCCACCGTAGAGCCGTGTCTAGAAAATGGGCCTCCCGCTATCCTGGACCTACAGATCCCTACCGAGGAGGAACATATTGAGTACAGGGATTGGAACATCCCTATCACATCAGGACACATCGAGAAAGAGGTCAACAGTTTTCACCCGTCACCCTACGTCGATATTTTCGATGACCCGTGTGCCGTAGAGAGTCTAATTCAGGACTCTCCCGAAGATATATTATCCAAGTGTCATGAACACTGTGAGTCTGACTTCATCTCGGAGTCCAACATTTCTGGTACTACTGATCTGCAGGAGTCTGCTCCATTCAGATACATTCCCGCAAAACTCAATGAGTTTGCGGCTCTGCTAACCACGGTCAGAGAACCCACTACTACTCCCCTCTCAGTCTTTACTGAGAAGCTTCTATCCATCCCCGCTGAACTAAATGTTTTTGCGGGTCTGCTCAGAGAACCCACTCCTACTCTCCTTTCAATCTTTACTGAGAAGCTTCGATCCCTCCTAGATCACCTCCGTGCTTTTGTAGGGCTACTCAGAGAACTTACTGTCCTTCTCTCAGTCTACACTGAGAAAGACCTGTTCTACACAGGTATACCTAGACAAGGGATAGGATAATTGTTTCCGTTCCACCGTAGGTGTCAGGAAGACTGCAGATTCACTCAGTCTCCATGAGTTTTAACCTGGTTGGGGGTACTTGATATACCCCCGTCATGTCTGGCTGAAGACGTAAAACTTAGCGCTTTCGGAAAGGCAATTTCGGTATTCCTAGAGTACATGAGTCTCATGCATTTGTTATTACTGTTATATCTCTGGAAATGCAGGTACATTCATTCTTCCGATCATCAGGTACCACACACTGTCAAGTTTCTGCCAACTTGGTAACATCCTTCCTGAATCTTTGCATCATCATCTCTGATTTGTTATCATTTTATGTCCCGGTCATGAGCACCGAGGACGGTGCTATATTTTGGTTGAGGGTGGGTATTTACCAAAACTCATGTCTTCATTTAAAAAAAAAAAAAAAAAAAAAAAAAAAAAAAAAAAAAAATCTTATTTTTGGGGTGATTTCCGATGTTCTCCAAAAGTTTTCTAGAATTTCAAAAATGTGTCAAATACCCTGACTTTGATTAGCTAAAAACCTTCGTTAAGTCAGTATTGAGGATGTCAATTTTTGTTTAAAGTTAGCATTGAGTCAAGTCAAGTGTGACTACAGTAGGTTTGAAAACTTAGAAGAACTCAGATTCAGCACAATTGTACACTATCAACATCAGAGTCATCCTAAGTTCGGAAATTCTAGAGATCCTATGAGAAGAATTGTGGAGACCTAACCCAGTGAGCTTTCGAACCTTTAATCAATTTAGAGGATTATACAACAATTCTGAGTCACAAGATGACTCACTATTCTTCATGCCCGCAATATTCGTTGAGAGATCTCATTATCTTTTGCTTCGATCATAAAACTCGGAACGACATCAACATTGGATTACTACGACAGAACCTTCTCTGTATCCAGTCAAGACAGTATACATGATAGTGCAAACCCTAGAAAATGATTTAGGCCATTTTTCTGAACCATTCAGCCTTTTTACTCACCTGAATTATACTTCACTAGAAACCCCTTGAACCCTTCTATAAAAGCCTTTTCTTTGTAAACCATCAACCTAAAATCCAGTCCAGCTACGAAGCATGACTGGCTACCCTTATTTTGAGATGGACAAAAGAATAACTGATATGGGTGTACCGTGAAAAGAAAAGTAAAGAAGAAGAATCAAAAGGAAAAGAAAGTGGTTCAAGCTGAAAACAAAATATGGAAAGAAAGTATGAAGAAGTGCTGAAAAGAAATTGAGCAGTCTCAGAAATATCAAGAAAAAGAGAAAAATACGAAAAAAAGGAAAAAGAACCAGATAATGGTGTTACGTCGCAGGAAAAATGCAAGAAAATGGCAATATCCTCTCAAGATCTTTGAAATCCTGTATCCCTTTATCTCTCTACACCTGACCTAAGCCTCATTACAACCCAGGAAAATCCTACTTGATTCTAGGATAGTACGATCATAAAATGTGGAGATTGGAGAAGGAGAAGCTATAGAGTTTGATCTGACGTTCCCGAGTGAAGTGGTATTCCAATCATGAGATCTTCTTCTGTTAAAGATGTCCTTCCTTCAAATAAAACATATGTGAGATCTTTTGCCTCTTTATATTAAATACATCTCCTCACATATAAATTGAGAGAAAAGAAGAAAACCCTTCTTGTGTGATTCTATTCTGAGTGCTAAACATGTGAGATTTGAGGTCGAGGCATAAAAACTTAGAGGTGATCTGGAAATCTTTACTGTCGGATGATGAGAATGTTGAGCACACACACACGCAGAGTCTGACTATTCTGGGTCATGATTATCAATCTGTAGTCTTGCCAAAACTTTCCAACTCTTCGCTAGCATGTAACTGTTTTTGCATCCATTCAATGATTTGACGAACGGTGTTTTCCCGGAGCTAATATGAAAAAGTGTGCAGCATGTGCAGAGCCCTTTTAAGCTCATTTATTTCGCACTAATTGCCAAGGATTGGCAATATGCTGGTTGGGGGTTGTGATATTCGCTTAAAAGTGTGTATTTTTCACTGTTATCTTCTAAGCGTTTTCACACTCTCCTACGTTAAAATGCTCTATTTATCTACTTTTCTACGTAAGAGTCTCTTTTGTTGCGTAGAACACACTTTTATAGATGAAATGGTATATTTGCATGCATTAAATACATTTTCGGAAGTCTAGACATGAAGTCATTCTGATGGAGTCTCATTACGCGCTTCTTCTGTCGCAGGAAACCCCGATGGGACAATTCTCGAGACATGCGAGCCCACATCGATCAGGAAAGCCCATTATCAAAGCTTAAAGAGCCCACATGCTATGACTAGAAGATATGAGCCAACTATGGGCTGAATAAGAGGACCAAAAAGCCGACCCAAAGAACGGAGAGAGAGCAGGAGAGCCAATGACCAAGAGACGGACCAAAGCGTTTAAAGCCACATGAGTCAGCAAAGAATGATAGCCTACTCTACTGGAGAAGCGTGAGGATGGTCACAGTGAAGACCAGGGTTCCAGACCCTCTGCCAATACTTTTCTCCATTTTCTGATACTTTCTCTCTCATCTCTCCTTATTCTCTCTCTCTCTTCATCTCTCGGTCCTGGAATCTACTGACCTAACCCCAGAACTCCTGTCCATCGGCTCTATCTCATCTCCCTTAGCTTTCTGACCGTTGGATCTTCCTTCGGACCGTTGGATCTTCAATCGGACCGTTGGATCTCTCTAGATCCGTCGATTTACCAATTTGGGTCCCAATCAAGTCACCATCTATCCGATCGCCATCAGACTGTCTGTCACATCATCTTGTGAGACGATGGACATCATCAATCCATGTGGGCCAGTAGCCGGGCCCATCATCATCGACCCGGTGTCCGACCAGTTAGTGGACCCCGTGAATTTCCAAAGAATTTTAATTAAATTTTAAAAAATGGGGGGTCCACTAAATGGGGACATTCCCCAAGAAAAAGTAGCATTTTACTTAAAAAAATATATATATATTTTTTTATTTCAAAAATTCCCTAATTTCCATTAATGGAAACTAGGGAGCTTTAAAAGGGGAAGGAGAAGGGTTCTTTGGAACCCTAATCCCCCTCCAATCTCCTCCTCTCCTTCCCACTATCCTTTCCCTTCTTCCCCGCGTTCTTCTTTCTCCTCTTCTTCCTCCTTTCTTCTTCGTCTTCTTCCCTATCCTTCGCCGGAGTTGCAGGTTTGCAACTCCGGCCGTTCTTCTTCTTCTTCTTCTTCTTCTTCTTCTTCTTCTTCTTCTTCTTCTTCTTCTTCTTCTCCTTCTTCTTCTTCTTCTTCTCCTTCTTCTTCTTCTTCTTCTTCTTCAGCTTCTAGCATCTGTCTTCATCTTCTTTTTGTTTTTACCTACCGGAGTTGCAGGCTGCAACTCCGGCCACCTATGCACACGGACAGAACGCTACTGCTGTTCGTTATGCCTTCCTCTCCCCACCCTTTCGTCTTATTCTTCTCTTTAATCTCCTCATCTCGCCCCCAACTCAGGCTGTTATTGGCCTTGAATAAAAAAATAAAAAAATAAAAATCGCCGGTGAACTCCATTAACGCCGGCGAACTCGGTGTGATTTCCTTCCCCCTTCTCCTCCATCTTCTTCTACTCCCCCTACTTTTCTTCTTCTTCTTTCTCTTCTCTTTCTCCACCTCTTCTTCTGCTCCTCCTTGCTGCTGCATGCAGCATAATTTTCAATACCTGCAACTTCCGGCAAACTCCTTCGGGTTACACCACCGTCTTCTTCACCAGCCACAGCGCCTTCTTCTTCTTCACGAACTGTTCCCTCATCGCACAAGCCTGCAGCAACGAAGCATCATCATCTCTACTTACCACCTCCTCTCCTCTCTCCTCCCACGTTCCAAAGTATCTCCCATCTTTCCAGCCACCACCGTTTTCTCCAGCCACCTGCACTTCGCGAGCACCATAGATCTGATACTCCGGTGGTCCGTTCACCTTGCTGCCTCGTTGACAAACAGTAACCCCTTGCTGCTGCCTCTTCACCACAGTCATTGCCAGCCACCACCACATTGTTGCTACTCCAACAACAACCAGCCACCGCCTCCTTCACACGGGCACACCTTCAAGCACACCGTCACCACCATTCACCACCACTGTCACCGTAAGGGTTCTCTCCCCTCATACCAGCAGCACAGAGCTACCCCCCACCTATTGGTGCAAGTGCAATGTAGACAACACCGTCTCAATGCCACCTTCGCCTCTCCATTGCCAACCAAGGGAAAGCAGCAAGGAGTTCTCCACCGCTTCATCATAGTTTGGGTTTTCTCCCCTCGACGTGCTAATCGTTGTTTGCACCTTTCTTCACCACGTCCTCCAGTCTCTACCTCTCCACGGCAGAGAACCATGGCCGACCTCTGGCCGACCTACTCAAGGTAACCTCTCTACTTTTCTCTTTCTCTCTCTATAAATTTTCTCTTTTCTCCTTAGATTCTCTCTCTAGAACTCATTCTATCATTCATCTCTCACCCTCTCTCTATTTTCTATCTCTAGACATACTTTCTCTCTCTAGATTTCTCTACTTTCTCTCTCTACCTAGATTTTCTCTCTCTTCTCTTTCTATCTGATTTAGTTTTATTGCTTTCTAGATTAATTATCTCATGTTTGAATTGTAAGTACAGTTGAATTCAAGAAATAAAGTTTATTTTGATTTAAGATCGATAAATTCCTGTTATTTTATGTTCCTTATCGCGCTAATCCAACTAATCCCGAGTACGGATCGACATCCGACACAAGCCACTGTGCAAAACTGCTCATTCTACAGGTTAAAAGTCTCGGATTAATTAAAAATGTGTTGAAGTTAGGGTCGTTCTCTCAACGACGGAAAAACCCTACTTTCAAGTGTTCCCTCGGGTTAAGCTAGGGTTGGTGCGTGTTCCTAGTCCACATACAATTAACCGCCGAATAGTCCAAGATGCCACGTCAAGCTCAGTGTACTTGAGTAGCGGGGACTTATGGGTGTGTTAGACAACAGGGACCCGCGCTCTTGGTCTTACTTCGATTGGATGTTAAGCGAGTTCTCTTTGTGTAGATTTTTTCTCGAACACCAGGCTAATTGGCTCTACTTCTTGATTCGTTTTAATTAAATGGAACCTTGGGATCAAATCAGTTGGAATGATGAGGTGGGTGATGAAATCCCACTAGTTTCAATTTTGGAACTAGGTCTGCTCTCTTAGAGTTGATTGATTAATGGCCACGCCACGCAAGTCGAATAATATGTATGCGAAAGCAAATAGACACGCGGCAATGAGTCACCCAATTGTGCAGTATCGTGCTCAAGGCAATGATAGAGACTTACCTCCCGTGGGCCGCACCACGGGGTCCTCTGTGGGTTAGAGAGGGCTTGGGCCCGACTCTACCTCTTTGAGCTTTCGCTCCCTACCCACATTGGAATCGTATACTGCAGAAAAGTTAGATCGCACGGTCTAGGTATTCGGGATTCTATTTGGAAGATCCTTGCCTTTTTAGGGTTCACAGAGCACGCATTGGATTTAGGCAAGTTTTTGAATTAATTTCCAAGTTCGAGATGGGTTAAAATTTAGGAATTCTCAAATGGAAAATACCTAGATTGGAAAGTTTCCCAAACTGTGAAGATCTTCCAAGAAAGATGTGATTGCGAGATCCCTTACAATTTTGGAAAATTTCCCAAAATTGAAATTCTGCTAGATTTGGGGTATTTTCTTTTGCAGACTTTTCCAAATTTGGAGGATTTCTAAAGATAGAAATTCCTCTAAAGTGGAAACTTCTAAGAGGGGAAACCCTAATTTAGCAGAGTTTCAAGATTTTGGAATCTTTCCAAAAATCGCAAATCCTTGATTGGTGGTTTATAAAAATCTGTAGAATATAAAACCCTTAATTTTTTTTTTGAATTTTGATTATTTTGATTTTTTTGGCATTTTTCACTTAATCTAGGGTTTCTAGAAAACCCTAGAACAAGATCTAGCAGTTATTCAGAAAGTAGTAAAATTCCTAAATTATTACAAATTGCACTCGGCCTTCTGAGGCATTAAAAATAGTAATTTAAAAGACTGCTAAAAATCACTTAAAATCAAAAATAGAAAGTTTTCCAAAAAGGTCAGGCTGTCCAAATTGAGCAGCTTTACGCTTCAGCAACCTTTCAATTCCGTCTTTAGGTCCTTTTTCGCACTCCCGTACACCCGAGCGGCAGCGGCGCCATTTGAAAGTAGGGATTCTCCGCGTCGTTGGTTACGGAAACCCTAGAATCAACACATTTGTAATTTTATCCGAGTCTTTTAACCTGTAGAATGAGCAATTTTGTACAGTGACTTATGTTGAATGTCGATCCGCACTCGGGGTTAGGGGATGCAAATTTTAGAATAATAATGAACGGAAATGGTTATAGAAATCGTGGTGAGGTGAGAGTGATGATTAAACATTGATTTTAAAACATTATTTTGAGAGGATTACTGCAAATAATGAATAACAATATTAACGAAAAAGAAATAAACTATGCAAATAGCTTCAATCAAATTTTTATTCATTATTCTAAAAAAAAGTACTACAATGCTCTAAATTCATAAAAGAAATAACGAGAACTAAGTAAAAACTAGAGAGAAACTATGAAACGAGAGAGAAAAACAAAGTAAGAAAGATCTAGAGAGAGAAATTAGAGGGAGAGAGGTAGCATCAAAGAAAGGACCAAAGGAATGAACAACAATTACCTTCATGAACTTACGGACCAATGGATTGGCCACGTGGAAGTACAGACCGGCCAAGTGGTGAAAGGTGATTCGGCCATGGTTGGCCATGAGATGGAAGAGGGTGATACCATGAGTTGTGAGACTCTACCACGTGGGTGCGCTGACCTGCAAGGTGGGAGAAGATGCGGGTTTGTGCCAAGAAGGTGAAGGCAGCAAGTCGTAGTGCTTGTGGATGTGGAGGTTGCTGATTCGGCCAGCCAAATGGGGGCGTTCAATTTTGAGGGTGAAACCGTCGGTGCACAGTAAAGCAGCAGGTTCCGACGAACGAAAGGGTGTAGCAGGCGGTGGTTGGTGGTGTTAGATGAAGGCGGCGGTGATGATGGAGGTAAGAGGTACTCATCCCTTCATCTTCTCCCCTCTTCTCTTTTCTTTTCTTTTCTTTCTTTTTTTTCCTTTTTTTTTACCACCTGTTGAGGCCGTATATTGCAGATTTCCAGCAAGGTGCTGGTCTGCAACTCACTATTGCTGGTGGTGTGGACGCGCCGATGAGGGGAGTAGAATATGAAATGGTGGAACGAGTGGATGGTGAAGGTGTTAGGTGGATACTTGCTGGGGTTGTGAGTGCAGCAACCCAGAATCGTTGTTGCACATCAACGTGACCAAGAGAGGAGGTCCAGCGGCTTCTAACCAGTTGGTGAGAAACGGTGGGAGAAGAGTGAAGAGCACGGTGGTGCTAAAGGTTGCTGGCTGGTGTGGGGTGAGATGCAGCGATCTGCAACGTGGAAGAGTGAAGACATTGGTTATGGTTGGGGACCAAGAGGTGGTGGCTGGCGGCTCCTCCTTTGGAGAATGAGATAATGAGAGAGAGATGGAGACCGTGGAGTATGGGAGAGATTAGAATGAAGCAGCCCCTTTAGGTGTTGTTGTTTTGACTTTTATAAGGGTAGGGTTAGGGATAGGCAGTGGAGGAAGTTGAGATGGAGTGGACGGTTGGATGGTTATGGAGAAAATGGAAGGGATCTCATGGAGATCTTTTCTCATGGGATAATGTGGGATAGGTGAGATAGTGATATGGTGTATGGCATACAAGATGTGGTTCTCAATTCTTTGTTTGGGGAAGTGCCACTTGGCAATGGGAAAATTATGTGTTGCCATGTTGAGGAGAAAAAGTAAATTAACCTCCACAACTCTTTGATCTCTAGCACTTTATGCTTGCTGCCTCACATTAATTTTCAACCCATGGGCTCCCCTCTTTTTTTATTTTATTTTTTTTTTTTTGACTCACCTTAACCCAATAACTTGGCCCATGTCATGGCCCGAACATCTTAGGGCCCACATCTCTCCAGCCTTCTAATATCCGTTGTATACGTCCCACTTGTTCTCCATTGCTTGATTTGAGATCTATTGATTCTTTTTGGTCCACATCTGTGCGAAATAGAACTTTACACGCTACATGCAGTAGTCCGTATCGAGATCCGCTTCCACTTCTTTAGATTAAGATCATCCCGTTAGTCCAATGTCTTTTGGCCCAATGTTTGCTCTATGACCTTGGCCCAACTTGTCAACGATTCGCCGACCACCAACAATTAGTTCATATCTATCCACCAAAACATTGATGTCCAGCAACCTTTTAAAGGATGATCTGCCGTCCTCTATCTTAATTTCTGATCTATACGCCCATTCAATTGTGTTGGTCCCACCTTCTATTTTGTCTTCATCTAACCGTTGATATCTATTGAGCCAGTTCACTTAAGTGCTTTTAGGCCTCCAATGTTTCACACAATCTTAGTTTCTTTGTGCTGCCACCGTTTCAATCATGGCCATGTGATGGTCAAACAAGTTTATGCATTTGAGCCATGGACCTATTTTCATACAACTCTCCATGCTCCCCAGACTTGCAAGCCATTCATTTCTAAGAACGGATAAAGGCGACATATTCTGGATGCCAATGTCACCATGTCAGTTACACCTTTGAGTGCCAATGATCTAACTGTGTTCTCCGCATATTCTAAATTTTAAGCTCTGCGATTTCTTTGTGGCAATCTTGATAAGTTGGCCCACTCCATGGTCATCAGCTCTTTCACTCTCTTGAATCTTAGCCCATATCCTCCCGTTATAGCATGTTGGCTTTTCAAGCTTTGATAGTGGGCTTCTGGAGGCTGATTGTGGGGCCCGCATTCCATTAAAATTGTCCGATTGGTGCTCCTGCGATAGAAAAGTTGCGTGATAAGATTTCTACAAAACGGCTTCGCATGTGGATCAGATACATGCGTATGAATGCATGCGAATATACCATTTTGATCAAAAAAGTGTGTTCTACGCAATGAGAGAAACTCTTACGTAGAAAAGTTGATAAAAATGATAGTTTTACATAGGAGAGTTTGATAACGCTAAAAGGATAATTGCTTAAAATAAGAACTTTTGAGCGAATATCACTAGACCACCCTTCGACTTCGGTAAGCACGCACGAGCCCAACTAACCAGATGATAACGAAAAGAATCCTCCGAGTCGTGCCAATGAAAATTCCTCATGAGCCTCTCATTTTCTTTGCGATTGATGCGGGAATCGAGAACAGCGAAAGAAAATAGACTGGTAGGTTAAACAACGTGCTCTTAATGAGTGTCATCTTACCCCCTTTAGAGAGGTATCTCCCCTTCCATCTCGACAATCTTCTACGCACCCTTTTCACTACCGGGTCTCAAATTGAATTACCCCTATATGAAAGGAAGACCAAGGTAGGAGGAAGGCAACGAGCCAATAGAACATCCTAAAATTCTAGCCCGCTCCTCAACGTCGTCCACCTCTCCTATGGCCATGATTGTGCTTTTCTTGAAATTGATTTTGAGACCCGAGAAGACTTTGAAGCAACAAAGCAAACTTTACAAGAAGGTCACTTGTTCTGAGGTTCTTGTCAAGAACAGAAGGGTGTCGTCCGCGAATTGTAAATGAGAAATAGACACCCCTCTCCTTCCTGCCTGGAAACCCTATAATTCCCCTAATTCGACTCCTCTCGTGATCATCCTACCTAAGGCCTCAGTCACCATGATAAACAGAAAGGGAGACAGTGGGTCCCCTTGTCTAAGACCCCTAGAACTCTCAAAGAAACCAAATGGTGACCCATTAATTAACACTGAGAATCAAGGAGACCTAATGCACTTTTTCATCCATACCCCATTCTTCCTAGCAAGTAATCTATAAAAGCCCACTTTATGTGATCATAGGCCTTTTCCATATCAATCTTGCAAACAAACCTGGCGACCCAAGGTGGCGTCTAGAATCGATGCACTTGTTAGTCTAAAATCTGTCTACCTTTCACAAAAGCTCCTTGCTCACCTGAGATGATCTCTCCCATCACGTCTTTGAGACTAGACGCTAACACCTTGGCTACTATCTTGTATACACTCCCGAGTAGACTAATGGGTTTGAAATCCGATGTCTTCTGCCCCTTTGATCTTTGGAATCAGGACAATGAATGTTTGGTTATTCCCGAAGGCCAAGAAATTCCTCGAATGGAGCTCCTCAAAAACTCTCATCAGGTTTGGCTTGATTATGTCCCAACAAACTTGAAAAAAAGCAATCGTGAACCCATCTGGACCTAGGGCTTTATCCCCTAACATCTCAAAAACCGCCCTCCTGACGTCCTCCTCACTGAAACTTCTCTCCAAACCCTTCCTCGACTCCTCGCAAATCGAATCAAAAGCCAGGCCATCCAATGTTGGTCTCTCCTGGGACCTTTCCGTGTATAGGCTCCTGTAAAAACATTCTATTTCCTTCCTGATCACGAGGTGGACCAAACATCACGATAATAAAATGCTAAGTCCTAAATCATCCATCAAGAGGTGGACCAAACATCCATAAGTTCCACTAAAGAGTGCTCCACGTGGCATTTTGGGAGGGGGAATTCAAAGTTCAGGGAGACTTCAATCTTGGGCTCGGATGCTGAGACCAATTTGGCAGGAATGAGTCCGAATGGTATTGGTTCTCTTTGAGACAATATTTGTTGCCCCCCTGGACTTCAAATTAAATTTGAAGTTTCCCCTCCTAAAAATGTCACGTGGAGCTCACTTTAGGGCCTACTGACCTTATGGATGTTTGTGGTCCACTTCTTGGTAGACCTACATAAAAAAAATTAACAGTTATATTTTAGCATTCAAAAACAACTTCAAACTTTAAAGTCACCAGTAGACATCAAACTCGGGCTCGATTCTCTCTGTCATCACTCCTGATCCAGACTGCGATAGTCCTCGCGATGAGTAAAACTTTGCTGACGGCCGACGGTCAACGAAGCCACTAACTGGCCACAATATTAGCCACGTGGCACGCTCTTAGAGGACTCTTACCTACCAATCCCCAAGTGAACCTCCAAACAAAAAATCAGCATGATTAATGATTTCAGACCTTTGGGTCTCGCTGGCTTTGAAGTCCCCCACCCAAAATGTCTGACACGTACCCCAATCACTTAACCCAACCTGCGTTAAGCCCTTTGTTAGTGGTTAGTAAGGGGTAATTGCCAGACATTTTAGGGATTGGCCAAACATCCATATGGTAAGCATCCTCTAAGAATATGTCACGTGGCTCATATTATGGCTGTCAGCGGCTTCACTGACTGCGGGCTGGCAGCGAAATTTTATTCCCTTGTGATTACCATCTCACAACCTAGGCAGGCCTAGAGGCCCGGACCTCTATGAAGATACTACAATCCTTTTCCTTCTCTTAATTCCTCGGGGATGAAGGACGTCCGCCATTAACGTTGATGACGGACCAAAGTATGAGCAACGTAGCACATTCTTAGAGACCGCTGACCGTATGGATGTATCGTTCATCCATAGGTGGACTACAGATAAAAAAAATCAGTCTAATTAGTGATTTCTAAACATTTGATTGGAGTCTTTTTTATGAAAATATTTGTAACCGTTGGATTCGGCATTATTTGGGATACTCAGATCCAAAGGTTAAAAATCACTTATGAGGCTGTTATTTTGGTCTATAGATCCACCTAGGGATGTGCCAAACATCCATTCGGTCAGTGGTCTTAAGAGTGTGCAACGTCGTCCGAAGATTTCACCAAAAAAAAATAAACGGAAAATTGCATAAAAGAAAACAAACTTTAATCTATCTACAAAAAAGAATACAACTTTTCGAAAATCCCAAAAAAGAAAAGGGCGAAAGGGCGATTCGTCTGCTGTCAGTCGAATCAGTCACCGACTGACTAACGAATGACTGATGGCTGACACGTCTGACAAACGCCCTTTTAAAGGGCGTTTATTCCTGAGAAATGGTTTTTTAAAAAACGTTTTTATGAAAAAAACGCCCTTTCAAATGGCGTCTGCCAGGCGACGACTTAAATCAGCCATTGATTTATCTTTTGGGTACGCCAAAAATGAGCGTAAAAATTGGGGTTCCCTGTTTATCAAAAAACGCCCTTTAAAAGGGCGTTTTTTGATAAACATGTGCCACGTAATGAAACGCCCTTCGAAAGGGCGTTTCATTTTCTTTTTTGGGATTTGCGAAAAGTTATATTCTTTTTTGTGAATAGATTAAAGTTTATTTTCTTTTTAGAAATTTTCCGAAAAATAAATCACACCATTTTTGTTAATCACCGCTGCCATCTTGGGCCCACTGACCGCATGGATGTTGAGCCCACCCCCTGGAGTAAAACTTCTATCACACAATCACAAGCCAATGAGTTCCGGGCACGTACACAAGTGCTTTTGCAACGTACCCATGTGCTTATGCTTTTTAGGTGTACCGTGCCGAGAACTCATTGGCTGTGTGTGTGTGATTTGCAATCCCATTGTGACAGAAGTTTTACTCCACCCCCTGGTAGACATTCATACCAGAAATCAGCTTGTTAGATGATTTTTAGCCGTTTGTTTTAGTACTCAAAAAAATAGATTGAATCAAAGTAGCTGAATCACTCCTTAAAAAGTACAAAATTCAATGGCTAGAGATAACCAATCATGGTGATTTTTGGTGTGTATGTCCACTAATGGGTGGGCTAAACATCCATGCTGTCAGTGGGCCCATATGGCAGCACCGAGTTATATAAAAAAATAAAAAAAAGCAATGAAGTGAGCCCACGAGGACAGTGGATCATTTGAAGGCCACTGGGTATAGATAAGACAGCAGAGATCTTGTTCAGAAATAAATCTCTGTCAACGGTCTCTCCAATTATGCTTTGCGTATTCTTGGTCGTCTTCAGGAAGGGATAGAGAGGGTACAAAGTTGGCAAACACACCTTAAAGCACGAGACTTTCTCTCCTTTTTATGTCTCTCTTGCTACTGTCCCCACTGCAAAAGCAAACTACGAAGTCCAAAGAGAGAGAGAGAGAGAGAGAGAGAGGGGGCGGAGATTCGAACTTTGAAGTTTGAACTTTGAACGATCCTTCTTCCATGTACACAAGGGATGCTTCCTATGAAAATAAAAGATCTTAAAATACCAAATAAAACCCAGAAAAAAAAAATCTTAAATTTCCATAATTTGCCTTCATGCAGCTACTGTACACTTACACATTCCAAATCCCCCTATGAAATCCATTCTGAATCTCTCCCAACCATTTCTCTACTTCCTATATCTATCTTCCGAATTTCTCGGTTATCCACCAAAAATAAAGTACAATAAATCGAAAAAAAATTAGATGCAGAGGACTTTTGTGGCCTTGCCTCGCGCATTTTTTTGGGCCCGCTAACCACATGGATTTTAGCCCACCCCTTGTCTGGATATATACACAAAAAATCAACCTGATCTGTTATCTATAGCCATAGATTTCAGTACCTTTTAAAGATTGATTATAGCCATTGGATTCAAGCGTATTTTTTGGGTACTAAATCCAACAGCTAGAAACCATCAATCAATCTGATTTTCAGTGTTCATCCATCAATGGCTGGGATAAAGATCCATGTGGTCGGTAGGCCCAAAAATATGAGGTATGTAGGGCCGCTAGAGTCATCGACAGATCAGAATCCAATTCTCCCAGCCCTTTCCCCCATTATAGCTGGGGTCTCATAAACAACTACTACTTCGTTCCCTATCATGGCTGTAACTCCAAAATTCAGTCATAAACCACCCTCTCCACCCCCAGCAGATCTTCTTTCGAAATTGGGCCCATCAGCACACTGGCCTCACCAAGCCTTCATGTAACCCTCGCCAGTAAACATGTATATCTTGCGTCCCGCTGTCAGGGGATCGACCCGTGATTCCATCAGTTATCAATCCTGTTTGTCATTGGTGTTTTTGTTTTTCTCACTTGTCCTCTACAAAGATTCTGTGTATGAAATCTCGGAACCTCTTTGAGTAGAGTTTTGGATCAACAGCTGAAATTGAAGTTGGGTCTGCCTGCAAGGACTTGTAGGCATGTTCTAGCTTCTTGCTGATGTCATAGTCTTGGAGGATATCAATGATCCCAAAATAGAGGATTACTTCATGGATCTCACCGCAAAGGGAATGGGTCGAATTGCCGCCACTCGAGGTGTACTGGTCGAAGTTGCTCCTTCTCGCCACCTGCTCTGCTCTTGCCATCATGTTTGTGCCCAACTGGATCGATGGTTTCCTGATTCCAATATCCAAATCAATACAAGTATAAACTCCATATCAGAAATTTTAAAAAAATTCTCCTTTGACCAAATTGAACAAATTATGCATAATCGTCAGTATGCCTACATTGGCAAAAAAGAAATAATTTTCTCTCTATTTTTCTTTTTTGATTTTTCTCTATTAGCAAAAAAGAAAAGTATGTATGTCTACATTGCGTAACTATAAATTAAAAGATAGTAAAGGACCTTGAATTCGTATTACTAATAAGTAAAACATTATTTTCTCCACAACAAACAAAATCCATCTTTAATTGTTCAACAAAATTACAAGAATAAATTATTGAAGAAAGCCTTGTTCTTTATCCAGGAAATCAAGAAGACCACACCCTCGGTATACCCCATGCACAACTGTTGTCCACACAGCTACCTCCAGTTTCGCCAAGAAAACCCGTCCCTTTTTCATTATTCCAACCCACTATTGAATTCCAACAAAAGGAAATATCATTGGAGACCTTGTTCCTGTCTAAAACAGAAAGAAAAGCCCAATTGCAGGATACCCCACTACTTGTTGTTATGGACAGAAAAGAATATTTTCCGCCTGAATGGTTAAAGAAGCCATACAATGTTTCTGTTTCTCCACAACAAATAAAATCAATCTTTCATTGTTCCACATGGGATCACAATTGTAAGAATAAATTATTGAAGAAATCTTTGTTCTTATCCAGGGAATCAAAGTGTGGACCCTAGTAGTGGTCCCTGGTACACCCACGCACAACTTTTGTCTACAAAACTACCTCTGATTTCACCTAGAAAGCCCAAAGCCCCTTCCAATTATTCCAACCAACACTATTGAATTCAACAAAAAGAAATACAGCTAGTGACCTTCCTGTTTAAAACAGAGAAAATCCCAACCACAAGATATTCCTCTACTTGTCACAGGCAGTACAAAAAAATTATCGTCCCAAATGGTTGAAGAAGCCATACAATGTTTCTGATTTTACACAACAAACAAAATACATTTATTATTGTTTAAAAAGGGAATCATCATTACATGAAGAAATTCATGTTCTTATCCAGGAAATCAAGATGACCACACCTAGGTATACCCCATGCACAACTGTTGTCTACAAAACTGCCCCTTGTTTCCCCTAGAGAACCCAACCCCTTTCAGTAATTCCAAACAACACTATTGACTTCAATGGAAGGAAAAATAACTGGAGACCTTGTTCCTGTCTAAAATAGAAAGAAAAGCCCAACCAAAAGTTATTCATCCACTTGTTACTGACAGTAAATTATAAATATGTTTTGATCATAGAAATGAGATAGGTGTAAGACTATTGAACTTTCTTAGGACTAAATACTTTTTGTGATTTATATAGGTTATCTCTGAATTGATTGTTTCCTAATTTACATCAAAATTTGCTGGAACTAAGTTGGAACAAGGAAACAGTACCCGCCAGCTAGAATTCGATCCAAATCCTGCAACTCCGCTTCAAAGAAGCGACACCCACTGATACATTTTTTCTCTTGGCATGAATCTCTTTTGCCTGAAAATAGAAAGGGCACATTTGTTTTTTAACTTCAGGTTATTCTCCTAGGGATTTCTCTAACCATCGTATAATCACAAAATCTGATAACCAAACAAACTAAGAGATAAAGGACGTGATTTTTTACCTGAAGGTACAACAAATGGCGAGAGCCTCATCTTATCGCCTGAGTTGTCACGGAAGTGAATACCCACCAAGAGACTGTAATCCATTATTCTTTCTCCTTCCAAGAACTCACAGTCTCGATCGATTTGTCTGAATATAATCCATGAAGCAAGGAATCTCAAGCGTATTAAAACCAGAGCCAAAAAGAAAAAATTAGATGAAATAGACATTTTCAAAAAATAAAATTAGTTTTACCTAAACTAACCTGATAAGCTCTTGGAACCAAGATCTTTGAAGGCGAAATACGAAATTGAGATCAAGGTCCTTGAGGGTAGTGGTCTCATCAATCTCCCCCTCAGGCTTGTCGGTTGTCCGGCCATGGGAGGATCCTTTCAGGTCGAACCGCTTGTGAATACGATACTCCGAGCAGAACAAATTGCCCATTATAATGAAACGGGTCTGCTTTTCAATCATGTAAGCGTTGAATTAGAGGAATAGATCAACTTCTGTGCAATGCACAAACCACTTTAACCCTAAACCAATTGAATTTGAACCCCCGGAATTCAATAACGGCTGTTATAACCATTATTTAATTGCATTATAACAGTCTTCGGTCATACCGCATTACATTATATATGTAAATGACATACCTAGTCCACAGCCTTATTAACTGTTAAACCTTAATCATTATACCTTCTGATATACACATAGACATATACATATACATTATATATCTAAATGGCATACTAATCAAAAGCCTTATTAACTGTTATCGCTGTTACACCAGCTGTTATCCCATTATGCTAAAGACTGTTATAGCTTAGGACTATATTTGAAAAAATAAAAAACCTCGAGAATATTGTACATCAATTTTAGTAATAAAATATCAAGAAAAGAAGTAAAAAAATCAGAAAAGCACCCACGGGTGAATCAATAGTCATGATCCACTACAGTAAACCGTGTTATTTCTTTATTTAAAACCTTAATCGTTATACCTTCTGACCTCCCACCGGTTTAACACAATGCACGCCAAAGAACTTCGTGACCAAGGAATTCTTGTATCGACAAACATGTTCGTAGTAACTTGGAAGCATCCTAAGAAGCACCTGAACATGGATTACGGAGAAAGGGTTACAACAATTGACCCAGAACTCTGAATTTGTCTTAAATTAAGAAAGTCGGCAGGGAAAGTAAAAAATTACAAACAAGCAAACTGTAGGGAGTGACCTTGACTTCTGATTTCTTCACGGTCTTTATCATGAACCGATCATCCTGAGTCAGGTAAAAGAAGCTTCCACTCTTCCCTGGAGAAGACAGCTCCCTCAGTGCCTCATCTCCACAAATAGCTAACATATAATCGGCGGCATCTATCTCGAACAACTCCCTCAGATGTCTGGTTACCCACCAAAACATAAGCCACCATAATAGATGAAAACTTAATTGAGATCGGACACCAATGTTTTAGATAGAAGACTGAATACAATAAAATTCGCAAGGACCATCAAATATACAAAGAAAAATAAAAATAAAAAACCCTCAACTGTGTTTCATATAGAATCAATACCTGAATACCATGGGGCAGTAATCCTTCCATCTGAACTCCAACGACTGATGTGGAGGAGTAACCTTGGATCCTTCAGGTGGAAACCTCGTCCAGTACTTCTCCCTGGGATCGAAATCTGCCGGCCTAAGATCTCGCAAAATCGAAGCAGGTTTCCCGACTGAATACCTGGCCAGAAAAACTATGAAAATGAAAACCCCAACTTGAAATAACAAAACAGAGATCATAAAGCTGGAGCCAATGGTCTCATTCGATAAATTACCTGATACCCAGCTGGAGATTGATCATCAGATCATAGTTCTTGTGCCCCTTGGAAATCGTCTGCCCAGGCTTCTTAACCTCACCGGTTAAGCAACTTGCACTCCGCCGTTGGGCAGCAGCCGCCTGATCCAAATCCGTTCCATCTCGATAAAACATCGATGCCTCCACATTATCAACGATATCGCAAGTAATATCCCCAGCTTCCCCATCTGATTCCCAAATACAAATTCGAGGGAAATGCCGCTCAGCTAAGCTTCCTCTTGCTCCATCAACCGAAGACCTCTTCCGGTTCGTCAACAGAAAATTCTCTTCCACCAATGGGCTCCTAGGATTACAACTTCGATCCTTCCAGGCATCAGGATAGAACGACCCCTTGAGTTGCTGGTGTTTGAAAACTCCGTTCCCTTTTGGAACGCCGTTCTCATACCGATTCCCATTCCGCCAAATCAAAACCCCATTACCGGTGATCACACCGTTCTTCCACTCTCCAACGTACTCATTTCCGTTCTTCCACACATACCTCCCTTGCCCTTCCTGCAAATTACGCTTCCACGAACCCTCGTAGAAATCCCCATTAGCGTAGCTCTTCTGACCGTACCCGTGTTTACGATCGGAGACCCAGGATCCACGATAAGTATCACCATCGGAGCCAATGAAGGTACCGAAGCCGTCCATTCTCCCTGATTTGAATTCGCCTTCGTAGGTGGCCCCAGATGGCCAAGAGAACTTACCTTTCCCCGAAGCCTTACCTCTCCGCCACTCGCCTTGGTACATACACCCGTCGGTCCAGAGGTACTTTCCCGAGCCGTGAGGAACGTTACCTACGAAGCTTCCACTGTAGAGATCGCCGTTCGGGAGGACTTTCTCGACGATGGCGCCGCTGCTACTGGTAGTGGTAGTGGTAGTGGTAGTGGTAGTGGTAGTTGTAGTGGTAGTAGCGGTTGTGGTTGTGGGGGTTACTCTTCGGTTACCGGCTTTAGATCGGCTGCGACCAACAAGAAAGGGTGGTGGGGTTTCTTCGTATTTCTCTTCTTCCTCAGCTTTCTTCTTCTTGCTGTTGTTTTCTTCTTCATAAACCAAGTTTTCTCGCATTTTTCAGACTCTGCAACTCAATCTCGCCGGAATCTGCAGCTCCAGCAGCATTTCCGGCTATCTTTTCTCTGTTTTGCCGGGCGAAGTTGAGAAAGAGAATCCTACAAACAGAAGCAGAGAAAGGATAGACAACTAAAGGAAAAGGAGGCGAGAGGAACGTCATGGGAAGCGCATTCTTTATGCTCCAATTTGGCGATAGTACCCTTGACTTGTCCGTATAATTGCTATCAAGGTTTAAAAGCCGTTATAACGGTATAACGGACTGGGAGCATTACCGTTTTCCGTTAGAAACAGATTGTAATTCATAGGGGCAAAAACAGAAAATAACGGGAAAAAAAGAAAAATAACTGAAATAACAGAAATAATGTAAATAACGAAAAATAACAGTGTCAAAATTCAAATTTTGAATTTCAAATTTTAAATTGAATTTCAAATTTTAAATAAACTTTATAAAGGAAAATAACTGACTTTTTTAACAAAATTTTTCAGAAAATTTTACAACGGAAAAATAATGGAAAATATCGTCTGTTATAATGAAAATAATGGCCGTTATTTTCTGAGCCCTAAAACGGTACATAACATAACGTGGGAGGTCCGAATCCATTATAACAACCATTATTTTTGTTGTAACAGCCGCTTTTTAAACCTTGATTGCCATATCCATCCCGTTTAAACCTCAGGTTTCATTGCGACGCGATAGAGACTCCAAAGGAGCATAGGTAGGGCTGTCGAAGGGTTGGGCCCTAACCCTACCCTCAAGGGCCTGTTTGGTCGACTCTATTTTGTATAATAGTTCTAGTTTACATGTTGTTTGGTTAACATCTATATAACAAGAAAAGACTTATATGTCCTCCATTTATCTCCTCACACAAAAGAGAGTCTAGATCCTCTTGTCCAACTAATTTGGACGGTGGGATTGGGCCCACTTTAAAATTTCGCAAATTCACATCCCGCTCATTTTTGGTGTGTGCCCACCACGTGTACCCTGCCTCGACAAAAACCCCAAACCCCCTTCTCTCTCTCAACGCCCTCAGCTTTTGGCCGCAGCTGCAACTCCTACCCTCTCCAAGTATCTTCCCCCCCCCCCCCCTCTCTCTCTCTCTCTCTCTGTCTCTCTCGATCTCTCGATGGTGTGTTTCACGGACCCACATTTGAGGAAGTTTTAGGGTTTCTTTAGTGGAAATATGTGCATCTCTCTCTCTCTCTCACTAAAGAAGCAAAGAAGAAGAAGCATCAAGTAAGTTGAAAGTAGGGTCCGTTTCAACTTGAAAGTAAGTTGAAGAAGCAGCAAATCGTTTGGGATTCTTCGTTTTGGGGACATTTGAGGTTTGGGGTTTTTGGGTTTGGTATTTTTCGTTTTTCCTTTTTGAGTTACGGATTTGGGGTTTATTTAATTGTGTTTCGTTTAGCAAAAAATAGAGTTTGGGATTTTTCGTTTTGGGAACATTTGAGGTTCGGGATTTTTCAGTGTTTTGAGTTACTGATTTAGGGTTTGAATTATTTTTTGTTTTGGGAACATTTGAGGTTTCGGGTTTTTTGGTTTGGGATTTTTTTATTCTTTTGAGTTACTGAGTTGGAATAATATTTTAAATGTTATTTAGATCAATACATATTGCAATTTGTTTCTTCTATGTTCTCTATTAAAATCAATTTTTTTGTTCTCTATTTCTTGCAAAGTTTAGGGTTCTGTTTCTTGCAAACACCAGATCAGCCCATTCCATGTCTGCCACTAATAACAACTTCATTTTCTCTACTAACTCTGGGTCAGTCTACTTAGGGAGCATATGCCTCTTCAAAAAAGGAGTTTTTAGCATTGCTATGCTCCAAGTGAGAGAAAAATCATGGAAACAATTGGTGTATTTGAATCAAAAAAGTTTTACATTTTCATTAGTCTTGGGATTGTAAAGACTTCCACATCATCGATTGTAGAAAACCCGAGCTTGCTTTGATTGAAGGAGGTTCTTATATATCTGGTGGTTTGACCGTTACATATTGTTCTGATTTAGTAAAAAAAAGAGCTTTGATAGCAAAGTGCATATCCAAGGTGTATATACTCCCAAGGATTTGATAGCAAAGTGAATATACAAGGTGCAAACACTATTAGTCCATCCAATGGTGTATGATCTTGGGCAATGTTCCTCTCAAGGATTTGCTTCTACTTAGATTAGTTTTCAAGGTGCGTATACAAGTCACGAAGTAACCAGGGGGTATTATGATGATTAAGTTGTAGTTTCAAAACAGTGATGGGTGTTTTTACTTCTTGATAATGGGAAGATTTGTTATGTTTCTTGGTTTTTTAATCCTTTTTTGGATTAGCGGTAATGGGTAGCATTAGTTCCAAACAATAATAGATATTTTTAGTTCTGAATGGTAATGGGTGACTTTAAACAATAATGGTGAAAACTAAGGTGAGAGTTCAGCAATTAAAGCTTAAAGTGATTAAACAAGTGATTATTTCCTTAAAGTGGCTGAAAGTGACAAAAATGTATGTTTGATAAAGGTCTTATGTCTGAAAACTTGAGATAAGGGTACAATAAGGATCATAAAATGTTTAGAAAGATAGTTTTGTCCTAATTTTATAGAGATAACTAAAATAGGAGGGCATTATGGGTATTTAAGAAAGAATCTTAGAATCTCTTTTGAGAGATGCTCTTCGTCGTAATGTCTAAGCGCAAAAAGTGAACTTGGGTTCACTTTTTTACTTTTCACTTGTTTTTCAGTGAGTGTTGACAGTGAAATGTGGATCGCAACAAAAATCACGACCAAGGGACGCGAAAGCTGACTGTCAAAGTCAAAGTCAAAGTCAAACGCATAATAGTGGACCAATTAGAGTAGATGACTGGGATAGGATATTTTTTCTCAAGAGATGCTCATATACGGTTGTACAAAAGACAAGGGTACACAACCGTATTCAATTAGAAATAGCACAATTGGTGCGGATTTCAAGAAAAATAAAGATGGTCAGTTTTGAGCAGAACCAACCCAATTCTTCAAGAAGTAACTACATACGGTTGTGTAAAACATGGAGATACACAATCATATGCCATCAGATTTGACAGATCAGGGTTGGATTTTTGCATAAAGGACATACCTCGATTTCTGAGCCAACCACCCATAGATCAAAGAGATAAATTGGAAAGCTACACAACCGTATGGAGTAAGATCTGGAGGATCTACGGCCAAAAGTGAGAAAAAACACATATGCCATTTTCCTTGAGATCTGCGTAGTCGGATGAAAAACTATTCACATACGGTTGTGTAGGACCTCCTCATACACAACCGTATGCAATTACATTCTCAAAACTACCCCTCATATCCCTATAAAAGCACTCGTGTCATTTCCTTGAGATGCGTGCAGGAGATTCAAAAAGTAATGATATACGGTTGTGTAAGATATCCTCCTACACAACTGTATGCAGTTAGATTTTCAGGGAGACCTCTCATTTGTCCAAAAAAGCACTTGTACCATTTTTTTCGAAAAGCGTGTAGAATCTGCCAGAATTAGTGTCATACGGTTGTGTAGCACTATTAACTACACAACCATATGTGGTTAGTTTTTTAAAATTATTTGTATTTTTTCATTATTTTAATTATTTTTTTTCATATAAAGGTGAGTCTGCAACATGTGCAGACCCCTTCCTAGAACTCTATAAATAGAGGACTCTGGGGAAAGAAAAGAGAATCTTCCTCTGTTATTTTATGTCACGCCCCGAATCCGGATACCTAGATATGACCCGAAAATCCGTGGATCGACCCGTAAATCCGTGGATCGACCCGTACCCAAACCCAGAGGTGATCCATGAATGTCCCCTAGTGGTCCAATTAGATCAATTAGACTACTAAGGTTTATTCGAAAACTCACTAAGTAAAAAAAAAGTCTAGATGTTGAAAACAAATAATTAAAATAATTTATAATTTAAATAATTCAATCAATCAATTAAATGTGGAGATGTGGAGGTGAGAACATGCTCTCAATCAAAGGACTACATGCCCCTGAAAATAAATAAGTAATATTTTAAAATAATCAAAATCCAGCTTTCTAAAGTGTGGGATCAACTCCCAAATCCTTGTCGATCTCCTCGAGTACACCGGAGTCTTTCATCTTAAAATCATCCCACGTACCTAACTCCTCAAAATTTGAAAATGGTATCGGTGTAGCACTGTGAGTCGAGGCCCAGTAATACAATAGTGTGCACCGCATGATGTCATACTATACAAGTTTTTAACCAAGGTATGCATTTCAATCATATAATAAGGATGACATGAATATGAGGGTGAATGCAAGTGAGTACGGGATGCTAATGCAACTAGTACCCATAACCATATAGGGTCTCCATATCCTTTCAACACTGGGAGCGGTATCATCGACCCATCTGCAAGATATAATAACGTTTGGGGCCTTTCACCTTAGGGTACTGAACCTTGATTAATTGATAAAACCAATATAAAGGTATATAATATACTTCAATCTCATTCCTTTATGCACCCCTTATATGAAATGACATGATGATCATGATATGACAACAAAATGGTACTAAGGTTACATGGCATAAGTACACGTATTTAACATTTAAATATGAATATAAAATGAACACTTGATCATCAAAAGTGATAACATAAAAATGAATTAGGGTTAAACATTAGTAATATGTAACAATCACCAAAGGTCATGATCAACACGGATGAACAAAATAAGTCGAAATCGCAAGAGAATCCAACACCATGGCCGAATCCTATGAGGGATCCATGACACAAAGTCGAACCCTAAAAAGGGATCCAAGACACTTAGCCGAACCCTATGAGAGATCCAAGACACATGGGTGGGATCCCCATGCATACAAGCATATGTCAAACCATCTAGGGTTTAATCAAACAACAAGGGCTAAACCCCTTAATAGTCAATAATCATGACCGAACCACTATAGGTTCCCAATGCCATTAATCATCCAAAATCTAAGAAATAGGGCCTTAAATGTGTTTTCTTTAAAAATATCATAACTAAATAAATATAAGTAGAAAAATACAAACTCAATGGATTTGAAGACTATATTCACTGAGGTTTCTATGAAAAATAAATTCAAAAATATTTATTTCTAAAATCTAAGTCGAAAATCTTAAAGAAGTGGAATGCGCAAAATCTAAAATTTTTAATTTTACAGAAAAGGTCAGTACTTTAGAAAAATTACAACTAAATAAATACATATCCTAAAAATACAAAATCAAAGGATTTGGAAAATAGATTCACATAGGTTTATAGAAAAAATAAATAAAAAAATATTTAGTTTGAAAATATATGTGTAAATCCTTAATCAACTGGACTGCATAGAATCTGGAATTCTGGGTCTTGTAAAAAAGTCCAACACATTATAAAAATTATAACTAAATAAATAAATATCAAAAAAATATAAACTCAACTAATTTAAAAACTAGATTCATAAAGATATCTATGAAAAATAATTATAAAAATATTCTGATTCAAAATATAGATTGAAATCGTTAATGAACTGGACTGTACAGAATCTGAAATTTTAAGTTTTATAGAAAAGTACAGTATCTTTGAAAAATCATAACTTAATAAATAACAATTTGAAAAATACAAATTCAACGGATTTAGAAAATAGATTCATAGAGGTATCTATGAAAATTAATTATAAAAATATTCAGGTTTAAAATATAGAACAAAATCTTTAATTAATTAGATCGTACAAAATCTGAAATTCTAGGTTGTTAAGAAAAGGACCGCACCTTAGAAAAACCATAACTAAATAAGTATAAATCATAAAAATACAAACTCAACTGTTTTGGAAAATAGAATCAAAGAGGGTTGTAGAAAAAATAATTAAAAAATATTTAAATCTTAAAAATATCACAAAAGTTATAAAGAACATGGCTATCTGTTATGGGTGCTAAATAAGTCATGGCCAAACCCATCATGGTGGCACTAAACAATAATCAACTAAAGAAAAATATACTAAATCATGCCTAAATTAATTTATAGTTAAGATCTATCATTATATAATGAATAAAAAGCAATAACTTGAAGAAAAACAAGCATAGGATGGATCAAGCACACTTACCTTAAGGTTTTTTGAACTTTAATAGAAATTGAAAGTTTCTTCAAATTTAAAAGTCGTCGGATCATCATCTCCTCGGAGTATGTTCTTCTATTTGGAGTCCTCGTCAATTCTCCCTTCTTACTCGAGTGCGATCGGTGCCCGGATGAAGATTTAATGGAGATTTCTCTGTTCTTTAATGGAGTTTGAGTTTGTGAAAGCTTCTAAAGCTTTAGGATTTTCATAAATAAGTTTAAGGAAGGATTATGATTTTTATTTTAGTGAAATTCGTAACTATCAAAGGGATAATTTTTTCAACCCTCAAAAACTCATATTTACATTACTAATGGGTTAGAAATGGGCCCAAGGCCCATATATATCAAATAGGCTTTATTTAAGATTATTATTAAGCCCAAAAGGCTTCTAGATTGGCCATACGGGCCCACCCAACAATTATAACATAAATAATCATTTATTAATTTAATTAAATTATATTATATAATTTACGAAAACTTTTCGAAACGAACCCAATTTTAAGGGTATTTTCCAAAAAGATCTGTATTTTTAGAAATTTGTCAAAACAAACCTAGGACGCCGAACCATTTGGCGTATGCTCAAAAAATATTTTAATGGCAGATTTGCCATTGTCCTGTTGCCTGAAAAATGTCAAATCATTGTCAGACGCCATACTGTTTGGCGACGGTTATTAACAGTCGCCAAACTGTTCGGCGTCGGCTATTAAATGTCGCCAAACCGTTTGGCGACTTTTAATAGCATACGCCAAACGGTTTAGCGACTGTTAATAACCGTCGCCGAACGGTTTGGCGACTGTTAATAACCATCGCCAAACAGTATGGCGTCTGACTGCGATTTGACTTTTTTTTTTCATAATTTTGGTGTACACACAAGATAAATCAATGGCTGATTTTTGGTGATCTGAAATTTCTAACATCATCAAACGTGAGTTTCACGTTAACACAGTAAAAATAAACGCCTAACAGTATGGCGACGTATAACAACATATGCCTAACCATTTGGCGTATCATTTGAAGAGGGCAATTCAGCCATTTTAAAGTTTTGTGAGAATACGCCAAACGGTCCGGCGTCCTAGGTTTGTTTTGACAAATTTCAAAAAATACGGTTCTTTTTGTAAAATACCCTTAAACTTGGGTTTGTTTCGAAAATTTTCCGTATAATTTAAAAGTGCATACAACAAGGTATTAATACATGCCACACATACAAATCACATAAAAGTTTAAAGCCTCAGAAAAGTATCAAGATGACATCAGAATGACCCGAAAGTGATTCGCGGGTCCCATACTCCTATTAAATAAATAAAATATAATTAAATATTATTTTTGAAAAATATAAGAATGGTAGGAAAGTTTAAAAGTTATGAAAATACTATTTTTGTCAAAATCTCCCGAAATCTTCGACTAAAGTTTTCATATCTCAGGAAAAGTTTCAAATTTTACAAGTAAGTTGGTAAGGATAAAATAAGAATATTTTTTGTGTCTCGGGCTTACAAAATAATTTTTTTATAAGAGTTCTAGAATGTTAGTTGCGGTAAGAAAAAGTCTCCTACAAGTTATAATTCATTATTCTTAGTAGGAATTTTGCCTTAAAGAGCGAGTTTAAAAAATTGCAGGTTTTTCAAAATTGTCAGAATGAAACCAAATTAATCATACATACTAACAATGATATCAAACCATAAAAACAATAATAGAAGTCTGAAAAAGATTTAGGTTTTTATTATTAGGTGAATTTATCATAATACCCTACAACGAAAGTTCAGGATATTACATTTTATGATAAGGCTATATTCTGTCGAAATTCATATAGAATTTGACTTAGTGTTTTCCTTTAATTTGTAAGTCATTACCGAGGAAATACAAAATCTCGAGTTCAGATATCTAGTGCAACCCCAGTAACAAGGTAATCCCCAACGAACTGCACCGGGTAGATGTTCCTCTTCTAAGGACTCTATGCCGGGCTACTACACGATTAATGTTTGAGTGACATATTCCCTATCTTGAGGGGAATGGATTGAAGCAAGAGAACAAGCCTATCCTTTGTGGATTTAGGGGATTCCACTCAGAGTCGAAAAATGGTCAAGGACTCGGTACCTGAAATGTTATGGAGTTGTCCAGCTGCATAGACGTTTCTGTCATATTATTTTAATAAACCTATTAATGTTATTGAGACCAGGAGATATTCTCTCCGATGTTTAAAACAGGACGCCAAAAGATAATCACGGACTAATCAATGACTTATTGAATCACTCCCCTTTGAGACCGCTTGGGGCAGAGGACGACTCCACTTAACAATGTTTGAAACCGTTGAATGCACTTTGGACATTCCCCAATCCCTCAGTGTGACAGGCTGAGGGACCCATTTAGCATGACTAGATTAAGCTTACCTTCTTGGGGAATGATGAACTGGAAGCAATGTTAATCAATCAACCCCCTGTTACGTTTGTGGTTGTTCAGGCCGATGATGATAGTGAAGGACAGTTCAGTCAAGTTCTGTTGTATGAAATGAATACCATTCGCAGGACTTGTGCTTCTTTGGAGAGATGATATCAATCTCCCTTATCCCAATGATCACCCCGTAATAGAATTACTCGAGACCAATAACCGCATGACCACATAAGCACCTACTTGTAATACCATCACTCTTAGAAATAACACAAGCACGCACATTACCCGCTTCCAATTTTATGTATTGCCAAATTGCGCCCGACAATGAGTTTGGTGATAATTATTGAGATTAAGTTGTTTACCAAATGTCACTTAATCACCGATATCACTGAATTTAAGCACATTCAGACTTAAGGTCTAAGAAAAAGTTTTACCAAATGCCAACTAATTTTTCTTTTTAAATAGAGATTTAGAGTACTGAATTAACATGCCTCTTTTCGCACATGGTTGTGTGTGATGGGCTAAACATGTCACATATGGAGATGCTTATGTGTCAAAATGGATGGACCCATCTCATGTTGTAATGTCGGATTTGAAGTGTATGTGAGTTCTTTTTGAATGATGGGAGCTTTTAGGGTTGTCTTTGACACTCAAAATTTTAGTCTTTGACACTCACTCTAGAGGAGAGAGAGCTTGATGTTTTTTAATTTTTGATTAATGTTTGGTTGGGGATGGTGACATTGTTATGGTCCCTCCCAACTATCTTTGTTATTGCTGGTCTTCTCTTGAACTTTTCTTTACTTTTTTCGTTTCAATGAGTTCTACAGTCATATAATTGTTGGACATGAGCAAATGTTACTAAAAGGCTTAATTGACCTAAGTCCACTAATTGTATAGATCAATGAGAGGGTGGACCATATGTTTCAGTGGGAGGGCATGGTGAATTCAGGATGATGGGCCTAAGTCCACCTATTTCTCCTGTGTTTGCAGGTTGCAACTCTTTTGATTTTGCATGTACACGTGAAAACTTACAAGACGTTAAAATTTGATTAAAAGAAGTTTGTTGAATGGATTGAAAGCTGAAAAGTCTATAAAATATTTAAATTTGATGTCAAGTTACAAAGAACCATTCATCTCTTTTTTGTTTTTCAACATTTCTTTCAATCTCCTTAAGCTAACTTTATTTCAGTAGTACCTCTATCTCCTTACAAATAGGATTAATGAGTATCTACTAGAATCTGTATTGGGTTCTTCTTCACCTTCTCAATCTTCTAATCAATGCTTATTACTTAATTAATTCGCAACCTTTCAATTATCCAATATGGTGTATATAATGGCTAGTGCCACCATTGTCACGCCCCGAATCCGGATGCCCAGATACTACCCGAAAATCTATAGATAGACCCGTACCCAAACCCAGAGGTGATCCATGAATGTCCCCTAGTGGTCCAATTAGGTCAATTAGACTACGAAGGTTTATTCGACAACCCATTAAGAAGAAAAAAAAAGAGTATAGATGTAGGAAACAAATAATTAAAATAATTCATAACTCAAACAATTCAATCGATCAATTAAGTATGTAGAGATGGAGGTGAGAACATGCTCTCAATCAAAGGACTACATATCCGTGAAAATAAATAGTAATGTTTTAAAACAATCAAAATAAAGTCTTCTGAAGTGTGGGGTTCGACTCTCAAATCCTCATCGATCTCCTCGAATGCACCGGAGTCTTTCGCCTCAAAATCATCCCACGTACCCAGCTCCTTAAAATCTGAAAATGGTATCGGTGTAGTACCGTGAGCCGAGGCCCAGTAATACAACAGTGTGCATGGTATGATATCATACTATACAAGTTTTTAACCAATGTATGCATCTCAATCATATAATAAGGATGACATGAATATTAGGATGAATGCAAGTAAGTACGGGATGCCAATGTAACTAGTACCCATAACCACATAGGGTCTCCATCTCCTTCCCGCACTGGGAGCGGTCTTATCGACCCATCTGCAGGATATAATGTTTGCGGCCTTTCACCCTAGGGTACCGAACCCTGATTAATTAATAAAATCAATATAAACGTATATAATATACTTCAATCCCGTTCCCTTATGTACCCCTTATATGAAATAGCGTGATGATCATGGTATGACAACAAAATGGTACTAGGGTTACATGGCATAAGCACACATGTATTTAACATTTAAATAATAATATAAAATAAAACATGATCATCAAAAGTGATAATATGGAAACGAATTAGAGTTAAACATGAATAACATGTAACAATCACCGAAAGTCACGATCAACACGGATGAACAATATAAGTGGAAATCGCAAGAGAATCTAACACACCATTGCCGAACCCTATGAGGGATCCATGACACAAGGTCGAACCCTAAAAATGGATCCAAGACACTTGACCGAACCTTATGAGAGATCCAAGACACATAGGTGGGATCCCCATGCATACAAGTATAGGTCAAACCATCTAGGTTTAATAGTCAATAAGTCATGACGGAACCCTTAATGGTTCCCAAAGCTATTAATCGTCCAAAATCCAAGAAATAGGTAGTTCACAGAAAATATAATTTTTGTAAAAATTATAACAAAATAAATATAAATTAGAAAAATATAAATTTAATTGATTTAAAAACTAGATTCACAGAGGTTTTTAGGAAAAGTAAATAGAAAAACATTCAGATTCAAAATATAGGTCGAAACCCTTAATGAAGTAGGCTGGATAGAATTTGAAATTCTGGGTTTTACAAAAAAGTCCAGCACATTTGAAAAATCATAACTTAATCAATACAAATTAGAAAAATACAAACTCAAAGGTTCTAGAAACTAGATTGATAGAGGTATTTATAAAAAATAATTAGAAAAACATTTAGATTAAAAATATAGATCGAAATCTCAAGTGAAGTGGACTGTATAAAATCTAAAATTTTGGATTTTTTTGTTAAAGTCTAACAAATTAGAAAAATCATAACTTAATTAATACAAATCAGAAAAATACAAACTCAAAGGTTTTAGAAACTATATTTATAGAGGTATCTATAAAAAATAATTAAAAAAATATTTAAGTTAAAAATATAGATCAAAATTCCAAGTGCAGTGGACCATGTAAAATCTGAAATTCTGGTTTTTTTTACTAAAGTTCAATAACTTAGAAAAATCATAACTTAATCAATACAAATCATAAAAATATAAACTCAAAGGTTCTAAAAACTAGATTGATAGAAGTATCTAGGAAAAATAATTAGAAAAATATTGAAGTTAAAAATATAGATCTAAATTTTAAGTGAATTGGACCGTATAAAATCTGAAATTCTTGGTTTTTTGGTAAAGTCCAACAACTTAGAAAAATCATAACTTAATCAATAAAAATCAGAAAAATACAAACTCAAATGTTCTAAAAATTAGATTGATAGAAGTATCTATGAAAAATAATTAAAAAAATATTTAGGTTAAAAATAGTGATTGAAATTCCAAGTGAAGTGGACTATGTAAAATCTAAAATTCTAGATTTTTTGGTAATGTCCAACAACTTAGAAAAATCATAACTTAATCAATACAAATTAGAAAAATACAAACTAAACGGTTTTGAAAAATAAATTCATATAGGTATTTAGAAAAAATAATTATAAAAATATTTAACTTATAAAAGTACAACGAAAATGATAAAGAACATAGTCATCCATTATAGGTACAAAATAGATCATGGCCAAACCCATCATGGTGGCCCAAAATAAATATCAACCCAATAAGAATAAAGTAAATATTGTTTAAATTAATTTATAATGAGTATCAACCATTATCTAATGAAAGAGAAATAAAATCTTGAAGAAAAATAAGTATAGGATGGATCAAACACACTTACCTCAAGGTTTCTTGAACTTTAATGAAAATCAAAAGTTTCCTCAAATTTGAAAGTCATCGGATTGTCCTCTTCTCGGAGTATATTCTTCTAATCGGAGTCCTCGTCAATTTTTCCTTCTTGCTTGAGTGCGATTGGTGTCCGGATGAAGATTTAATGGAGTTTTCTTTATTCTTTAATGGAGTTGGGTTTGTGAAAGCTTCTAAAGCTTTAGGGTTTTCATAAATAGGTTTAGGGAAGGATTAGGGTTCTATTTTGTTAAAATTTGTAACTATCAAAGGGATAACTTTTTCAACGCTTAAAAACTTATATTTTACATTACTAATGAGTTAGAAATTGGCACAATGCCCATATATATTAATAGGCTTCATTTAAGAATATGATTAAGCCCAAAAGACCTCTAGATTGGCCATACTGGCCCACCCAACAATAATAATACAAATAATTATACATGAATTTAATTAAACTATATTATATAATTTAAAAGTCCATACAATAAGGTATTGACACATGTCACATACATAAATCACAAAAAGTAGTTTAAATACATAAAAATTATTAAAAATGTTCAAAGCATCGGAAACGTGTCAAATGACATCGGAATGACCTGAAAGTGATTCGCGGCTCCCACACTCATATTTAATAAATAAAATATAATTAAATATTAATTTTGAAAATATAAGAATTGTAGGTCAGTTCAAAAATTATGAAAATACTATTTTTGTCAAAATCTCCCGTTAAGGTTTTTATGGCTCAAGAAATGTTCTAAATTTGTCGGGTAAGTTGGGAAGGTTAAAATAGGAATATTTTTTGTGTCTCGGGCCTACAAAATAATTTTTTTTATAAAAGTTCTGGAATATTAGCTAGGGTAAGAAAAGTCCCCTACAAGTTATAGTTCATTATTCTTAGCAAGAATTTAGTCCTAGAGAGCGAGTTTAAAAAATTGTAGGTTTTCAAAGTTGTCAGAATGAAACCAAATTAAATACACATACTTAAGCATGATATCATACTATAAAAACAATAATAAGAGTTTGAAAAAGTTTCAGGTTTTCATTTTTAGGTGAATTTACCATAATACCTTAGAACGAAAATTCAGGGTATTACAATCTACCCCCTTTAAAGAAAATTTCGTCCCCGAAATTTGAACCCCCTTAAAGAAATTCTCAACCTAGTCTGACAAATCTGATTAGTCAACTAATCATTTTAGGCAAACCTAGTTAGATAGGTTAACAAACTTTATAACTTTAAACAGTCAAATTAGCCAACTTAATCAATATAGTAAACCTAGCCAAACTGGCTATCTACACCAATCTAGTCCTATCTAGGCAAGTTAGTCAGCTACGTCTAGTCAACTTAACTATACTGGTCAAACTAGTCAATATAGTGAACCTTAGTTAAACTAGTAAACTTGATCAATTTAATCAACCTAATCAGCTGGTAAAACTAATCTATTTATCTTCCAGTCAAATTGGTCATGCTAGTCAACTGGCCTATTAGTCAAAATAGTCAGATTATCCAATTAAGATCACCTGAGGATATAATTCTGTCAACATACCATTCTGTCACAATCTCCTTGATAAGGTATGACAGTGTTAGGTTTGCGACATTGTCAAGCATAACATAAAATTAAGTATTATAATAATATACTTACAAACAATAGTTTACAATCACTATTTATAAGTATTATAAACAATCAGAGTGATCTAGATTATAATATTTCTAAGTGTCTCTAATATATACTAAAAGGTCACGGTCTCTATAATAATAATGAGCACATTAACCAGATCCCTTAATGGTCTCCATTGCACGGGTCTCTAGAGTAATTTAGTGACTGTGCTCTAATACCATTTTATCATACACAACTCAATTATGCATAGACCCATTACACACAAATCCCTAGGTGTCTGGAGCCAAAGCTCTGATACCACTCTGTCACGCCCCGAATCCGGATACCCAGATACGACCCAAAAATCTGTGGATTGACCCGTACCCGAACCCAGAGGTGATCTATGAATGTCCCCTAGTGGTCCAATTAGGTCAATTAGACTACTAAGGTTTATTCGAAAACCCACTAAGAAAAAAAAGAGTATAGATGTAGGAAACAAATAATTAAAATAATTCATAACTCAAACAATTCAATCGATCAATTAAGTGTGCAGAGATGGAGGTGAGAACATGCTCTCAATCAAAGGACTACATGTCCGTGAAAATAAATAAGTAATTTTTTAAAATAATCAAAATAAAGTCTTCTGAAGTGTGGGGTTCGACTCCCAAATCCTCATTGATCTCCTCGAATGCACTGGAGTCTTTCGCCTCAAAATCATCCCACGTACCCAGCTCCTTAAAATCTGAAAATGGTATCGGTGTAGCACCGTGAACCGAGGCCCAGTAATACAAAAGTGTGCATGGTATGATATCATACTATACAAGTTTTTAACCAAGGTATGCATCTCAATTATATAATAAGGATGACATGAATATGAAGATGAATGCAAGTAAGTACGGCATGCCAATGCAAATAGTACCCATAACCACATAGGGTCTCCATCTCCTTCTCGCACTGGGAGCGGTCTCATCGACCCATCTACAGGATATAATGTCTGCGGCCTTTCACCCTAGGGTACCAAACCCTGATTAATTGATAAAATCAATATAAACGTATATAATATACTTCAACCCTATTCCCTTATGCACCCCTTATATGAAATGACGTGATGATCATGGTATGACAACAAGATGGTACTAGGGTTACATGGCATAAGCACACATGTATTTAACATTTAAATAATAATATAAAATGAAACATGATCATCAAAAGTGATAACATATAAACGAATTAGGGTTAAACATGAATAACATGTAATAATCACCGAAAGTCACGATCAACACGGATGAACAATATAAGTGAAAATCGTAAGAGAATCTAACACACCATTGTCGAACCCTATGAGGGATCCATGACACAAGGTCAAACCCTAAAAAGGAATCCAAGACACTTGGCCGAACCCTATGAAAGATCCAAGACACATTTGTGGGATCCTCATGCATACAAGTATAGGTCAAACCATCTAGGTTTAATAGTCAATAAGTCATGACGGAACCACTAAGGGTTCCCAAAGCCATTAATCGTCCAAAATCCAAGAAATAGGTAGTTCACAGAAAACATAATTTTTTGTAAAAATCGTAACGAAATAAATATAAATTAAAAAAATATAAATTTAATGGATTTAAAAATTAGATTCACAGAGGTTTTTAGGAAAAGTAAATAGAAAAACATTCAGATTCAAAATATAGGTCGAAACCCTTAATGAAGTGGGCCGGACAGAATTTAAAATTTTGGATTTTACAAAAAAGTCCAGCACAGTTGAAAAATCATAACTTAATCAATACAAATCAGAAAAATACAAACTCAAAGGTTCTAGAAACTAGATTGATAGAGGTATTTATAAAAAATAATTAGATTAAAAATATAGATCGAAATCTCAAGTGAATTGGACCATATAAAATCTAAAATTTTGGTTTTTTTTGTTAAAGTCCAACAACTTAGAAAAATCATAACTTAATTAATACAAATCAGAAAAATACAAACTCAAAGGTTATAGAAATTATATTCATAGAGGTATCTATGAAAAATAAATAGAAAAATATTTAGGTTAAAAATATAGATCGAAATCCCAAGTGAAGTGGCCATGTAAAATCTAAAATTTTAGTTTTTTTACTAAAGTCCAACAACTTAGAAAAATCATAACTTAATCAATACAAATCAGAAAAATATAAACTTAAAGGTTCTAAAAACTAGATTGATAGAAATATCTAGGAAAAATAATTAGAAAAATATTTAAGTTAAAAATATAGATCGAAATTTCAAGTGAATTGGACCGTATAAAATCTAAAATTCTAGGTTTTTTGGTAAAGTCCAACAACTTAGAAAAATCATAACTTAATCAATAAAAATCAAAAAAATACAAACTCAAAGGTTCTAGAAACTAGATTGATAGAAGTATCTATTAAAAATAATTAGAAAAATATTTAGGTTAAAAATAGAGATTGAAATTCCAAGTGAAGTGGACCGTGTAAAATCTAAAATTCTAGATTTTTTGGTAAAGTCCAACAATTTAGAAAAATCATAACTTAATCAATACAAATCAGAAAAATACAAACTAAACGGTTTTGGAAAATAGATTCATAGAGGTATTTAAGAAAAATAATTATAAAAATATTTAACTTATAAAAGTACAACGAAAATGATAAAGAACATAGTCAACCGTTATAGGTACAAAATAGATCATGGCCAAACCCATCATGGTGGCCCAAAATAAATATCAACCCAATAAGAATAAAATAAATATTGTTTAAATTAATTTATAATGAGTATCAACCATTATCTAATGAAAGAGAAATAAAATCTTGAAGAAAAATAAGTATAGGATAGATCAAACACACTTACCTCAAGGTTTCTTGAACTTTAATGAAAATCAAAAGTTTCCTCAAATTTGAAAGTCGTCGGATCGTTCTCTCCTCGGAGTATGTTCTTCTAATCGGAGTCCTCGTCAATCTTTTCTTCTTGCTCGAGTGCGATCAGTGTCTGGATGAAGGTTTAATGGAGCTTTATTTATTTTTCAATGGAGTTGGGTTTGTGAAAGCTTTTAAAGCTTTAGGGTTTTCATAAATAGGTTTAGAGAAGGATTAGGGTTTTTATTTTGTTAAAATTCGTAACTATCAAAAGGATAACTTTTTTAACCCTCAAAAACTTATATTTTACATTACTAATGGGTTAGAAATGGGCACAATGCCCATATATATCAATAGGCTTTATTTAAGAATATTATTAAGCCCAAAAGACCTCTAGATTGGCCATAGGGGCCCACCCAACAATAATAACACAAATAATTATACATGAATTTAATTAAATAATATTATATAATTTAAAAGTCCATACAATAAGGTATTGACATATGTCACACACATAAATAACAAAAAGTAGTTACAATACATAAAAATTATAAAAAATGTTTAAAGCATCGGAAAAGTGTGAAATGACATCAGAATGACCTGAAAGTGATTCGCGGGTCCCACATTCCTATTAAATAAATAAAATATAATTAAATATTAATTTTAAAAATATAAGAATTGTAGGTCAGTTCAAAAATTATGAAAATACTATTTTTGTCAAAATCTCCCGTTAAGGTTTTTATGGCTCAAGAAATGTTCTAAATTTGTCGGGTAAGTAGGGAAGGTTAAAATATGAATATTTTTTGTGTCTCGGGCCCACAAAATAATTTTTTTTATAAAAGTTCTGGAATATTAGCTAGGGTAAGAAAAAGTCCCCTACAAGTTATAGTTCATTATTCTTAGCAAGAATTTAGCCCTAGAGAGCGAGTTTAAAAAATAGCAGGTTTTCAAAGTTGTCAGAATGAAACTAAATTAAATACACATACTCAAGCATGATATCAAATTATAAAAACAATAATAAGAGTCTGAAAAAGTTTCAGGTTTTCAAATCTTAGGTGAATTTACCATAATACCTTAGAACAAAAGTTCAGGGTATTACAACCATCATAAGAGATGATGTATTTGATATAGTATTCCCTAAACAGAATTGAACAGTGAAATAGGATTCATGTTGCCAACCCAGCATTTGATATAAGCCATAAATGAGATAATGATTGGTAAGACTCCCATTTTTATCTTTCAACCCTTTACAGTAGTTCTAGACACTAGGATGGCATCCCTACCATTACATTTTCTAATTATTTTGTTTAACTGAATGTTTTGCACGTCTTTGATTTAGACGAAAAGCTCTAGAACCATGCAAGCTATAGCATGAAGACTTTGACAACCCTTTTATTCCAAGTTAAAATGTTTTAGATAGTCCCACAGGAAGCTCTCATTCAGAATAAATGTACTTCTAAAGGATCATTTTACAAGCATTGTCAAAAGTAATTGATTTGAGATCTTATTTGGTAACTAGGATATTGGACAAGTAAAAAGCTGTGTTGAACCCATGAAGAAACAATCCCCTAAGCTGAGCTCCAAAGTTCTTTGGAGCAAGAGATATAAAATTGATCTTTTTATTCGAAAGATTTAACTATGCACATATGGCTATGCCCGTTAAGGATTGCTCCGCCCAATTTTTGGCCTTGATCAATGAGTTGGCGGGTCACCACTGTGGTATGTGAATTATAATAACACTCCTCCAAATTACCCTTTATGCCACTTAAATTACCATTCACTCATATATATATAAACATACACGGTGGAGATTGAAGTAGAGCTGAATTAGCTCAAAGAAGATTTTGTTCAGTCCACCCGACTGTGTAAACAAAGGGCGGTCAACCGAACAAATATGTTTTCATATTCAATTTGGCAAAGATTCTGTTTGACATAAAAACATTCTTGTAACCGTTCCTACGAGCATTAGTGTAGTGTGGAGATGTCGTAGTACGCATACTTCGCCGACTACTTGAAGACTACTAGATAGAGACAACAAGAATCAGACGGTTGACGACAAGAGTCATCTGAGTAACTGCCCATTTGTAAGTTAAAGATCATGTATGCTCGATTAGGAAGGTAAGTGACTTAGTGGCCATAGGAATTAGTTAAAATGAATAATTTATAATGGTCAAACCTAGTCTTTGGACTGACCCAAGTCTGAGTCAAAGATATTGACTATTGGGATAGTCCAATCGATTGGACACTTATCCCCAATCGATTGGACATGGCCCAATCGATTGGAGGACTCTATGTAATCGATTGGAAGCTACGCTGCAGAAACTTATTTCAGCCCAATCGATTGGAGACTCTGTGGAATCGATTGGAGTCTTCGGGACAAAAACTTATTTGAGTCAAATCGATTGGAGACTCTATGAAATTGATTGGAGCCTTCGAGATATAAACTTATTTGAGTCAAATTGATTGGAGACCTCTGTGTAATCGATTGGAGTCTTCGGAACAGGAAACTTATTGAGCGCAATCGATTGGACACTTATCCCCAATCGATTGGACATGGCCCAATCGATTGGACCTAGAGTACAATCTATTAGACCATGCACAGAATCAGTCTTTCTCAAATCCAAATTCTTGGTTCCATTATCCCATGTTCTACACGACTCAGGGTCATGGAATTCTATAAATACAACCCTTCTATACCTTCTCTAAACACACATAGAGACACATAGTAACTCAATCTTCAAGAGAGAGAAAAAAATGTTTTATTTATTAGAGTGTCCATTCGAAGAGTAATAAGCTTGTTTCCCATTCATATCTTGTGAGCTTGTTCTCTTCTTGATCAAAGCCAAGTGCTTGATCCTTTCCTCAGCTTAGGTTTTCCACTTATATATTCGACCTAGTAGCCTGAGTGTACCAGTATGACTCAACACCATTTGAGCAACCTAGGGTTCAGGATGTACTGAATCCTTCACCTTCTGCAAAGGCAGGAGTGTTGAGAATTAAGATCGGAGGAGCCAATTGACGGTAGGTTTGGGGTGTACCAAACTGAACAAACGGACAAGGCTTCTTGGCTGGAAGGGCGCGTGGATTCGTAGCATTGATTCAGAGGATGTGGACGCATCGGCAGTAGGCCTTGGCTAAGGTTGGAAGTTGTATTTGCAATGATACTGCATAGGTAACCTTTGTTTCGTTTAACTTTTCAGTTAGTGATACATTCCATCTGGACGTGGTCCCGTGGTTTTTCCTTGGCTAAGGTTTTCACGTAAAAATCTCTTGTCTTGTGTGATTGTTTGTTTGTTCCGCAATCTATCTTGATTAGACCAAACGACGAAAAGAAAATATACCACAGAGGTATATTTGATTTGAGTCGGTTGCGATAATCTTTTTCAAATAACTAAGGCATGCGATTTTGTTCCCCTACCATTGACCAATAAAACTATGTAGGTATAATTAAACCCCCCTTCTATGTATATTGGATTAAAGAGAACGGACCGGTGTAATTTCAATTGGTATCAGAGCGGGTTATTCTATTTAAGGTTTAATCGCCTGAATTTAGATTCTTGAGAAACCAGTCCATTTTCATTAATTTGTCAAAATACAAAGAGAATGTGAAAATACATCCAGATCTCCATTGTCTGAGGACTATTTGAATATAGCTTATAAGAAACTGTATTTAGAAAGTCTGAGATTGATCAAAGAAAATAAAGTTCTATCCTTACAAATGGAGAAATTGGATTGTAAAAATATTTTGTTAGAATTGGCAAATATTGAACTCACTGATGAAAGGAGACAGTGGGAAGAAGAAAAGAAATTGCTTCTAATGAAAAACAAAGTGTTGAAAAAAGAGTTCCAAGAGTCCCTAAAGAATCAATTGATAAACAAGTATGATATTGCTAAGAATTTTGATTCTCATCTTAGTTCACATAAAATAATGTTAAACTCACATATTCTACAAGAAAATGTATGACAACAAAGTTCAAACAAACTGAATTGGTTGGTCATCATAATTCTAGGCTAAGTAACTTATACGTAAAATCTAATGAACTAAATAGAGAAATTTCTAAAATTTCTGAATTGAGAAAAACCTTGTTTGATAGTCATGTTGCTAAAAATCAATGGTCTAGAAATGAAAAAAGAAGGAACAATTCATTTCTTCCCAAACAGATGGCAAAACTTGTTAAGTATAAGACCATTTTGGTGAGAAAAGATGATAAAAAATGTATTATGATTCATTCTGCTTTCAAAGCTTTAGAAAATAACAAATGGTATCTCGACAGTAGTTGTTCTACATGACAAGAGACAAGTCTATGTTTTGTCATATTGAAGATCATAAGGATGGGAGTGTAACTTTTGGGGATGGAAGTATGGCTAAGGTTATTGGTCGAGGAAGTATTCAAACTCTAGGTATTCCTAAGCTTGATAATGTTCTCTGTGTTGAAGGACTCAAAGCCAATCTTCTTGGCATAAGTCAAATATGCGATAATAATCATACAGTTAAATTTACAGCCAAGGAACATCAGTTATTGATGAATCTGGCAAATCTGTTATGAGAGATTCAAGAACCTTTGAGAACTGTTATATTATTGATTATCTATAATTTTGCCAAATTAAATGATTTTGACTTATGGCACCAAAGACTAGGTCACATGAACCAAAAAGACTTAAAATCACTAATAAAGAATTAGTGAGAGGTGTGCCCAAATTGGGAAAACCTACTGGTACTATTTGTGGAGCTTGCCAAATCGGTAAACAAATCAAAAGCTCTCACAAAAAGGGAAATTATTGTGCTACCTCCAAAGTGCTTGATCTTATTCACATGGATCTTATGGGTCTTATGGGGACTGAAAGTATGGGAGGAAAAAGATACATTCTGGTCATGGTAGATGATTACTCTAGACTTACATGGATTATTTTTCTTAGAGAAAAATCAAATGCTTTTGAAGAATGTAAAAAGATATACTAAAAAATATAAAATAAAAAAGGCTACAGTATAGTCAAGATTCGTACTGACCATTGAGGAGAATTTGAAGATTCTCATCTCACTGAGTACTGTGATGCCATTGGCATTAAGCATGAATTTTCTGCACCCATTACACCACAGCAAAATAGAGTGGTTGAAAGAAAGAATAGGGTGATTCAGGAAATGGCCCAGATGATGCTTCACAGCAAAAACTTACCTCAAAACTTATTGGCTGAAGCAATGAATACTTCTTGTTATACTCTTAATAGAGTTTATCTGAGACTAGGAACTTTGAACACTCATTATAAAATCTGGTCGGATAAAAAACCTAATGTCAAATACTTCAAGATTTTTGGGAGCAAATGCTATATTTTTAGAGATAGAGAATCTCTTGGAAAGTTTGACAAAAGAGGAGATTGATATTCACTCAAAAGTGCTTATTTTAAGCAATTATCTTTTTAGCGTTATCACATTCTCCCATGTAAACCGTAACTTTTCGTTGACTTTTCCACGTAAGAGTGTCTACCATTGCATAGAACACACTTTTTAGACGAAAATAGACTATTTGCATGAATTAAACGCATTTTTAGAAGTCTAGATATTGAGGCGTTTTGATTTACGCGCTTTTTCATTATTACTGGAAACCCGATCAGACGAATCTCCAGACTCATGGGCCGCAATCAAAGATCAGTGAGCAATCGAAAGATGCAGACTAAGCTAATGGGTCATAAGAAAAGATGTGAGCCAATGGGCTGAGTCCATTAGCCACGATGGTATATAACTCGGCTCAAAGTTTCCAAACCATCAGATCAAAGTTGATGGACCACGATCATGATCCACAAGGGTGTACCACAACATGATGAAGACTAGTGAGCATGAAATGGCTAAAAGTATAGATCATCCGGCACAGCTGGAAATGATATGCGTGGACATAAAAAGAGTGCTAAAATAGTGGTTATATTCGGGCAAGCATCCAACGGTTGGAATACACGCACGCACACATGCAGAGCAATAAGAGTGCAAAGGGTACCGTGGAAAGTAGGAACATCTAACGGTCAGTCATCAAAGGTGGGCCCATAGGTGAAGATGATTTAAGAACTAGGAATTAAGATAAGAACCATGCTGAGTAACAAGCAAAAATGCCATGTGTTGAGAATGTGGGTCCACTTAAAGGAGACTACTTCCATTTCATCTCACCTTATTAGACCTCTCCAACCACCATCACCACCATACATTTGTCCATCCACCTCTCAAGCAAACATATCATACCACAGCAACCTTCCCACCTTTTCCCCCCATCCTAATAGGCCATCCAACCTACCACCTACCACATCATATCTCACACAATCTTTCCCCTAGATCCAACAGTTAACTCCACATTTTCTCTCAACCGAACCCTAAAAAAATACTCACTTAGGAGATATTTCTGATTTTCTAACTCCCTAAACTACCCCCACAAACCATAAGAGAACCCATATATTAAGCCTCCATTCTACATCTCTTGCTGGCGGTCCACATATCTTACCACGTTTCTCCCTAAAATAGCAACAGCTCCTCTCCCATCTATTCCCAGCCGCCCTCACAACCCATCTCTCTCTCTTCTTTTTCTCGCGTCGTTGGTTACGGAAACCCTAACTTCAACACATTTTTAATTGATCCGAAACTTTCAACCTGTAAAATGAGCTATTTTGCACAGTGGCTTGTGTCGGATGTCGATCCGCACTCGAGATTAGTCGGATTAGCGCAAATAAGAACATAAAATGACGAATTTTTCACAGAAACTGCTACTGAGAAATATGGAGAGGTGAGAATGGTGATCGATTTAAAACATATGTTGGTGATTTTTAGAGAGAATGATGGTCACTTACTAACACGAATGAAATAGCGTAATGAAAACCCTATTTAAAACACAATCTTGAAATAAAATAAAATAAAATAAAACTAAATCATCCATTAACTTCAATAATTCTTACAATGCTCAAAATACCAAACAAAACAATAATAACTCAAAAGATCTAAAGACTAATCTATGAAGCTTCGAAAGAGGGTCAATCTAGAGAGAGAAATTGCAAAGGCTTAGAGAGAGAATTGAGTGATTGAGTTTAGAGAGAGAGAGACTAGAGAGAGAATATGGAGAGGGTGATCTTACCAATTGGAAGGCTGGCCACGTGGTGGGTGGTGGTGATCATGCGGTAGGGGTGGACTTGCAGGTGAAGGATATGCGCTGGAATGTGCAGCACCCAAGGGAGAACCAGTGGAGTGACGTGGGTGTGCAAGATGGTGCGAATTTCTGTTGAGCCGCGAAGTGGTGGAAGATCGTGGAGGGGCAGTGAGACGGTGGTGCGCGGTGTGGAGCACGGCAACGAGATGGAGTTGCAGGTTGCGGTCTGCAACTATGGAGGTGGTGACGGGCTGGAGGAGAAGACGATCCTACAAGAGAGGGCTGCCATTCTCTCCTCTTCTCTTCTTCTTCTTTTCGTTTTCTTTTCTAGTTTTCTTCCCCTTTTTTTTGTTAGGACGGTAGGAGATCAGAGAGAGAGAGAGATACGGCCAGATTTTTGAGGGTTTGTGAGAGAGAAGAGGACGTGGGGTAAGTGGGAGAGAGACGTCCTCTTGAAGGAGTTGCAGGCGGTGTAGACGTGGGATGATGGACCAGCAAGTGGGGCGGTGCAAGATTTTGGTGGAAGACGGCTGGGTTATCCCCCTCCTTTTCCAACGTGCTGTCCTCCTTTTGGAGCGTGGGGAGAAGAAGTGGTGTTGCAGGCGGTGAATGCTGGTTTTTTTGTTGTTGCAGGTGCTGGCCAGTGTTGCAGGTCCGGCCAGCAAGATGAAAATGATTTAGAGAGGCTGCTGCAGGTGACGGTGAAGGATGTGATTGCTGGTGGTGGTGTTTGGCGGCGGAACTAGTAGGTAGGAGGCGGTGGACGGTGCTGCGAGCCGGAGTTGCAGGCTGCAACTCCGGTAGAAGGCTTGACAAAGATGATGAAGAAGATGAAGGAAAGAAGAGAGAAAATGGGGCCAAAGAAGAGGGAATCCGTGCGGGATTGATAGGGGGAGAGAATGGAAGAGAAAGGGGGGGAATTAGGGTTCGAACGAACCCTTCTCCCTCCTCTTATAAAGCTCCCTATTTCCATTAATGGAAATAAGGTATTTTTTGAAAATAAAAAATATATATATTTTTTTTTTTAAGTAAAAACCTACTTTTCTATGGGGAATCTCCCCAATTAGTGGACCCCCCATTTAATTAAAATTATTTTGAAATTCGCGGGGTCCACTAACTGGTCGGACAACGGGTCGATGAAGATGGGCCCGGCTATTGGCCCTCATGGATTGATGATGTCCATCGTCTCACAAGATGATGTGACAGACAGTCTTATGGCGATCGGATGGATGGTGACTTGATTGGGACTCAGATTGGTAGATCGACGGATCTAGAGAGATCCAACGGTCCGATTGAAGATCCAACGGTCCGATGGAAGATCCAACGGTCAGAAAGCTAAGGGAGATGAGATAGAGCCGATGGGCAGGAGTTCTGGGGTTAGGTCAGTAGATTCGAGGACCGAGAGATGAAGAGAGAGAGAGAATAAGGTGAGATGAGAGAGAAAGTATCAGAAAATAGAGAGAAAAGCACTGGCGGAGGGTCTGGAACCCTAGTCTTCACTGTGACCATCCTCACGCTTCTCCAGTAGAGTCGACCATCATTCTTTGCTGACTCATGTGGCTTTAAACGCTTTGGTCCGTCTCTTGGTCATTGGCTCTCCTACTCTCTTCGTTCTTTGGGCCGGCTTTTTGGTCCTCTTATTCAGCCCATATTTGGCCCATATCTTCTAGTCATAGCATGTGGGCTTGTTAAGCTTTGATAATGGGCTTTCATGATCGATTTGGGCCCACAAGTCTCGAAAATCGTCCCATCGGGGTTTCCTGCGACAGAAGAAGCGCGTAATGAGACTTTAATCAGAACGGCTTAATATTTAGACTTTCGAAAATGTGTTTAATGCATGCAAATATACCATTTCGTCCAGAAAAGTGTGTTCTACGCAACAGAAGAGACTCTTACGTAGAAGAGTAGGTAAATAGAGTATTTTACGTAGGAGAATGCAATAACTGATATTCGCTCAAAAGTGCTTATTTTAAGCACTTATCCTGTTAGCGTTATCGCACTCTCCTACGTAAAACTGCTCTAATTATCCACTTTTCTACGTAAGAGTCTCTTGTGTTGCGTAGAACACACTTTTCTGGGCGAAATGGTATATTTGCATGCATTAAACACATTTTCGGAAGTCTAGACATGTAGTCATTCTGATAGAGTCTCATTACGCGCTTCTTCTGTCGCAGGAAACCCCGATGGGACATTTCTCGAGACTTGCTAGCCCACATCGATCAGGAAAGCCCATTATCAAAGCTTAAAGAGCCCACATGCTATGACTAAAAGATATGGGCCAACTATGAGGACCAAAAAGCCGGCCCAAAGAACGAAGAGAGCAGGAGAGCCAATGACCAAGAGACGGACCAAAGCGTTTAAAGCCACATGAGTCAGCAAAGAATGATAGTCGACTCTACTAGAGAAGCGTGAGGATGGTCACAGTGAAGACCAGGGTTCCAGACCCTCCGCCAGTGCTTTTTTCCATTTTTTTTGATACTTTTTCTCTCATCTCTTCTTATTCTCTCTCTCTCTTCATCTCTCGGTCCTCGAATCTACTGACCTAACCCCAGAACTCCTGCCCATCGGCTCTATCTCATCTCCCTTAGCTTTCTGACCGTTGGATCTTCAATCGGACCGTTGGATCTCTCTAGATCCGTCGATCTACCAATCTGAGTCCCAATCAAGTCACCATCCATCCGATCGCCTTCAGAATGCCTGTCACATCATCTTATGAGACGATGGACATCATCAGTCCATGTGGGCCAGTAGCCGGGCCCATCATCATCGACCCGCTGTCCGACCAGTTAGTGGACCCCGCGAATTTCAAAAATAATTTTAATTAAATGGGGGGTCCACTGTGGGTGCCGTATTTTCCAGCTAGTCAAAATTGGACACGTATCTCTGGCTTAGCACGTGCGGTTTCAAATACACGACGCGTGTTAGAAGACAGCACGCGAGAGTTAATGCGCTGGAATCATCATCAAGAGCAATAAACTGCCAATCGTGTCGCTCGATTTCCATTACTTGGAAATGCCACGTGTCAGGATTGTTTTATCGACACATGGAAGTGATGCTGACAGAGAATATTAGCGTCTCAACCTTTAATATGTCGGGAAGTATTCAATCTTGCCCGACATATTGATGAGTCTCATCCCACCAAGATCAACTGGATAGACGGGATCTTCTACAATCTCATCCCGGGAAATCAAGGTTCTCTTCCCGGGAAAACTCAAGTATATCATCCCGGGAATTCCAAACATGTCATCCCGGGAACTCATCCTGACAATTCAAGTGTATCATCCCGGGAATTCCAAACATGTCATCCCGGGAACTCATCCTGGCAATTCAAGTGTATCATCCCGGGAATTCCAAACATGTCATCCCGGGAACTCATCTTGGCAACTCAGGTATATCATCCCGGGAACTCCAAATATGTCATCCCGGGAAATCATCATGGCAACTCAAAGTATAGATTCCCGGGAACTCTGAACATCTCATCCCGGGACATCTTCCCCGCACGGTCAAAATTATTGGCTGGATGCATTTTTTCCGACAAGGTCATCAGACTTGCTTGACGGGATCTATTTCAATATCATCCCGTCAAAGCCAGATAATGTCAAATGACTTACGTGGCATGATCTCTTACATACGAGGTAAGTATTCTGAATATCATCGATTTCTTAACTAATGAATATTGGCCACGTGGCAGCTAGTTGAATTATCACGGATTCGACATCACCTTATCTGAACACCTGACACGGAGGATGCCACCTCAGTATTATTTCAGTTATTTCAGGTATAACTGAATCAAGAAAGTCAAAGTTTAAACCGACAGATTCTGTTTTATAACAGAATCTATCTGAGTCATCATTGACTGATAATGACTAGACACGTGGAAGGTGAGTCACGCCAGTTCCAAGGCTATAAATACAAGACCTTTAGAACTGAGAGGGGGATCTTGCTCTCCAGATCCAGATAGCTTAAACTCTGAAATCTTTTACTATTTCCTAAAACCTGTTACATTTCCCAAGCTGACTTGAGCGTCGGAGCCTTGTCAACAGGTACAACCAAATCTCATCTGGAGATCATCCTATCCTTCGCAGAGGAGAAAGCAGTTTCATCCTGGAGCATCAGAGTCGTCCGATCATCACCACAATCCGAATCGTCTGACCTCAAAGATTGTGTGGGTTAGATCAGATATTTTTCCCCCACATCTTTTGGCGCCGTCTGTGGGAAACGACTAGAAGTTTTCCGTTCTAAGAGATATTCGATTCGAACAATGGTGGATACCAGACGCACAGGTCTCAGGAGTGGACGAGAGAAGAATCCGACTAGCGATCTCAGAGATGCTATTACGGAGGGGAGAAGAGCGAGAGAATTGGACAATCAGCAGAAGATGATTGCCCAATTGCGCGAAGAGAATGAGGAGTTGAAGCAGCGGATGACTGTTGAACGAACTGGTGATTATACATCTGGTGCAGCAGGGCGTAGTCACCAGGAGAAAAGTCATTTCCATTCAGACAGATCGAATTCAGAGGAATCTGTCTTGCGAAATCCACGTAGTAGACGTGGAGATTCACATATTCCGCTTCCAGAGAAGCGTCATAAAGCCGAATCTTCCTGCCAGCGAAGCTCGGATCATATTCAGCCAGAAACCAGGAAGCAGATAGCTGATCTAGTAGCTGAGATGATGGGAAAGAAAGAAACATTGGCTGATAGAATGACAGCAATGGCAACGAGAATTCCTAGAGATTCTCCTTTTACAGAAGAGATACAGGGATACCGTGCCCCAAAATCTTTTTCTTATCCTAAATTTTCGATATTCACAGGAGAGACAGATCCTGTGAATCACGTACTTCGCTTCAGAAAGGCGATGACGATGTGGGAGTTTCAAGACGAACTCCTCTGCAGGATGTTCCCTTCCACTTTAAGCGACGATGCATTGATCTGGTTTAACCAGATAGCCCCCCGAACCATTTCTGACTTCACAAAAAAGAAACCTTGCGAGATTTTACAAAGAGATTCCGTACTCTCATGACCACAGTGGAAGACTGTGATGATAAGCATGCCGTTACAGCCTTTCGCAAGGCATTATCCACGAGTTCTGGACTATACATGTCTCTAACGAAGAATAGGCCAGTGAATATGGAAGCCCTGTTTCTTCGAGTAGAGAAATACTCTAAACTTGAGGACGACACACTCCAGCGAGGCCCAGGAGTGGCTATATCAGTGAATGAAGTGAAGAAGGCCCCGACCTCCAGCAAAATTTCGAAGGGGAAGCAAAAAGCTGTAGCTGAGATCATCACGACGGCAGAGATTCCCGTGAAGGTACCAGAGAAGTCGGGGAGCACGGGGCAGTATCCCCGTCGAGAGAGAAGGATTTTTACATCCTTGAACAAGACCATTAGTCAGATATTTGATCTGATTAAGAACGAGAAGTATCTCCAATATCCCCGACCAATGAGGCCGGATTTGAAGGGAGATAGAGATATGAATCTGTTCTGTGCCTTCCACCAAGAAGCAGGGCACATAACCAATAAATGCTGGGCGCTGAAGCATAAGATTGAGGACCTGATTAACCAAGGCTTTTTGCAACAGTTTATTGCCAGCACGACAGGGGCAGTAGCTGGAGCCGAGGTTCTCAAGAAGGATAAGAACCCCGTTAAACAGCAAGAGCGTGGGTTGGTAATTGATGTGATACACGGGGGAGGACGGCAACTATCCCGTGGAGAGACAGAGAGGGTGGACAGGATTAAAATCAGGAAGGTTGAACACCTGAATGAGATCTTGCACCTGTCAATGGGACCTAGAATCACAGATCCCGTGGAGATGATGGAGAACACTGACGCAGCGATTTTCTTCTCCGACAAAGATCTCGTGGGAGTAGATCATCCACATTCAGACGCGCTAGTGCTCACTTTGCCTGTCGGTAATTATGAGGTGAAGCGTCTGTTGATTGATCCGGGGAGCTCAGCAGAGATTTTATTTGCAGAGGCTTATCGAAAGATGGGTTTTAACCCGTCAGATCTCATCCAGAGCAATGTTCCTCTGGTCGGGTTCAATGGCCAGAGAGAATATGCAATGGGAAAGATAATTCTGCCAGTAAAGACTGGACCAATCACGTCCATGGTCGAATTTCTTGTTCTAGATACACCATCCCCCTACAACGGCATCTTGGGGAGAGGTTGGATACATGAAGTCAAGGGGGTACCGTCTACTTATCATCAATTGTTCCGATTCCCGACTGCTCACGGGATTATGGAGCTCAAGGGAGATCAGGCCATCTCGGCAAAATGCTATGCCATGGCCCTGAAATCGAAGCAGGTCCCAGTCCTGGAGGATCATCATGGAGGGGGAACTTCGTCCGTTGTTATGGAAAAATAGCAATTAGAGCGCATCCCGGCAAGTCTGGAGCAGACTGCGCTGACCCGGGAAGGTGACATTGAGCAAGGGACAAGTCCCACAGTTGAGAAGACTGATCAGGTTAACCTCGGTAGTGAGGAAAACCCAAAGTATACTTATATCGGGGCTGGATTATCTGCAGAAGAAAAAATATCCTTCACTGATTTTCTCAAATCTTATATGGATGTTTTCGCATGGTCATTTAACGATATGCCGGGTATTTCTCCCGACATTTCCTGCCACCATCTACAGGTAAATAGAGATCATTTACCTGTGAAACAGAGACCTCGGAGGATTGCTCCAGAGAAGCAGCAGGCAGTCCAGGAAGAGATTGATAAACTCCTGGAGGCCGGATTCATCCGCGAAGTCAACAATGCACAATGGTTAGCCAACATAGTGGCTGTTCCGAAGAAGAATGGGAAAATCAGAGTCTGCATAGACTTCACACACTTGAATAAAGCCTGCCCTAAAGATCCATATCCTTTGCCGAGGATTGATCAACTGGTTGACGCAACCTCGGGATATGAGATCTTATCTTTCATGGATGGGTATTCGGGTTATAATCAGATCCCTCTGTATGAGCCAGATCAGGAGATGACAGCCTTCACGACTGATAGGGGCGTCTTTTGTTACAGAGTGATGCCTTTTGGTCTCAAGAATGCGGGAGCCACTTACCAACGTCTCGTTAATAAAATGTTCCATGATATGATTGGCGTGACGATGGAAGTGTATATAGACGATATGATGGTTAAAACAAGGACCCGGGAATTACATCTGGGAGATCTCGGGAGAACATTTGATCGTCTTCGAGAGTATCAAATGAAACTCAATCCTGCCAAGTGCGTCTTTGGAGTGACCTCAGGGAAATTTCTAGGTTATCTCATTACGAGGCGAGGAATTGAAGCTAATCCCGAACAGATCAGGGCTTTGACAGATATGCCTTCACCGAAGAACAGGAAGGAAGTCCAAAAGCTTGCCGGGAGAATAGCAGCATTGAATCGCTTCATAGCGAGATCGTCAGATAGATGCAGACCTTTATTCAGGCTCTTGAAGAAGAATGGAAGATTTGACTGGACTGAAGAGTGTGATGAAGCCTTTCAAAAGCTCAAACATTATCTCTCACAACCTCCGATTCTTTCTAAACCTGATCAAGGGGAGCCTCTGGGTCTTTATTTGGCTACCACAGATGAATCCATTAGCGCTGTTCTCTTCCGTGAGCTCGATCGGGAAGAACGACCAGTATATTTCACCAGTAAGACTTTGATTGGGGCAGAAACGAGATATGCCACAATCGAGAAAGCTGCTTTGGCTTTGATTTATGCTTCGAGACGTCTTAAACCCTACTTTGAAGGCAGGACTATTACGGTTTACACAGAGCATCCTTTGAAATCTATACTCGGTAAGATCGATTTGTCAGGGAGAATGGCTAAATGGGCCATTTATTTGGCTCAATACGACATTCAGTTCTCACCAAGAACATCTGAGAAGGGACATGCCTTGGCAGGGTTTTTGGCCGACTTCCCAGTTCAAGATGTGGCAGATCTTGGGGGCGAGGACAGAGAAGTTCTTCCACTTCCCGAGATGCCAGAGATGTTGAATCCCAAGACGGGATGGAGATTGTTTACTGATGGATCAGCCAATGAGAACGGATCAGGTGTAGGAGTCGTTCTGGTCACACCTGAGAATACTAGATTGGAAAAATCTGTTAAATTCGGGTTCGTGGCATCCAATAACGAAGCAGAATATGAAGCAATGATTTCGGGACTCCAGACAGCACTTGATCTCGGGATAACAGACATTACCGCTTATACTGATTCACAGCTGGTCGTCAGTCAGTTTGCTGGGACATATCTAGCCCGAGATGAGAGGATGGCAGCTTATTTAGATATTGTTCAACATTTAGCTGAGCGATTTGGTAACATAAAAATTCATCAGTTACCAAGGATGGAAAATCGGCATGCTGATGCTTTGGCCTATTTATCTACTATGATGGGAGGGGCTGAATCAAGAACTATATCCGTGGACTATCAGGAATTTCCGAGTATTCATTCACCTCTTGAAGTTTATCTGGCCCCGGTGGAGGTTGATCATGAGCCAAGTTGGATGGACGATTTTCGAAGGTATTTACAGCATGGAGAACTCCCTTCTGGGAGAGATGCCGCAAAGAGAATTCAGAGGCTTGGAAGAAGGTATATCATGGTAGGCCAAGATCTCTACAGGAAATCAGCATCAGGTCCTCTCCTTAAATGTCTTACCCCCAGAGAATCTCAGCAAGTTCTTCATGAGATACACGCGGGGGAATGTGGAAATCACTCGGGGGCGAGGACCTTGGCACATAAAGCTCTCAGCCAAGGTTATTTTTGGCCCTACATGCAGAAAGATGCCAAATTGCTGGTGAAGAAATGTGAGAAGTGTCAGAAATATTCTCCATTGATAAAGGTTCCCGCCGAAGAGCTGCATCCTGTATTCAGTCCATGGCCATTTGCGAAATGGGGACTAGATATAATGGGACCATTCCCGACAGCCCCAGGGAATGTGAGATTCTTATTGGTGGCCACGGATTACTTCACAAAGTGGATCGAGGCAGTGCCGTTAGTTCAAGTACAGTCTTCGCATGTGAAGAGGTTCTTATGGGAGAATATCATCTGCCGGTTCGGCATTCCAGAAGAGATAGTCACAGATAACGGAACCCAATTTGATTCCACCGAGGTGAAAGCTCTGTGTCAGGCTTTGAATATAAAGAAAAGACTATCTGCCCCAAGATACCCCCAGAGTAACGGACTTGCCGAGAGAGCAAATCGAGTTATACTCGAAAACTTGAAGAAGAGGTTAGATCGAGCAAAGGGAAAATGGGCGGAAGAATTGTCAGGAGTACTCTGGGCATATCGAACTACCCCGAGAAGAACTACAGGGGAATCTCCATTTTCTCTGGCTTATGGATCAGAGGCAGTAATCCCTACAGAAGTTGTTATCCCGACATCTCGGACTCAGGCTGTCAATACTGGGCAGAATGAAGGAATATTGGCTCGGGACAATGACTTGCTAGAAGAGCGTCGGGAACAGGCAGTTGTGAGATTGGCTAATTATCAGCAAACTATCAAACGGTCATATGATCGCCGCGTCAGACGCAGGACCTTCAAAGTTGGAGATTTGGTACTGAGAAAAGTATTTGACAATACAAGGGAGCCCGGGAGTGGCAAATTGGGGGCCAATTGGGAAGGTCCTTACCTTATTGACAGGATTGGGCAGAACGGGGCTTATTACCTGAAGACACAAGACGGAGATGTATTTGAAAGACCGTGGAACGCATTTAATATGCGGATTTTCTATCAATAAAGATGATTCTAAGTGTCTCATACAAGAAGCATCATCGTCGAATACAAAGTCCTAAGCCGGGAGTTACAAACCGGAAGGCCGGGATGATCTAAAATTCCAAGTCGTGCGACTGGAATTGAAGAGAATCACGTCGATTACAAAGTCCTAAGTCGGGAGTTATAAACCGGAAGGCCGGGATGATCTAAAATTCTAAGTCATGCGACTGGAATTGAAGAGAATCACGTCGAATACAAAGTCCTAAGCCGGGAGTTACAAACCGGAAGGCCGGGATGATCTAAAATTCTAAGTCATGCGACTGGAATTGAAGAGAATCACGTCGAATACAAAGTCCTAAGCCGGGAGTTACAAACCGGAAGGCCGGGATGATCTAAAATTCTAAGTCATGCGACTGGAATTGAAGAGAATCACGTCGAATACAAAGTCCTAAGCCGGGAGTTACAAACCGGAAGGCCGGGATGATCTCAAATTCTAAGTCATGCGACTGGAATTGAAGAGAATCACGTCGATTACAAAGTCCTAAGCCGGGAGTTACAAACCGGAAGGCCGGGATGATCTAAAATTCCAAGTCGTGCGACTGGAATTGAAGAGAATCACGTCGATTACAAAGTCCTAAGCCGGGAGTTACAAACCGGAAGGCCGGGATGATCTAAAATTCTAAGTCATGCGACTGGAATTGAAGAGAATCACGTCGAATACAAAGTCCTAAGCCGGGAGTTACAAACCGGAAGGCCGGGATGATCTAAAATTCTAAGTCATGCGACTGGAATTGAAGAGAATCACGTCGAATACAAAGTCCTAAGCCGGGAGTTACAAACCGGAAGGCCGGGATGATCTCAAATTCTAAGTCATGCGACTGGAATTGAAGAGAATCACGTCGAATACAAAGTCCTAAGCCGGGAGTTACAAACCGGAAGGCCGGGATGATCTCAAATTCTAAGTCATGCGACTGGAATTGAAGAGAATCACGTCGAATACAAAGTCCTAAGCCGGGAGTTACAAACCGGAAGGCCGGGATGATCTAAAATTCTAAGTCATGCGACTGGAATTGAAGAGAATCACGTCGAATACAAAGTCCTAAGCCGGGAGTTACAAACCGGAAGGCCGGGATGATCTAAAATTCTAAGTCATGCGACTGGAATTGAGGAGAATCACGTCGATTACAAAGTCCTAGCCGGGATCCTTGGATTCTTATCAATCTTGGCTTCTTGCCTTGATAAGAGTCCAAGTATACAAACCGGAAGGCCGGGATGATCTAAAGATTCTTAGTCATGCGACTAGAATTAATGAGATTCTCGTCATTTATAAAATCCAAGTGAGAGTAATTGACCATGAAATCCTAGCCGGGATAATACAAGTTGATTCCCGACAAACCTATATTCCTGACTAGGATTATTGAATTTTAACACATTGAATTCATATTTTTATAAGTATTCAGTTCATGCAATAACAGAAAAGTATTCTATTATATTAAAAAGCCTTAAACGGCATTTACAATTGTAAACCCAAGGGGTTAATTACAAAAATCAGGGAAGTGTCACATCCTGCCCGCCAACCGGCTGAGTGACAAGATTTACTGTGACATCCCCTCCTGGAGTCACCATGTCTGTCTGAGAAGAAACTGGAACAACTTCAGGTGCCGGGATTGTTGGAGATGGTTCTCGGGTAACTTCTGTTGAAATTATTGTCCCGACAAGTGGTTCAGGCTGAACTATATTGTCAACAGGATCTTCATCTCCTTCTTCTTCCATCATGGCTTCACATTTGGCGAAGCCTTCCCGGTATCCCTTGTCGTAAGATTCTTGTTGGAGGGCATCAGATGCCTGTTTGGTTTCATCCCTCTCAACGGTCATCTTTTCCAGATCTTTTTGCAGGCGACTGGCTCCCTCCTTGAATTTTGCATACTCCGCCTTGACTTTAATCAAGTTATCTTCAGCTTTTTTCTTTGAAGCAAGAGCTTCAAGAGCCAATTTTCTCTCCATTTCAGCCTTGGTCTTTGAAACTTCGGCAGAGAGAGTGGCTGCCTGAATTTGCTCCTCGGCCAGTTGAAGTTTAGCTTCAGATGCACTTGATTTTTCGACAAGGGCAGTATAATTTTGGAGGAGATCACCAAGATAATCCCTCAGACCTACGTAGGCATGGATGCTCTGCAGACAGAAGGAACTGTTAGAATATATTGGAAGAATTCATCAGAGAAAGCAGTACAAAAAATTATAAAAAAAAAAAAAAAAAAAAAAAAAAAAAAAAAAAAAAAAAAAAAAAAAAAAATAAATAAATAAATAAATAAATAAATAAATTTTCTTACCTCCAGGAGGGAACGACTGAGAACGTCACAGGGAACTTTTGGGGAAGGCATGTCAATATAACGCAACCTGTCCCGTGGAAGACAGATTCGTTCGATCAACGTCGCAGCCACCCCAGCGTCAGCAATGGAGCTTTGCTCCGAGATGGGCTGCCCATTAGGCAAGCAACCAGCATTCATGATGTATGGTTCTACGCCATCGAAATCCCGTAGACCTGCAATGGGGTTGTCTTGTCGCCACAATTCTTTCAGTGTAACCCATGTATCAATTAAATCAAATACTGTACCAGACGGAAATGAAGGAGAACGAATGTGCTCACCAATTGAATGACTGGGCCCGGCAGTGTCTGTTGGACGAGAGGTTGATGGAGGGGTAGATATTGGTTGAAGCTCTGGAGACGGAAGGAATCCATGAGGAGATTGCATAGTGGCAATCGAAGGAGAAGCAGAAGGTATGGCAGCTACCGCAGGAGAATCTGGGGCCTCGGAAGGTTGAGTTGATGAGGAACCACCAGCCACCGCAGTAGTTACGATACCCTCCCGAGTCAGTGATGCCTCTAATTCAGGAGCTAATCCCTTCACCAGTTTTCTTTTCTTCCTTGGCACTAAAGTTGGGACAGCAAAGGTATCCTTCCTCATCTCGGCCATTCTACCCTCCATCTGCATAGGAGGTAACAGGTTAGATGATCACATAAGAATATGAGTTAGACATCAGCTGTAGAAGAATATACCTCTGCCTCTTCCAACCGGACAAGTTCCCGGGCAAAATCATTCAGAGGTTCTTGTCGACCATCTGGATGTCTGAAGAATTCGGCCACGGGGTAAGGAGCAGCCGTGACCCGACTTGTTGGGGGATTTACATGGGCTGGCGTGCTATGAGTTTGGCGAGGTCTCTTTATTAAGGGGATGTCGGGACTTATATCCTCCTCTTCCCGAGACACTTCATCCCTTGCAGTAATCTCCACAGCAGGACGCTTACGCGAATAGTCGGGAGCCGTTATCCGCAGGTCCCGTGAGATGACAGGAGTGGGAGCTGAGGATCTTTTATTTTTGTCAATTAGCCCCGCCAGGGACCATTGCTTTACTATCTTGGGGATTTTCCTCAAGATATATTTGACCTTATCCTCTATATCCTGAGGATATTTCCAGGGACGTCTGGTATAGTCTACAGCAGAGAAGAGAGGAAATTGATCAATAGACTGATTAACTGAATCTAAAGGAGATTGACGGGATATAAAGAGGAGCTTACCCGACAAGTTAAAGCTTGTGCGGACTCTATGGCTGCTGGAGCTCCCCTCCACACGCTCGTCAAATTCCCAAGATCCAGTCACCAGTAGAGGATCAGAATGCCATCCCTTATGACTATCGGGCAGGCTCTCAACTATCTTCTGATTTTTATTCCGGGCAGCTACCGACCAGAACATATCGGTATCGAAGGAGTCTGGGCATCTCCTCAAAATGTACAGATAATCGATCTCGGAGAGACCAATCTGGTATTTACTCGTAGAGTTGAAATACTCTATCCTATTCATCAGACGCCAGAAATTTCCGTGCATCTGGCCGGGAGCCCGGTCGTAGAACCAGAGGACTTCCCTCACTAAAGGAGTCAGAGGTAGGGTTAACCCGAACTTCAATTGAAGCCGAGTGATACTTATCTCGCCAGGGTTGGTATTTTCCCCATGACGAGAACCGATATTAACAAAAACAGAAGAAGGAATGGCAAATTCTTTTCTCAAACCTACAATATAAGGGTCATTCCCATAAGTTGGGACCCTGACGATGACTTGAGGAATTATTGGTTCCTCCCTATATACATCTACTTCTCTATCCGACGAATCAGAGGATAATTGCTCCTCTACATCAACACTGGTTTCTACTGGTTCTCTGGGAACCATTTCTCCGGTATCTTCAAGAACCCTTTTACCCCTAGCCATTTGAAGAAGAAGATGAAGAAGAAAATGAAAGTATACGAGAGGGGATGGCAGATGAGAGAAAAGTACCGTTACAGTCTGGAAGCAGCGAACAGAGGAGATACAGGTGAAGAACAGCTTGAGCTTGGAGCTTGAAGTATTGCCGAGCACGGACCAGGGCAAAGAAATGAAAGAAAGCGGTGAATAAACCTTTTATAGGCAAAGATCTGGTTATATCAAACCAGCAGTTTGGCTATATCAAATCTCGGGCGCCAAAAATCAAAAGATTGGTTACTCGACGGTTCGGTTACCTATTCCCTCGAGTACTGTACCCATCAATCATTCCATTCGACGACGTACATTGGGCAGCACGTTGCTACGGACACATATCATGAATACAGCAGACAGTAAGCGCAGTATTAAATGCGGAGGAAAGTGATCGATTGGTTATTTCATGATCCAACGGCTAAGAAACAGATATGAAACGTGGATGGCCAAGATCTTTTTCAGAAGATACGACGGTCAGTTATCGATCTTCTCAAAAAGGGGGGCGATGTGGGTGCCGTATTTTCCAGCTAGTCAAAATTGGACACGTATCTCTGGCTTAGCACGTGCGGTTTCAAATACACGACGCGTGTTAGAAGACAGCACGCGAGAGTTAATGCGCTGGAATCATCATCAAGAGCAATAAACTGCCAATCGTGTCGCTCGATTTCCATTACTTGGAAATGCCACGTGTCAGGATTGTTTTATCGACACATGGAAGTGATGCTGACAGAGAATATTAGCGTCTCAACCTTTAATATGTCGGGAAGTATTCAATCTTGCCCGACATATTGATGAGTCTCATCCCACCAAGATCAACTGGATAGACGGGATCTTCTACAATCTCATCCCGGGAAATCAAGGTTCTCTTCCCGGGAAAACTCAAGTATATCATCCCGGGAATTCCAAACATGTCATCCCGGGAACTCATCCTGACAATTCAAGTGTATCATCCCGGGAATTCCAAACATGTCATCCCGGGAACTCATCCTGGCAATTCAAGTGTATCATCCCGGGAATTCCAAACATGTCATCCCGGGAACTCATCTTGGCAACTCAGGTATATCATCCCGGGAACTCCAAATATGTCATCCCGGGAAATCATCATGGCAACTCAAAGTATAGATTCCCGGGAACTCTGAACATCTCATCCCGGGACATCTTCCCCGCACGGTCAAAATTATTGGCTGGATGCATTTTTTCCGACAAGGTCATCAGACTTGCTTGACGGGATCTATTTCAATATCATCCCGTCAAAGCCAGATAATGTCAAATGACTTACGTGGCATGATCTCTTACATACGAGGTAAGTATTCTGAATATCATCGATTTCTTAACTAATGAATATTGGCCACGTGGCAGCTAGTTGAATTATCACGGATTCGACATCACCTTATCTGAACACCTGACACGGAGGATGCCACCTCAGTATTATTTCAGTTATTTCAGGTATAACTGAATCAAGAAAGTCAAAGTTTAAACCGACAGATTCTGTTTTATAACAGAATCTATCTGAGTCATCATTGACTGATAATGACTAGACACGTGGAAGGTGAGTCACGCCAGTTCCAAGGCTATAAATACAAGACCTTTAGAACTGAGAGGGGGATCTTGCTCTCCAGATCCAGATAGCTTAAACTCTGAAATCTTTTACTATTTCCTAAAACCTGTTACATTTCCCAAGCTGACTTGAGCGTCGGAGCCTTGTCAACAGGTACAACCAAATCTCATCTGGAGATCATCCTATCCTTCGCAGAGGAGAAAGCAGTTTCATCCTGGAGCATCAGAGTCGTCCGATCATCACCACAATCCGAATCGTCTGACCTCAAAGATTGTGTGGGTTAGATCAGATATTTTTCCCCCACATCCACTAATTGGGGAGATTCCCCATAGAAAAGTAGGTTTTTACTTAAAAAAATAAAAAAAAAAAAAAAAAAAAAAAAAAAAAAAATATTTTTCTTATTTTTTTTATTTTCAAAAATCTCCTATTTCCATTAAAGGAAATAGGGAAGCTTTAAAAGGAGAAGGATAGGGGTTCGTTCGAACCCTAATCCCCCTCCAATCTCCTCCATTCTCTCCCCCTATCAATCCCGCACGGATCCCTTCACCCTTAGCCCCATTTTTTCCTTTTCTTCTCCACCTTCTTCTTTTCATCTTCCTCTTTTATTCTCGCCGGAGTTGCAGAACTCCGGCCATCTGCAACTCCATTTTTTTCCCCCGTCTCTCCATCTCCTTTGCCCCAGGCTGATCACCAACACCTTTATAAAACCCAACGGGGGGATCCCACGTGATTGCAACTTCGGTTGCTGCCTACACCGTCTACCACCACCGTTTCACACCGCCTCCCACCGGACTGGTGTGCACGCCCAGCTCGCCCCACCTGCAAGGGCGTCCTCCACTCTTGGATCGCCTTCCTCAGTTGCATCACAGCACCAGCAACTACTGTCACCACTACCACACCTCCAGCCCTCCACATTCAACGCCGGTCGAAACCTGCAATTCCGGCGAACTTGATCGCCGGACTGGTTCTTTTTTTTTCCAAAGCTGCCACCATCTCAGCCGTCAACCTCCTGCAACTTGCCATCACCATCCTCACCATCCTCTTCCCCCTCTCGCTAGCAGCCACCACGAAGACTGAAAATAGGATTTTTCCGCGTCGTTGGTTACGGAAACCCTAGAATCAACAATTTTTGTAATTATCCGAATCTTGTTCACTCAAATCCTGCAAAAATCACAGGGTTGTATAGTGGCTCGTGTCGGGTATCGTCCGCACTCGGGGTTAGTGTGCTTAATTCAAAGACATGAAATGACAGATTTTTATCAAGAAAACATGAAGAGGTGAGAATGATGATTGATTTAAAATAATTATTGGCGATTTTTAGAGAGAGAAATTTCCCACAAGTAATTAAGACGAGAATAAATTGAGAATAAGACTGAAAACACAATACTGCAAAATCAATTAAACTTTATTCAATCATAGTGCTTACAAACTATCTTTGTAGAAATTACTAAAAACTTGACTATAAAGCATTAAAATTCTAGAGAGATTTAGAGATAGAAATAAGAACTAGAGAGAGAGAGTGAGAGAGAAGAGGAGTAAACTTAGAGAGAGAAAGATGATGATCAAATCACCTTGAACTTACCAACGTTAGGCCACAAGAATGATGGTGGTGTTTGGTGAATGGTTCGGCCAAGTGGTGGATTAAAAAGGAGGGTAGTTGCTGAGTTGCAGGTTGCACCACCGGTGGAGGAGAGGGAGAGCAAGGTGATGCACGGTCAAACAAGTGTACTGGATGCTGACCATGTTTTGCAGATCTGACAACTATTGAGGGTTTGTGGTGGTGTTTGCCGCCCAAAGAAGGGAGAACCAGCAAGGGGAGGCATGCAGGGAGGCGAGTAGATCAAAGTGGTTGCTGCTTGGACGTTGCTGGAGGTGTTGGCCGTGGATGTACGTGGCCGGTGTTTCAGGTTGCTTCGTGGAGAAGATTTGCAGGTTTCATTTGAACGCCCAGAACTTGGAGAGGAACAGCTTGGCTGGAGTTGCAGATTGCAGCCTTGGAAATGGTTTGCAGGTGTGCTGGCCGTTTGGGGAAGGGAGAGCCAAGATGTTTGAGCACCTGAGTTGTAGGCGTTACCAGTGGATGAAGGGACCAGCAGGATAAAGATAGCTTGCCGGCGATGTAGCAATAGCAGGTTGTGGAGGCAGGTTGCAGGCGGACCTGCAACTCAAGAGTTGCAGGTCGTGGTGGATCTTTGGAGGCGGCAGATAGGAGGTGGCAGCAAGGAGAGGGGCGCAAGGAGCACTGACGGCCGGAGTTGCAGGTCTGCAACTCCGGCGTAAAAAAAAATGGTAATGAAAAACGAAAACGAAAACGAAAAAAAAGAAAAAGAAGAAGAAGAAGAAGAAGAAGAAGAAGAAGAAGAAGGAGACTGATGCCGTGGAGGAGCACTGACGGCCGGAGTTGCAGGCAACTCCGGCGAAGAAGAAGAAGAAGATGAAGAAAATGAGAAAGAGAAAAGAAGAAAAAGAAGAAGAATGGGGCCAAGGGTGAATGCGGGATTGATAGGGGGAGAGAAAGGAGAAGATTTGAGGGGGATTAGGGTTCGAACGAACCCTTCTCCCTCCTCTTATAAAGCTCCCTATTTCCATTAATGGAAATAGGGTATTTTTTAAATAAAAAAAAATATTTTTAATTTTTTTTTTTTTTTTTTTTTTTTTTTTTTTTTTTTTATAAGTAAAATGCTACTTTTCTATGGGGAATCTCCCCAATTAGTGGACCCCCCATTTAATTAAAATTATTTTTGAAATTCGCGGGGTCCACTAACTGGTCGGACAACGGGTCGATGCTGATGGGCCCGGCTACTGGCCCACATGGACTGATGATGTCCATCGTCTCACAAGTTGATGTGACAGGCATTCTGAAGGCGATCGGATGGATGGTGACTTGATTGGGACCCAGATTGGTAGATCGACGGATCTAGAGAGATCCAACGGTCCGATTGAAGATCCAACGGTCCGATGGAAGATCCAACGGTCAGAAAGCTAAGGGAGATGAGATAGAGCCGAAGGGTAGGAGTTCTGGGGTTAAGTCAGTAGATTCGAGGATCGAGAGATGAAGAGAGAGAGAATAAGAAGAAATGAGAGAAAAAGTATCAAAAAAAATGGAAAAAAGCACTGGCGGAGGGTCTGGAACCCTGGTCTTCACTGTGACATCCTCACGCTTCTCCAGTAGAGTCGACCATCATTCTTTGCTGACTCATGTGGCTTTAAACGCTTTGGTCCGTCTCTTGGTCATTGGCTCTCCTACTCTCTTCGTTCTTTGGGCCGGCTTTTTGGTCCTCTTATTCAGCCCATATTTGGCCCATATCTTCTAGTCATAGCATGTGGGCTTTTTAAGCTTTGATAATGGGCTTTCATGATCGATTTGGGCCCACAAGTCTTGAGAATCGTCCCATCGGGGTTTCCTGCGACAGAAGAAGCGCGTAATGAGACTTTATCAGAACGGCTTAATATCTAGACTTCCAAAAATGTGTTTAATGCATGCAAATATACCATTTCGTCCAGAAAAGTGTGTTTTACGCAATGAGATAGACTCTTACGTAGAAAAGTGGATAATTAGAGCAGTTTTACGTAGGAGAGTGCGATAATGCTAACAGGATAAGTGCTTAAAATAAGCACTTTTGAGCGAATATCAAAGACCACTCTCTTCACTGTTTTGGAGAGTTGTAGCCGCCCATTTCTGCCACCCTCTCCAAAGAGAAAAAAAAAAAAGAAAAGAAAGAGGAGAAGAAGAGGAGGAAAGGAGGGATGCCTACCTGCTGGTCACCATCATCAACCGGCAACTCCTCCATGTGACCAGCACCACCGCCTTAACACCGCAGGCTACACCTCATCACGGCAGATCTACGATCATCCTTTTCCCAAGACGTTCGGGTTACTCTCCTCAATACTGTGATCTCCACGGTTAGGCATATTGCCGGTCTTCTACCTTGCACAGGCCTACAACCACTCCGGTGCACCACCACGTCCAGCATCTACTCTATCGCATGGTGGGTGTTCTTCATGGTTGGACCACTTTCTTCCAAGTTGATGCGTGTTGCACTACCTGCAATACCAACAACTTCATCTTTGCTGCCCCATGGCTTGACTGTGCACCCGATCTTTGGAAAGTCCAAGGTATTGCTTCTCTCTCTCTAGTCTCTTCTCTCTCTCTAAAAATTCATACTCTCTCTCCTCTTATTCTCTTCCTCTCTCTAGTTCTTACGGCTTTATAGTTTAATCCTTTTAGTTCTTTTTATGTTTAGTTCGCAATTTTGATTGAGAATATTGTAAGAAAGTTATTATTTCAATAAATTCTAGTATTACTTCATTGTGTTAGTTATTTTCTTTTTAATCTTATGGCAATTTCTCTCTCTAGAAATCACTAAGCATGTTTTAAATCCATCACCATTCTCACCTCTCCATGTTTTCTTGATAAAAATCCGTCATTTCATGTCTTTGAATTACGCACACTAACCCCGAGTGCGGATCGACATCCGACACGAATCCCTATACAATATCGCATATTTTGCAGGATTAAAACTCGGATCAAATTACAAATCTTGTTGAGATTAGGGTTTCCGTAACCAACGACGCGGAAAAATCCTACTTTCAATAACGCTAAAAGGATAATTGCTTAAAATAAGCACTTTTGAGCGAATATCACTTCTCCACCCCACGTCCCTCTCTTCCCATTCACTCCACGCCCCCTCTCCAATATCTAATCACAACCACCATCCTCCATAGGAGTAGCTGTGCACCCCTCTCCTTGCTGGTTGCTGGTGTGCACATACGCAACTACCAGCAACCCTTCAACCGGTGGTGATCTTCAAACAACTCACTCCATCCCCTTCTTTTCGGGCGGCTCGTTCTCTCACCCATTGGCAGCCTACGACCTGTCTCTCAAACCTGTGTGTGTTGGATGGCCTGCAACACCAGTGGTTGGTCAAATCTTCTCCTGATTGGATCGCCGTTCTCACAGCACCAACGCCTCCTCACCACCGTTTTCGTCAAGACGACCTGCAACTTCCCAAGTTGTAGGTCTGCGCTTCATCTTGCGCCGGCGCATCCTCCATCTATCTTGCCGTGTGCACCCCCTCCAAGATCACTTCACTGCTCACCCCTCCATGATGTACGCCGACAACAACCACCATACCACCTGCGACTTGCAACTTGCATCCTGAACCAGCCACCACCTAAACTCCGGCGGACCACCTTCTTCCACTACCGCAGCCCACCATTGTTTTTCCCTTTGGTAGCGCCTTCAACATACATTCTCCTTCATCAGTAGGCTGGGCTGCAACTCTATCAATAGTTGCTGCCCCTCCCCAGCATTCCGATAAGATTCAGTGGTAATTCTCCTCTTTCTCTCTACTTTCTCTCTCTTTTCTCTCTTTAGGGTTCTATATTTCTTACTTTCTCTCTCCTCCCTTAGTTTCTCTCTCTAGTTCTCTCTAGCTTTCTCTCTCCTTCATCTCTTTCTCTCTCTAAAAATCTCATTCTCTCCATTTTTCTCTCTCATCTATTTTAATATTTTTTTATTACTTTTTAGTTGATTAATTATTTTATCATAATTTAAGATTCATTTAAGCATTGTAATGGATTTTGAAGTTATAAAAGTTCTTCGGAGTTATTTGCATATTTCATCTCTTTTTCATTAATATTGTAGTTTATGGTTTGCAACAATCAACTCAAAAGAATGTTTTTAATCCCTAACTCTCCACCACTCTCACCTCTCCATAATTCTGATAAAAAATTATCATTTTATATTCTTGGTTGCATGAACTAACCCCGAGTGTGGATCGACATCCGACATGAGCCACTGTACAACCTTGTGATTTTTGCAGAATTTGAGTGAACAAGAATCGAATTATTACAAATTGTGTAGGAATTAGGGTTTTCGATCCGATGACACTGAAAAACCCTACTTTCAGAGATGAAGGAATTTTTCTGGGTTATTCCACAAATAGTAGAGCTTATTGGGTTCTTAATCAAAGAACCAAAACTATCATGGAGTCTATTAATGTACTTATTGATGATTTAAATATTTAAGAAAATTCCTTATAGGATGAAAACAGTGATGATATCTGTCAGAGTATTGATGATATTCATGTTACTTCTCTTTCTAGTGATTCTCATGCTGATAAATCTCTTCTCTTGTGGGTTAAGAAAAATCATCCTAGTGTTGATATCATTGGTGGGGTAGGAAGTAGAGTTCAAACTAGAAGACAGATTGAAAATGTTGTTAACTTTATGTGCTATACTTCTCAGATTGAACCAAAAAATATTTCTGAAGCTCTTACTGATGAAAATTGGATTAGTGCCATGCAGGAGGAACTAAGTCAATTTACTCTAATGATGTTTGGTATTTAGTAGCCAGACCTAAAGATACTAATGTTATTGGCACTAAATGGACTTTCAAAAATAAATCAGATGAGAATGGAACTGTTGTTAGAAACAAAGCCAGACTTGTAGCTCAAGGCTATACTCAAATTGAAGGCATTGATTTTAATGAAACTTTTGCTCCTGTTACTAGATTGGAATCCATTCGTATATTGCTTGCTGTTGCTTGTCATCTTAAATTTAAACTTTTTCAGATGGATGTCAAGAGTGCCTTCTTGAATGGTGTTCTTCAAGAATAAGTTTATGTGGAACAACCCAAAGGGTTTGAGGATCCAAAATTTTCTAATCAAGTTTATCGCCTAAAAAAGGCCTTGAGTGGCTTAAAACAAATTCTCAGGGCTTGGTATGAGAGATTGACCACTTTTCTGCTTCATCAAGGTTTCATCAGAGGAGAAGTGGACAAGACCTTATTTGTTAAAACTATTTAGGGAATTTATGTGATTGCTCAAATTTATGTTGATGATATTGTATTTGGGTCCACATCTGTTGATCATGCTCACATGTTTTCAGAACAAATGAAAAAAGAATTCGAAATGAGTATGGTTGGTGAACTGAGTTATTTTCTGAGTCTTCAAGTTAAATAGTTGGATGATGGAATTTTTATTTCTCAATCCAAATATAGTAAAGACCTAGCTAAGAAATTTGGTATGGAATCAGCTAAACATCATCGTACTCCTATAAGTACTATTATAAAGCTGAGTAAAGACATTGAAGGAAATGATGTTGATCAAACTCTGTATAGAAGCATGATTAGAAGCTTACAATATCTCACTGCTAGTCATCCTAATATTTCCTTCAGTGTGGGTGCATGTGCTAGATTTCAAGCTAATTCCAAAGAATTTCATATTCTTGCAGTCAAACGTATTGAAACTCGGATTTTTTCGCGTCGTTGGTTACGAAAACCCTAACTTCAACAATATTTGTAATTATCCGAGACTTTTAACCTGTAAAATATGAACTTTTGTATAGGGATTCGTGTCGGATGTCGATCCGCACTCGGGATTAGTCGGATTAGCGCAAATAAGAACAAAAACTGACGGATCATCACAAGAAATAATAGATAAAAAGAAACTTCATCATTCAGGGATCAAATGTTTATTACAATGCTTGAATCGAAAATAACATATAATAAGATAAACTAAAAAGCAATTTTAAAGAAGAAAATTCTAGAGAGAGTTAGAGAGAGAAAATGAAGTGAGGGAGTATTTCTAGAGAGAGAGAACTATCAAGAAGGCTATTCTAGAGAGAGAAACTATGTAGCGAAGAGAGAAATAGATAGAGAAATCTAGAGAGAGAACTACCCTAGAGAGAGAGAATGTTAGAGAGAAAGTGAGAAAAACTAAAAAGAGGTAGAGATAGAAAGTGGAAGGAGAAAGAGATTTAGAGAGAATTAGAGAAGGATAGAGATGCCTAACCTAGAGAGAGAAAGTAGAAAGAGGAAGAAATGCTTACCATGATTCTTGAAAGGGATTTGAGGGAGAGGTTGCTGGCCTTCGGGGCATGGAGATGGTGGTTCATTGGCTGGAGAGAGAATGTTGGCTGGCGGCTAGAGATTGGTACGGCGTGCGTCCAGTGGTGCAAGGCTTTCTTCAACGTTGATGTTCGGTGCGACAAAGGTTGGCTGGCGGTGAAGGAGATGGAGTGCAGCAGGTTCGTGGTTGCACAGTGGTGAACCATGAAACATTCAGATTTGGAGGTGTGGATAGAAGGTTGCTGTATGCTACAACGTGGAGGCGCTGTGGTTTGGCGGTGAAGAAGGAGGAAACGAGAAGTTCGTGTAGCACCGTTTGGAGAGGGAATGGAGAGAGAGAGATAGGGATGGAACGATGGAGCACCTTGTGCTCACCGTGGAGACAGCAGGTGGTGGCGATCTGGAACAGCAGGTAAGGACGTCCCCTCCTCCTTCTTTCTTTCTTCTCTTTTATTCTTTTTTTTTTTTGTTGGTTTGGGCGGAACGGTGTTGTAATGGCACTCCGTTCTTGCTGGTTCGCCCAGCAAGAACAATGGTGGATGGATGGGATGTATGCAGGGAGTATGGGAGAGGGACGGTGGCTGTGGAGAGAGTTGAAGAGCTCGCCGGAGAAGACGAACCAGTCCGGCGAGCTGGTGTGAAAGGAATTGAAAGTCTGCAACTCCTCTGATGATGGAGTTGCAGATGGTGTAGGGATGATGATGGAGGAGCGGTGGAGTCAAAATCGTGGAGGAGAAGTGAAAGAATAGCAACGTGGTTGCTGGTTGGTGGTGGAGGCCGGAGTTGCAGCAGCAACTCCGGTATGAACGTTAAAAGAAGAAGAAGAAAACGCAGCAGAAGACGAAGAGGAAAAAGAAGAAAACGAAGAGGAAGAAAAGGAAAACGAAGAGGAAGAAGAAGAATATAAGGAGAGGGGGAGGACCCTCACCAGCTCGCTGTGGTGAGGACGGTGGTGGCGACGACGACCGCCGGCCGGAGTTGCAGACCAGCAACTCCGGCAACAGAAAAAGAAAACGAAGAAGAAGAAGAGGAGGAGGAAGAGAAGAAGAAGAAGAAGAAGAAGAAGAAGAAGAAGAAGAAGAAGAAGAAGAAGAAAGAAAAAGGAAAAAGAAGAAAGAGAAATGGAAGAGAGGAAGAAGGCGCACCCATTCACCGGAGGAATCCGCCGGAAGAGAGAAGAGGGCCACGGGAGGAAGAAAGAAGAGGGAAAGAGGGAGAAAAAGGAAAGGAGAAGAGGGGAGAGGGATTAGGGTTCGAACGAACCCCTATCCTTCTCCTTTTAAAGCTTCCCTAATTGGGGAATCTCCCCAATTAGTGGACCCCCCATTTAATTAAAATTATTTTGAAATTCGCGGGGTCCACTAACTGGTCGGACAGCGGGTCGATGAAGATGGGCCGGCTATTGGCCCGTATGGATTGATGATGTCCATAATCTCACAAGATGATGTGACAGACAGTTTGATGGCGATCGGATGGATGGTGACTTGATTGGGGCTCAGATTGGTAGATCGACAGATCTAGAGAGATCCAACGGTCCGATTGAAGATCCAACGGTCCGATGGAAGATCCAATGGTCAGAAAGCTAAGGGAGATGAGATAGAGCCGATGGATAGGAGTTCTGCGGTTAGGTCAGTAGATTCGAGGATCTAGAGATGAAGAGAGAGAGAGAATAAGAAGATATGAGAGAAAAAGTATCAAAAAAATGGAAAAAAGCACTGGCGGAGGGTCTGGAACCCTGGTCTTCACTGTGACCATCCTCACGCTTCTCCAGTAGAGTCAACTATCATTCTTTGCTGACTCATGTGGCTTTAAACGCTTTGGTCCGTCTCTTGGTCATTGGCTCTCCTGCTCTCTTCGTTCTTTGGGCCGGCATTTTGGTCCTCTTATTCAGCCCATATTTGGCCCATATCTTCTAGTCATATCATGTGGGCTCTTTAAGCTTTGATAATGGGCTTTCATGATCGATTTGGGCCCACAAGTCTCGAGAATCGTCCCATCGGGGTTTCCTGCGACAGAAGAAGCGCGTAATGAGACTTTATCAGAACGACTTAATATTTAGACTTCCAAAAATATGTTTAATGCATGCAAATATACCATTTCGTCCAGAAAAATGTGTTCTACGCAACAGAAGAGACTCTTACGTAGAAAAGTAGGTAAATAGAGTATTTTACGTAGGAGAATGCAATAACGCTAAAAGGATAATTGCTTAAAATAAGCACTTTTGAGCGAATATCACGTATCATCAGGTATGTTAGTGGAACTGTAGGATATGGTCTCTGGTATTCATTTGATACTATTGCAGAGCTTGCAGGTTATTCTGATGCTGACTGAGTTAGAAATGTTGATGATAGAAAAAGCACCAGTGGTGGGTGTTTTTATGTTGGTAACAACCTAGTTAGTTGGCAAAGCAAGAAATAGAATTGTATTTCTTTATCTACTACTGAAGCCGAGTATATTGCAGCTGGGAGCTATTGTACTCAACTGTTATAGATGAAGTAGATGTTAACATATTATGGGATCAATCAAGGATTGATGACTATCTATTGTGATAATACGAGTGCTATAAATATATCGAAAAACCCTGTGCAACATTCTAGAACTAAGCATATTGACATTCGTCATCATTTTATTGGAGATCTTGCTGAAGAAAAAATTATCACCTTGGAGCATGTCGCAACAAAAAATCAATTAGCGGATATCTTTACAAAACATCTTGATGTCGTTAGATTTAACTTTCTTCGAAAATCTATCGGTATTAGTTTGATTGATTGATCTTGTATTTTGTGTTTTTTCTTTGCTTTCATAATAATCTGGTTGATTAGAATTGATTTTGAATGATCTAAATTTAGACTTGACATAGGTTCTATCAAGATCATATCATGATGATATATATATTCCAATGTTTGTAATGATTAGTCCATTATACCTTGTCTCTATCAGTGGTTAAAATTATATCTTGCAAACATATGTTTCACACACTACACACTGACTGATTTTTCTTTAGGAATAGATATGATTTCAGTATTATTTCTAACTCTTATTTCAGGAATAAGGAATAAACCTCTACTAGATATGACTTCAAATTAGTAGTGTTCCTGCCTTCAGTTGATTTCGAAACTACACTATAGTCGAATGTTGGCTTCCCAATGAGAGTTATTATTCTAAGGAAATAGCTACCTCCACAAAAATTAGAGTGAAAGCCATCTGTATGGCCCTGTTTGAAATTGAAATCTGATTCTAATTGCTGCAGAAAAAGGCGACCTACATGGAGAGTGAGAGCTACTTATATTCATAGTAAATAAAAAGGGTGTAAAAGATAGCCAACTTGCTAGAAAAATTCTTATCCATCAGCAAATACCCGTATACATAAGTGTATGTGAGAACCCTTAATAGTTCTAATAAGGATTTTATATCTGGATACAGGATACCTTCGGGATTTCTAAAATTTGATTTCTGGAATATTACTGAAATTACTTATCTTATCTTGTGTCGATTCTGATGTCAACACGCTATCTACTACTGGTTCTCAAGAGCAATGATTTTATTACTTTAATTGACTTAGTATTTTTGGACTAACTAACTGAAAGTAGGATTTTTTTGCGTCGTTGATTACAGAAACCCTAACTTCAACACATTTGTAATTTATCCGAGACTTTTGACCTGTAAAATTAGCAGTTTCACACAGTAGAAAGTCGGAGTCGAATCCGCACTCATAATTAATTGGGTTAGCGCAATAAGGAACATAAAATAATAGAATTTTGTCAAACTCGAATCAAAATAAACTTTATTTCTTGAATTCAATTGTAACTTACAATTCAAACATGAGATAATTAATCTAGAAAGCAATACAAAAGAGAAACTAAGCTAGAGAGAGAAAGAAAGAGCTTAAAGAGAGAAAATAAGGAAAGATTTTATAGAGAGAAGTAAAGAAGGAAAAGAAGAGAGAGAAAGAAGAAACCTAGAGATATCTAGAGAGAAAATGGTAGAGAGAGAAAGTAGGAGTAAAGAATAATTAGAAAGAGAAAGTTCTAAATCCTAGAGAGAAAAAAGAGTGGTGGAGAGAAAAGAGAGGAAATTACCTCAAAAACCTACCTTGATCGGTCATGAAGTCGGAGAATGACGAAGAAGGAGTGAATGCAAGTTGAATCCGACGTGAAGGAGGTGGTGATAGTGTCTTGTGGTGGTCGTTTGCTGGCTGGATTTCATGGTGACCGGAGTTTCAAACCTTGTAGCCCGCAAGAAAGAAACCGTGGTGGTGTTTGCCGCCCAAAAAAGGGAGAACCAGTAGGTTCTGGTTCGGTAAGGCTGCAAGTTGAGAGTTGCATACCTGCCGGAGTGAAAAGAGGTTTTCGGAGTTGCAGGCTAGGACGTGGTTCTTGTTGTATTGATTGATTCAACACCGGTAACAACCCATTGTTGGTGACGGCACGAAACAGGAGAAAGGTGATTGCAACGATGGGGTGTTGCAGGGTGTGCAACACACGTTGCCGCTGGTTTGACCAGCAAACAAAGACAGTGAAGAAGAAACGTTGCAGGTGGCAGAGTTGCAAACCTGCAACTCCAACGATAGAAAAAGAAGAAGAAAGAGAAGAAGGAGAAGGGGGAGACAGGATTGAGAGAGGAGTTTACCGTGAAGATTTGCAGGTGCTCAGACACCTAAGAAGATGACGGCGGTTCAAGGGGAGGGGATGAACAGCACCGGTGTTCACCGGAGTTGCAGCAACAGTGGTGCAACATTCCAAGGGGTTAGCAGGTGAGAAGAAGACTAGAAAACATGGGGAAATATCCATGTTTTCTTTGGGGAGAAAATAGGGTAGAGTTTTCGGTGGTGGTAATGACGGTCTGCTCTCTTACAGACCGCTACTTCGCATTAATGAAGACTAGTTGTAGGCGGCCGGAGTTGCAAGTCTGCAACTCCGACAAGGAAGAAAAGAAGAAGAAGAAGAAGAAGAGAAAGAAGAAGAAGGGAAAGAAGGAGTAAAAGAAAAAGAAGAAGAAGAAGAGAAAGAGGCGCACCTGTAGGTAGACGTCGGAAAAGAGGGTGACAGTGCAAAGTGCAGCGCCGGAGCTTGCCGGTTTTGATGGTGGGAAGGTGCTGGGGCAGTGCTCAGTGGAGGTAACGGCTTGCAGAAGGAGAGGGAACCTGCAAGGAGAAGATTAAGAAGAAGAAGATGGTGGCAGCGCTCCACCAGCTCGCCGGAGGAACCCGCCGGAAGAGAAGAGGAAGAGGAAGGAAGAAGAGAAGTGTAATACCCTGAACTTTTGTTCTAGGGTATTATGGTAAATTCACGTAAGAATGAAAACTTGAAACTTTTTCAGACTCTTATTATTGTTTTTATTATTTAATATCATGTTTGAGTATGTGTATTTAATTTGGTTTCATTCTGACAACTTTGAAAACCTGTTATTTTTGAAACTCACTCTTTATGGCTAAATTTCTTACTAAAAATAATGAACCATAACTTGCAGGGGACTTTTTCTTTCCCCAGCTAACAATCCAGAACTTTTATAAAAATATTATTTTATGGGCTCGAGACACCAAAAACATTCCTATTTTATCCTTACCAACTTACCTATGAAATTTGAAACCTTTTTTGAGACATGAAAACCCTAATGGGAGACTTCGAGAGATTTTGACAAAAATAGTATTTTCATAATTTTTGAACTGACCTACAATTCTTATATTTTCAAAAATAATATTTAATTATATTTTATTTATTTAATAGGAGTGTAGGACCCACGAATCACTTTTGGGTCATTCCGATGTCATTTGACACTTTTTTGGTGCTTTGAATATTTTTTTATGATTTTTATGTATTTAGACTACTTTTATGTGATTTGTGTGTGTGACATGTGTCAATACCTTATTGTATGAACTTTTAAATTATATAATATAGTTTAATTGAATTAATTTATGATTATTTGTGTTATAATTGTTGGGTGGGTCCGTATGGCCAATCTAGAAGCCTTTTGGGCTTAATAATATTATTAAATGAAGCCTAGTTGTCAATATGGACCTTGGCCCATTTCTAACCTATTAGTAGTGTAAAATATAAGTTTTTGAGGGTTGAAAAAGTTAACCCTATGAGAGTTACGAAAATTACTTAACCCTAATCCTTATGAGACCTATTCCTTCCCTAAACCTATTTATGAAAATTCTAAAGTTTTAGAAGCTTTCACAAACCCAACTCCATTGAAGAATAGAGAAAGCTCCATTAAACCTTCATCCGGGCACCTATCGCACTCGAGCAAGAAGGGAGAATTGACGGGGACTCTGAATGGACGAACATACCCCGAGGAGAGGAAGATCCGACGACTTTCAAATTTGAAGAAACTTTTGATTTTCATTAAAGTTCAAGAAACTTTGAGGTAAGTGTGTTTGATCCATCCTATACTTGTTTTTCTTCAAGATTTTATTTCTCTTTCATTAGATAATGGTTGATACTCATTATAAATTAATTTCAACAATATTTACTTTATTCTTATTGGGTTGATCTCTATTTTGGGCCACCATGATAGGTTTGGCCATTGTTTCTTTTATACCTATAAAAGATGACTATGTTCTTTATCATATTCATTGTATTTTTATAATTTAAATATTTTTATAATTATTTTTTCTAAATACCTCTATGAATCTATTTTCCAAAACTATTTAGTTTGTATTTTTCTAATTTGTATTGATTAAGTTATGATTTTTCTAAGTTGTTGGACTTTAACAAAAAAAAAAAACCCAGAATTCTAGATTTTACATGGTCCACTGCACTTGGGATTTCGATCTATATTTTTAATCTAAATATTTTTTTAATTATTTTTCTTAGATACCTCTATCAATCTAGTTTCTAGATACTTTAAGCTTATATTTTTTTTAATTTGTATTGATTAAGTTATGATTTTTTTAAGTTGTTGGACTTTACAAAAAAAACTAGAATTCTAGATTTTGTATGGTCCATTTCACTTGGGATTTCGATCTATATTTTTAACCTAAATATTTTTGTAATTATTTTTCATAGATACTTCTATCAATATAGTTTCTAAAACCTTTAAGTTTGTATTTTTTTGATTTGTATTGATTAAGTTATGATTTTTCTAAGTTGTTGGACTTTACAAAAAAAATTAGAATTCTAGATTTTATACTGTCCACTTCACTTGGAATTTCAATCTATATTTTTAATCTAAATATTTTTCTAATTATTTTTCATAGATACCTCTGTTAATCTAGTTTCTAGAACCTTTAAGTTTGTATTTTTCTGATTTGTATTGATTAAGTTATGACTTTTCAAATGTGGGGGACTTTTCTCTAAAACCCAAAATTTTAGATTCTGTCCGGCCCATTTTATTAGGGGTTTCGACCTATATTTTGAATCTGAATGTTTTTCTATTTATTTTTTCCAAAGACCTCTGTGAATCTAGTTTTTAAATCCATTAAGTTTGTATTTTTCTAATTTATATTTATTTAGTTACGATTTTTGTAAGAAACTATATTTTCTGTGAACTACCTATTTCTTAGATTTTAGACGATTAATGGCTTTGGGAACCCTTAGTAGTTCGGTCATGATTTATTGACTATTAAACCTAGATGGTTGATATTCGCTCAAAAGTGCTTATTTTAAGCACTTATCCTGTTAGCGTTATCGCACTCTCCTACGTAAAACTGCTCTAATTATCCACTTTTCTACGTAAGAGTCTATCTCATTGCGTAAAACACACTTTTCTGGACGAAATGGTATATTTGCATGCATTAAACACATTTTCGGAAGTCTAAATATTAAGCCGTTCTGATAAAGTCTCATTACGCGCTTTTTCTGTCGCAGGAAACCCCGATGGGACGATTTTCGAGACTTGTGGGCCCAAATCGATCATGAAAGCCCATTATCAACGCTTAACAAGCCCACATGCTATAACTAGAAGATATGGGCCAAATATGGGCTGAATAAGAGGACCAAAAAGCCGGCCCAAAGAACGAAGAGAGTAGGAGAGCCAATGACCAAGAGACGGACCAAAGCGTTTAAAGCCACATGAGTCAGCAAAGAATGATGGTCGACTCTACTGGAGAAGCGTGAGGATGGTCACAGTGAAGACCAGGGTTCCAGACCCTCCGCCAGTGCTTTTTTCCATTTTTTTGATACTTTTTCTCTCATCTCTCCTTATTCTCTCTCTCTCTTCATCTCTCGATCCTCGAATCTACTGACCTAACCCCAGAACTCCTGCCTATCAGCTCTATCTCATCTCCCTTAGCTTTCTGACCGTTGGATTTTCCATCGGACCGTTGGATCTTCAATCGGACCGTTGGATCTCTCTAGATCCGTCGATCTACCAATCTGGGTCCCAATCAAGTCACCATCCATCCGATCGCCTTCAGAATGCCTGTCACATCATCTTGTGAGACGATGGACATCATCAGTCCATGTGGGCCAGTAGCCGGGCCCATCAGCATCGACCCGCTGTCCGACCAGTTAGTGGACCCCGCGAATTTCAAAAATAATTTTAATTAAATGGGGGGTCCACTAATTGGGGAGATTCCCCATATTAAAGTAGGTTTTTACTTAAAAAAAAAAAAAAAAAAAAAAAAAAATATTTTTCGTATTTTTTTATTTTAAAAAATACCCTATTTCCATTAAAGGAAATAGGGAGCTTTAAAAGGAGAAGGATGGGGGTTCATTCGAACCCTAATCCCCCCCCTTTCTCTTCCATTCTCTCCCCCTATCAATCCCGCACAGATCTCTTCTCCTTCTGGCCCCATCTTCCCTTCTTCTTAATTTTTTTTTTCTTCTTCTTCCTCCTCATCTTCGCCGGAGTTGCAGGCAGCAACTCCGGCCATCAAGGTCTTCCTCCTCCTCCTCCTCTTCTTCTTCTTCTTCTTCTTCTTCTTCTTCTTCTTCTTCTTCTTCTTCTTCTTCTTGCTGCCCGGACAGCAACACCAGAACCGTGCTGCCTCCTCCTCTATCACCGTCTTCTTCATCAAGTTATCGCCGGAGTTGCAGGTCTGCAACTCCGGCCATCTCCCCTTCTTCTTCTCTATTTCCTTCTCCTCTTTCTCCCTCGTCTGCCTGCACTTAAGGCATTCCTGAAACCGTGCATCAGATCGCAGCCATCACCCCATCCACGAGTTGCAACCAGCAACGCCCCTCCACCACCGTCTTCTCCTTCCTCCTTACAACGCCTCACCTTCCCTTGGAACGGCGGTGACTGTTCTTCCAACAGCCACCATCGTTTCCATCTCTTCTCTTTTGATGGATCTGGATCATCTTCTCCATTGGAAAAGGAGGAAGACGTCCACTATTGCTGGCTTACAAACAGATCTCGATCGGTTGATGATCTCTCCACTCTCTCCTTCACGCACAGCTGCCCTCAACTTGCGTTCTACATCCAGCCACTTGTAGCCACCGTCTCATGCGCCACAGCCATCGTTTCATGCACCACAGCCGTTAGCTTCCATCCCTACGCCTGTTCCACCGCTCAAAACAGTCATCTCTCCACCGTCCTCACCTTTGCACACCACGGTGATCTTCATACCGTGGAGCACATCAGCAACCACAAACGTTGCTGCCTCCTCCGCCATCTCACAGGAAGAACCTCACCATCACGATCTCTCACAGGAGATTGGCTGCCTCTACGTGCATCAAGTGAGTCCAAGTCAGTTGCAGCAACGTGCTGCTACCCTCAACGCCTCCACTAGCCTACCTCCACGCATCCATCACCGGAATCCACCATCTTCTCACTGTTCTGGTATACCAACCAGCAACACCAGTCACCCTCACCTTGATGCCTCCATCTTTCTGCAACTCACATGCAACTCAGCTTGCACAACGGCCATCACCCACCGTAAGATCACGAGGTAACCCTATCTCTCTAGGTTTCTCTCTCTAAAGCCCTCTATCTCTCTCTAAGTCATTTTAGGTCTTCTCTCACTTTCTCTCTCTAGACCTTCTCTCACTATTTCTTTCTCTCTCTATTCCTTTACGAATGCTTTATAGATTAGCTTTCTTCTTGGCATATTTATTTCAGAAGTTATGTAATTGACAATTTTATTAGATTAATGGATGATTTCAATGTTGGTTATTATGATTTTGCTATTTCGCATTAGTTAGGTTATTAATTTCATTGCTCTCTCTCTAAATCAAAGCATATTTTAATCCGATCTATCCACCACTCTCACCCCACCATCATTCGCATCAATTTCTATGGAAAAATCTGTCATTTTATGTTCTTATTTGCGCTAATCCGACTAATCCCGAGTGCGGATCGACATCCGACACGAGCCACTGTGCAAAATTGCTCATTTTACAGGTTAAAAGTCTCGGATAAATTAAAAATGTGTTGAAGTTAGGGTTTCCGTAACCAACGACGCGGAAAAATCCTACTTTCAAATGGTATTTTCCGCGTCGTTGGTTACGGAAACCCTAACTTCAACACATTTTTAATTTATCCGAGACATTTAACCTGTAAAATGAGCAGTTTTGCATAGTGGCTCGTGTCGGATGTCGATCCGCACTCGGGGTTAGTTTGTGCAAGCAGTGAACATGAAATGATGAAATTTTCTCAGAAATTGTCACTAAGAAGGATGGAGTGGTGAGGATGATGATCACGAAGAGATTGCTAAATACACATCATTCTCATCAAATCAACCTTATTCATTAAATTCAAAGTCTTACAATTAAGCAATCCAGTACACTTATTGAAATTTTAAATCTACTTCAAAATAAACTAAAACCTTTGGATCTAGAGAGGGAAAGAGAGGAGAGAGAGAGAAAGGGAGAAAGTCCTAGAGAGAGAAAAGGAGAAAAGAGGAAGAAACTCACCTTAAGACTGACCATTAGATCGAGATCGACCATTGGATTTGCCTCGAGATGAATCGGTGGATCGGTTGTTGACCGAGTTTGGTCAGCAAAGTGTTGGGTGCATGATGGAGATAAAACTCCACATTGCAAGAGGAGCAGCAAGTCGATGGAGTGGATGGAGAGGAGCCCACCAAAGAGTCAAGTTCATCACGTTGGTGGAGAGAGACTGATGTGCACCAGTCCACAACGTGAAGGGAGGAAGAGGCGCACCATTATTGACTTGCAAGCTGGTGTTGCAAGGTTCAACACCGAAAAACCTTTTGCTGGTGGCGGTATTGTTTGGGGTAGCCGGCAGTGGAGCTTTGGGAACTTACCTGAGTGGAGAACGGTGCAGCTTCATGATGGAGGAGAAGGGTGGTGGTAGCCGGTCCAGCAATGGAGGACGATCCTCCTCCTTCTTCCTCTTCTTTTCTTTTGTTTTTCTGTTTTTATTTTTTTTTATATTTTTTTTTGGCAGAATGGTGAGGATAGCTGGAGAAAGGGAGAAGCTGGTTGAGAGGGGAAGAAGCGTGGAAGAGATGTGAACGGCTACCGGAGAGAGGAGAGGGGCGGTTTGGGTTTAAAAATATTAGAAAGTGAGGGACGTGGGAGCCTCTAACGGCTTACAGTTTTATGGGTGCTCGTGGGAGAGAATTCTAAAAACGGAGAGGAGATGATCGGGGCGTGGAGATGGAAGAGAACGTGGGAGACAGAGGTGATGGTGGCGCTGGTTTCACTGGCGAACCAGTGGCGCAAGAGGAGCAAGGGGCTTTGTTGTTGCTGTCACCCCGAAGAGGATCTTGAAGACACCTCACCTGTTCTCCGGAGAAGAAGAAAGAGTCCGGTGAGGACGATTACGGCAAGCAGTGGAGATGGAAGAGAGATGGATGTTGCTGGCCGGAGTTGCAGGCTGCAACTCCGGTTATAGAGATGAAGAAGACGGTGGTTGCAGGCGGAGGAAATGGTGCTGCACGCAGCAGCAAGGGGAATGGATGAAGAAGAAGAAGAAGAAGAAGAAGAAGAAGAAGAAGAAGAAGAAGAGGAAGAAGAAGAAGAAGAGGGGGAACGGCCGGCGTACCAGTCCGGTGGTGGCTCGCCGGAGAGGAAGGAGTGGAGGAGAAGAAGAAGAAGAAGGAGAAGGAAACGCCGAAAACGTCGGGGAAGTTTTGGGGGAAGGAGAGGAAGAGATGGGAGGGGGATTAGGGTTCGAACGAACCCCTATCCTTCTCCTTTTAAAGCTTCCCTATTTCCTTTAATGGAAATAGGGGATTTTTTGAATAAAAAAAATAAGAAAAATAATTTTAAAAATTTTTTTTTTTTTCTTCTTCCTCCTCATCTTCGCCGGAGTTGCAGGCAGCAACTCCGGCCATCAAGGTCTTCCTCCTCCTCCTCCTCTTCTTCTTCTTCTTCTTCTTCTTCTTCTTCTTCTTCTTCTTCTTCTTCTTCTTCTTCTTCTTGCTGCCCGGACAGCAACACCAGAACCGTGCTGCCTCCTCCTCTATCACCGTCTTCTTCATCAAGTTATCGCCGGAGTTGCAGGTCTGCAACTCCGGCCATCTCCCCTTCTTCTTCTCTATTTCCTTCTCCTCTTTCTCCCTCGTCTGCCTGCACTTAAGGCATTCCTGAAACCGTGCATCAGATCGCAGCCATCACCCCATCCACGAGTTGCAACCAGCAACGCCCCTCCACCACCGTCTTCTCCTTCCTCCTTACAACGCCTCACCTTCCCTTGGAACGGCGGTGACTGTTCTTCCAACAGCCACCATCGTTTCCATCTCTTCTCTTTTGATGGATCTGGATCATCTTCTCCATTGGAAAAGGAGGAAGACGTCCACTATTGCTGGCTTACAAACAGATCTCGATCGGTTGATGATCTCTCCACTCTCTCCTTCACGCACAGCTGCCCTCAACTTGCGTTCTACATCCAGCCACTTGTAGCCACCGTCTCATGCGCCACAGCCATCGTTTCATGCACCACAGCCGTTAGCTTCCATCCCTACGCCTGTTCCACCGCTCAAAACAGTCATCTCTCCACCGTCCTCACCTTTGCACACCACGGTGATCTTCATACCGTGGAGCACATCAGCAACCACAAACGTTGCTGCCTCCTCCGCCATCTCACAGGAAGAACCTCACCATCACGATCTCTCACAGGAGATTGGCTGCCTCTACGTGCATCAAGTGAGTCCAAGTCAGTTGCAGCAACGTGCTGCTACCCTCAACGCCTCCACTAGCCTACCTCCACGCATCCATCACCGGAATCCACCATCTTCTCACTGTTCTGGTATACCAACCAGCAACACCAGTCACCCTCACCTTGATGCCTCCATCTTTCTGCAACTCACATGCAACTCAGCTTGCACAACGGCCATCACCCACCGTAAGATCACGAGGTAACCCTATCTCTCTAGGTTTCTCTCTCTAAAGCCCTCTATCTCTCTCTAAGTCATTTTAGGTCTTCTCTCACTTTCTCTCTCTAGACCTTCTCTCACTATTTCTTTCTCTCTCTATTCCTTTACGAATGCTTTATAGATTAGCTTTCTTCTTGGCATATTTATTTCAGAAGTTATGTAATTGACAATTTTATTAGATTAATGGATGATTTCAATGTTGGTTATTATGATTTTGCTATTTCGCATTAGTTAGGTTATTAATTTCATTGCTCTCTCTCTAAATCAAAGCATATTTTAATCCGATCTATCCACCACTCTCACCCCACCATCATTCGCATCAATTTCTATGGAAAAATCTGTCATTTTATGTTCTTATTTGCGCTAATCCGACTAATCCCGAGTGCGGATCGACATCCGACACGAGCCACTGTGCAAAATTGCTCATTTTACAGGTTAAAAGTCTCGGATAAATTAAAAATGTGTTGAAGTTAGGGTTTCCGTAACCAACGACGCGGAAAAATCCTACTTTCAATGGTTTGACCTATACTTGTATGCATGGGGATCCCACCCATGTGTCTTGAATCTCTCATAGGGTTCGGCCGAGTGTCTTGGATCCCTCTTTAGGGTTCGACCTTGTGTCATGGATCCCTCATAGAGTTCGGCCAAGTGTCTTGGATCCCTCTTTAAGGTTCGACCATGGTGTGTTAGATTCTCTTGCGATTTCCACTTATATTGTTCATCCGTATTGATCGTGACCTTCGATGATTGTTACATGTTATTCATGTTTAACCCTAATTCGTTCCCATATTATTACTTTTGATGATCATCTGTTCATTTTATATTCTTATTTAAATTTTAAATACATGTGTGCTTATGCCATGTAATCCCAATACCATTTTATTGTCATACCATGATCATCACGTCATTTCATATAAGGAGTGCATAAGAGAACGGGGTTGAAGTATATTATATACGTTTATATTGATTTTATCAATTAATCAGGGTTCGGTACCCTAGGGTGAAAGGCCCCAGACGTTATTATATCCTACAGATGGGTTGATGAGACCGCTCCCAGTGCGGGAAGGAGATGGAGACCCTATGTGGTTATGGGTACTAGTTGCATTTGTATCCCGTACTTACTTGCATTCATTCTCATAATCATGTCATCCTTATTATATGATTGAGATGCATACATTGGTTAAAAGCTTGTATAGTAATATTTTTGGTGTCTCGGGCCCATAAAATAATTTTTTTATAAAAGTTCTAGATTGTTAGTTGGGGAAAGAAAAAGTCCCCTGCAAGTTATGGTTCATTATTTTTAGTAAGAAATTTAGCCATAAAGAGTGAGTTTCAAAAATAGTAGGTTTTCAAAGTTGTTAGAATGAAACCAAATTAAATACACATACTCAAACATGATATTAAACAATAAAAATAATAATAAGAGTCTGAAAAGTTTCAGGTTTTCAGTCTTAGGTGAATTTACCATAATACCCTAGAACGAAAGTTCAGGGTATTACAATCTACCCCCCTTAAAGAAAATTTTGTCCCCGAAATTCGAACCCCCTCAAAGAAATTCTCAACCTAGTCTGTCACATTTGATTAGTCAACTAATCAATTTATGCAAGCCTAGTTAGATCGGTTGACAAACTTTATAGCTACACGCAATTAGATTTGCCAACTTAATCAATATAGTAAACCTAACCAAACTAGTCATCTACACCAATCTAGTCCAATCCAGGCAAGTTAGTCATCTACATCTAGTCAACTTAACTATGCTGGTCAAACTAGTCAATATAGTCAACCTTAGTTAAACTGGTAAACTTAATCAATCTAATCGACCTAAATCAGTTGGTAAAACTAATCAATTTATCTTCCAGTCAAACTGGTCAAGCTAGTCAATTGGCCTACACTACTACAAAAAAGGGTTTTACCGACGGCCGGAGACCGTCGGTAAAAGGCTAAATAGCGTCGGTAAAAGTTTTACCGACGGCTATATTGACCGTCGGTACGCGTCGGTAAAACATTCGTCGGTAAGGTTTTTACCGACGGTTATTTCTACAATGGCCGTTGCTAAAGGTCTTCCCTCAACAATTTTTTCGTAGTATAAGATCACATATACCGACGACGTATATCTTTTACCGACGGCCAAACCTCGTCTCTATAAACCCCTATACCGACGGCTATTTTCGAACGTCGCTATATACTTATATAGCGACATCATTACCGACGGTCAATCACCGTCGGTATATGGCACTTTACCGACGGTTATTACTCTGACCGTCGGTAGATGTCGTCTTTACCGACGGTCAGTGACCGTCGGTAATGGTTTTGAATTTCATTAGTTTTTTTTTTTTTTAAATACAATAACCTGTATATATATATCCTGTAACAAGTAGTACCTATTGTATATATATATATATATATCCTATACATATAATATTGAACATCTATTTATAACATGTAAGACATGCTTTATTTCAATGAAAACATGTATCAAATATCTAAATTGTTTTTACAATATTGATTGTTCTGAATTCAAACTTGTAGTTCCAAACAATAAAAGAAACACTGGTAGAAGAAATCGAACGAATCAGCATCTAGCCAAGCCAATCAGCATCAAGACAGACCAATCAGCATGCCATCCCTACAAAACAATAATAAAATGATTAGAATATGAAATGTTAAGAGTCAATTAAAAGAAAATGGAAAATACAAACTAAAATGCCTATACCTACTATTGATGACAGTTTTCCAAGAACCTCGAATTTTGATTCTGTTCTTTTCAACACATTTTTTTCGACATGTTTGAAGTGTTGGAAGAGGTTTCGAGTGATTCGGATGTCGTTTGCCCGATTTGGACGTTGACCTCCTGAAATAGACTTTACTTCTAAGTCTCAAATCCCTAAACTTACTACTGACTATAGTTTTCCAATCGGACTTCGGATTTTGACTCCGTTTCTTTCAACACATTTGTTTTGACACATTTGAAGTTTTGAAAGAGGTTTCGGGTCATTCGGACCTCGTTTGACCCATTTAGACGGCGAGGTCCCGAAATAGAATTCACTTCTAACTCTTAAATTCCCAAACCTACAACTGACTACAGTTTTCCAATCAGACTTTGGATTTTGACTCCGTTTCTTCCAACACATTTGTTTCAACATGTTTGAAGTGTTGGAAGAGGTTTCGAGTGATTCGGACCTCGTTTGCCCGATTTGGATGTCGATCTCCCGAAATCGATTTCATTCTAAGTCTCAAATGCCTAAACCTACTACTGACTACAGTTCTCCAACCGGACCTCGAATTTTGACTCCGTTTCTTCCAACACATTTGTTTCGACATGTTTGAAGTGTTGGAAGAAGTTTCGAGTGATTCGGACCTCGTTTGCCCGATTTGGACGTCGACGTCCCGAAATTGACTTCATTTCTAAGTCTAAAATCCCTAAACCTATAACTGACTACAGTTTTCCAACCAGACCTCAGATTTTGACTCCATTTTTTTTAACGCATTTGTTTCGACATGTTTGAAGTGTTGGAAGAGGTTTCGAGTGATTCGGACCTCGTTTGCCCGATTTGGACGTCGACCTCCTGAAATAGACTTTACTTCTAAGTCTCAAATCCCTAAACTTACTACTGACTATAGTTTTTCAATCGGACTTCGAATTTTGACTCCGTTTCTTCCAACACATTTGTTTCGACACATTTGAAGTTTTGAAAGAGGTTTCGGGTCATTCGGACCTCGTTTGCCCCATTTAGACGGCGAGGTCCTGAAATAGAATTCACTTCTAAGTCTTAAATTCCCAAACCTACAACTGACTACAATTTTCCAATCAGACTTCGGATTTTGACTCCGTTTTTTCCAACACATTTGTTTCAACATGTTTGAAGTGTTGGAAGAGGTTTCGAGTGATTCAGACCTCGTTTGCCCGATTTGGACGTCGACCTCCCGAAATCGATTTCATTTTAAGTCTTAAATGCCTAAACCTACTACTGACTACAGTTTTCCAACCGGACCTCGAATTTTGACTCTGTTTCTTCCAACACATTTGTTTCGACATGTTTGAAGTGTTGGAAGAAGTTTCGAGTGATTCGGACCTCGTTTGCCCGATTTGGACGTCGACGTCCCGAAATTGACTTCATTTCTAAGTCTAAAATTCCTAAACTTATAACTGACTACAGTTTTCCAACCAGACCTCAGATTTTGACTCCGTTTCTTTTAACGCATTTGTTTCGACATGTTTGAAGTGTTGGAAGAGGTTTTGAGTGATTCGGACCTCGTTTGCCCGATTTGGACGTCGACCTCCTGAAATAGACTTCATTTCTAAGTCTAAAATCCCTAAACTTACTACTGACTATAGTTTTCCAATCGGACTTCGGATTTTGACTCCGTTTCTTCCAACACATTTGTTTCGATACATTTGAAGTTTTGAAAGAGGTTTCGGGTCATTCGGACCTCGTTTGCCCCATTTAGACGGCGAGGTCCCGAAATAGAATTCACTTCTAAGTCTTAAATTCCCAAACCTACAACTGACTACAGTTTTCCAATCAGACTTTGGATTTTGACTCCGTTTCTTCCAACACATTTGTTTCAACATGTTTGAAGTGTTGGAAGAGGTTTCAAGTGATTCGGACCTCGTTTGCCCGATTTGGACGTCGACCTCCCGAAATCGATTTCATTCTAAGTCTCAAATGCCTAAACCTACTACTGACTACAGTTTTCCAACCGGACCTCAAATTTTGACTCCGTTTCTTCCAACACATTTGTTTCGACATGTTTGAAGTGTTGGAAGAGGTTTCGAGTGATTCGGACCTCGTTTGCCCGATTTGGACGTCGACCTCCCGAAATCGATGTCATTCTAAGTCTCAAATGCCTAAACCTACTACTGACTACAGTTTTCCAACCAGACCTCAGATTTTGACTCCGTTTCTTTTAACGCATTTGTTTCGACATGTTTGAAGTGTTGGAAAAGGTTTCGAGTGATTCGGACCTCGTTTGCCCGATTTGGACGTCGACCTCTTGAAATAGACTTCATTTCTAAGTCTAAAATATCCCTAAACTTACTACTGACTATAGTTTTCCAATCGGACTTCGGATTTTGACTCCGTTTCTTCCAACACATTTGTTTCGACACATTTGAAGTTTTGAAAGAGGTTTCGGGTCATTCGGACCTCGTTTGCCCCATTTAGACGGTGAGGTCCCGAAATAGAATTCACTTCTAAGTCTTAAATTCCCAAACCTACAACTGACTACAGTTTTCCAATCAGACTTCGGATTTTGACTCCGTTTCTTCCAACACATTTGTTTCAACATGTTTGAAGTGTTGGAAGAGGTTTCGAGTGATTCGGACCTCGTTTGCCTGATTTGGACGTCGACCTCCCGAAATCGATTTCATTATAAGTCTCAAATGCCTAAACCTACTACTGACTACAGTTTTCCAACCAGACCTCAGATTTTGACTCCGTTTCTTTTAACGCATTTGTTTCGACATGTTTGAAGTGTTGGAAGAGGTTTCAAGTGATTCGGACCTCGTTTGCCCGATTTGGACGTCGACCTCCAGAAATCGACTTCATTTCTAAGTCTCTAATGCCTAAACCTACTACTGACTACAGTTTTCCAACCAGACCTCGTATTTTGACTCCATTTCTTTCAACGCATTTGTTTTCTCACATTCCTAAACGTATAACATAAAGTAGTTAAATGCAATAATCCTGAAAGAAGAATGTGGATATACCTAATCCTGATCTTGGTTAGGAGGCGGAATGTTGGGGTGTTGCATAGAGTGAATAAACTCTTGCATTTGCTGTTGCATTTGTTGTTGCATTTGCTGTTGCATCTGCTGCATCTGCTGCTCCATCTGCTGCTGCATCTCCTGCTGCATCTGCTTCATTTGCTCTTGAAGTTGCATATTTGATTGTCGCATTTCCGTCATCTCATTTTGAAGATTCGTATAACTAGAACTGGATGAGCGGGATGATGAGCCAAAGACTGTGGTAGGCGTCGGGCCTAAGCCGTAACCACGTACCCGACCATGTCGCTCTGGGGGCATTACAATGGCATAGATATCATCAGGTGTGAGTATGGGAGTAGAGGAGTCCCCACTCTGTGACATCTGACTCTGTGAAAGCTCTCAAAATTTTGACTGCATTCAAAGGAAATAAATGAGTAGAAGACAATTATATTTCTATGATCAAGTAGACATTTTACATACCATGATCTCAGCAGATGTAGAATCAACTGGTGACCCATCTTTTTTAATATGGGTACGGAAGAATAAGTCGATTTGTGTCGGTGTAGTACCGTCTTTCCTACTTCGAGCCTATCATTAAAGAAAATATACAAATTGTTAGATAGTTATATGTTATTGTGACTTAAAAAAAAGTGAGTGAATGAAACCATATAAAAAAAATGAATGGATGAAACTATATAAAAAAAATGAATGAATGAAACCATATACGCACTTCTTCTTCTCTATGTCGGGCAAAACTTTTCGTCCCCCCAGTATGTTTCATTGTTTGTTTACTGCGATTTGCCTTATTTTGTGTTGATAAAGCCTGCACAAATTCAATGATATTACAATAATTGTTTGACTCAAAAAATATGGATAAAATTTTATGTTTTAAATACCTTGAACTCATTACTACTCCAGTATGCAACAAGAAAGGCCCAATCCTCATCGCTGATGCCTATGGGTTTATTTTGCAGTCAACGCTCATGAGTATCCATCGCGTCATAATTTTTTTTCAAATCACTCTTCCACTCTTTGTATTTGACTCCCATACTCTGCATGACCCACGGTCTATGCTCGTCAGTGATATCAACTTTTGCCTGAAAAGTTATATTAAGTAAATGTGAAAAAAAAATTATATTAAGTAAATCACGTCCTCTACTAAATGTGAAACACATATATTAAGATGATTTTACTTTTATTCCTTCCCACATCCTATCCTTTGCATGGGTAGGAATGTCAGCCCATCTCTTGGCCTGCAATGTGGCGTGACCAGAATACCTAATAGTCGTACCCAATAAATGCCCAAATGAGCCACCTGTTGCAGTTACTGGTTGGCCTTTGTCATTCCATTCTAGCTGCATTTTCTGACCATATTCCATTCCAAAATTACCCACGCCTCGGGTGGGTCCTCTCCTACGAACGCTGGTAGAAGCTGTTTAAAACATTAAACACAAACATGTCAACGAGTATACAAGATTATAACTTTAAACAATAATAATGAGCAACTTATCATACCAGAACTACCAGGCGTCGACTGTGGGGGATTCGCCCCCTGTGAAGATGATGGGGTCGTCGACGGGGCCGACGACGTCGCCGCCGTCGATGGGGTTGCCGACGTCAATGGGACCGACAAAGTCACCGCCGCCGTCGATGGGGTCGCCGACGTCAATGGGACTGGTGGAATACGCCTAGACTTGTCACGTCGAGGCATTTTATATTCTAACTTCCTGCATGAATAATATTAGGTCAATGTAGAAGCATAAACATCAATTTAAATAATCAAACATCTTACAAGAAGAAAATTAAAACAAAAAAATCAAAATTACATTTAATCATCATCATCATCAATGAAAGCTTGATCTACTCCATAAGCTTCAACAACAACTCCGTCAATATCATCCCTGACCCAAGTGACATCATCATTGGAATCCAGAGGATCTTGGTACATCCCAGGCTCATTAATTTGGAAAGGCTCATCTTCTGGATCCTCGATCGACTCCATATCTTACGTGTCTCTTGGTTGTGTTTTTACTGCAATGCGCCAATCGTCATTGGTGATGTCTTGGATATAAAAAACTTGTTGTGCTTGAGTTGCAAGAATATATGGTTCGTTGGTATTTAAAGTTCGTTTGATATTCACACAGTTGAACCCATATTCATCTTGGTGGAATCCCCCATGATTCAGGACATCATACCAATGACATTTGAATAACACGATCCGATTCTCGCCAGGATACTGTAACTCCATAACATCAGTTAAGATGCCATAGTATTCAACATTGCCTGTCGTCGGGTTTGTGTCTCTCGCGCTTGCAAAACTATTAGTCTCTGCAGTTATAAAAACTCCACTATTTTGAGTTTTCCTTCGTTTCTCTCTATCTTGTGTATGAAATCTATACCCTCTTACAATGTACCCCTTATATGAATTCACCATCCAAGAAGGACCCATAGATAACAATTCGAGAAATTCATCTATTTGCTCACCATTTAACCGCAACTGTGAGACCTATTCAAATTGAAACATAAGGTCAATTAATACATTTATTTAAAAATACAATATATAATTACACTTATAAAGTAAAAATGTTGTATGATATCGAAACCTTACATGGTTTTTGAACCATGAAGCAAACTCCTTAATATGTTTCAGATCCACATCCCTAGGACCCAGACGTCTATTATTGGCACTGATTATTTCTTTGTGTTGCCTGTACAATAAATAATACAAACACTAAGTACCAATGTATATGAAATACATATCAGAAATAGATTCGAAACGATTAGTCTTACACAATAAATGGAGCAACTTCGGGGCAGTTGTTGAGCACGTAGAAATGAGTTTGTTGCCAGTTAAGGTCGCTTAGTATCTGTGATGTTGCCTTCCCTACAACACGGCCAGTTCCCGCGAAAATGGATAACTTTCCACGTGATTCAACATTAACAGCATCGCTATTCCGTTGCGGTCGGTTGAACCTTGTCTCAATGTCATACAAGTATCTTGAGCAAAATATTAAAGATTCTTCACAAATATACCCTTCGGCAATTGAACCCTCAGGATAATTCTTATTTCGAACATATGTCTTTAGCCTGTGCAAGTACCTCTCGATTGGATACATCCATCGATATTGCACTGGTCCAGCCACCTTGGCTTCACCAGCTAGATGAATGGGCAAATGCACCATAATATCAAAAAAGGTCGACGGAAATATCATTTCCAATTTGCAAAGTGTTATCGCAATCTGTGATTCAAGTTGTTCCAATTCTCTCACATTCAACACCTTGGAACATAACTGTTTGAAGAACGTGGACAACTCGATCAAAACTGAACACACATTCTTTGGTAAGTTACCACGTATTGCAAGCGGAAGAAATTATTGCATAAGAACATGGCAATCATGACTCTTGAGTCCTGAGATCTTGCATTGTTTGACATTAACACATCGGGAGAAGTTTGACGAATAATTATCTGGAACCTTGACCTCTTTCAAGATTTGACAGAACTTCCTTTTCTCAATTGTCGACATCGTGTGGCATGCAGCAGGTAGTAAAATTTTTTTTCCATTTGATACGGGGTGAAGTTCATTCCTTATACCCATTAATTTCATATCTAAACGAGCCTTCAAGTTGTCTTTCGAACCCTCCATATTCAGCAGTGTCCCAATCACATTATCACACACATTCTTTTCAATGTGCATAACATCCAAATTGTGTCGCAATAAGAGATCTTTCCAATACGGTAATTCAAAAAAAATGCTCTTTTTCTTCCAATTCTTTGGTAACTTGCGATCATCTCTTTTTCTCTTCCTCCCAATTTTATCTTTATCTGCCTTACCAAATATGATCTGCTCATACTCTTGTAACTGATCGAGCACATCCTCACCGGACAATGGTTTTGGCGGATAACTCAATTCCTTTTTGCCATTAAACGACTTTTTGTTCTGTCGAAATTTATGATCAGGTGATAAGAATCGACGATGTCCCAAGTAACATTCTTTGTGTCCTTCTTGCAATCTAACCGAACAAGTGTCCTTGTGGCAAGATGGACATGCAAGTTTTCCTTTAGTACTCCACCCTGACAAGTTCGTAAATGCAGGGTAGTCGTTAATAGTCCATATGATTCCTGCACGACATCGAAAATTTTCTTTTAAAGAGACATCGTATACCTCAAATCCATCTGTCCATAGTTCCTTCAACTCATCTATCAACGGTTGCAGGTACACATCAATGTCATTCCCAAGAGCCTTGGGACCAGGAATAAGCAATGTCAACATAAAAGATGTTTGCTTCATACACATCCATGGCGGCAAATTGTATGGAATAAGAATAACGGGCCATGTACTGTGAGGAGTGCTCGTATAACTAAAAGGAGTGAAGCCATTGCACGCTATCCCAAATCTAACATTCCTCGATTCTGAAGCGAACAACGGGTATTTCTGATCTAAAGTTTCCCACGCCTTTGAATCTGCTGGATGCCTCAACACGCCATCTTTTGTACGACCCTCAGCATGCCATCTCATGTGTTCAGATGTTTTTGAACCCATAAATAACCTCTGAAGCCTTGGTTTCAACGGAAAATAACGTAAAATCTTTGCGGGTATTTTCTTATCATCTGTGGATGAAGTGGAAGCCTCTTCAGTAGATTGACGTGTCACCGGTTTCCATCTAGACTCACCACATATGATGCATTCATTCGTGTTCTCGTACTCTTTCCAGTATAACATGCAGTCATTCGGGCACGCATCTATTTTCTTGTAATGCATGCCAAGATCTCGAAGGATCTTCTTTGATTCATAATGATTCTTGGGCAACGTTTCACCAACAGGAAGTGTCTCTTTTAACAAATCAAGCAACATGTCAAATGATTTGTTACTCCATCCGTTGAGGCACTTCAAGTGTAATAATCGTACAAGGAACGATAGTTTTGAAAATTTAGTGCAACCCGGATACAGTTCAGTTTCGGCATCCTTCAACAATTCATAAAATTTACTTGCTTCCCGATTTGGCACAGTCGATCCAGTCTCAATTGATTCATTATCCTCTTCACGATCAAAGTCCGTTATTCCATATGCATCTTGTAACATTCCTTGCATATCACCACCTTCATCAACCTCATCACTCATATATTCAGGATCATACATACTCTCTCCATGGTACAACCAGGTAGTATAATCCGGCATTATCCCAATAAATACTAAGTCTGAATATACTTCTAGACGATCCTTTTTGAATGCATTACAACATTTTTTACATGGACACTGGATCTTGTCCCCAAACCTTGAACGAGAAAATGCAAAATCCAAGAATTGTCCTACTCCGGCTAGATACTCAGTGCTATTTCTTGGCTTTCCAACCCAACTTTTATCTATCGGCATATCTCCTTCAAAGCAATATTACCTTCGACCAAAATTAAACACATTGTCATACATAACTCAAATGCACATGTATCATGCATCCTATCTCCTCTCTAATGGGTGGGTTGATCCTATCCCATTCAGGAATGCATAATCTCCGTTACACTCAATAACCAAGTGCTTATTTCCATTTAAAGGAAAATTTCGGCAGCATTTCCCCATAGTTCTCCAAGTACACGATTTAGACTAGGGCAAACATGCTACCTTGTCTAATTATGTACCCAGAGAACAAGAGGAATGCTCGCTAAAACTGTCCTTCAAATAGAAATAAACACTTTAACTATTGACTGTACCAGAGATTATACATTCCCAAACTGTCCGAAAGGGACAATTCAAGAATCAACAGCAGACAATTTTAGAATCTCATCACAATTAAGACAAAAATGTTGTTTACTTGAATTTAGTCCAAAATGAGAACCAAATGTCATAGTTTACAACTAATGTCCCAAAAAGTAATAAGACACAAAATTGTCACACAGTGATTCTCGAACGGGAGATCTAAGGTTCAATACATGTATGTGCATTATGTATGTACATGCACCATTCACATAATATACAACATTAACTTAAGAAAATTTATCAACCAAACTATGCTAACAATAAAGGATATTCAGTCAAAAAAAGAAATGATAGTCCACCCTTGAGATCATCGACATATTCCCACAAAATAATGAACACGATACGGTAAATCATAAATGAGCAAGATATAGTAAATCATAAATGAACAAGATATGTCGATCATATGCTATAAGAATGTAGATCATAATCCTATGAGATGTGAGCATTATTAAATTTCAATAAGTAGAAAGCAATTGGTTTTAAAATCAAACATCATGTTCTATAGCTCAAATAAAAAATTTAAATTAGTAGGGTATGAAAGGCATTCTTAGCCCGCTAGGGGGGCGTTTGGGCCATCTCTACCATAAGGCCAATGGAGGCAGACCCAGAAAGCCCCAAGTGGGAGAAGGCCCCAGCCCACCAACCACATGGATGTTTAGCACATCCCCTTGTTGGATATACAAACCTAACTTTTTAGGTCTGATTCTAGCCGTTGGATTCAACCATGTTTTTGGAGTAGTAAATACAATGGGTAAAAATCATCATTCAAGCTGATTTTTAGTGTGTTTATCCACCAATAGGTGGGCTGAACATCCACAGTCATTAGGCCCAAAAATAATTTATGTAGGGCCACGAGAGTCCTATTCTCGATAATTTAGCTGCACAGGACCCTGGTACAGTCGATGTAGAGGATACTCGTTGCCCTACATAGATCATTTTTCGGGACCAATCAATCAGTCATTTAAGGCATTTCCCAGATATATTTTCTAGAAAGAATTTTTGTGTAATCAAACACGCCTAAGGATCTGATGGCACATTATTAGAGACAGTAGACCGTAGTGATGTTTATCCCATCCCTAGGTGGACCTACATACTAAAAATCAGGTTGTTTAGTTATTTCTAATCCTTAGATTTGAGTACCCCAAATAATGGTAGATATCTCATAGTTCAAAATCAACCCTTAAAAGACACGAACCAATGGTTATAAATCACTAATACTGTATGGATATTTATCCCAACCCTAGGTGTACCTACATACTAAAAATAAGGTTGGTTGGTTATGTATAAGCTTTGGATCTTCGTAACCCAACTAATGATAGAAATCCAACGGTTAAAAATCAACCCATAAAAGACACCAATCCAACGGTTAGATACATCCCTAGGTGGACTTACAAACTAAAATCAAGCTGATTAGTTATTTCTCAACTTGGATCTTTGTACCCCCCAACTAATGTTATATAATTTTCCCTAATAAACCATTTAAATCTAGATAATTTTCCCTACTAAGCCCAAAATTCATTTCCCATCTAGATGGGTGAGAATTCATTTCCACCTGAAATACGCCTTTATTTTCTCACATGATTGAAATATGTCTTCTCAATTGCAATCATCAAAAGCCCTAAAATGACAGGATCCGTTACAGGGCACAATAGGGAGCCACGTGGCATACTATTAGAGGACCCTGACCATATAGATGTTTGGCTAATCCCTAGGTGGATCTACAAACCAAAAATCAGACTGAAAAAAGAGATCAACCCATGAAAATAAGTCCAATTCAACGACTAGAAATCACTAATCAGACTGATTTTTTGTTTGTAGGTCAATCTATGGATGTTTGGCTAATCCCTAGGTGGACCTAGAAACCAAAAATCTGCCTGAATATACTCAAATTCCAACTAGGTGAGATCAACACATGAAAATAAGTCCAATTCAACACCCTAAAAATCACTAATCAGACTAAATTTTGATTTGTAGGTCAACCTATGGATGTTTGGCTAATCCCTAGGTGAACCTAGAAACCAAAAATCAAAAAATACTGCTCAAATTCTGACTAGTTGAGATCAACCCATGAAAATAAAACCAATTCAATGCCTAGATATCACTATAATCAGACTGATTTTTGGTTTGTAGGTCGACCTATATGGATTGGCCAAACATCCATATGGTCAGAGTCCTCTAAGAGTGTGCCATGTGGCTCCCTTATTGTGTCCTCTAACGGATTTTAGGGCTATCAATGGAGCCCCCATGGATTTCGAGAATTACTGACCATTATTTAGGGTATAAAGACCCAAAGGGTTGAAAGAGGGAGAGGGAGAGGGAGGAGAATACGTACTGGAGAAGCAACAGCACCAGTAGCAGCAACGTGCGGCGGGATGGGCGGTGGTAGCAGCGGCGGTAGGCGGCAAGATGGGCGGTGGTAGCAGCGGCGGTAGGCGGTGGTAGCAGCGGCGGTAGGCGGTAGTAGCAGCGGCGGAGGTAGCAGCGGCGATGGTACAAATGGCGACACCAGCGGCGACGCTCGAAGAAGCAAGCCAAAGCTAAAGGGTTTTAGGAGGAGAGGGGTTTGGGACTTGGGAGGAGGAGGAGGAGAGGGGTTTGGCGCGAATGGAATGGGAGAGCTTTTTTTTTTTATTTATACTAAGTAGTTTACCGACGGCCACGTCACCGTCGGTATAAAAGGTTTTTACCGACGATCAAATTAAAAAACGTCGCTATAAACCCCAAAATTTCCCTCCCACTTCTCCCGCGTTCCTTGACATTGTTTTTAGAGGCGGTCAGACTTGTGACCGTCGCTATAATGACCAATACCGACGGTTATATTTGGACGTCGGTAAAAACCCGTCGCTATAAGCCAATTTTCTTGTAGTGCTACTAGTCAAAATAGTCAAACTGTCCAATTAAGATCATCTGAGGATATAATTCTGTCAACACACCATTCTGTCACGATCTCCTTGATAAGGTATGATAGTGTTAGGTTTTGCGACATTGTCAAACATAACATAAAATTAAGTATTACAATAATATACTTACAAACAATAGTACACAATCACTATTTATAAGTATTACAAACAATCAGAGTGCTCTAGCTTGTAGTATTTCTAAGTGTCTCTAATTTATATACTAAAATGTCACGGTCTCCATAACAATAATGGACACATTAACCAAATCCCATAATGGTCTCCATTGCACGAGTCCTTAGGGTAATCTACTGATTGTGCTCTAATACCATTCTATCCTACACAACTCAATTATGCATAGACCCATTACACACAAACCCCTAGGTGTCTGAAGCCTATGCTTTGATACCACTCTGTTACGCCCTGAATCCGGATACCCAGATACGACCCAAAAATCCATTGATCAACCCGTACCCGAACCCAGAGGTGATCCATGAATGTCCCTTAGTGGTCCAATTAGGTCAATTAGACTACTAAGGTTCATTCGAAAACCCATTAAGTAAAAAAAAAAGTCTAGATGTAGAAAATAAATAATTCAAATAATTCAATCAATCAACTAAATGTGGAGAGATGGAGGTTAGAACATGCTCTCAATCGAAGGCTTACATGCCCATGAAAAGATTTAGAAACCGTGAGTTTCCAAAAGAGAAACCCACAGTTTCTCTATTTGGGGATTCTCTCCCCCTTCTCTTCCGGTTCCTCTCCCTTTTCCCCTCTTCTTCTCTTCCTTCTTGTCACGCCCTGAATCTGGATATCCAGATACGACCCAAAAATCCATGGATCGACCAGTACCCGAACCCAGAGGTGATCCATGAATGTCCCCTAGTAGTCCAATTAGGTCAATTAGACTACTAAGGTTCATTCGAAAACCCATTAAGTAAAAAAAGAGAGTCTAGATGTAGAAAATAAATAATTCAAATAATTCAATCAATCAACTAAATGTGGAGATGGAGGTGAGAACATGCTCTCAATCGAAGGCTTACATGCCCGTGAAAATAAATAAATAATGTTATAAAACAATCAAAATAAAGTCTTCTAAAGTGTGGGGATCGACTCCCAAATCCTTGCCAATCTCCTCGAATGCACCGGAGTCTTTCGCCTCAAAATCATCCCACGTACCCGGCTCCTCAAAATCTGAAAATGGTATCGGCGTAGCACCGTGAGCCGAGTCCCAATAATACAACAGTGTGCATGGTATGATATCATACTATACAAGCTTTTAACTAATGTATGCATCTCAATCATATAATAAGGATGACATGAATATGAGGATGAATGCAAGTAAGTACGGGATACAAATGCAACTAGTACCCATAACCACATAGGGTCTTCATCTCCTTTCCGCACTGGGAGCGGTCTTATCGACCCATCTGCAGGATATAATAACGTTTGGGGCCTTTCACCCTAGGGTAGCGAACCCTGATTAATTGATAAAATCAATATAAATGTATATAATATACTTCAACCCCGTTCTCTTATGCACCTTTTATATGAAATGACGTGATCATGGTATGACAATAAGATAGTACTAGGATTACATAGCATAAGCACACATGTATTCAACATTTAAATAAAAATATAAAATGAACAGATGATCATCAAAAGTAATAATATGAGAACGAATTAGGGTTAAACATGAATAACATGTAACAATCATCGAAGGTCAAGATCAACACGGATTAACAATATAAGTGGGAATCACAAGAGAATCCAACACACCATGGTCGAACCCTAAAGAGGGATCCAAGACACTTGGCCGAACCCTATGAGGAATTCATGACACAAGATCGAACCCTAAAGAGGGATCCAAGACACTTGGTCGAACCCTATGAGAGATCCAAGACACATGGGTGGGATCCCCATGCATACAAGTATAGGTCAAACCATCTAGGTTTAATAGTCAATAAGTCATGACCGAACCACTAAGGGTTCCCAAAGCCATTAATCGTCCAAAATCCAAGAAATAGGTAGTTCATAGAAAATATAGTTTCTTGTAAAAATCGTAACTAAATAAATATAAATTAGAAAAATACAACCTTAATGGATTTAAAAACTAGATTCACATAGATTTTTAGAAAAAATAAATAGAAAAACATTCAGATTCAAAATATAGGTCGAAACCCTTAATAAAGTGGACCGGACAGAAGCTGAAATTTTGGGTTTTATAGAAAAGTCCTGCACATTTGAAAAATCATAACTTAATCAATACAAATCAGAAAAATACAAACTTAAAGGTTCTAGAAACTAGATTAATAGAGGTATCTATGAAAAATAATGAGAAAAATATTTAGATTAAAAATATAGATCGAAATCCTAAGTGAAGTGGACCGTATAAAATCTAAAATTCTAATTTTTTTCGTAAAGTATAACAACTTAGAAAAATCATAACTTAATCAATACAAATACAAACTCATAGGTTTTAGAAACTAGATTGATAGAGGTATCTATGAAAAATAATTAGAAAAATATTCGGGTTAAAAATATAGATCGAAATCCCAAGTGAAGTGGACCGTGTAAAATCTAGAATTCTGGTTTTTCTCGTAAAGTCCAACAACTTAAAAAAATCATAACTTTATCAATACAAATAAAAAAAATACAAACTCAAAGGTTCTAGAAACTAGATTGATAGAGGTATCTATGAAAAATAATTTGAAAAATATTTAGATTAAAAATATAGATCAAAATCCCAAGTGAAGTGGACCATGTAAAATCTAGAATTCTGGGTTTTTTTTTTATTATTAAAGTCCAACAACTTAGAAACGTCATAACTTAATCAATATAAATTAGAAAAATACAAACTAAATGGTTTTAAAAAATAGATTCATAGAGGTATTTATAAAAAATAATTATAAAAATATTTAAACTATAAAAATACAACGAATATGATAAAGAACATAGTCATCTGTTATAGGTGTAAAAGAAACCATGGCCAAACTCATCATGGTGGCCCAAAATAGAGATCAACCCAATAAGAATAAAGTAAATATTGTTGAAATTAATTTATAATGAGTATCAACCATTATCTAATGAAAGATAAACAAAATCTTGAAGAAAAACAAATATAGGATGGATCAAACACACTTACCTCAAAGTTTATTGAACTTTAATGAAAATCAAAAGTTTCTTCAAATTTGAAAGTCGTCGGATCGTCCTCTCCTTGGGGTATGTTCTTCCATTCAGAGTCCCCGTCAATTCTCCCTTCTTGCTCGAGTACGATAGGTGCCCGGATGAAGGTTTCTAAATCTTTTTCTCTTTTTTTTATTTTTTTATTATTTTATAATGGGTTATAGGTTTTTTTTTAGGTGTTAGGTGGAGAGAACCGTTGGATCCTTGAGATCCAACGGTGTGGGATTGAGAGAGTGTTAAGTGGGATGTTGGGAGGCCATGGGTTTAGTTTTGAGTTAATGGGCCGTGGGCCATTATGATGGAGGAATGATTGGCTTTGAAGGTCGTGGGCCTTATGGCTATTAACATTGTGGGTGTGTGATCTAAAGGTTGGTTTAGGGGATGGAGAATGATAGTTGGTGAGATGGCCACTAGGGCCGTTGGATCTAGATGTTAGATAGGGAATCATGGTTTAGGTGAGGGATTCATGAGGTTGTATGCTCAAAATGGAGCGAATGAGATCAAGAGTGATCATGAACGGATGGTGTGAGGATGGTTAGGGTGGATGGCGATCGACCGGTAGATTTGATAGATGGTGGTGATAGGTTAAGGAGAGAGAGTTGGTTAGAGCTAGGAGAGAGAAAATTAAGATTTAGAGAGAGGAGAGACAATTAGGGGAGATGAGAGAGAAAATATCAGAAAATGGAGAGAAAAGCATTGGCAGAGGATCTAGAACCCTGGTCTTCACCGTGTCCCTTCTTTCGCTTCACCAGTAGAGCAGACCATCATTCCTTGTTGATTAATGTGGCTTTAAACGTTTTGGTCCATCTTTTGGTCATTGGCTCTCCCGCTCTCTTCGTTCTTTGGGTTGGCTCTTCGGTCCTCTTGTTTAGCCCATAATAAACTCATATCTTCTAAACATAGCATGTTGGCTCTTTAAGCTTTGATTATGGGCTTCTATGGTTGATTGTGGGCCGGCAAGTCTCGAGAATCATCCAATCGGGGTTTCCTGCGACAGACGAAGCGCGTAATGAGACTTAATCAGAATGGCTTCGTATCTAGACTTCTAGAAATCTTTTTAATGCACGCAAATATACCATTTCGTCTAGAAAAGTACGTTCTACTGATATTCGCTCAAAAGTGCTTATTTTAAGCCATTATCCTTATAGCGATGTCGCATTCTCCTACGTAAAACTTGTCTTTTCGTCGACTTTTTCATGTAAGAGTTTCTTCCATTGCGTAGAGCGCATTCTTTAGACGAAAATTGATTATTTGCATGAAATATACGAATTTCGGATAGTCTAAATATGAAGCCATTTTGATTAAGTCTCATTATGCGCTTTTCTCTCGTAGGAAATCCGATCGGGCAATTTTCAAGACTTGCGGGCCCACGATCAATCATAGAAGCCTAATATCAAAGCTTAAGGAGTCAACAAGCTATGACAAGAAGATACTGGCCAAGTACGGGTCAAGTCAGAGGATCGTAGAGCCAAATAAAGAACCAAGAGAGAGGCAAAGCTGAAGACCAAGAGACGGGCCAAAGTGATTCAAAGCTGCACCAACTGACATAAAATGACGGCTTATGTAATTGGTGAAGCCGACGGAAGATTACATTGAAGATCAGGGTTCATGACCCTCCGCCAGCTCTTTTGCCTTTATTTTGTATTATTTTCTCTCTCCTCTCTCTTAATTCTCTCCATCTCTCTAGACTCTAATATCTAACTCGTAGATCATCTCATCCTACCATTAGATCCCTAGATCTACCATCCGATTCCCCTTTCCATGATCGAATTGCCTATATCTCACCATCTGATCCTTAGATCGATCATCCTAACCCTCCGATCTCCATCATCTAACCTCAGATCTTCTCTCCTTTAGCTTTATTCAATCTCTCATAGTTCTTCTACTGTTAGATCATTCATCTGACCATTTGATCTCTCTAGATCCTATGGTCCACCAAGTGTGGACCATGTCAAACTTTACCTCATCTCATCAAATTATCATAGTTCCATCATCTTATGGCCCCCATGGCCTTAGTGGTCCACAAAGCCCATGGCCAAGTGGCCCACAAGCAAATTGGAAGCCCACGGCCTCGTAACCCGTCCTAGAGCCCATGGTGTTTTGGGCTCATTCACCATTTCTCTCATAACATGGCCCACAACCCACTCTCTCAAGCCCAAATCCTAGTGGGCCATCATATATGCCCAAGGCCCATGGTGTCACATCATGTCATGGCCCATAGCTCATTCCCATGGAGAAAAGGTCTTCCAAGACTATTTCTTTCTCCTATCCACGTGGTCACTTATCCTTGAGGAGAAGAATCTTTACTCTCTCTCTCTAGCAACCTATAAGAGGTTTACAACCTCTTTTGGGAAACTCGGTTCCCTCTCCCTCTAAAACTCTCTCTTCTTTCCCCTCTCTTCCCTTATCATTGTTTCGCTCATTCTTTTCGCCTTCTCCGACGAAAATCATACCACCATCCTCCATTGATTCCGGTGAGAAGCTCGTCGGAATTGATCAAGAGCACCGTCCCCTTCTCCTTTCTTCCTTTCTTCTTTTTTCTTCTTCCTTCTTTTCTTCTTCTTCATTGCTGCTCCGCCAGTCAACTTCATCACCACGTTCTTACCGGAGTTGCAGGCTGCAACTCCGACAAATCACTCAGCGTCCCACACGAACCAGCAACGGTTCGGGTCGCTACCTCCATTTTTCAGAGTTCATTCCCTCTTCCTCTTTTACCAGTCAAACCAGCAACTGTCCATGCACGGGTTGTAATTCAAAACCTACAAAAATCCACGGTTTGCACCTCCTCTTGGTTGCTCTACTCATGGCACCGTCGCCTCCATCATCTTGTTGCCTTAACGGTAAGCTGTTCTCTACACCTGAAACTCTACTCCGGCCAGTTCCCAGCCTGGTTCGACCTGCAACCCTCTTGCAGGTTCTTCATCAACTCCAGCCACCGTTTCCACCTTCTACAGCTCCTCCAAGACCTCGTGGTGCAGCGCCCTTCATACCGCCCAGCAGGTGTACCGCCCATCAATGGTGGTCACCTCCTTGCTGGATGTTGGAGAAGCATAACCTCCACCTCCCTTTCACCGTATCTGCAACCATCCTTCACTACCACACGGTGTGATCTACAGCCCACACCCCATCACCGTTGCGCCTCCTGCAAATTTACTAAACCACTCATCACCGGTCAAGTTGAAGGTTTGCAACTTCTTTTCCTTGCTGGCCGATCACCTCGCCTTGGTGATATCCTCTTCACATCCTTGCTGTTGTGCACATTGCCTAGCTACAGTCTAGCTAGCATCCCACACGGTCAAATGCGTTTAAGCAGCAAGTTGCTTCATACCCTGTTCATTCTCACGAACCAACGGTCAGCACCATTCTCTTAAACGTTGCTGGTCCCACTAGCAAAAATTAGCAACTTCTCAAAGCCGTTCATACCTCCATCCTTTCCACCTCAAGCTGTTAGATCCATCATAGAGCACCTCCTGAAATTTCTCTACCGCATCCAAGCACATGCACCACTGTGCTGTATCCAAGTCTACCCAGACGCTGCTGCAATCAATTGTAACCACCGTGCAATCAAGTGCACCAGCAGACTTGCTACCCCTTCCTCGCTTCAAGGCACGAGCAGCATCATATCACCACCATCACACCCATTCCTTTGGCTGTGATCATCCATCAAGGTAAGTGATCCACAGTCTGAATCTCTCTTCTTCTCTTCCTTTTCTCTTATTTTCTCTCTCTAGACTCATTCTTCTTTTAATTTCTCCCTCCTTATTGTTTTCTCTCTCTAAATCCTCTCTTTCTCTCTAAAAATTGCATCTTTAGATTTTCTCTCTCTAGAAATTACATTCACTCCCTTTCTATCTCTAAAACCTCCATCTTTCTATTTCTAAAAATTCAAAACTTTTGTGATTCTCTCTACCTAGATCTCTATTTTTCTCTCTCTAGAATTTATAATTTTCTCTCTCTAATTGTTGTTTTCTAGAATAAATTTGATTTCAGTAATTTAAAATGTTAAATGCAGATTATATTTGAATAGTGATTAATAAAGTTCGTTAAATTCATTTCAAAGTTTTGTTATTTGATTTGTCAGATTTTGCTTTAATTAGTCCTGATAACTTTTATCTCCAAAAATATGTTTTAAAAATCGATCCTCAATCACCACTCACACCCTTCTATCCATATTTTCAAGCACTTTCTATTATTCTCGTTTCTTATTGTGCTAACTAATCCTGAGTGCGGACGATATCCGACACAAGCCACTGTGCAAGTCTGCTTATTTACAAATTAAGTGAACCAATTCGGAGAAATTACAAATATTGTTGAAATACAAGGGTTTCCGTAACCAACGACGCGGGAACCCAAATTTCATCTACACAACAGAAGTGACTCTTACATAGAAAAGTGGATAAATAGAGCAATTTTACGTAGGAGAGTGAGATAACGCTAAAAGAATAATTACTTAAAATAAGTACTTTTGAGCAAATATCACAACCCCCAACCAGTATATTGCCAATCCTTGGCAATTAATGAGAAAAAAATGAGCTTAAAAGGGCTCTGCACATGCTGCACACTTTTTCATATTAGCTCAGGGAAAACACCGTTCGTCAAATCATTGAATGGATGCAAAAATAGTTACATGCTAGCGAAGAGTTGAAAAGTTTTGCAAGACTACAGACTGATAATCATGACCCAGAATAGTCAGACTCTACGTGTGTGTGCGCTCAATATTTTCATCATTCAAAAGTTAAGACTTCTAGATCACCTCTAAGTTCTTATGCCTCGACCTCAAATCTCACTTGTAAAACTCTCAGGAATGAATTTTTTTCTTTTTTCTCAAGTTATATGTGAGGAGATGTGTTGATATATGAAGCAAAGATCTCACATATGTATTATTCGAAGGAAGCACATTTTTAACAGAAGAAGATCTCATGATTGGAATATAACTTCACTCGGGAACGTCAAATCAAACTCTATAGCTTCTCTTTCTCCAATCTCCACCTTTTATGATCATGTTATCTTAGAATCAAATAGGACTTTCCTAGGTTGTAATGAGGCTTAGGTCAGGTGTACAAAAATAAGGGAATACATGATTTCAAAGATCTTGAGAAGATATCTCCATTTTCTTGCATTTTTCCTGCGGTGTAGCACCATTATCTAGTTCTTTTTTTTTTTTTTGTATTTTCTCTTTTTTTCAATATTTCTGAGACTACTCAATTTCTTTTCAGCTCTTTTTCATACTTTCTTTCCATATTTTCTTTTCAGATTGAATCACTTTCTTTTTTCTTTTGATTTTTCTTCTTTACTTTTCTTTTCACGGTACACCCATATCAGTTATTCTTTTATCCATCTCAAGAGTAGGGTGGCTTAGTCATCCTTCGTAGTTGGATTGGGATTTTGGTTAATGGGCTTAATAAGAAAAGGCTTTTATAGAAAGGCTCAAGGGGTTTCTATTGAAGTATAATTCAGTTAAGTAAAAAGGCTGAATGGTTCAGAAAAATGGCCTAAATTATTTTCTAGGGTTTGCACTATCATGTATACTATCTTGACTGGATATAGAGAAGGTTCTGTCATAGTAATCCAATGTTGATGTTGTTCTGAGTTTTATGATCAAAGCAAAAGATAATGAGATCTCTCAACGAATATTGCGGGCATGAAGAATAGTGAGTCATCTTATGACTCAGAATTGTTGTATAGCCCTCTGACATGATTTAAAGGCTCGAAAGCTCACTGGGTTAGGTCTCCACGATTATTCTCACAGGATCTATAGAGTTTTCAAACTTAGGATGACTCTGATGTTGATAGTGTGCAATTGTGCCGAATCTGAGTTTTTCTAAGTTTTCAAACCTGCTGTAGTCACGCTTGACTTGACTTAAAGCTAACCTTTAACAAAAAATTTCATCCTCAATACTAACTTAACAGAGGTTTTCAGCTAATCAAAGTCAGGGTATTTGACACATTTTTGAAATTCTAGAAAACTTTAGAAAACATTAGAAACCATTAGAAACCATCCAAAATGACATTTTTTTTATCAAAATGAACACATGAGTTTTTGTAAATACTCACCCCCAACCAAAATACAGCACCGTCCTCGGTGCTCATGACCGGGACATAAAATGATGAAAAAATAAAAAATGATAATGCAAAGGTTCAGGGAGGATGTTACCAAGTTGGCAGAAACTCGACAGTGTGTGGTACCTGATGATCGAAAGAATGAATGTACCTGCATTATTAGAGATATAACAGTAATAACAAATATATGAGACTCATGTACTCTAGGAATACCAGAATTGCCTTTTCGAAAGCGCTAAGTTTTACGTCTTCAGCCAGACATGAAGGGGGTATATTAAGTACCCCCAACCAAGTTAAAACGCATGGAGACTGAGTGAATCCACAGTCTTCCTGACACTTAAAGTGGATAGAGACAGTTATCCTATCCCTTGTCTAGGTATACCTATGTAGAATAGGTCTTTCTCAGTGTAGACTGAGAGAAGGACAGTAAGTTCTCTGAGTAGCCCTGCAAAAGTGTATAGTTGAGCAGTGAGGGATTGAAGCTTCTCAGTAAAAACTGAGAGAACAAGAGTAGGGGATTCTCTGACCATGATTAGCACAGCCAAAAACTCATTGAGTTTAGCGGGAACGTATCTAAATGGAGCGGACTCCTGCAGATCAGTAATACCAGAAATGTCTGACTTCGAGATAAAGTCAGACTCAAAGTGTTCTTGACACTTGGACAAGTTTTCCTCAGGAGAGTCTTGAGGTAGACTCTCTACGGCACTTGGGTCATCGACAGTATCGATGTAGGGTGGCGGGTGAAAACTGTTGACCTTTTCCTCGAGGTTTCCTAATGCGATAGGGATGTTCCAATCCATGCACTCAATATGTTCCTCCTCGGTGGGGAACGGTAGGTCCAAGACAGCCGGAGTCCCATGTTCTAGACACGGCTCATCGGTGGGAATGTCTGCATCCAGGGTAGAGAAAGAATTATCAGAGATAGAGATGGAACTGGGTTCCTCTGTGTTTGGTCCAGAAGTTGGTGTTGTTAAGGGCACCAAAGATTGAGACTCAGGTTCATCACTATTGTTGCACAATCCAAGGGAGGTGGGGAGGAACGGTAGATCTAGGACAGTTGGGATCCTACGATCGAGACACAGCTCAGTGTCATGAAGATCGTCATCAGGGTCAGCAGAGGTAGAGTGAGAAATAAGTTGCTCTGAGGTAGGTTCAAGATTTGGTGCTGTTAAAGGCACCGAATAAGGATACACTGGCTCCTCAATAATCGGGCTTGATCTAGGGGTTGTAACAACTTCTATTTCATCCTGGCAATTCTAGTACTTGGTCCAATTGTGCGACTCCTCATTATAGATAGTGGCCATGTCACTCTCCTCAAGATAGGCTATTGGGGGCTAGTGAAGTTGACTTCCTCTCTTTCATTTTCTAATTGAAGTAGACGTTGCTCCAAGCTCTCCATAGATTACTGTTGTTGGTGCTCTAGACCTTGGAAATACTGTTGTTGCTGGGTAATGTACTAAGAGAGGAGGTCCTCTAGACAGGGTTTAGTAGCCAATGGAGGCGGTTCAGCCAAGGGGAGCTGAGGTGCCAACTCTTGATTGTAGTCCGACTGGGTATGAAAGTTATAAGGCAGAGTGGAGTCTAGGACTAGCTGCTGACTCTGGAAATCCAGAGGAGCCCACTGTTGATCAGAATAGTCATTATGTGGATATGACGGGTATTGCGACTGCGAGTATTGCCAATCATACTCTCTATTGGATTGATGAAACCCGGATCTCTGTAATTGTCATACCCCATAGAAGGCTGCGAGACTGGAGTATCATGATGATACGCAGAATTGTCATACCATTGGTGAGAGTGATCACCTAAATTTTCAGAGAAACTGTAGTAGGTCTCATATAGAGGCTGTTCATTTGCCATCAGAGGCGATAGAGGGGTGCGGAAAACTAACTCTCAGATCGAATCAGTCAAAGATTAGGACAGGTCCAACCGGGCATACACTTAAGAAGTGAGCTCTAGACTTGGCAAAAAGTTGCCAAAGGGGAACACTATCCTAAATGATGCACACCAAGCACAGATAATCCTATTCTAAGCAATCAGAATATATTTTAGGAATTATCTTGTTAGTTTTGGGGCTAGAGTAGATTATGACAGTGGGCAGACTACTGGTTTATCTTTTAACCGTCGGATTAACTATTTGGACTCGGAGGTTTTCACCAGGCTACACTCTTCAGAGCGAATCCTTAGTACTAACTCTAGTCAACAACAAGGCAATCCGAAGCCTAGACAGACGTATGGCACAATGGCTATCTTAAGTACATCCCAGACTAACCGGATTGGTCAAGTGTTTAAGAAAAGTGTTCCCTCGGGTTAAGCTAGGGTTGGTGCGTGTTCCTAGTCCACATGCAACTAACCGCCGAATAGTCCAGGATGCCACGTCGAGCTCAGTGTACTTGAGTAGCAGGGACCTATGGGTGTGTTAGACAATAGGGACCCGCACTCGTGGTCTTATTTTGACTGGATGTTAAGCGGGTTCTCTTTGTGTGGATTTTTCTGTGAACATCGGGCTAATTGGCTCTAGTTCTTGATTCTTTTGAATTAAATGGAGCCTTGGGATCAAATCAGTTGAAATGATGAGGTAGGTGATGAAATCCCACCAGTTTCAATTTTGGAGCTGGGTCTGTTTTCTTAGAGTTGATTGATTAACGGCCACGCCACGCAAGTCGAATAATATGTATGCGAAAGTAAATAGACAAGCGGCAATGATTCACCCAATAACACCATATCGCACTCAAGGCGAGAATATGGACTTACCTCCCGTGGGCCACGCCACGAGGTCGCCTCCGTAGAATAGGGAGGGGTATCCTAATGGGCTTGGGCCCGACTCCACCTCTTTGAGCTTTCGCTCCCTACCCATACTGGATCGTGTTCCTGCACTCAATGGATAGATTGGGTTTAGGGTTGTGGGATATTTATTGGAAGATTTGATCGGCTATTAGGGTTTCATGAAACACGCAGTGGTTTTAGCCGGTAATAGAGTTGTTCCCAATTATGGTTCGAAGTTGAGAATAGAAATTTCTGAATTTAGATTTGGAACTTTCTCTTTTCAAATGTTCTTAGATAAAGAAACCTTCCAAATACAGTGAAGATTTAAAATCCCATCTATTTTGGAAATTTTCCAAATTGAAGAAATCTTTTCAAATTAGAAGATCTCCTATTTTAGAAATTTTCAAAATTAGAGAATATGTATAAATAGACTCTTTCCAAAATTAGAATGTCCTAAAAAAGGGAACCATGATTTCGAGATTCCGATGTGTCTGGAAACTATCCAAAAATAGAAAATCCTAGAATCTATATAACAAAATAGCACGGTTGTCTGTTGTGTAAGTAGTGGCTGGGACCTTCACATTTTGGACGGTTAGATTTGTTTGCTGAAAAAAATTTAGGCGCATTTTTTCGCGCTCATTTTTTTTACGCCTTTTTCCGAGCTGGCACCTCACGTATTTCTCTCTCTCTCCCTCTCCGAAACTCACTCTTTACTCACCCTCGCACCTAAGCCCTCTCTCAGTGAAGAGTGAAGAAGAAGAGGAGGATCTCTCCACAACCTACCACCGTCGTATTTCCCCCATCTACCGCCATCGTCTCTTCTCTTCTCAGGTACTCTCTTCTCTCCTCTCTCATCTCATCTCGGTTTGGGGGTTTACGATGGTGGGGTTTTTACAAAATCTTTGGATTCTGATCTCCCATCTCATCTCGGTTTGGGGGTTTATGGTGGTGGGGTTTGGGTTCTAATCTCCCATCTCATCTCGGTTTTAGGGTTTACAAACTCAGGTCATTCTTAATTAGATTTACATCAGATTTACAAGTTGAAAAATTCTTAGATTTCAGAATGGGTTTGGTTGGGTTCAAATTAGAATTAGTTGATTTTTAAGCTCGTTCAGAATCAGAATGGGCTCAATTTTTGTAACTCATCTCCGTAATAAGAGAATGGGTTCTGATCTCCCATTCTACCGCATTTCACCGTTAGCTATTTTTGAGGTTTGGGTTCTGAAATGGGTTTGACCTTGCGAAAAATTAGAATGAACTGATCAATACGGAGAAACTCTTTTGCCAAAAGTGGTTGGAACATATGCAAGGTCAAAAAATTAGAGGTTAGCCTCAAGTCGTGACCTTGCAAAAAATTAGAGGTTAGACCTTGCAAAAAATTAGAATGATCTTGCAGAAGTCACGACCTTGCACATGTTCAAGCCGCTATTTTGGCAAGCATGGTCTATGAGGTTAGCCTCAACTACTTGGGGAAACTCTCTTCCATACCTCTTGCATTTTCCTTACACGCTTTGTAATTTGTTCTTCGTTACTCATTCACGACTTCTGCTCTTGCACATGTTCTTCACGACTTCTGCTCTTCTTCTCATCATCTGCATTTCTTCTTAATGTTTGTGATTCTTTTTTGGTGTCTCCTATAATTTTTATTTGTTTGTTTTCAGTCAATATGGAGGCATTTTGATAAGGAAGAGAGCATGTGAAGTCGTGAAGAACCAAAGCATGTGACATCGCGAATAACCAAATCAGGTAGTACGATTATTGAACAGACCCAGAATAAAATCTATACATTTAGATTCAATAGTTTATTTCATATCCAAATATTATTACTTGAGTAAACACCCTTTCACAATCCGAATTCCGGATGTAATTATCGATTTCATTCTCTGTTTTATCATTTTTGGTTTGGCCAACTTATAATCTGTACCTCCAATTATATGTAGCAGTAGTTATTGATGTTGTTGCTATTGATATTTGTTTGCTCTGATTTCATTTTTAAGAGATACCCATTATCCATTATTGAATCTTGGCATATGGATTTTCTTGAATTGAAAACTTCTAGCAAAATTTTGAAGATTTATTTGATATGTTGTCTTATTAGAGCTGTTCTTAATTTTTGGTTTTCTAAAGAGGGTGATGATTATTCTAATGAAAAAGAAATGTACTTTCCAAATCTAGGATTGTTTTATTTCTTAGTAATTTTTAATTTTATTGTAGCAAAACATGCTTGAACTTGGCCATATTGAGCATTAAACTGCTGCAAAACAAGTGACAGGTACAATTGAATCAAATGCGGCAAAGAAGCCACATGGGAATTTGCCAACGACACAGGCTTCAACATAGTTGTGATCAATCCTGACACTGTAAGTGGCCCTATTTTTGAAGGTAGTCTGTCCACCCTTAACTTCTTCTATGCTAAAAATGGTTCTCCTCAAAGGAGTAGGATGCATTTGAAATGCTGACACTCATTTAAACAGCTCATACGTCAATTTAGTTGCTGCATTGTTATACAAAACCTATTTATTTCAGTTGGTTTTGCAAGCAGTGATTCATACTAGGCAAGCCAATTGTGGTTCCATTAGCGATCCCAATTTATTATGTTCTCATGGAGTTCAGGTTGATTCATCATGAATTTGACATCCTTTCTGTTATTATTGTTTTTCAAAAGTTTTCTAATTTAATAGTGTTATGCTATGTAAATGCAGGTCAAGAAACTGATTGCATTGTTTCGTCCCATTGCTACGCCACATGCAGTACCTGTGGCCCCTCCATTGGCTCCACCACAGGTGAAGCCACACCAAGTTGTAGGTGATTAGTTTTGACCTTCAGCAAGGCTGCCTCTCCAGAGGATCCATTTGCTGCCGTAGTGCATTATGATGCTCCTCCAGCTCTAGAGGCTCAACATGTTCAACCAGTTGGTGTTCCGCCCCACAGTGATCCATATTATTATGCAGAAGTGCATTGTGCATACTTGCATGAAAACCCAGTCCTACCTACTCACAAGCTTATAGCAGGTAGCTTTTTGTTTGGTTTTTATGAAGAAGCAGCCTAATTTGGTAGCTTGCAAATATAGCATGTGGATTCCAACAGCATGAATCCCCAGCGCTGAAACTGGTCAGAGCATGCTAGCAAGTTATATGGTCATTAATACTTTCGTTTTAATTGCCTATATTTAGCAGTTGAAACCCATTAATTACTCTTTTCTGTTGCTATAACCATTTTAGTTAATTTTTTACCCTTATTATAAATAATAATTTTTGGGTTTTAGCTAATTTCAATTATAATTACTATTTAAAAATGGTTATAACGCTGAATGGGCATATTTGTTGCATTACTTAGAGCTGAAAATGTAAACAAGGGCTGAGAGTATGAAGATGAATGAAAAACATGATGGTTTTTTATGAGGATCTTTTGCATAAATCAGACCAATGGATAGGCTTGAATTGTATTTCCCATTGATTTCCAACTCGACACATATTTTTGTACTTAATCTTCTATCTTTTAGTATTTGCACAATGTTATCAAAGCATGTCAGTTTCTCATATGTTCTCAAGCAATAGGTGTTCTAATACATGTTAGTTGAGGTTTTTCATATCATTTCAGAACAAAGGCAATAGTTGTTCAACTGAAGTAACCAATGCCTTAAAACACCTATTGGTTGAAGTAATAAAACACCTTAGAAACATGTCAGTTGATAACACAGGTAGATCTAAAACACTTATTGCTTGCTGGCTGTGTTTTATTTCAACTCATCATCTTTTTTGTAAACTGTATGCCTTCAAGCCCCTTGGATATTTGTTCTAGAAATATGTTATTTATGCCTTCAAGAACCCTGGATGTTTAATTTTCTCATTTTGGTTCCTTGATCTGCACTTGCAATGATGCATGAATGTTCAACACTCTCATTTTCAGCAGGATTGTATCAAACAAAAAAAAATCTCAGCAGGATTCTACAGTCCATCCTTCAATTGATTACAACAAAGGCAAGAAGTAGAAGGTTAGTATTTCTTCTCAACTCTTTCTATTTAACTGTTGATATATCTTTGCTTTTGGGTTTTAGTGACCACAAATTACATAGGGTTGTAGTCGACATGTTGCTCAATTGGACAGTGCTCTCTGCATTAACCTTAGGTTGTGGGTTCAATCCCAGCTTACCTACATAAAAGCATGCACACCGTCAATCGTCAGTCATGCTGATTTTTGGTGTGGAGATCCAACAAGGTGTGGGCCAATCATTCTTGGGTTAGTGGGCTTGAAAGAGTATGCCTCTATCAAATAGAGATGTAATAAAAAGCGAACAACTTGAGAGATGTAATAATTCATGTAGACTACACAGCAAATCAGTTTGATCTATAGAATAAGGGATCTTAGGTGTACTTTGTAAACGTGGTGATATTCTTTCTCTTTTTAGTCATTTTGTTTTGTGAAATATTTTCAATTTATAAAGATAATGGTAGCTGATATTTGTAGCAAATAATGCAACTCAGAGATGGAGCATTCGTGATTGTTTATCACTTGCTGGTGAAAGATACTCTGTCATTAAACAATCGATCTTTTCGCATAGGGGTTTAACGGTTTAAGCAAAGGGATTTCAGTAGCTTAGGCCAGAAGGTTGCAGCAAAGGGGTTGCAAATGCAAATGTAGTTCCTGTGAGAAATGTCAAGACAATGGTGTTCAAGGAGATTTCTTTGAAAGTTAAACGTTTCACGGTTACAAAAGAGTTGAAGGGGAAAGTCAGATGCTTTCGTAGAACCTTTGAAGTAAAAATAGAATTTGGTTCGAGTGCCGAAGGTACCCGATTTTGGCAAAGGCTTCATTGTGGAGTGCCGTGGGCACGGGCCACCCACTAGTCTATCTAAAAAATAGCAAGAAATGAAAACCCTAATTTTTTTTTTGAATTTTTTATTTTTGATTTTTTTGGTATTTTTCACTTTATCTAGGGTTTTTAAAAAACCCTAGAACAAGATCTAGCAGTTATTTGGAAAGCAATAAAATTCCTAAATTATTACAACTCTGCACCCGGCCGTCCGAGGCATTAAAAATAATAATTTAGAAGATTGCTAAAAATCACTAAAAATTAAAAAATAGAAAGTTTCCCAAAAAGGTCGGGCTGTCCAAATTGAGCAACTTTCCGATTTGGCAACTTTCCAATTCCATCTTTACGTCCTTTTTCGCACTCTCATACACCCGAGCGGCAGCGGCGCCATTTGAAAGTAGGATTTTTCCGCTTTGTTGATTACGGAAACCCTAACTTCAACACATTTGTAATTTATCCGAGACTTTTGCCCTGTAAAATTAGCAATTTCACACAGTGGAAAGTCGGAGTCGAATCCGCACTCAGAATTAATTGGGTTAGCGCAATAAGGAACATAAAATAACAGAATTTTGTCAAACTCGAATCAAAATAAACTTTATTTCTTGAATTCAACTGTAACTTACAATTCAAACATGAGATAATTAATCTAGAAAGCAATACAAAAGAGAAACTAAGCTAGAGAGAGAAAGAAAGAGCTTAGAGAGAGAAAATAATGAGAGATTTTAGAGAGAGAAGTAAAAAAGGAAACGAAGAGAGAGAAAGAAGAAACCTAGAGATATCTAGAGAGAAAATGGTAGAGAGAGAAAGTAAGAGTAATGAATAACTAGAGAGAGAAAGTAGGAAATAGAAAGAGAAATTTCTAAATCCTAGAGAGAAAAAAGAGTGGTGGAGAGAAGAGAGAGGAAATTACCTCAAAAAACTACCTTGATCGGTCATGAAGTCGAAGAATGACGAAGGAGTGCATGCAAGTTGAATCAGGCGTGAAGGAGGTGGTGACAGCGTCTTGTGGTGGTCGTTTGCTGGTCGAATTTCATGGTGACCGGAGTTTCAAACCTTGTAGCCCGCAAGGAAGAAACTGTGGTGGTGTTTGCCACCCAAAGAAGGGAGAACCAGTAGGTTTTGGTTCGGTAAGGCTGCAAGTTGAGAGTTGCATACCTGCCGGAGTGAAAAGAGGTTCCCGGAGTTGCAGGCTAGGTCGTGGTTCTTGTTGCAGGCCGGTATTGATTGATTCAACACCAGTAACAACCTACTGTTGGTGACGGCACAAAACAGGAGAAAGGTGATTACAACGATGGGGTGTTGCTGCTGGTTTGACCAGCAAGCAATGACAGTGAAGAAGAAACGTTGCAGGTGGCCAGAGTTGCAAACCTGCAACTCCGACAGTAGAAAAAGAAGAAGAAGAAAGAGAAGAAGGAGAAGGGGGAGATGGGATTGAGAGAGGAGTTTACCGTGAAGATTTACAAGTGCTCAAACGCCTGAGAAGATGACGGCGGTTTAAGGGGAGGGGATGAACAGCACCGGTGTTCACTGGAGTTGCAGCAACAGGTGGTGCAACATTCCAGGGGGTTAGCAGGTGAGAAGAAGACCAGAAAACGTGGGGAAATATCCACGTTTTCTTTGGGGAGAAAATAGGGCAGAGTTTTCAGTGGTGGTAGTGACGGTCTGCTCTCTTGTAGACCGCTACTTCGCGTTAATGAAGACTGGTTGCAGGCGGCTGGAGTTGCAAGTCTACAACTCCGGCAAGGAGGAAAAGAAGAAGAAGAAGAAGAAGAGAAAGAGGCGCACCCGTAGGCAGACGTCGAAAAAGAGGGTGGCAGTGCAAAGTGCAGCGCTGGAGTTTGCCGATTTTGATGGTGGGAAGGTGCTGGGACGGTGCTCAGTGGAAGTAACGGCTTGTTGAAGGAGAGGGAACCTGCAAGAAGAAGAAGAAGAAGAAGATGGTGGCAGCGCTCCACCAGCTCGCCGGAGGAACCCGCCGGAAGAGAAGAGGAAGAGGAAGAGGAAGGAAGAAGAGAAGGAAGAGAAGTCCCATTTCCCTCAGCTTTCTGACCGTTGGATCTTCCACCGGACTGTTGGATCTCTCTAGATCCGTCGGTCTACCAATCTGGGTCCCAATCCAGTCACCATCCATCCAATCGTCAACCAATTGTCTGTCACATCATCTTATGAGACGATGGACTTCATCAGTCCATGTGGGACAACAGCCGGGCCCATCATCATCGACCCGCGGCCCAGCCATTTAGTGGACCCCGTGAATTTCAAAATAATTTAAATTAAATTTTAATAATGATGGGGCGTCCACTAAATGGGAAATCCCCATATTAAAGAAAAGTTTAAAAAAAAGAAAAAAAAATATTTTTTTATTTAGAAAAAAAGGGGGGAAAAGAGGGTTCGAAACCCTAATCTCCAAACCCTCTCCTCCTCTCCTTCCCCCAATGGAATCCTGAACCCTCCTCCTCCTTCTCTTCTCTTCCTTTTCTTTTTTTTGTTCATCTTCTTCTTCATCTCTCCAGCGGACTGAACCAGTCCGTCAAGCTCCGCCTCCTCGCTGCACCGTTGCTGTCTCAGCCGCCAGCTACTTCTACACCCTGCTGCCCTCTTGCAAGGCAGTGTCGCCTGCAACAACAGACCCTCCTCTCTTGTAGATTGGGTTCCTTCCAAGTTGCAGCCACTGCCTCTCTCATCTCCGCCTGCCACCACCGCCCGCAGCAACAAGCTCCGCCTGAGTGCGCCTCCCTTCTTCTCTCTTCTCTGTCTCTAGCCTTAGGGTAGTCCCCTTGCTGGTCAAACCAGCAAGGTTGCAGCTTGCAACTTCTCCACCGTTTTGCGATCCCACGGGATGCACTCCACGATCACCACCTTCCACACCGCTGCATCACGGATCTGGGATGTTGCTGACCTCCCCATCTGCTAGTAAATAACGGACAGCAACCTACACAGCGCTCAATCATGCCCATGCTGTGCAAATCAGCAACAATCAACTCTCCACAGCTCCAAGTGTCACCCACCATTTGAGATCTCTCCCAGGAGAAACCGCTGCACCTGCTGCTCCACACCGCCCTCCACTATCTGATCTCCTCAACTGGGATTGTGCTGATCTTCCTTCTTAATGGTTTAAACAATGAAAGCCTGCTGGCCAAAAACAAAAAAAAATGAAAAAAGAAAGAAATAGAAAAAAAAAGAAAAGAAGAAGAAGAAAAGAGGATAAAAAGGAGGAAAGCGTCTCTCTTCCAACTAGATGGACATGGTGGCTGTTGCCCCTCTCCAACGTGCCGCCTTTGCTGCCTTTCATTGCCCAACGGACCTGCAACTCCAGCAGGTCCATTCTCTTCCCTTGCTCCTCTTTTGGGAGCACCCGAACCACCGACAAAGTGCTCTTGTGCGGAGTGAAGCACCGTCACCACCTTCACGCATTGCTTCAAAGCCAACAGCCAGCAACATGCACCTCTGATCGACCATCTTTATGGCCGATCAATCACTTAACAAACCATCTCACAGATCCACCATCATGGTTCAGCCTCGATGTGCTCTTCTTAATCGAGCACCATTACCATCATCCTCTAGCCACGTCGTGCACATGTTCTCGATCTCCACGGACCGAACTACTCATCGGGCCAATGCAATACTCCGGTAAGTTTGCTGAAGACACCCCAGGCTGATCGCCTTTTTGCACCGTAGACTCCGTTCAATGAATGCAAAAGGGTGAGTTTTTCTCTCACCTCTACCTTGTCGGCTGGTAAATGACCGAGGTGAAAATCTCTCTCTACCTTCTTCCTCTCTCTCTAAAATCTCTTTTTACATTCTTTCTAGAATAGATTTACCGTTTTATTTATTTCTGTCATTTATTTCATGTAAGCAACAATTTAATTAATGTAATTTGATTTAGATGATTTTAGTATTTTCTGGATCTCACTTGGATGCATTTTTAATCTCGACTCGCCATTCTCATCCTTCCACGTTTCTCTTGTATATTATCTATCATTTTATGTTCTTATTCGGGCTAATCTGACTAATCCCGAGTGCGGATCGACATCCGACACGAATCCCTATACAAATTTCATCTTTTTACAGGATAAAAGTCTCGGATTAATTACAAATGTATTGAGATTAGGGTTTCTGTAACTAACGACGCAGAAAAAATCTACTTTCAAATGGCGCCACTGCCGCTTGGGTGTACGGGAGTGCGAAAGTTGCCAAATCGGAAAGCTGCTAAATTTGGACAGCCCGGCCTTTTCGGGAAACTTTCTACTTTTGGTTTTTAGTGATTTTTAGTAGTATTTTAATTACTATTTTTAATGCCTCGGACAACCGAGTGCAATTTGTAATAGTTTAGGAATTCTTTTACTGCTTTCTCAATAATGTAAGGAATACTTTCATATTCAATTTGGCAAAGATTCTGTTTGACATAAAAATATTCTTGTAACCGTTTCTACGAGCACTAGTATAATATGGAGATGTTGTGGTATGCATACTTCGCCGACTACTTGAAGACTAGAAGACAGAGACAGTAAGAATCAGACGGTTGACGACAGGAGTCATCTGAGTAACTGCTCATTTGTCAGTTAAAGATCGTGTATGCTCAATTAGGAAAGTAAGTGACTTAGTGGCTAGAGGAATTGGTTAAAATGAATAAAATATAATCGTCAAACCTAGTCATTGGACAGACCCGAGTCTAAGTCAAAGATATTGACTAATGGGAGAATCCAATCGATTGGACACTTATCCCCAATCGATTGACATAGCCCAATCGATTGGAGACTCTATGTAATCGATTGGAAGCTACGAGGCAGAAATTTATTTCAGCCCGATCAATTGGAGACTTTGTGAAATAGATTGGAATCTTCGGGATAGAAACTTATTTGAGTCAAAACGATTGGAGACTCTGTCAAAGCGAGTAGAGCCTTCGAGACAGAAACTTATTTGAGTCAAATCGATTGGAGACCTCTGTGTGATCGATTGGAGCCTTCGGAACAGGGCCAATCGATTGGACCCAGTGTACAATCGATTGGACCATGCATAGAATCAGTCCTTATCAGATTCGAAATTCTTGGTTCTATTATCCCACGTTCTGCATGACTCAGGGTCATGGAATTCTATAAATACAACACTTCTATGCTTTCTCTAAACACACACAGAGACACAGAGTGACTCAATCTTCAAGAGAGAGAAGAAAATGTTCTATTTATTAAAGTGTCTATAAATAAGCTTGTTTCCCATTCACATCTTTTGAGCTTGTTGATATTCGCTCAAAAGTGCTTATTTTAAGCAATTATCCTGTTAGCGTTATTGCATTCTCCTACGTTAAAATACTCTATTTATCTACTTTTCTACGTAAGAGTCTCTTGTGTTGCGTAGAACACACTTTTCTGGACGAAATGGTATATTTGCATGCATTAAACACATTTTCGGAAGTCTAGACATGTAGTCATTCTGATAGAGTCTCATTACGCGCTTCTTCTGTCGCAGGAAACCCCGATGGGACATTTCTCGAGACTTGCTAGCCCACATCGATTAGGAAAGCCCATTATCAAAGCTTAAAGACCCCACATGCTATGACTAAAAGATATGGGCCAACTATGAGGACCAAAAAGCCGGCCCAAAGAACGAAGAGAGCAGGAGAGCCAATGACCAAGAGACGGACCAAAGCGTTTAAAGCCACATGAGTTAGCAAAGAATGATAGTCGACTCTACTAAAGAAGCGTGAGGATGGTCACAGTGAAGACCAGGGTTCCAGACCCTCCGCCAGTGCTTTTTTCTATTTTTTTGATACTTTTTCTCTCATCTCTTCTTATTCTCTCTCTCTCTTCATCTCTCGGTCCTCGAATCTACTGACCTAACCCCAGAACTCCTGTCCATCGGCTCTATCTCATCTCCCTTAGCTTTCTGACCGTTGGATCTTCAATCGGACCGTTGGCTCTCTAGATCCGTCGATCTACCAATCTGGGTCCCAATCAAGTCACCATCCATCCGATCGCCTTCAGAATGCCTGTCATATCATCTTGTGACACGATGGACATCATCAGTCCATGTGGGCCAGTAGCCGGGCCCATCATCATCGACCCGCTGTCCGACCAGTTAGTGGACCCCGCGAATTTCAAAAATAATTTTAATTAAATGGGGGGTCCACTAATTGGGGAGATTCCCCATAGAAAAGTAGGTTTTTACTTAAAAAAAATATATATATATATATTTTTTTTTTTTTATTTTCAAAAAATATCCTATTTCCATTAATGGAAATAGGGAGCTTTATAAGAGGAGGGAGAAGGGTTCGTTCGAACCCTAATCCCCCCCCTTTCTCCTCCATTCTCTCCCCCAACTCGTGGCCCCCTCTTTCTCCTCGGTTTTTGACTGTTTTTTTTCCTCCATTTTTTCTCAATCACCGTCTTCATCTTCATCTTTATCACCGGAGTTGCGCCTGCAACTCCGGCCGTTCGTTCCACACCTTGCTGGCCTTTATCCCCCCCATTCTCTACCACGTTCCACCATCTCCTCTCTCATATTTCCCTCCTTCTTCACCGTTTTCTTCAAAAAAGAAAAGCAAAAAAAAAAAAAAGGAGATCACCGGAGTTGCAGGTCGCAACTCCGGCGAAACCAGCAACCCCACCATCTTCTCACGCCGCATCCCACCTCTAGCAACAACACCTGCTCCTCCACATCTCCTCTCCATCACTTCACCATGACCTGCAACGTTGAGTTGCAGGTCTGCTTCGCTAAGCCATCTTCTCACACAAAAAAAAAAGAAAAAGAAAAAGAGAAAAGGAGAAGAGAAAGAAGGAGGAGGCGCCTCCTTGCTGCTGGTGCGCACGCCCAGCTCGCCTCCCTCATCTTCACCGGTTGCCATCTCCTTCACCGCCACCTGCTGCTGCCACGACCTGCAAGTTGCAGGCCGTTAAATCCTTCACCATCACCAAGCCGCCTCCTCCAACGTCTCCTTCTTGCACAGCCTGCACCATCCCTCCACCTTGTTGTTGCTGCCTGTCACCACCCTCTCAATAGCTAGCAATGATCACTTGCTGCTACCGTCCCCCCTTCATTTAGATCCATTCTCCTCCAGTCCGTCTTCACCTTGTTCCTCAACACAAAAAAAAAGAAAGGGAAAAGAAACAAAACAAAAAAAAAAAAAAGGAGGAAGGAGAGGAAGTCAACATCGTTGTAGGTGGCTCCATCACTGTTTTCTCCAGCCACCTACACTCCGCCAGTACCATAGATCTGCTACTCCGGTGGTCCATCCACCTTGCTACCTTGCTGACCAACGGCACCCATACACCGTCTTCCCCCACCAGTGTAACCACCGGAAGAACTAGCAAACCTTCGCTGGTCCATCCTCCACACCGCTACTTCTCCTTGGGCCGACCCAACTTCAACCAACTCCGGCCAGCATCTCCACACATTGCTGCCTCACACTCTCCATTGGCTTGCATGTGCACGTGGTGAGCTCTAAGGTAGGATTTCTATCATCGTATCTCTATAGGACCTCTTTTTCTATCTCTCAAGTTTTCTCTCTCTAGCCTCCTAATTTCTCTCTCTAACTCTCATGCCAATTTGTTTGCTTTTTAGTTGGGACATGTTTTTATTCAAGCAATGTATTTCTTTTAGTTTAATTTGATTAATAAAATAGTTTATTTTCAGTTCAATTTATTGTCTTCATTATTTCGTATGCTTTCGATGGTCCATAAATTCTCTCTCTAAAAATATCATGTTTTAAAGCGAACAACCACTCTCACCCCTCCATCATTTCTTTTTAGCAATTTCTGTGGAAAATTTTGTTATTTGCTCTGAATCGCGCTAATCTGACTAATCCCGAGTGCGGATCGACATCCGACACGAATCCCTATACAAAGATCTAAAATTTTGCAGGATTTAAGAATCGGACAATTTACAAATATGTTGAAGTTAGGGTTTCCGTAATCAACGACGCGGAAAAAACCTTACTTTCACTTGTACTCTTCTTGATCGAAGCCAAGTGCTTGATCCTTTCCTCAGGTTGGGTCTTCCACTTCTATATTCGACCTAGTAGCCTGAGTGTACCAGTGTAACTCAACACCATTTGAGCAACCTAGGGTTCAGGGTGTACTGAATCCTTCACCTTCTGCAAAGGTAGGAGTGTTGAGAATTAAGATCGGAGGAGCCGATCGACGGTAGGTTTGGGGTGTACCAAATTGAACAAGCGGACAAGGCTTCTTGGCTGGAAGGGCGCGCGTGGATTCGTACCGTTGATTCAGAGGACGTGGACGCATCGACAGTAGGCCTTGGCTAAGGTTGGAAGCTGTATTTGTAATGGTGCTGCGTAGGTAATGTTTGTTTCGTTTAACTTTTTAGTTAGTGATACTTTCCGTCTGGAGTGGCCCCGTGGTTTTTTCTTGGCTAAGGTTTCCACGTAAAAATGTCTTGTCTTATGTGATTGTTTGTTTGTATTCCACAATCTATCTTGATTAGATCAAACAATGAAAAGAAAATATACCACGGAGGTATATTCGATTTGAGTCGGTTGTGATAATCTTTATCAAACAACTAAGGCATGCGATTTTGTTCCCTTACCATAGACCAGTAAAACTGTGTAGGTATAAATAATTTTAAATACCTAATCAACCCCCCCTTCTAGGTATAAATAATAATTGATACCTAATCAATTGGTATCCAAGCGGGTTATTCTATTTAAGGTTTAATCACCTGAAATTTAGATTCCTGAGAATCCAGTCCATTTTCATTAATTTGTCAAAATGCAAAGAGAATGTGGAAACACATCTAGACCTCAATTGTTTGATGGGGAAGACTATGCCTATTGGAAGGCTAAGATGAGGGGTTTTCTAAAGTCTATTGATGAAAGAGTCTGGATGTCTGTAGTGGATAGTTGGTCACCACCCACAATGGCTGTAGAAGATAAAACCATTCTTAAACCTAAAGCCAACTGGACCAAAGAGCACATAGATTGTTATTGTCTAAATAGCAAAGGGATAAATGCGGTTGATAAGAATGAGTTTTGAAGAATCTCTACTTGTTTTATGGCTAAAGAAGCATGGGACATTCTTAGAGTCACACATGAAGGAATGTCAGCTGTTAAAATCTTCAAACTTCAAATGCTGACTTCTAAGTTCGAATCCATGAGAATGGAGGAGAATGATACATTCACTGAGTTCTATGGCCAACTTAGTGATATTGTGAACTCAGCACATAACTTGGGTGAAATCATTCCTGAATCCAAAGTTGTTCAAATTTTTTTGAGATCCTTACCTAATAGATTTTAGGCTAAGGTCACTGCTGAAACTAGGGTTTTTCCGCGTCGTTGGTTACGGAAACCCTAATCTCAACACATTTCTAATTTTGATCTGAAATTTTCTACAAAATATAGAGATATTGTATAGGGATTCGTGTCGGATGTCGATCCGCACTTGGGATTGGTCGGATTAGCATGAATAAGAAATAAAAAAATCAGAAAATTGCCAGAATTCATGGGGAGATGAGAGTGGTGGAGTAGCTTTAAAACATCCATTTGAAAGAGAAATTAATCAATATAAACACACTAAATCAGAGCTTCATTAATTCAAAGTAAGGGAATCACATCAACTGTTTGCTTAACAAAAGTAGAATAGCATCTAACTATAAAGCAGTAAATGAGAGAGATGAAGAGAGAAAGAAGAGAGAAAATAGGGAGAGATAGAGAGATAGGATAATTTCTAGAGAGAGAACGAATGAAAAGAAGAGAGAGAAAGATGTTATCTAGAGAGAGAAAAGGTAAGAGGGAAATCTAGAGAGAGAGAAGAAACCTAGAGAGAGAAGGTTACCCTTGACATTTACCCAAATGGAGAAGGGTCACAGCCAAGGGATTGGCCGTGAGGTGCATTGGAATGGAGGTGGTGATGGACTCTCCTTGGAGGAAAATGGAGGTGGTGATTCCCGGGTTGTTGCACAGTGGTATAACAACCGGGTATGGAGGAGCGTAGGGTGATTGGCAGGGACTATCTCGCAGCAAGGAGTGACTGAGATGGAGGGTAGCATAGAAGGATAGCCATGGGGTAGCAGATCTGGGCGGTGATGAATGAAAATAGACCTGCAACTACCGATGCTTGGGCATGGTGGAGAAGTTTGGGGAAGCTTTTAATGGCCAGCAGGTTTGGGCAGTGATGAAAGTGAAGATGATGAAGAATAGGTGGTGAGGTGGAAGGGAGAGAGAGGATGTGGGGGGATGTGGAATAAGAAAGGTTTGGAGAAGAACATGTTGCCAGCGTTAATGGAGTTTCGCCGGAATAGAGGCCAGTTACTTGTTGCGATAGTGAAGAGAGACACTCCCTTGCTGGTACGGCCAAGACCCTGATACAGCAAGGTGAAGGAGAGGACGTTCCCTTGCTGGTACAGCCAAGGTGCTGATGCAGCAAGGTGAAGGAGAGGACGTGCACGGTGTTTGCAGTAGTCAAAACTGTAGAAGAAGAAGAAGAAGAAGAAGAAGAAGAAGGAGAAGTGATATTCGCTCAAAAGTGCTTATTTTAAGCAATTATCCTTTTAGCGTTATTGCATTCTCCTACGTAAAATGCTCTATTTATCTACTTTTCTACGTAATAGTCTCTTCTGTTGCGTAGAACACACTTTTCTGGACGAAATGGTATATTTGCATGCATTAAACACATTTTCGGAAGTCTAGATATTAAGCCGTTTTGATAAAGTCTCATTACGCGCTTCTTCTGTCGCAGGAAACCCCGAAGGGACGATTCTCAAGACTTGTGGGCCCAAATCGATCATGAAAGCCCATTGTCAAAGCTTAAAGAGCCCACATGCTATGACTAGAAGATATGGGCCAAATACGGGCTGAAAAAGAGGACCGAAGAGTCGGCCCAAAGTACGAAGAGAGCGGGAAAGCCAATGACCAAGAGACAGACCAAAGCGTCTAAAGCCACATGAATCAACAAGGAATGATGGTTTGCTCTACTGGTGAAGCGTGAGGAGCGGCACAGTGAAGGCCAGGGTTCCAGACCCTCTGCTAGCATTTTCTCTTTATTTATTTTCTAATATCTTCTCTCTCTCTCTCTATATCATCTTTATCTCTCTACTTTCAATATTAATCATCCGATCCTCTCCCTTCCCGCAATAACTCTACCCTACGGCCTACCGTGGCAAATGTCCACCATCCGATGATCCCAATCCTAATTCTCACATATCTTACACTAATCAGATCATGTGATCAATCGTTCCTAGCTAGATCATTCATCAATCATCGGATCATCTGCCAAATGATCGAATCATTCGTCATCAGAACCTCCAATCTTATAACCTCTTGATAAAAAAAAAATCATCTGATCTGATCTGACGGTCAAAAATTTGGCATTGATTAGGGTCTACTGTAATGTTGGCCCACTGACCACTTACCAATGGTCTAATCGGTGAAACCTCACCTATCCTTCAAGCCCATGGCTTATGGCCTGCTCGAGGGCCCAGCATCCATCGGGTCAATCCATCTAATGACCCACGGCCCTCAAAATTATCAATCTTTATGTGGACCCCACTCATGATCCCATGTGGATCCCACTTGGAAGTTATCCCACGGTTTCTAAAACCGTGGGAGAGAGAATATCTTCTCTCTCCATTCTATAATGAGTTTTGTTTTTTTTTTGGAAAGAGAGGCCTATTGTATGGCCCATTCTCCCTCTTAGGGAAGTGGCTGGCTCTCTTCTACGGACTGCTCTCCCTCTTCCTCTTGGCGGTGGTCTTCTCCGGTGAGCTGGTGGAGCTCCGCCTTCTCTTTTTCTTCTTCTTCTTCTTCTTCTTCTTCTTCTTTTTCTTCTTCTTCTTCTTCTTCTTCTTCTTCTTCTTCTTCTTCTTCTTCTTCTTCTTCTTCTATTGCAGGTACAAGGGGGCTAACCAGCAAGCCGTCACCCCCTTCAAGCACCATCACAGCAACCACCTCGCCATTAAAACCGGCGAGCTTCTTCCCGGTTCTCACCACGCCTCCACCTGCAACATGATCCAACGGTAAGGGTTCCTACCCCCCTCTTCTTCTTCCCTTCTCTTCTTCCTATCTTCTTCTTCCCCCTCTTTCCCTCCTCCTTCTTCTTCTTCTCTTCATCGTCGTCTTCTTCTTTGCGTTTTCTGGCCGGAGTTGCAGACCTGCAACTCCCGGCCATCTTCTTGCTCATTTTCTTTTTTCTTCTTTGTTTTCTTTTTCTTCTCTTCCTCTTCTTCATCCTCTCCTGCCCATCCTCTTCTTCTGCTGTTCTTCTTAGCAGGTACCGCCCACAGCACGTCTTCACGTGCTACCGGAGTTGCAGGTTGCAACTCCGGTCGCTGTTGCGTCCTTCACCGCAACACCACAACTCCACCGCTAGCCTGCTCCACCATCGTCTCAGTTGGCCCCCTCTTTCCCTTCTTTACCTTCTATTCCTCCTGCTCTTCCTTTCTCCTTCTTCGTCTTCTTCTACTCTGGCCAACAGCAACGTCAGAAACTCTTCTCCAAACTCCGGCGGACTGTAACTCATCTTCTCCACCTTTTCCTCCCACCTGCAAGTCACGTAGGTTGCTCTCTTTTGTAGATTTTATCCACGATCTGCAAATTGCAGGTTACTCCACGCCTCTTCTGTCTCCCTCTTCATCTACACCACACAGCACCACCTCCGGCCACCACCGTTGACGCTGGAGCAACACATTGCCGCCTCCTCCTTCTTTCCACCACCGTCTTCACCACCCCCTATCCTACCTGCTGGTCACCTACTGCACTGCTACCACATCAACCATGGCTGTTCCATCCACTTGAACCACAGCACCCACGTATTCTCCTCCGATCCTTCACGTGTGGCAATACACCACCACGTGGTGTAATCAAACCCACTACCAGCCTGCCACGACGTCAAGGCGAACCCACGATCAGCATCCTTGCATACTTGCACAACACCACACCATCGTACATCTCCTTCCTTGGTGAAACCAGCCCTAGTCTGTGCAACTCGATGGTAAGGTGCAAAAAGGTGATCTCCATCTACATTTTCTCTTTCTAGATTTCTCACTCATTTTCTCTCTCTATCTTTTTCACTAATTCTTCCCCTTTCTCTCTCTAGGTTTCTCCCTCTCTTTCTCTTTTTCTCTCTCTATCTACTCTCTCTCTCTAACACTTTTTCACTTTTGACTGTCTCTCTCTAGATCATTTAAATTTCATGCTTCATCTCTCTAGACTATTCTTGATTAATGCTTTTTAGTTAGTATTTTTATTAGATTATTTTATTGTAAGAAACAATTTTGAATAAATGGAATTAATTTAAATATGAGTATGTTACAGTCTCTAAAAATTTTGTCATTTATGTATTCTTTATTGCGCTGATCCGACTAATCTCGAGTGAGGATCGACATCCGACACGAACCACTGTGCAAAATTGCTCATTTTACAGGTTAAAAGTCTCGGAAAATTAAAAATGTGTTGAAGTTAGGGTTTCCGTAACCAACGACGCAGAAAAATCCGACTTTCAAATGGCGCCGCTGCTGCTCGGGTGTTCGGGAGTGCGAAAAAGGACGTAAAGACGGAATTGGAAAGTTGCTGAAGCGAAAAGCTGCTCAATTTGGCCAGCCCGACCTTTTCGGGAAACTTGCTATTTTTTGTTTTTAGCGATTTTTAGCAGTCTTTTAAATTACTATTTTTAATGCCTCGGAAGGCCGAGTGCAATTTGTAATAATTTAAGAATTTTACTGCTTTCCATATAACTGCTAGATCTTGTTCTAGGGTTTTTTTAGAAACCCTAGATTAAGTGGAAATTACCAAAAACATTAAAAAAATCAAAATTAAAAAATTAGGGTTTTATATTCTGTAGATTTTTAGAAATCACCAATCAAGGATTTGCGATTTTTTGGAAAGATTCTAAAATTTTGAAACTTTGCTAAATTAGGGTTTCCCCTCTTAGAAGTTTCCACTTTAGAGGAATTTTCATCTTTAGAAATCCTCCGAATTTGGAAAAGTCTACAAAAGGAAACACCCCAAATCTAGCAGGATTTCCATTTTGGGAAATTTCCCAAAATTGTAAGGGATCTCGCAATCAAATCTTTCTTGGAAGATCTCCACAGTTCGGGAAATTTTCCAATCTAGGTATTTTCCAATCTGGGAATTCCTAAATTTTAACCCATCTCGAATTTGGAAATTAATTCAAAAACTTGCCTAAATCCAGTGCTTGTTCAGTGAACCCTAAAAAGGCAAGCATCTTCCAAATAGAATTCCAAATACCTAGACCGTGCGATCTAACTGTTTCTCCAGGAACACGATCCAGTGTGGGTAGGGAGCGAAAGCTCAAAGAGGGGGAGTCGGGCCCAAGCCCATTAGGATACCCCTCCCTAACCCACGGAGGAGACTCCGTGGCGTGGCCCACGGGAGGTAAGTCCCTATCCTCGCCTTGAGTGCGATACAGAGTAATTTGGGTGAATCATTGCCACATGTCTATTTGTTTTCTAGCAACAACTTATTCGACTTGCGTGGCGTGGCCGTTAATCAATCAACTCTAAGAGAGCAGACCCAGCTCCAAATTGAAACTGGTGGGATTTCATCACCCACCTCATCATTCCAACTGATTTGATCCCAAGGCTCCATTTAATTAAAAAGAATCAAGAAGTAGAGCCAATTAGCTCGGTGTTCGAGGAAAAATCCACACAAAGCGAACCCGCTTAACATCCAATCGAAATAAGACCACGAGCGCGGGTCCCTATTGTCTAACACACCCATAAGTCCCTGCTACTCAAGTACACTGAGCTCGACGTGGCATCTTGGACTATTCGGCGGTTAGTTGCGTGTGGACTAGGAACACGCACCAACCTTAGCTTAACCCGAGGGAACACTCTTCTTATACACTTGACCAATCCGGTTAGTCTGGGACGTACTTAAGATAGCCATTGTGCCGCACGTCTGTCTAGGCTTCGGATTGCCTTGTTGTTGACTAGAGTTAGTACTAAAGGATTCGCTCTGAAAAGTGTAGCCTGGTGAGAACCTCTGAGTGCATACAGTTAGTCCGGCGGCTAAAAGATAAACCAGTGGTCCGCCCACTGTCATAATCTACTCTAGCCCTAAACTAACAAGATAATGCCTAAAATATATCCTGATTGTTTAGAATAGGATTATCTATGCTTGGTATGCATCATTTAGAATCACTACTCCAGTGTCTCCTTTTGGCAACTTTTTGCCAAATCTTGGGCTTGCTTTTTCAAGTAGAAGCCCAGTTGGACTTGTCCTAACCTTTTATTGACTCGATCTGAGAGTTAGTGCACCGCACCCCTCTATCGCCTCTAATGGCAGATGAACGGCCTCTGTATGAGACCTACTACAGTTTCTGTGAGAATCGAGGTGATCACTCTCAACAATGGTATGACAATTCTACGTATCATCATGATACTCCAGTCTCGCACACTTCTACAGGGTATGATAATCACCGAGATCCGGAGTACAATTCTGTACTCCAAGAGCTTAAAAATTCAGTCTCTGCCCTTCGTGCCGCAGTCCAGCAACCTGTGTACCATTCCCAGTCTATAGGATATTACCCTCCTATCCAGCAAGCTGTCTGTACCTTTCCATCTCCAATGCAGACCTCCTATGACAACACTTATTATCCGGATAATAGGAGTCACCATAACTTTGGTTGGGAACAGTCTGCCCTCCCGCAGCAAATACCGCAGGATAATTATTTTTCCGGGTTCCATCACCCCAATGGAGAGTATGACTGGCAATACTCGCAATCCTAGTACCCGTCATATCCACAGAATGACTATTCTGATCAACAGTGGGCCCCTCAGGATTTTCAGAGTCAGCAACTAGTCCCAGACTCCACTTTGCCTTACAACTTTCATACCCAATCCGACTACAATCAAGAGTTGGCACCTCAGCTCCCCTTGGCTGAACCACCTCCGTTGGCTACTAAACCCGGTCTAGAGGACCTTCTCTCTCAGTACATTGCCCAGCAACAACAGTATTTCCAAGGTCTAGAGCACCAACAACAGCTATCTATGGAGAGCTTGGAGCAACGTCTAGTTCAATTAGAAAATGAGAGAGAGGAAGTCAACTTCACTAGCCCACCTATAGCCTATCTTGAGGAGAGTGACATGGCCACTGTCTATAATGAGGAGTCGCACAATTGGACCAAGTATCAGAATTGCCAGGATGAAATAGAAGTTGTTACCACCCCTAGATCAAGCGTGATTATTGAGGAACTAGTGTATCCTTATGCGGTGCCTTTAACAGCACCAACTCTTGAACCTACCTCAGAGCAACCTATTTCTCACTCTCCCTCTGCTGACCCTGATGTCGATCTCCATGACACTGAGCTGTGTCTCGATCGTAGGATCCGAACTGTCCTAGATCTACCGTTCCTCCCCACCTCCTTTGGATTGTGCAACAATAGTGATACACCCGAGTCTCAATCTTTGGTGCCCTTAACAGCACCAACTTCTGGACTGAGCACAGAAGAACTCAGTTCCATCTCTATCTCTGATAATTCTCTCTCTTCCCTGAATGCAGACATTCCTACTGATGAGCCATGTCTAGAACATGGGATTCCCGCTGTCCTGGACCTACCGATCCCCACCGAGGAGGAACATATTGAATGTAGGGATTGGAACATCCCTCTCAAATTAGAAAACATCGAGGGAGAGGTCAACAGTTTTCACCCGTCACCCTACGTCGATGTTGTTGATGAACCGTATGTCGTAGAGAGTCTAATTCAGGACTCTCCCAAAGCTAAATTATCCAAGTGTCAAGAACACTTTGAGTCTGACTTCATCTCGGAGTCCAACATTTCTGGTATTACAGATCTGCAGGAGTCTGCTCCATTCAGATATATTCCCGCAAAACTCAATGAGTTTGCGGCTCTGCTAACCACGGTCAGAGAACCCACTACTACTCCCCTCTCAGTCTTTACTGAGAAGCTTCTATCCCTCCCTGCTGAACTAAATGTTTTTGCAGGTCTGCTCAGAGAATCCACTCCTACTCTCCTCTCAATCTTTACTGAGAAGCTTCGATCCCTCCTAGATCACCTCCGTACTTTTGCCGGGCTGCTTAGAGAGCTCAATGCCCTTCTCTCAGTCTACACTGAGAAAGACCTGTTCTACACAGGTATACCTAGACAAGGGATAAGATAGTTGTCTCCCTTCCACCTTAGGTGTCAGGAAGACTGTAGATCCACTCAGTCTCCATGAGTTTTAACATGGTTGGGGGTACTTGATATACCCCCGTCATGTTTGGCTGAAGAAGTAAAACTTAGCGCTTTCGAAAAGGCAATTTCGGTATTCCTAGAGTACATGAGTCTCATGCATTTGTTATTACTGTTATATCTCTGGAAATACAGGTACATTCATTCTTCCGATCATCAGGTACCACACGTTGTCGAGTTTCTGCCGACTTGGTAACATCCTCCCTGAACCTTTGCATCATCATCATCGATTTTTCATCATTTTATGTCCCGGTCATGAGCACCGAGGATGGTGCTGTATTTTGGTTGGGGGTGGGTATTTACCAAAACTCATGTCTTCATTTTGATAAAATATATAAAAAAAAAAAAAATTCTTGTTTTTGGGATGATTTCCGATGTTCTCCAAAAGTTTTCTAGAATTTCAAAAATGTGTCAAATACCCTGACTTTGATTTGCTGAAAACCTCCGTTAAGTCAGTATTGAGGATGTCAATTTTTGTTTAAAGTTAGCGTTGAGTCAATTCAAGCGTGACTACAGCAGGTTTGAAAACTCAGAAAAACTCATATTCGGCACAATTGTACACTATCAATATCAGAGTCATCCTATGTTTAGAAATTCTAGAGATCCTGCGAGAATAATTGTGGAGACCTAACCTAGTGAGCTTTCGAGCCTTTATTCATGTCAGAGGGTTATACATTAATCCTGAGTCACAAGATGACTCACTATTCTTCATGCCCGCAATATTCGTTGAGAGATCTCATTATCTTTTGCTTCGATCATGGAACTCGGAACGACATCAACATTGGATTACTACGACAGAACCTTCTCTATATCCAGTCAAGACAGTATACATGATAGTGCAAACCCTAGAAAATGATTTAGGCCATTTTTCTGAACCATTCAGCCTTTTTACTCACCTGAATTATACTTCACTAGAAACCCCTTGAACCCTTCTATAAAAGCATTTTTTTTGTAAACCCATCAACCTAAAATCCAGTCCAGCTACGAAGCATGACTGTCTACCCTTATTTTGAGATGGACAAAAGAATAACTGATATGGGTGTACCGTGAAAAGAAAAGTAAAGAAGAAGAATCAAAAGGAAAATAAAGTGGTTCAAGCTGAAAACAAAATATGAAAAGAAAGTATGAAAAAGTGCTGAAAAGAAATTGAGCAGTCTTAGAAATATCAAGAAAAAGAGAAAAATACAAAAAAAAAAGGAAAAGAACCAGATAATGGTGTTACGCCGCAGGAAAAATACAAGAAAATGGCAATATCCTCTCAAGATCTTTGAAATCCTGTATACCTTTATTTTTCTACACCTGACCTAAGCCTCATTACAACCCAGGAAAGGCCTACTTGATTCTAGGATAGCACGATCATAAAATATGGAGATTGGAGAAGGAGAAGCTATAGAGTTTGATCTAACGTTCCCGAGTGAAGTGGTATTCCAATCATGAGATCTTCTTTTGTTAAAGATGTCCTTCCTTTAAATAATACATATGTGAGATCTTTGCTTTCATATATCAACACATCTCCTCACATATAAATTGAGAGAAAAGAAGAAAACCCTTCTTTTGTGATTCTATTCTGAGTGCTGAACATGTGAGATTTGAGGTCGAGGCATAAAAACTTAGAGGTGATCTGAAAATCTTTACTGTCGGATGATGAGAATGTTGAGCACACACACACGCAGAGTCTGACTATTCTGGGTCATGATTATCAATCTGTAGTCTTGCCAAAACTTTCCAACTCTTCGCTAGCATGTAACTATTTTTGCATCCATTCAATGATTTGACGAACGGTGTTTTCCCGGAGCTAATGTGAAAGTGTGCAGCATGTGCAGAGCCCTTTTAAGCCCATTTATTTCGCACTAATTGCCAAGGATTGGCAATATGCTGGTTGGGGGTTGTGATATTCGCTCAAAAGTGCTTATTTTAAGCAATTATCCTTTTAGCGTTATTGCATTCTCCTACGTAAAATGCTCTATTTATCTACTTTTCTACGTAATAGTCTCTTCTGTTGCGTAGAACACACTTTTCTGGACGAAATGGTATATTTGCATGCATTAAACACATTTTCGGAAGTCTAGATATTAAGCCGTTCTGATAAAGTCTCATTACGCGCTTCTTCTATCGCAGGAAATCCCGAGGGGACGATTCTCAAGACTTGTGGGCCCAAATCGATCATGAAAGCCCATTGTCAAAGCTTAAAGAGCCCACATGCTATGACTAAAAGATATGGGCCAAATACGGGCTGAAAAAGAGGACCGAGGAGTCGGCCCAAAGTACGAAGAGAGCGGGAAAGCCAATGACCAAGAGACAGACCAAAGCGTCTAAAGCCGCATGAATCAACAAGGAATGATGGTCTGCTCTACTGGTGAAGCGTGAGGAGCGGCACAGTGAAGGCCAGGGTTCCAGACCCTCTGCTAGCATTTTCTCTTTATTTATTTTCTAATATCTTCTCTCTCTCTCTATATCATCTTTATCTCTCTACTTTCAATATTAATCATCCGATCCTCTCCCTTCCCGCAATAACTCTACCCTACGGCCTACCGTGGCAAATGTCCACCATCCGATGATCCCAATCCTAATTCTCACATATCTTACACTAATCAGATCATGTGATCAATCGTTCCTAGCTAGATCATTCATCAATCATCGGATCATCTGCCAAATGATCGAATCATTCGTCATCAGAACCTCCAATCTTATAACCTCTTGATAAAAAAAAATCATCTGATCTGATCTGACGGTCAAAAATTTGGCATTGATTAGGGTCTACTGTAATGTTGGCCCACTGACCACTTACCAATGGTCTAATCGGTGAAACCTCACCTATCCTTCAAGCCCATGGCTTATGGCCTGCTCGAGGGCCCAACATCCATCGGGTCAATCCATCTAATGACCCACGGCCCTCAAAATTATCAATCTTTATGTGGACCCCACTCATGATCCCATGTGGATCCCACTTGGAAGTTATCCCACGGTTTCTAAAACCGTGGGAGAGAGAATATCTACTCTCTCCATTCTATAATGAGTTTTGTTTTTTTTTTGGAAAGAGAGGCCTATTGTATGGCCCATTCTCCCTCTTAGGGAAGTGGCTGGCTCTCTTCTACGGACTGCTCTCCCTCTTCCTCTTGGCGGTGGTCTTCTCCGGCGAGCTGGTGGAGCTCCGCCTTCTCTTTTTCTTCTTCTTCTTCTTCTTCTTTTTCTTCTTCTTCTTCTTCTTCTTCTTCTTCTTCTTCTTCTTCTGTTGCAGGTACAAGGGGGCTAACCAGCAAGCCGTCACCCCCTTTAAGCACCATCACAGCAACCACCTCGCCATTAAAACCGGCGAGCTTCTTCCCAGTTCTCACCACGCCTCCACCTGCAACATGATCCAACGGTAAGGGTTCCTATCCCCCTCTTCTTCTTCCCTTCTCTTCTTCCTATCTTCTTCTTCCCCCTCTTTCCCTCCTCCTTCTTCTTCTTCTCTTCATCGTCGTCTTCTTCTTTGCGTTTTCTGGCCGGAGTTGCAGACCTGCAACTCCCGGCCATCTTCTTGCTCATTTTCTTTTTTCTTCTTTGTTTTCTTTTTCTTCTCTTCCTCTTCTTCATCCTCTCCTGCCCATCCTCTTCTTCTGCTGTTCTTCTTAGCAGGTACCGCCCACAGCACGTCTTCACGTGCTACCGGAGTTGCAGGTTGCAACTCCGGTCGCTGTTGCGTCCTTCACCGCAACACCACAACTCCACCGCTAGCCTGCTCCACCATCGTCTCAGTTGGCCCCCTCTTTCCCTTCTTTACCTTCCATTCCTCCTCCTCTTTCTTTCTCCTTCTTCGTCTTCTTCTACTCCGGCCAACAGCAACGTCGGAAACTCTTCTCCGAACTCCGGCGGACTGTAACTCATCTTCTCCACCTTTTCTTCCCACCTGCAAGTCACGTAGGTTGCTCTCTTTTGTAGATTTTATCCACGATCTGCAAATTGCAGGTTACTCCACGCCTCTTCTGTCTCCCTCTTCATCTACACCACACAGCACCACCTCCGGCCACCACCGTTGACGCTGGAGCAACACATTGCCGCCTCCTCCTTCTTTCCACCACCGTCTTCACCACCCCCTATCCTACCTGCTGGTCACCTACTGCACTGCTACCACATCAACCATGGCTGTTCCATCCACTTGAACCACAGCACCCACGTATTCTCCTCCGATCCTTCACGTGTGGCAATACACCACCATGTGGTGTAATCAAACCCACTACCAGCCTGCCACGACGTCAAGGCGAACCCACGATCAACATCCTTGCATACTTGCACAACACCACACCATCGTACATCTCCTTCCTTGGTGAAACCAGCCCTAGTCTGTGCAACTCGATGGTAAGGTGCAAAAAGGTGATCTCCATCTACATTTTCTCTTTCTAGATTTCTCACTCATTTTCTCTCTCTATCTTTTTCACTAATTCTTCCCCTTTCTCTCTCTAGGTTTCTCCCTCTCTTTCTCTTTTTCTCTCTCTATCTACTCTCTCTCTCTAACACTTTTTCACTTTTGACTGTCTCTCTCTAGATCATTTAAATTTCATGCTTCATCTCTCTAGACTATTCTTGATTAATGCTTTTTAGTTAGTATTTTTATTAGATTATTTTATTGTAAGAAACAATTTTGAATAAATGGAATTAATTTAAATATGAGTATGTTACAGTCTCTGAAAATTTTGTCATTTATGTATTCTTTATTGCGCTGATCCGACTAATCCCGAGTGAGGATCGACATCCGACACGAGCCACTATGCAAAATTGCTCATTTTACAGGTTAAAAGACTCAGAAAATTAAAAATGTGTTGAAGTTAGGGTTTCCGTAACCAACGACGCGGAAAAATCCTACTTTCAAGAAGGAGAAGAAGAAGAAGAAGAAGAAGAAGAAGAAGAATAACAAACCTGTAAGGGGGCGGAGGTGGCACCCACGGTATTGCAGGTGGGGGTGCGCCCTTGAGATGGTGGAGGAGACGTGGCTAAAGATGCAGCACCTATGGAGGCGGTGGTTGGCTATGAGGAAGAAGACGTTGCTGGTCTAGTTGGGAGGATCGCATGGTGTAGCAGTAAGGGCAGCAACGTGTTGCAGGCCAAACCCGTGGTGGAGGATGACCAGCCCATGAAGAAGAAGAAAATGGTGGTAAAGAAGGGAAGAAGAAGAAGAAGAAGAAAGAGAAGAAGAGAAGGGGGGAGAACGTTATAACGTGGGGGGGGAAAGGTTTTTTTTTGGGGGAGAGAAAAGAGAAGAAAAGAGGGGGATTATGGTTCCAACGAACCCTTCTCTTCCCCTTAAAAAGCTTCCCTATTTCCTTTAATGGAAATAGGGATTTTTCGGAAATAAAAAATAAGAAAAATAAATTATTTTTTTTTTTAAGTAAAACCTTACTTTTCTTTGGGGAATTTCCCCATTTAGTGGACCCCCCCTTTTTTTAAAATTTAATTTAAATTATTTTGAAATTCACGGGGTCCACTAAATGGTCGGGCAACGGGTGGATGATGATGGGCCCGGCTACTGGCCCACATGGATTGATGATGTCCATCGTCTTACAAGATGATGTGACAGACAATTTGATGGTCAGACTGAAGATGACTTGATCAGGATCCAGATTGGCAGGCCGACGGATTTAGAGAGATCCGACGGTCTGATGGACGATCCAACGGTCCGATGGAAGATCCAACGGTCCGATAGCTGAGGAAGATGGGCCAGAGCTAACGGACAGGAGTTCTGGGGTTAGGTCAGTAGATCCGATGACCGAGAGATGAAGAGAGAGAGAATAAGGAGAGATGAGATAGAAAATTAGGGGGAGGAGAGAGAAAATATCAAAAAATGGAGATAAAAGTATTAGCAGAGGGTCTGGAACCCTGGTCTTCACTGTGACCATCCTCACACTTCTTTAGTAGAGTAGACTATCATTCTTTGCTGACTCATGTGGCTTTAAACGTTTTGGTCCATCTCTTGGTCATTGGCTCTCTTACTCTCTTCGTTCTTTGGGCTGACTTTTTGATCCTCTTATTCAGCCCATATTTGGCCCATATCTTCTAGTCATAGCATGTGGGCTCTTTAAGCTTTGATAATGGGCTTTCCTGATCGATGTGGGCTCGCAAGTCTTGAGAATTGTCCCATCGGGGTTTCCTGCAACAGAAGAAGCGCGTAATGAGACTTTATCAGAACGACTTAATGTCTAGACTTCCAGAAATACGTTTAATGCATGCGAATATACCATTTCATCTAGAAAAGTGTGTTCTACGCAACAGAAGAGACTATTACGTAGAAAAGTAGATAAATAGAGCATTTTACTTAGGAGAATGCAATAACGCTAAAAGGATAATTGCTTAAAATAAGTACTTTTGAGCAAATATCACAACCCCCAACCAGCATATTGCCAATCCTTGGCAATTAGTGTGAAATAAATGAGCTTAAAAGGGCTCTGCACATGCTGCACACTTTTTCATATTAGCTCAGGGAAAACACCGTTCGTCAAATCATTGAATGGATGTAAAAACAGTTACATGCTAGCGAAGAGTTGGAAAGTTTTGGCAAGACTATAGACTGATAATCATGACCCAGAATAGTCAGACTCTGCGTGTGTGTGTGCTCAACATTCTCATCATCCGACAGTAAAGATTTCCAAATCACTTCTAAGTTTTTATGCCTCAACCTCAAATCTCACTTGTTTAGCACTCAGAATAGAATCACACAAGAAGGATTTTCTTCTTTTCTCTCAATTTAAATGTGAGGAGATGTGTTGATATATGAAAGCAAAGATCTCACATATGTATTATTTAAAGGAAGGACATCTTTAACAGAAGAAGATCTCATGATTGGAATACCACTTCACTCGGGAACGTCAGATCAAACTCTATAGCTTCTCCTTCTCCAATCTCCACATTTTATGATCGTGTTATCCTAAAATCAAATAGGACTTTCCTGGGTTATAATGAGGCTTAGGTCCGGTGTAGAAAAATAAAGGGATACAGGATTTCAAAGATCTTGAGAGGATATCTCTATTTTCTTGTATTTTTTCTGCGATGTAGCACCATTATCTAGTTCTTTTTGCTTTTTTTTTTCATATTTTTCTCTTTTTCTAGATATTTCTGAGACTGTTCAATTTCTTTTCAGCTCTTTTTCATACTTTCTTTCCATATTTTGTTTTCAGCTTAAACCACTTTCTTTTCCTTTTGATTTTTCTTCTTTACTTTTCTTTTCATGGTACACCCACATCAGTTATTCTTTTGTCCATCTCAAAATAAGGGTAGCCAGTCATGTTTCGTAGCTGGATTGGATTTTAGGTTGATGAGTTTACAAAGAAAAGGCTTTTATAGAAGGGCTCAAGGGGTTTCTAGTGAAGTATAATTCAGGTAAGTAAAAAGGCTGAACGGTTCAGAAAAATGGCCTAAATCATTTTCTGGGGTTTGCACTATCATGTATACTGTCTTGACTAGATACAGAGAAGGTTCTGTTGTAGTAATCCAATTTTTGATGTCGTTCCGAGTTCCATGATCAAATAAAAGGGTAATGAGATCTCTCAACGAATATTGTGGGTAAGAAGAATAGTGAGTCATCTTGTGACTCAGAATTGTTGTATAACCCTCTGAATTGATTAAAGGCTCGAAAGCTCATTGGGTTAGGTCTTCACAATTATTCTCACAGGATCTCCAGAATTTCTAAACTTAGGATGACTCTGATATTGATAGTGTACAATTGTGCCGAATATAAGTTTTTCTGAGTTTTCAAACCTGCTGTAGTCAAGCTTGACTTGACTCAATGCTAACTTTAAACAAAAATTGACATCCTCAATACTGACTTAACGGAGGTTTTCAGCTAATCAAAGTCAGGGTATTTGACACATTTTTGAAATTCTAGAAAACTTTTGGAGAACATCGGAAATCACCCCAAAAACAATATTTTTTTTAATTTTTTTTTATTTTATCAAAATGAAGACATGAGTTTTAGTAAATACCCACCCCAACCAAAATACAGCACCATCCTCGGTGCTCATGATCGGGACATAAAATGATGAAAAATCAATGATGATGAATCAAAGGTTCAGGGAGGATGTTACCAGGTCGGCAGAAACTCATTAGTGTGTGGTACCTGATGATTGGAAGAATGAATGTACCTGCATTTCCAGAGATATAACAATAATAACAAATGCATGAGACTCATGTACTCTAGGAATATCGAAATTGCCTTTCCGAAAGTGCTAAGTTTTACGTCTTCAGCCAGACATGACGGGGGTATATCAAGTACCCCCAACCAGGTTGAAACTCAAGGAGACTGAGTGAATCTGCAGTCTTCCAGACACCTGAAATTAGGGTTTTTTTGCAGATCTCAACAATATTTGTAATTTCTCCGAATTGGTTCACTTAATCTGCAAATAAGCAGACTAGCACAGTGGCTCGTGTCGGATATTGTCCGCACTCGGGATTAGTTAGCACAATAAGAAATAAAAATAATAAAAAAATGCTTAGAATAAATGGAAGGGTGAGAATGGTGGAGGTTGATTTAAAATATGCTTGAGATTGTTGTTAAAACTATTAGAATAAAAAAACATAAGAGAAACGAGAATGAAAAACACAATAAATAAAAATAACTTAAAGTTGAATTTAAAACTTGTTCATTAAACTAAAAACAAATGCTTACAATGCTTGTTCAAATGCTTTACAACAGAAATAACATTAAACCAAATTAATCTAGAAAGCCATTAAAATATTACCCTAGAAAGCATGTAAAGGTAGAGAGGGAAAGAAGAGAGAGAAAGAAGGTAGGAAGGTTAGAGAGATGAATTAGAAAGAAGCTTATCATTAAAGAGGTAGATGGTACAACATCGATTGGATCGACCTCAATAGGATTGAGGATTGTAGCCTTTGATTGTGGCGGATGGAATGGGTAGCAAGGAGACGTTGCTGTTTGATGCTTTGCACCTCGAGGTAGAGGCGTTAATGGTGAGCTCGCCGGAGAAGAAGGGTGAAGAAGAAGAGAAAGAAAGAAGAAAGAGAAGAAGAGAGGGGGAGGGAACCAACCCAAGAAGGAGAGATTGTAGATCTCTTATAGACTTTTTTTTTTCTTTTTGCTTGTTGTAAAAATGATGACCGTTGGATCTAGAGTGATTCAACGGTTGGGAATGGGTTAGTTAGATGAGAAAGAGAGTGACTAGGATAGAGAGATATGTGGGAGAGAAGAATCGGTCAAGTGAGACCAATTCTCTCTTGTTGTTGCAAATGGGCATGAGCATGGGTAATGGGCATGGGTCATGGGTCATGGGCATGGGCATGGGTCATGGGTATGGGCATGGGTATGGGCATGGGTCATGGGTCATGGGTCATGGGCTTAGGTCATAGGCCTATGTCATGGGCCAAGATAGATAGATAAAGAGAGAAATAGGAGAGAGGTGAGAGAAAAATATAAAAATAAAAGCATTGGAGGGTCTTGAACCCTGGTCTTCTTTAAACTCTCTCGTCCGCTCCACCAATAAGTCAAACTTATCCTTTGATGTCAATTGGTGTGGCCTTTAACACCTAAGTCCTTCTCTTGGTCTCCAACTATTCTCTCTCTTAGTCTTTGTTCTGGCTCTACGATCCTTTAGCTTTGCCCGTATATGTCTTCTATCTTTTTATCCTAGCCTGTTGGCTCTTTAAGCTTTGATAGAAGTCTTCTGTGGTTGATCGTGGGCCCGCCAGTCCTCGAGAATCGCCCGATAGGGTCTCCTACAAGTGAAAAAGCGCGTAATGAGATTCAACTAAAATGGCTTGATACTGGACTATCCGAAATGCGTATATTTCATGCAAATAGTCAATTTTTGTTTAAAGAATACATTCTACGCAATGGAAGAAACTCTTATATGAAAAAGTCAACAAAAAGACAAGTTTTACGTAGGAGAATGCGACATCGCTATAAGGATAATGGCTTAAAATAAGCACTTTTGAGCGAATATCAACACCTAAGGTGGAGCAAAAACTACTATCCTATCCCTTGTCTAGGTATACCTGTGTGGAACAGGTCTTTCTCAGTGTAAACTGAGAGAAGGACAATAAGCTCTCTGAGCAGACCTGCAAAAACATTTAGTTCAGCGGGGAGAGATCGAAGCTTCTCAATAAAGACTGAGAGGAGAGTAGTAGTGGGTTCTCTGACCGTGGTTAACAGAGCCGCAAACTTGATATTCGCTCAAAAGTGCTTATTTTAAGCAATTATCCTGTTAGCGTTATTGCATTCTCCCACGTTAAAATACTCTATTTATCTACTTTTCTACGTAAGAGTCTCTTTTGTTGCGTAGAACACACTTTTCTGGACGAAATGGTATATTTGCATGCATTAAACACATTTTCGAAAGTCTAGACATGAAGTCATTCTGATAGAGCCTCATTACGCGCTTCTTCTGTCGCAAGAAACCCCGATGGGATGACTCTCGAGACTTGTGGGCCCAAATCGATCATGAAAGCCCATTATAAAAGCTTAAAGAGCCCACATGCTATGACTAGAAGATATGGGCCAAATATGGGCTGAATAAGAGGACCAAAAAGCCGGCCCAAAGAACGAAGAGAGCAGGAGAGCCAATGACCAAGAGACGGACCAAAGCGTTTAAAGCCACATGAGTCAGCAAGGAATGATAGTCGACTCTACTGGAGAAGCGTGAGGATGGTCACAGTGAAGACCAGGGTTCCAGACCCTCCGCCAGTGCTTTTTTCCATTTTTTTGATACTTTTTCTCTCATCTCTTCTTATTCTCTCTCTCTCTTCATCTCTCGATCCTCGAATCTACTGACCTAACCCCAGAACTCCTACCCTTCGGCTCTATCTCATCTCCCTTAGCTTTCGGACCGTTGGATCTCTCTAGATCCGTCGATCTACCAATCTGGGTCCCAATCAAGTCACCATCCATCCGATCGCCATCAGAATGTCTGTCACATCATCTTGTGAGATGATATTCGCTCAAAAGTGCTTATTTTAAGTAATTATCCTGTTAGCGTTATCGCACTCTCCTACGTAAAACTGCTCTAATTATCCACTTTTCTACGTAAGAGTCTATCTCATTGCGTAGAACACACTTTTCTGGACGAAATGGTATATTTGCATGCATTAAACACATTTTTTAGAAGTTTAGATATTAAGCAGTTCTGATTAAGTCTCATTACGCGCTTCTTCTGTCGCAGGAAACCCTGATTGGATGATTCTCGAGACTTGTGGGCCCACATGGATCATGAAAGCCCATTATCAAAGCTTAAAGAGTCCACAGGCTATGTCTAGAAGATATGAGCCTATTACGGGCTGAACAAGGGGATCGAAGAGCTGGCCCAAGGAACTACGAGAGCGGGAGAGCTGATAACCAAGAGAAGGACCAAAGCATTTAAAGCCACATCAAATGATGGCCTGCTCTACTGGCAAAGCTCAAGTGAAGAACAATGGAAAACCAGGGTTCATGACCCTCTGCCAATACTTTTTCTGATATTTTCTCTCTCATCTCTCCTTATTTTCTCTCTCTTCATTTCTCGGTCCTCGAATCTATTGACTTAACCCCAGAACTCCTGCTCATTGGCTCTGTCTCATCTCCCTTAGCTTTCTGACCGTTGGATCTTCCATCGGGCCGTTGAATCTCTATAGATCGCCATGTGATCTATCAATTCTATGCATCCGACCATCCGATCATGCTACTGATCAGTCGATCATCCATCCTATCAACCACCCGATCTCCAGTGTAAAATATCAGTCCCTAAGGCAGGTTTGATTATAGAGTAATGCCTCAGATTATTGATCGTGGCTGAGAGCGTAGAGCTCGATTTCCGAAGAAAGGAAAATACATCTTTCCTTGATGGGTATTTCAAGGGGAAAAATGCATTTTTCTCCCCTGGCAACCAAACGCACCCTAACCCACATCCATCGAGCCCAGTGGCCCACTATCCTTCTCACCTACCTTCTGGCCCATGGCCGATGCACTCTGGGCCCACGATTTTGAGCATTCCATTTGGCCAACCACTGGCCAACACGTGGCGCCATCTCTCGGCCTAGTAATCAATCAGCCTTATGGCCAAACGGCCCATAAACCTCGAGCCCAAGCCCGTAAGTTCGAATATACAAATAAAAAATAAAAATAAAAAAATAATAAAAAAACAAAAAAATTATTTTTAGAAACCGTGAGTTTCCAAGTTGAGAAACCCACGGTTTCTCCTTGTGAAGAAGGGTTGAAAACCCTAAGACCCCTCTCCCTTTTTGGTCTCTCCCCCCTCCTCTTTATTCCTTCTTCCTTCTCTTCTTCTCCACGGATCCGGCGAGCTACACCGGCGAGCCAACTCCGGCGACTGGTTTCCTTCTTCTCCTCTTTCTTCTTCTTCTTCTTCTTCTTCTTCTTCTTCTTCTTCTTCTTCTTTCCCTCCTCCTTCTTCTTCCTCTTCTTCTTCTTCTTCTTCTTCTTCTTCTTCTTCTTCTTCTTCTCCTCTTCCCCCTTCTTCTCCTCTTCCTTCTTCTTCCTCTTCTCTTTCTTCTGGCTTCTCTTCTTCTTCTTCCTCTTCTCTTCTTCTATTTTTTTCCTTACCGGAGTTGCAGGTCTGCAACTCCGGTGTTCATGGTGTTGACAACCAGCAACATGCTAATCACCCCTACCGGTCCATTTTCTTCCATTCTCTCTCTTCACGGTGCTTTCCCCCGCACCACCAGCAGCTACTGCAGCCTCTACTGCCAGCCGGATTGGCTCTTCTCCAGTAAACTCCACTGCCTGCAACTAACGGACTGGTTTTGAGCCAGCCATCACCGGTCAACCGTCTCTCCCACCACGTCAACACCAGCCTACAACTAACGGCATGCAAGCTTGCAGTCCGTGCTGCCCATTTCCTCCACCGTATGAGTTGCAGACCATCTCCTTCGTCGTCATCACCACCACGTCTGCAACTCCGGGCGTACAAGCCACAACAGCACCGCCCCCTTCCATCTTCTTCGGGCATCTTCCCGCTTGCTGCATCTTCAACGCTGGTGTCGTCTTCACCGGCCACTTGCCGACTGAAACTCCAACTATCTCGCACCATTCTCCCTCACTCTCACGTCCTCCTACGTGCAGGCCGTCCTCCATTACAGCCCACCTACAACACCCTCATTTTCTCCCACTCACCGCCATCTTTCACTGGTAAGGAACCAGTCACCACCGTGTGATGCATCCTCTCCGGCCAGCAACCACTTGAAGGTCTGTCCACATCAATTTGCTGTTGCAACTAGCATGGTTAGTGCACCAATGATGGTTCATCACACCAGCAACCATGTCCTTCATCCTTGCTGTCCCAATGGACTGCAAGAGCAATCCCCTTGCCTGCAACATCACGACGTGATCTTCTTCACGACTATGTTTTTGGGCCAGCACACCGCAACACCAGGCCAGCCAACATCATGCACTCATGTTCGACCATCTTTAAGTCCGATGGCCTATTCCCATTGGTCGATCATCTTCTTCATCACTGGCCGATCCATCCGTTGGTAAGAATTGCAAGGTAACAACCTTTGATCTCTTCTTCCTTTCTCTCTCCTCTTTAGTTTCTCTCTAGACTCTCTCTCTAGATTCCCCAGGCTGATCGCCTTTTTGCACCACTGACTCCGTTCGGTGAATGCAAGAGGGTGAGTTTTTCTCTCACCTCTACCTTGTCGGCCGGTAAACGACCGAGGTGTGAAAATTCTCTCTCTACCTTCTTCCTCTCTCTCTAAAATCTCTTTTTACATGCTTTCTTACATGCTTTCTAGAATAGATTTACCGCTTTATTTATTTCTGTCATTTATTTCATGTAAGCAACAGTTTAATTAATGCAATTTGATTTCGATAATTTTAGTCTTCTCTGGATCTTATTTGGATGTGTTTTAAATCGACTCGCCCTTCTCATCTCTTCCACCATTCTCCTTTTTCTCTTGTAGATTATCTGTCATTTTATGTTCTTATTTGCGCTAATCCGACTAATCCCGAGTGCGGATCGACATCCGACACGAATCCCTATACAAATCTATCAATTTTGCAGGATAATCGGATAAAAATTACAAATATGTTGAAGTTAGGGTTTCCGTAACCAACGACGCGGAAAAAACCTACTATCAAATGGCGCCGCTGCCGCTCGGGTGTACGGGAGTGCGAAAAAGGACGTAAAGACGGAATTGGAAAGTTGCTGAAGCGAAAAGCTGCTCAATTTGGACAGCCCGACCTTTTCGGGAAACTTTATTTTTTTGTTTTTGTTGATTTTTAGCAGTTTTTAAATTACTATTTTTAATGCCTCGGAAGGCCGAGTGCAAAGTTGTAATAATTTAGGAATTTTACTACTTTCCATATAAACTGCTAGATCTTGTTCTATGGTTTTTTAGAAACCCTAGATTAAGTGAAAAATACCAAAAAAATCAAAAAAATTTGAAAAATGGTAGTTTCTATTTCTGCACATTTTAGGATATTCGCATATGGGAAGATTGCATTTTTGGATACTTTCCGAATCGGGAAATTTCCATTTTTGCACGGTTTCCATTCCTGGGAAATTTCAAATTGGAATTAAGCTTATTTGGAAAGTTTCCAAATCGGACGAAATTCCAGAATTAGCAATTCTTATTTTTAGAGGATTTCTAACTATGGAAGGTCCCCTTTTTGGAAGGTTTCCAACACAGGAAGAAACCCTAAGTTTAGTAAGTTTTCAGATTTAGGAAACTTCTACTTTTAGGGAATTTTCCTAACTTGGAGAAACTCTTAAATTAGAAAGGTCTATTAGGGGGTTGATAGTTGTTTAGTCAACTCTCATGAATAGTAACTTTCCAATTTACCCTGCCTAATTGATTGATTGATTGCTTACCCACCCAAGGCAGGGACATTCCAAAAAAATATTCCCACACCCTAGACCCATATCATATACTAATTCGTATGCAGGATTGCGAATCTAACTACGGGTAGGGAGCGAAAGCTCACTTAGGAGGAGTCGGGCCCATGCTCATGAAGGATACCCCTCCCTACCCCAAAGAGGCGACCCCGTGGCGTGGCCCACGGGAGGTAAGTCTCTATCCTCGCCTTGAGTGCGATACAGAGCAATTTGGGTGAATCATTGCCGCTTGTCTATTTGCTTTCGCATACATATTATTCGACTTGCGTGGCGTGGCCGTTAATAATTGAACATTAATCGAGCAGACCCAGCTCTTTTACAACTGGTGGGATTTCATCACCCACCTCATCATTCCAACTGTTTTGATCCCAAGGCTCCATTTAATTAAAAAGAATCAAGAAGTAGAGCCAATTAGCCCGGTGTTCAAGGAAAAATCCACACAAAGCGAACCCACTTAACATCCAATCAAAATAAGACCACGAGCGCGGGTCCCTGTTGTCTAACACACCCATAAGTCCCTGCTACTCAAGTACACTGAGCTCTATGTGGCATCTTGGACTATTCGGCGGTTAGTTGCTTGTGGACTAGGAACACGCACCAACCCTAGCTTAACCCGAGGGAACACTCTTCTTAAACACTTGACCAATCCGGTTAGTCTGGGACGTACTTAAGACAGCCATTGTGCCGCACGTCTGTCTAGGCTTCGGATTGCCTTGTTGTTGACTAGAGTCAGTACTAAAGGATTCGCTTTGAAGAGTGTAGCCTGGTGAGAACCTAAGAGCGACAAAGTTAGTCCGGCGGTTAACAAAATAAACCAGTGGTCCGCCCACTGTCATAATCTACCATACCCCAGAAACTAACAAGATAAATCCTCAAACTTATCCTGATTTGTTTTAGGCATAGGATTATCTTGCTTGCTCTATGTGCATCATTTAGGCTCTCCAACCCAGTGTCTCTTTGTAACCTAGTCTGAAGCTTATTTATATGGGTTCAACTGCCCCATTGTTTGACTCGATCTGAGAGTCCTTCAATCTTCACCACCCTTCCTTTGCCATTGGTCTCTTACTGATGAGAGACTAGGCAGACGGATCTCATCGATCCAATCTCTTACGACTGATGATCATTTCAGTCTCACTGCATTTTATACTGGATAGGGGTGCTTACTGTCAACCCCACTGGAGTCTGCTCCAATAAATCCATCCCCGATACACATTGTGTCTTCGGCTCTGCTAACCATGGTCAGAGAATCCCTTGCTAGGTCTCTTACTGATGAGAGACCCTATTCTGTTCTCCCATACCCGCTCCTCTTTATGAGTTTGCGGCTCTGCTAACAACGGTCAGAGAACCCTCTCAGTCTTAACTGAGAAAGAACCTACCTGTACTACTGCTGGGTTGGGTTAGCTCGATTGGAAGCATTCCTGCTCCAACTGATGAGCTGGATGACTGATGACTCACTCAGTCTCCCTATGCTTCAAATTGGTTGGGGGTGCTTATCACCCCCATTGTGTCTGGCTGAAGACGTAAAACTTAGCGCTTTCGGAAAGGCAATTCCGGTATTCCTAGAGTACATGAGTCTCATGCATTTGTTATTACTGTTATATCTCTGAAAAGGCAGGTACATTCATTCTCCCGATCATCAGGTACCCAACACTGTCGAGTTTCTACCGACTTGGTAACATCCTTCCTGAACTTTTGCATCATCATCACTGAATTTTTATCATTTTATGTCCCGGTCATGAGCACCGAGGACGGTGCTATATTTTGGTTGGGGGTGGGTATTTACCAAAACTCATGTCTTCATTTTGATAAAAAAAAAAAAATGTTGTTTTTGGGGGTAATTTCCGATGTTCTCCAAAAGTTTTCTAGAATTTCAAAAAAATGTGTCAAATACCCTGACTTTGATTAGCTGAAAACCTCCGTTAAGTCAGTATTGAGGATGTCAATTTTTGTTTAAAGTTAGCGTTGAGTCAATTCAAGCGTGACTACAGCAGGTTTGAAAACTCAGAAAAACTCATATTCGGCACAATTGTACACTATCAATATCAGAGTCATCCTAAGTTTAGAAATTCTAGAGATCCTGCGAGAATAATTGTGGAGACCTAACCCAGTGAGCTTTCGAGCCTTTAATCAATTCAGAGGGTTATACAACAATCCTGAGTCACAAGATGACTCACTATTCTTCATGCCCGCAATATTCGTTGAGAGATCTCATTATCTTTTGCTTCGATCATAAAACTCGGAACGACATCAAAAATTGGATTACTACGACAGAACCTTCTCTGTATCCAGTCAAGACAGTATACATGATAGTGCAAACCTTAGAAAATGATTTAGGCCATTTTTCTGAACCATTCAGCCTTTTTACTCACCTGAATTATACTTCACTAGAAACCCCTTGAGCCATTCTATAAAAGCCTTTTCTTTGTAAACCCATCAACCTAAAATCCAGTCTAGCTACGAAGCATGATTGTCTACCCTTATTTTGAGATGAACAAAAGAATAACTGATATGGGTGTACCGTGAAAAGAAAAGTAAAGAAGAAGAATCAAAAGGAAAATAAAGTGGTTCAAGCTGAAAGCAAAATATGGAAAGAAAGTATGAAAAGAGCTGAAAAGAAATTGAGCAGTCTCAGAAATATCAAGAAAAAGAGAAAAATACGAAAAAAGGAAAAAGAACCAGATAATGGTGTTACGTCGCAGGAAAAATGCAAGAAAATGGCAATATCCTCTCAAGATCTTTGAAATCCTGTATCCCTTTATCTCTCTACACCTGACCTAAGCCTCATTACAACCCAGGAAAGTCCTACTTGATTCTAGGATAGTACGATCATAAAATGTGGAGATTGGAGAAAGAGAAGCTATAGATTTTGATCTGACGTTCCCGAGTGAAGTGGTATTCCAATCATGAGATCTTCTTCTGTTAAAGATGTCCTTCCTTCAAATAAAACATATGTGAGATCTTTTGCCTCTTTATATTAAATACATCTCCTCACATATAAATTGAGAGAAAAGAAGAAAACCCTTCTTGTGTGATTCTATTCTGAGTGCTAAACATGTGAGATTTGAGGTCGAGGCATAAAAACTTAGAGGTGATTTGGAAATCTTTACTGTCGGATGATGAGAACGTTGAGCACACACACACGCAGAGTCTGACTATTCTGGGTCATGATTATCAGTCTGTAGTCTTGCCAAAACTCTCCAACTCTTCGCTGGCATGTAACTATTTTTGCATCTATTTGACGAACGGTGTTTTCCCTGAGCTAATATGAAAAAGTGTACAGCATGTGCAGAGCCCTTTTAAGCTCATTTATTTCGCACTAATTGCCAAGGATTGGCAATATGCTGGTTGGGGGTTGTGATATTCGCTCAAAAGTACTTATTTTAAGTAATTATCCTGTTAGCGTTATCGCACTCTCCTACGTAAAACTGCTCTAATTATCCACTTTTCTACGTAAGAGTCTATCTCATTGCGTAGAACACACTTTTCTGGACGAAATGGTATATTTGCATGCATTAAACACATTTTTTAGCAGTTTAGATATTAAGCCGTTATGATTAAGTCTCATTACGCGCTTCTTCTGTCGCAGGAAACCCTGATTGGATGATTCTCGAGACTTGTGGGCCCACATGGATCATGAAAGCCCATTATCAAAGCTTAAAGAGTCCACAGGCTATGTCTAGAAGATATGAGCCTATTACGGGCTGAACAAGGGGATCGAAGAGCTGGCCCAAGGAACTACGAGAGCGGGAGAGCTGATAACCAAGAGAAGGACCAAAGCATTTAAAGCCACATCAAATGATGGCCTGCTCTACTGGCAAAGCTCAAGTGAAGAACAATGGAAAACCAGGGTTCATGACCCTCTGCCAATACTTTTTCTGATATTTTCTCTCTCATCTCTCCTTATTTTCTCTCTCTTCATTTCTCGGTCCTCGAATCTATTGACTTAACCCCAGAACTCCTGCTCATTGGCTCTGTCTCATCTCCCTTAGCTTTCTGACCGTTGGATCTTCCATCGGGCCGTTGAATCTCTATAGATCGCCATGTGATCTATCAATTCTATGCATCCAACCATCCGATCATGCTACTGATCAGTCGATCATCCATCCTATCAACCACCCGATCTCCAGTGTAAAATATCAGTCCCTAAGGCAGGTTTGATTATAGAGTAATGCCTCAGATTATTGATCGTGGCTGAGAGCGTAGAGCTCGATTTCCGAAGAAAGGAAAATACATCTTTCCTTGATGGGTATTTCAAGGGGAAAAATGCATTTTTCTCCCCTAGCAACCAAACGCACCCTAACCCACATCCATCGAGCCCAGTGGCCCACTATCCTTCTCACCTACCTTCTGGCCCATGGCCGATGCACTCTGGGCCCACGATTTTGAGCATTCCATTTGGCCAACCACTGGCCAACACGTGGCGCCATCTCTCGGCCTAGTAATCAATCAGCCTTATGGCCAAACGGCCCATAAACCTCGAGCCCAAGCCCGTAAGTTCGAATATACAAATAAAAAATAAAAATAAAAAAATAATAAAAAAACAAAAAAATTATTTTTAGAAACCGTGAGTTTCCAAGTTGAGAAACCCACGGTTTCTCCTTGTGAAGAAGGGTTGAAAACCCTAAGACCCCTCTCCCTTTTTGGTCTCTCCCCCCTCCTCTTTATTCCTTCTTCCTTCTCTTCTTCTCCACGGATCCGGCGAGCTACACCGGCGAGCCAACTCCGGCGACTGGTTTCCTTCTTCTCCTCTTTCTTCTTCTTCTTCTTCTTCTTCTTCTTCTTCTTCTTCTTCTTTCCCTCCTCCTTCTTCTTCCTCTTCTTCTTCTTCTTCTTCTTCTTCTTCTTCTTCTTCTTCTTCTCCTCTTCCCCCTTCTTCTCCTCTTCCTTCTTCTTCCTCTTCTCTTTCTTTTGGCTTCTCTTCTTCTTCTTCCTCTTCTCTTCTTCTATTTTTTTCCTTACCGGAGTTGCAGGTCTGCAACTCCGGTGTTCATGGTGTTGACAACCAGCAACACGCTAATCGCCCCTACCGGTCCATTTTCTTCCATTCTCTCTCTTCACGGTGCTTTCCCCCGCACCACCAGCAGCTACTGCAGCCTCCACTGCCAGCCGGATTGGCTCTTCTCCAGTAAACTCCACCGCCTGCAACTAACGGACTGGTTTTGAGCCAGCCATCATCGGTCAACCGTCTCTCCCACCACGTCAACACCAGCCTACAACTAACGGCATGCAAGCTTGAAGTCCGTGCTGCCCATTTCCTCCACCGTATGAGTTGCAGACCATCTCCTTCGTCGTCATCACCACCACGTCTGCAACTCCGGGCGTACAAGCCACAACAGCACCGCCCCCTTCCATCTTCTTCGGGCATCTTCCCGCTTGCTGCATCTTCAACGCTGGTGTCGTCTTCACCGGCCACTTGCCGACTGAAACTCCAACTATCTCGCACCATTCTCCCTCACTCTCACGTCCTCCTACGTGCAGGCCGTCCTCCATTACAGCCCACCTACAACACCCTCATTTTCTCCCACTCACCGCCATCTTTCACTGGTAAGGAACCAGTCACCACCGTGTGATGCATCCTCTCCGGCCAGCAACCACTTGAAGGTCTGTCCACATCAATTTGCTGTTGCAACTAGCATGGTTAGTGCACCAATGATGGTTCATCACACCAGCAACCATGTCCTTCATCCTTGCTGTCCCAATGGACTGCAAGAGCAATCCCCTTGCCTGCAACATCACGACGTGATCTTCTTCACGACTATGTTTTTGGGCCAGCACACCGCAACACCAGGCCAGCCAACATCATGCACTCATGTTCGACCATCTTTAAGTCCGATGGCCTATTCCCATTGGTCGATCATCTTCTTCATCACTGGCCGATCCATCCGTTGGTAAGAATTGCAAGGTAACAACCTTTGATCTCTTCTTCCTTTCTCTCTCCTCTTTAGTTTCTCTCTAGACTCTCTCTCTAGATTCCCCAGGCTGATCGCCTTTTTGCACCACTGACTCCGTTCGGTGAATGCAAGAGGGTGAGTTTTTCTCTCACCTCTACCTTGTCGGCCGGTAAACGACCGAGGTGTGAAAATTCTCTCTCTACCTTCTTCCTCTCTCTCTAAAATCTCTTTTTACATGCTTTCTTACATGCTTTCTAGAATAGATTTACCGCTTTATTTATTTCTGTCATTTATTTCATGTAAGCAACAGTTTAATTAATGCAATTTGATTTCGATAATTTTAGTCTTCTCTGGATCTTATTTGGATGTGTTTTAAATCGACTCGCCCTTCTCATCTCTTCCATCATTCTCCTTTTTCTCTTGTAGATTATCTGTCATTTTATGTTCTTATTTGCGCTAATCCGACTAATCCCGAGTGCGGATCGACATCCGACACGAATCCCTATACAAATCTATCAATTTTGCAGGATAATCGGATAAAAATTACAAATATGTTGAAGTTAGGGTTTCCGTAACCAACGACGCGGAAAAATCCTACTATCATGAGACGATGGACATCATCAGTCCATGTGGGCCAATAGCCGGGCCCATCATCATCGACCCGCTGTCCGACCAGTTAGTGGACCCCGTGAATTTCAAAATAATTGTAATTAAAAAATGGGGGGTCCACTAATTGGGGAGATTCCCTCTTCTTTGGCCCCATTTTCTCTCTTCTTTCCTTCATCTTCTTCATCATCTTTGTCACGCCTTCTACCGGAGTTGCAGCCTGCAACTCCGGCTCGCAGCACCGTCCACCGCCTCCTACCTACTAGTTCCGCCGCCAAACACCACCACCAGCAATCACATCCTTCACCGTCACCTGCAGCAGCCTCTCTAAATCATTTTCATCTTGCTGGCCGGACCTGCAACACCGGCCAGCACCTGCAACAACGTTTGGTCGATCGTCTTCATCCCTTTGATCTACCACCGGCTGGGTCGTCCACCTCCCTCTTCACCGAACCGAGCTTCAACGGTGTTCCATAAGCTGCAACAGACCAGCGCCCTCTCCTTCATCTCCAACGATTCAAAGTCGCCTCCCACACCGTTGTCTTCTCTCCCTTTCAACATAAAAAAAAAAAAAGAAAAAAAGAAAAGAGAAGAAGAGAGGACCGTGGGGATGAGAGCCTCTTACCTACACCTAGCACCATCCTCTTGCTGCCACCCGCTTTGCCGCCGGCAACACCGCCATGCTCATCTCACCACGTCCACTTGCTAGTGTGCAACACCGCCCTCCACACCATGCTATCCAACGGACTGGTCCTCTTCCAAGGCATCAAGACGACCTACAAAAATTGCTTGGACGGACTGCAACACCGCCTCTCCATCTCCTGCCATGCTACAACCAAGCAACCCACCTGAACTCCGGCGGACCACCTTCTTCTACCGCTGCAGCCCACCATTGCTTCTCCCTTTGGCAGCGCCTTCAACACACACCGTCCTACTCTCCTTCATCAGCAGGCTGGGCTGCAACTCTGTAATAGTTTCTAACCTTCCCCAAGCATTAGGGTAAGATTCAGTGGTAATTCCCCTTTTTTCCTCTATTCTTCTATTCTCTTTCTAATTTTCTCTCTCACCTCCCTTTCTCTCTATTTCTCTCTCTAAAATCTCATTTCTCTCTCTACGGCTCTTATTTTCTCTCTAGCATTTCTTCCCTCTTCATTTCTCTCTTTACATAATTTTCTTTCTCTAGTTTGATTCTCTTTCGAAGCTTCATAGATTAGTCTTTAGATCTTTTGAGTTATTATTGTTTTGTTTGGTATTTTGAGCATTGTAAGAACTATTGAAGTTAATGGATGATTTAGTTTTATTTTATTTTATTTTATTTCGAGATTGTGTTTTAAATGGGGTTTTCATTACGCTATTTCATTCGTGTTAGTAAGTGACCATCATTCTTTCTAAAAATCACCAACATATGTTTTAAATCGATCACCATTCTCACCTCTCCATATTTCTCAGTAGCAGTTTCTGTGAAAAATTCGTCATTTTATGTTCTTATTTGCGCTAATCCGACTAATCCCGAGTGCGGATCGACATCCGACACGAATCCCTATACAAAAGCTCATATCTTGCAGGATAATCGGATAAAAATTACAAATCTTGTTGAAGTTAGGGTTTCCGTAACCAACGACGCGGAAAAATCCTAGTTTCAAAACTCATTGAGTTTAGCGGGGATGTATCTAAATGGAGCAAACTCCTACAGATCAGTAATACCAGAATTGTTTGACTCCGAGATGAAGTCAGACTCAAAGTGTTCTTGACACTTGGAAATTTATCTTTGGGAGAGTCCTGAATTAGACTCTCTACAGCACATGAGTCATCGATAATATGGACGTAGGGTGGTGAGGGAAAACTGTCAACCTCTTCCTCGATGTTTCCTAATGTGATAGGGATGTTCCAATCCCTACACTCAATATGTTCCTCCTCGGTGGAGATCGGTAGGTCCAGGACAGTGGGAGTCCCATGTTCTAGACATGGCTCATTAGTAGGAATGTCTGCATTCAGGGCAGAGAAAGAATTATCAGAGATAGAGATGGAACTGAGTTCCTCTGTGCTTGGTCCAGAAGTTGGTGCTGTTAAGGGCAAAGATTGAGACACAGGTTCATCACTATTGTTGCACAATCCAAGGGAGGTGGGAAGGAACGGTAGATCTAGGATAGTAGGGATCCTACGATCGAGACACAGCTCAGTGTTATGAAGATCGACATCAGGGTCAGTAGAGGTAGAGTGAGAAATAGGTTGCTCTGAGGTAGGTTCAAGATTTGGTGCTGTTAAAAGTACCAAATAAGGATACATTGGCTCCTCAATAATCTGGCTTGATCTAGTGGTGGTAACAACTTCTATTTCATCCTGGCAATTCTGGTACTTGGTCCAATTGTGTGACTCTTCATTATAGACAGTGGGCTTGTCATTCTCCTCAGGATAGGCTATTGGTGGGCTAGTGAAGTTCACGTCCTCTCTCTCAGTTTCTAATTGAACTAGATGTTGTTCCAAGCTCTCCATAGATTGTTGTTGTTGGTGCTCTAGACCTTGGAAATACTATTGTTGCTGCGCAATGTACTGAGAGAGAAGGTCCTCTAGACAGGGTTTAGTAGCCAACGGAGGCGGTTCAGCCAAGGGGAGCTGAGGTGCCAACTCTTGATTGTAGTCCGACTGGGTATGTAAGTTGTAAGGCAGAGTGGAGTCTAGGACTAGCTGCTGACTCTGAAAATCCTGAGGGGCCCACTATTGATTAGAATAGTCATTCTATGGATATGATGGGTACTGGGATTGTGAGTATTGCGAGTCATACTCTCCATTGGGTTGATGGAACCCGGAAGGATAATAATTCTACGGCAGTGGCTGTGGGAGGGCAGACTATTCCCAACCAAAGTTATGGTGACTCCTATTGTCCGGATAATAAGTGTTGTCATAGGAGGTCTGCAGTGGTGATGGAAAGGTACAGACATCTTGCGGGATAGGAGGGTAATATCCTACAGATTGAGAATTGTGCACAGGTTGCTGGACCGCGGTACGAAGGGCAGAGACTGAATTTTTAAGCTCTTAGAGTATAGAATTGTACTCCGGATCTTGGTGATTATCATACCCTATAGAAGTGTGCGAGACTGGATTATCATGATGATACGTAGAATTGTCATACTATTGTTGAGAGTGATCACCTAGATTTTCACAGAAACTATAGTAGGTCTCATACAGAGGCCGTTCATTTGCCATCAGAGGAGATAGAGGGGTGCGGTAGACTGACTCTCAGATCGAATCAGTCAAAGGATAGGATATGTCCAAACCGACATACGTTTAAAAAGTGACCCCTAGACTTGGTAAAAAGGTGCTAGAGAGGAACACTATCCTAAATGATGTACACCAAGCACAGATAATCCTATTCTAAGCAATCAGGATATATTTTAGGAATTATCTTTGTTAGTTTGGGGGCTAGAGTAAATTATGACAGTGGGCGGACCACTGGTTTATCTTTTAATCGCCGGACTAACTGTTTGCACTCAGAGATTCTCACCAGGCTACACTCTTCAGAGCGAATCCTTTAGTACTAACTCTAGTCAATAATAAGACAATCCGCCTAGACAGACGTGTGGCACAATGGCTATCTTAAGTACGTCCCAGACTAACCGGATTGGTCAAGTGTATAAGAAGAGTGTTCCCTCGGGTTAAGCTAAGGTTGGTACGTGTTCCTAGTCCACACGCAACTAACCGCCGAATAGTCCAAGATGCCACGTCGAGAGAGCAGCAAAAAGTGAGAGATTTCTAGAGAGAGGAAAAACTAAGAAGAAAAGACCTAGAGAGAGAAAAGAGAAGAACGGGTTAGAGAGAGAAGAGGTGAGGAATTCTACCATCATACCTACCCAATGGAGAAGATCGTAGCCATGGAAATGGTGTGCTGCCCGGAATGGTGAGTGGTGTGCCCGGAGTAGTGCTCTGATGGTTGAAGAATGGAGGGCTAGCGCACATGCGGGTGGCTGCAATGGAGGGAAGCTGATTGTGGAAGGGGGGAGCAAATGGTGGACAGCAAGGTGCTTGATGGTTCAGGCGGTCCAGGCAGAGAAGAGATGGGTGTCGACGGCTATTGAGGGCTGAAAATGTGGAGAAAAATGGTGGTTGATGGTGGCTGCCCACGTGAAGAGGAAGGGGGCATGAGAGAGACGTTGAGAGGAGAAGATAGAGGAGTGGCGATGATGCAAGTGGCTGGTTCGTCCAGCAAGGGGTGGAGACAGTGAGTAGTTGGTACGTTTGGATGAAGCGGCTGGCAGCAATGGAAAGGCACCTCGTCGGCGTTAATGGAGGTAGCTGGAGTTGCAGGTTGCAACTCCAGCACCTTTTGATAGGAGCATCGAACGTGCTGCTCCGTTGAAGGTTGGTAGGTGCTGTGGTGATTGCAATGGAGGAAATCAACCACCCCTAAACCTGCAGCAAGGAGAACTCCTTCTCCTCCTCTCTTCCTCTTCGTTTTCTCTATTTTTTTTTTCTCCTTTTTTTTTTTTTTTTTTTTCTTTTTTGAGTTCCGCTTGCAAGAGATGGTATTGGAGAAGAGAGAGATCGGAGAGATGGAAGAGAAGAGGGAGTCAGAGCCGTGGGAGAGCTCAGGTTCAGGCGGTGTGCTAGAGAAGGCGCAAGGCAAGCGAAGACGTTGCAGGTCGCACACCAGCAAGGAAGACCGTGGAAGCTTGCTAGGATTCCGGGCAATGGTGTGAGTTGCAGACGGTGGTGCTAGAGGCGTTGCAGAGGCGGGCACAGTAGAGGAGGAGAGGGGGCTGGGCATTGCTGTGGTGTTGTTGCTACTGGCCGGAGTTGCAGGCGGTAAAAAGAAAATGAAGAAGATGAGAAGGAAGAAGAGGAGAAGAAAGAGAAGACGAAGGGGTGAACGTGGGTGGATTGGTAGATCGACTGATCTAGAAAGATCCAACGGTCCGGTGGAAGATCCAATGGTCAGAAAGTTAAGGGAGATGAGACAGAGCCAATGGGCAGGAGTTCTGGGGTTAGGTCAGTAGATTCGAGGATCGAGAGATGAAGAGAGAGAGAATAAGGAGAGATGAGAGAGAAAATATCAGAAAATGGAGATAAAAGTATTAGTAGAGGGTTTGGAACCCTGGTCTTCACTGTGACCATCCTCATGCTTCTCCAGTAGAGTAGACTATCATTCCTTGCTGACTCATATGGCTTTAAATGCTTTGGTCTGTCTCTTGGTCATTGGCTCTCCTGCTCTCTTCGTTCTTTGGGTCGGCTTTTTGATCCTCTTATTCAGCCCATATTTGGCCCATATCTTCTAGTCATAGCATGTGGGCTCTTTAAGCTTTGATAATGGGCTTTCCTGATCGATGTGGGCTTGCAAGTCTTGAGAATTGTCCCATTCGAGGTTTCTTGCGACAGAAGAAGCGCGTAATAAGACTTTATCAGAACGACTCAATGTCTAGACTTCCGAAAATGTGTTTAATGCATGCAAATATACAATTTCATCCAGAAAAGTGTATTCTACGCAACAAAAGAGACTCTTATGTAGAAAAATAGATAAATAGAGTATTTTAACATAGGAGAGTGTGAAAACGCTTAGAAGATAATAGTAGAAAATACACACTTTTAAGCGAATATCAGGTGTGTTAGACAACAGGGACCCGTGCTCATGGTGTTATTTCGATTGGATGTTAAGCGGGTTCGCTTTGTGTGGATTTTTCCTCAAAAACTGGGCTAATTGGCTCTACTTCTTGATTCTTTTTAATTAAATGGAGCCTTGGGATCAAATCAGTTGGAATGATGAGGTGGGTGATGAAATCCCACCAGTTTCAATTTGGAGCTGGGTCTGCTCTCTTAGAGTTGATTGATTAACGGCCATGCCACGCAAGTCGAATAATATGTATGCGAAAGCAAATAGACAAGCGGCATTGATTCACCCAATAACACCGTATCGCACTCAAGGCGAGGATAGGGACTTACCTCCCGTGGGCCACGCCACGGGGTCACCTCCGTGGGTTAGGTAGGGGTATCCTAATGGGCTTGGGCCCGACTCCACCTCTTTGAGCTTTCGCTCCCTACCTACACTGGATCGTGTTCCTGCAGAAAAGTTAGATCGCACGGTCTAGGTAGTCGGGATTCTAGTTGGAAGATCCTTGCCTTTTTAGGGTTCACAGAGCAAGCACTGGATTTAGGCAAGTTTTTGAATTATTTTCCAAATTCGAGATGGGGTAAAATTTAGGAATTCCCAGATTAGAAAATACCTAGATCGGAATGTTTCCCGAACTGTGGAGATCTTCCAAGAAAGATTCAATTGCGAGATCCCTTACAATTTTGGAAAATTTCCCAAAATTAAAATTCTGTTAGATTTGGGGTGTTTCCTTTTGCAGACTTTTCCAAATTCGGAAGATTTCTAAAGATAGCAATTCTTCTAAAGAGGAAGCTTCTAAGAGGGGAAACCCTAATTTAGCAAAGTTTCAAGATTTTAGAATCTTTCCAAAAATCGGAAATCCTAGATTGGTGATTTCTAAAAATCTGCAGAAGATAAAACCCTAATTTTTTTGAATTTTGATTTTTGATTTTTTTGGTATTTTTCACTTAATCTAGGGTTTCTAAAAAACCCTAGAACAAGATCTAGCAATTATTTGGAAAGCAGTAAAATTCCTAAATTATTACAACTTTGTACTCGATCTTCCGAGGCATTAAAAATAGTAATTTAAAAGACTGCTAAAAATCACTAAAAACAAAAAATAGAAAGTTTCTTGAAAAGGTCGGGCTGTCCAAATTGAGCAGCTTTCCGATTTGGCAACTTTCCCATTCCGTCTTTACGTCATTTTTCTCACTCCCGTACACCCGAGCGGCAACGGCGCCATTTGAAACTAGGGTTTGTCCGCGTCGTTGGTTACGGAAACCCTAATCTCAACACATTTGTAATTTTGATCCAAAATTTCCTACAAAATATAGAGATATTGTATAGGGATTCGTGTCAGATGTCGATCCGCACTCAGGATTGGTCGGATTAGCATGAATAAGAACATAAAACAATCAGAAAATTGCCAGAATTCATGGGGAGATGAGAGTGGTGGAGTAGCTTTAAAACATCCATTTGAAAGAGAAACCAATCAATATAAACACACTAAATCAGAGCTTCATTAATTTAAAGTAAGGGAATCACATCAACTATTTGCTTAACAAAAGTAGAATAGCATCTAACTATAAAGCAGTAAATGAGAGAGATGGAGAGAGAAAGAAGAGAGAAAATAGGGAGAGATAGAGATAGGATAATTTCTAGAGAGAGAACGAATGAAAAGAAGAGAGAGAAAGATGTCTCTAGAGAAAGATGTTCTCTAGAGAGAGAAAAGGTAAGAGGGAAATCTAGAGAGAGAGAAGAAACCTAAAGAGAGAAGGTTATCCTTGATATTTACCCAAATGGAGAAGGGTCACGGCCAAGGGATTGGCCGTGAGGTGCATTGGAATGGAGATGGTGATGGACTCTCCTTGGAGGAAAATGGAGGTGGTGATTCCCGGGTTGTTGCACAGTGGTATAACAACCGGGTATGGAGGAGCGTAGGGTGATTGGCAGGGATTATCTCTCAGCAAGGAGTGACTGAGATGGAGGGTAGCATAGAAGGATAGCCATGGGGTAGCAGATCTGGGCGGTGATGAATGAAAACAGACCTGCAACTACCGATGCTTGGGCATGGTGGAGAAGTTTGGGGAAGCTTTTAATGGCCAGCAGGTTCGGACAGTGATGAAAGTGAAGATGATGAAGAATAGGTGGTGAGGTGGAAGGGAGAGAGAGGATGTGGGGGGATGTGGAATAAGAAAGGTTTGGAGAAGAACATGTCGCCGGCGTTGATGGAGTTTCGCCGGAATAGAGGCCAGCTACTTGTTGCGATAGTGAAGAGAGACACTCCCTTGCTGGTACAGCCGAGACCCTGATGCAGCAAGGTGAAGGAGAGGACGTTCTTGAAATTTGGGTTTTTCCGTGTCGTTGGTTACGGAAACCCTAAAGTTCAACAATATTTGTAATTTCTCCGATTTGGTTCACTTAATCTGCAAAAATGCAGATTTGCACAGTGGCTCATGTCCAATATCGTCCGCACTCGGGGTTAGGGCAAATAGAGAACAAATTAAAAGAAATATGCTTAGAAATGATGGAAGGGTTAGAATGGTGGTTTGATCGAGATTAAAATATGATTTTTGGATGGAGAATTTTCAATTAAATAAAATTTACTAAAGCAAAGGACATAACTGAAATAGCATGAAAGGAAATGAAATTAATTAATTAAAATCCTTACAAAAAGTATTAATCCCAACTAAAAACAAAATTGATTACAAAGCTTGAAAAAGTAGAGAGAGAAAACTATAAATTCTAGAGAGAAAAATAAAGATCTAGGTAGAGAGAGAAAGTCACCAAAACAAGAATTTTTAGAAATAGAAAGATGGAGGTTTAGAGAGAGAAAGAGAGGATTTAGAGAGAGAAAATAATAAGGAGAGAGAAAGCTAGAGAGAGAAACTATGTATGTGGAGAGAGAAAGAGAGAAATTCACTGACCATTAACAAACCTTAGGATTGAAAGTGCATGAGAGATGTTTGCAGCCTATGGACAGCAAGGATGGAAGTGGGTTGAGGCATAGTAAAAGCCCAAGAGAGAGAAGTTTTCGGAATGGCCAATGGAGGTGGCGGTGTGGTAAAGTGGTTGCACTTGCTGGCCGTGTTGAGATCGCTCCCAAACTATTGGTTAGATAGCAACCAATCACGGTTTGAAAAACCGTTGGGATACTGTTGGTGAGAGATGAGGTGAGACAGCCAACGTGGAGAAGGAGATCAAGAGAAAAAGTTTGCTTGGAGGCGCTCAACACACCGGTTTGGAGCAGGGCTGCAACAACCAGCAACGGGGAAGGCCTGGTGTTTCCAGAGGCGGTGATTGAGGGCTGATGAGACTGAACAATGAGGAGCAGCTAAAGAAGAACGGCCTTGAGGCAGCGAGGTTGCTGTCCGAAGTTGCTGATGCAAGCGACACCGTTATAGATCGCTGCTAGGTGGCAGAGATGGTTTTGGAGGCAGCAGGTGCACTTGCTGGTCCGTGGAGGAGCCTGTTGGATGCTTGGAAGAGAGGGGATGAACCGTGGATATCGCTAGGAGAGGTCACCGGCTTCCATGGAGGTTTGGCCGGAAATGACTTGTGGAACGATGTTGCCTTGCTGTAGAATGGTATGGACGGTGTTGCAGGTTTGAGAACAGTTGCTGTCTTTTAATGGACAGATCTGCAGGTGGAGAAAAGCGATCTCAGATCTCTGAACAGTAGATCTAAGATCTACTTAGTGAGAACGGGTGGAGATGTTGGTCAACAGGTGGAGCCAGAAGAGGTTCCAGGCGGTAATGGAGGGAGCTGCTGCTGCGATGTGTGGAAGAGTTAGCAGCCGCCTACAGCAACAACAAGTTGCTGGTTTGATCGGCCGGAGTTGCAGGTTTGCAACTCCGGTAGTGATGAAGAAGAAAAAGATGATGGAGGCGTTGCTGGTGGCTGTTGGTGGGAGAACTTTGGGCGGTAAAGTGGTGGAGCACGGTAGTTCAAGTGGTGTGCAGGCCGTGGAAGAACAACCACAGGTGGCTGTTTTAATGAAGCTTGCCGGACTGGTTCACCGGTCCGGTTTTAAGAAATAGAAGAAGGTGAAGAAGAGGACGTTTGCAAATCAGAACCTGCAAGTTGCAGGTCTTGATATGTTGAGAGAGGAGAGTGGGAAGGGTAGAGAGAACCGTCCAACAACCTTGTTGGTTCAGGCCAAAAGGGGAGGAGACTGGGCACTTGCTGTCCGGTTATAGCATGGGCACAAACCTGCAACTAGAAGCCGATGAGAGGGTGGAAAGAAGAAGAAGAAGAAGATAAAGAAGAAGAAAGAAGGAGAAGAAGATGGCGGTGCTTGCTCGCTGTGAAGAGGACCGGAGTTGCTGTCCGTGCAAGTAGGTGATTGCAAGTTGCAACAATTCCGGCGAGCTTCTCGCCGGAATTAATGGTGAGGAGAGGTGATGAACTCTCGGAGGCTGGTGAATTGCAGGACGGTAGTGTGATTGTTTATTGTGCAATCAGCAAGGGATGGCTAGAGGAAAGGGAGTTTGGTAGGAGGGAGAAGAGAGAAGCTAGGGGGAGGGAACCAAAAAAAGACCGAAGGTTTCTCTATCTTTTATAGGGAGTAGTTTGTTGTGGGAGAGAGAAACCGTGGGAATGAAGTTGGGGATTGATGAGAAGTGGTCAAAGTTGACCACTTCTCCCATTGACTTGAATGTGGGCTTGTGAGAGCCCATGGGTTTATGTTGGCCACTTGCTTTGATTGGGTCATTACAAGGATAATTGGCCCATGGGCCTTGTGACCATGTGTCAATGGGTATGGGCATGGGCTCAAGGATAAGCGGGCTAATGGGCCAGATAGATATGGGCCTCTTGCGAGGCCGTAGGTTAGGGTGCGTTTGGCTGGCAGGGGAAAAAATGGTAAATGAGCCCAAAACACCATGAGCTCTAGGACGGGTTACAAGGCCGTGGGCTTCCAATTTGCTTGTGGGCCACTTGGCCATGGGGGCTGTTAGATGATGGAACTATGATAATTGGATGAGATGAGGTGGTGGTTTGACTCGGTCCACAATTGGCGGACCGTAGGATCTGGAGAGATCCAACGGTCAGATGAATGATCTAACAGTCGAATTGAAGATCTAACGGTAGAAGAACTATGAGAGATGGAATAAAGCTAAAGGAGAGAAGATCTAAGGTTAGATGATGGAGATCGGAGGGTTAGGATGATCGATCTAAGGATCGGATGGTGAGATATAAGCAATTCGATCATGGAGAGGGGGATCGGATGGTAGATCTGCGGATCTAATGGTACGATGAGACGATCTACGGGTTAGATGCTAGGGTCTAGAGAGATGGAGAGAGAATTAGGAGAGAGGAGAGAGAAAATAATACAAAATAATGGCAAAAGAGCTAGCGGAGGGTCATGAACCCTGATCTTCAATGTAATCTTCCGTCGGCTTTACTAATTACGTAAGCCGTCATTTTATGTTAGTTGGTGCTCTTTGAATCACTTTAGCTCGTCTCTTGGACTTCAGCTTTTCCTCTCTCTTGGTTCTTTATCTGGCTCTACGATCCTCTGACTTGACCCGTACTTGGCCGGTATCTTCTTGTCATAGCTTGTTGACTCCTTAAGCTTTGATATTAGACTTCTATGGTTGATCATGGGCCCGCAAGTCTCGAAAATTGCCCGATCAGGTTTCGTGCGAGAGAAAAGCACGTAATGAGACTTAATCAAAATGGCTTTATATCTAGACTATCCAAAATGCGTATATTTCATGCAAATAGTCAATTTTCGTTTAAAGATTGCGCTCTACACATTAGAAGAAACTCTTACGTGAAAAAGTCGACAAAAAGACAAGTTTTACGTAGGAGAATGCGACATCACTATAAGGATAATGGCTTAAAATAAGCACTTTTGAGCGAATATCACAACCCCCAACTAGCATATTGACAATCCTTGGCAATTATTGTGAAATAAGTGAGCTAAAAAGAGCTTGGCAGAACATGCTAGAAAACTTATTTGCATTACTTAGAAAAAATTCCGTTTTGTCCGATTATTTGAAGGATGTAAGAAATGATTCACAAATTAGAACTAATCAGCAAAATACAACACTTCTACAAATGGACCTTCAAACAAAAGATTACTCAGACTCAGTGTGTGTGTGTGTTCAACATCATCCTTATCTGGTAGTAGAGATATTTGGATCTCCTTAGAAACTCTATGCCTCGACCTCAATCCTCACTTGTATACCACTCAGAAGTGAATCACTCAGAAATGGCTTTATACTTTTCTCTCAAAATATATGTGAGGAGATGAATATAAAAACTGGCAAACGTCTCACATATATAGTTCTTGAATGGAGGATATAAAAAGATTTAAGATCTCATGATTGGAATGTTATATCACTTAAGAACGTCGGATCAAACTCTATAATTTCTCTTTTCTCCATTCTCCACACTTGATGATGGTACAAATCTAGAATCAAATAGGACTTATATAGGTTATATTAAGGCTTAGGATAGATTCAGAAAAGAAAGATATTTTGGTATTCAAAAATTCTGAGAGGGTATCTCACTATTCTTTGCAATTTTTCCCAAGGGTAATATTTTCTTGATTTTTCTTCTTTCCTTTTTCTAATTTTTTGTCTTTTTGGATATTCTTCAACCTTTTTCAAACTCTTTTTCTTTTCATTCTTTCTTTTTTATCATGTTTCTTTTCAGCACAAACCATTTGTTTTCTTTTCTTTTCTTGGTGTAATCATACCAAATACTCTTTGATCCCTCTCAGAAGTAGGTTATCGTATTGAACTCTTTTTGGGATTGGGTTTTTGGTTGATGGGTTTAACAAGAAAAGGTTTTCATCAAAAGGCTCAAAAATAGTTTCTAATGGTATAGATGTTAGAGAAGCTAAAAAGTTTGATTGGTTAGAAAGATGGCCTATATCATTTTCTAGGGTTTGTACTTTCATCTTCGATGTCTCGAATGGATATAGAGAAGATTCTTTCTGTAATAATCCGAATTTGATGTCATTCTGAGTTCCATGACCAAAGTAAGGGTTAATGAGATCACTCAATAGAAATATTTGGGAAGTAGAAGAATTGTGAGTCATCTTGTGACTCAGAATAATTTTATAACCCTCAGAAATAATGAAAAGCTAAAAAGCTCACTGGGTTAGGTCTCCACAATTGTTCTTCTTGGATCTCTAGATAATCTAAACTTCGGATAATTCTGACGTTGATATGTGAACATTTTTGCTGAATCTGAGTTTTCAAAGATTTTTCAATCCACTGTAGTAATGTTTGCTTTCAAACTGAATGAAGAGCTAATAAGTGATTTTTCAAAATAGACATCCTTTTCAATAAATAGACTTTCCGAAAATTTTATACTCATCATTGTAAAGGATTTGAAAAGCATTTCGAAAGTACTCAGAAAATTTTGTAAACACAGGTTATCACCCCAAAATACATCTTTTTCTCATTTTTCTCAAAATATTTTTTTTTTTTTTTTTAGCATGAAGACATGAGTTTTGATAAATCCCCACCCCCAACTAAAATACATCACCGTCCTCGGTGCTCAAACCAGGACAAAAATGTATGAAAACTCTAAATGTGATACATGTTAGAGGAAGAGTTATACCAGTATGGCTGATATTTGGTGATACCTGATGGTAGTGAGAGGAATTGTACCTGTATAGCCATAATAATGTATAAAATATAAGAATTATGCATGTGACTCAATGACTTCTAGGAATACCGGAATTGCCTTTCCGAAAGCGCTAAGTTTTATGTCTTCAGCCAGACACAACGGGGGTGAAATTCACCCCCAACTAAGTTGGAGCTCAGAGTGACTGACAGAAACATCAGTCTTCATATATTGGATCAATAAGATCTATCTCGAAGGTTTGAATAGATGACACATCTAATTCTTGAAAAGGTTTGAGATGCTGTCCATTGACCTGGAAGGTTGAATTATCCTTCGGATCCTCAACAGTTATAGCCCCATAGGGCTTGACTTCAGTAACAACAAATGGGCCTGACCATCGGGATTTCAATTTTCCAGGGAAGATGTGAAGTCTAGAATTGTATAGTAAGACCTTCTGTCCCTGGTGGAACTCCTTCCTAAGAATGCTCTTGTCATGTATCCATTTCATTTTATCTTTATACTTTTTTGGCATATGAATCATTTCTCAGTTCATCCAATTCATTGAGTTGTAAATTCCTTTCCTCTCCTGGTGCGTCTAAGTTGAAATTGAGTTTTTTGATCGCCCGTAGGGCGCGATGCTCAATCTCAACAAGGAGATGACAAGGTTTACCATAAACCAACCGGTATGGAGACATATTCAAGGGAGTTTTATAAGCTGTTCGGTAAGCCCATAGCGCATCTGAGAGGCGTGTAGACCAGTCTTTACGAGTTGTATTGACTGTCTTCTCCAGTATCTGCTTGATTTGCCGATTGGAGACCTCAACCTGACCGCTGGTCTGCGGATGGTAAGCAAGGGCAACCTTATGAGTTACACCGTACTTTTTCATTAACTTTTCAAAAACTCTATTGCAGAAATGGCTACCCCCATCACTTATAATGGCTTTGGGGGCTCCGAATCTTGTGAAAATGTACTCCCTCAAAAATCTCACCACAACTTGATGGTCATTGGTTCTTGTAGGAATTGCCTCAATCCACTTAGAGACATAGTCCACAGCTAGGAGGATGAATTGGAAACCATTGGATGTAGGAAAGGGCCCCATGAAATCAATACCCCACATATCGAATATCTCATCGACTTGAATAGGGTTCAAGGGCATCATATTTCTCTGAGAAATTCTGCCAAGGTTTTGACAATTAGGGCAGGCCTTGCAGTAGATATGTGTTTCTTGAAACAGAGAAGGCCAGTAGAATCCACATTGTAGGATTTTCTTAGCCGTCTTTTTGGAACTAAAGTGACCACCACATGGTTGGTCATGACAAGAGGACAAGATGTTTAATTGCTGAGATTCAGGGACACAGAGACGAATAATCTGGTCAGGACAGTATTTATATAAATAAGGCTCGTCTCAAGAGTAATACTTAACTCTTGCCAGGAATTGATTTTTGTCCTGTTTTGACCAATGAGATGGTATTTCCTCCGTCACTATGTAATTGACAATGTCAGCATACCATGGGGTGACGGAGATAGCGAACAGTTGTTCGTCAGGAAAAGTTTCGAGAATGGGCTGAGATTCAAAATTAGACTTTAAAGTTAGTTTTGACAAGTGATCAGCCACAACATTCTCAGTTCCTTTCTTGTCCCTGATCTCTAGATCGAATTCCTATAATAGAAGGATCTATCTTATCAATCTCGGCTTCATCTCCTTTTTGGACATTAGATATCTTAGAGCCGCATGATCCGTATAAACTATGACTTTAGTAGCCAATAAGTATGGTCTGAATTTATCCAGAGCAAAAACAACGGCCAGAAGCTCTTTTTTAGTAGTGGAGTAGTTTAACTGAGCCGAGTTTAAAGTCTTACTCGCATAGTATATCACATGTGTTTTGTTGACTCTTTGGCCCAAAACTGCTCCAAGAGCATAGTCGGATGCGTCACACATCACTTCAAAAGGTATGGTCCAATCAGGAGGGCGGATGATGGGCGTAGAAGTAAGCTCAAATTTAAGACGCTCGAATGCCTTTGCACAGTCAGCATTGAAGTCAAAAGGGCTATCCTTAGCCAGAAGACTACATAGGGGTCGAGCTATCTGGGAGAAATCCTTAATGAATCTCCTGTAGAATCCTCCATGTCCAAGAAAAGATCGAATATCACGCACAGATTTAGGAATTGGTAGGGTCGAGATAGTATCAATCTTAGCTTTATCGACCTCAATACCCTTGTCAGAAATGACATGTCCTAGCACGATTCCTTTCTTTACCATGAAGTGGCATTTTTCTCAATTTAGGACAAGTCGCTTATCCTGACATCTTGCGAGTACCAGACTCAGATGTTGGAGACAGTCATCAAAAGAGGATCCAAAGATAGAGAAGTCATCCATGAAAACTTCTAAGAACCATTCGACCATGTCCGAAAATATACTCATCAAGTCGCAGGTGCATTGCAGAGGCCAAAAGGCATGCGACTGTAGGCAAAAGTGCCAAAGGGAGAGGTGAACGTGGTCTTCTCATGGTCCTCGGGTGCAATGGGAATCTGATTATATCCCGAGTAACCATCTAGGAAGCAATAGTAGGAATGACCTGCTAGACGTTCCAACATCTGATCAATGAATGGGAGAGGAAAATGGTCCTTCCGGGTGTTGGTATTGAGCCGTCTGTAGTCAATACAGACTCTCCATCCTTTCTTTAAGCGCTGGGTCACCATTTCTCCTTGATCATTTTCTACAACAGTGAAACCCGCCTTCTTAGGTACGACATGGATTGGACTCACCCATTTGCTATCAGAGATGGGGTAAATGATACCCGCATCTAGCAATTTTAGAATTTCATCCCGTACTACTTCTTTTAGGACCGGATTTAACCTCCTCTGGTGCTCTCTAGACGTCTTAGAGTCATCTTCAAGATAAATGTGATGTTGACACACAAAAGGGTCTATCCCACGAATGTCATCAATGGTCCATCCTATGGCTGATTTGTGCTTCTTTAGCAACATAATCAGTCTCTCTTTTTGGGACGCAGATAGGGCAGAAACAATGATGATAGGATAAGTCTCTTCAGGACCAAGATAAGCATAAGATAGTTCAGAGGGTAGAGGCTTAAGCTCGAGTTTCTGATCAGTGGAGCTTGATTCTTCCTCCTCTACCGAGATAGAGTTGACAGTAGTAGGATCTCTGATCATGGTTAGCAGAGGCTCGTACTCAACAATAGGAGGAGTAGTAGAAATCAGTGTAACTGACTCTTGGATAGTATTATCCTCAAAAATTGTTGACTCCCATTGGAAGTCAGTATCAAAGTGCTCTTGGCACTGTTTCAAGATATCTTCAATGGAGTCCTGAATTAGACTCTCAACGGCACACATTTCATCTGTCACATCGCGATCGGCATCCTGTCGCATAAGTCAAAAGATGTTAACCTCAGCCTTTAGGTTGCCGAAGGCAATTGACATATTCCCGTCCCTACACCCGATGTGTGCATTCGCGGTAGCAAGGAACGGTCGGCCTAGAATGACCAGGATCCGATTATCCTGACACGGTTCTGTGTCAAGGATGATGAAGTCTACAGGGTAGTAAAAGTCAGCTACTTTCACTAGGACATCTTCAATAATTCCCCGTAGAATTTTTATGGACTTGATATTCGCTCAAAAGTGCTTATTTTAAGCAATTATCCTTTTAGCGTTATTGCATTCTCCCACGTTAAAATACTCTATTTATCTACTTTTCTACGTAAGAGTCTCTTTTGTTGCGTAGAACACACTTTTCTGGACGAAATGGTATATTTGCATGCATTAAACACATTTTCGAAAGTCTAGACATGAAGTCATTCTGATATAGTCTCATTACGCGCTTCTTCTGTCGCAGGAAACCCCGATGGGACAATTCTCCAGACTTGCAAGCCCACATCGATCAGGAAAGCCCATTGTAAAAGCTTAAAGAGCCCACATGCTATGACTAGAAGATATGGGCCAAATATGGGCTGAATAAGAGGACCAAAAAGCCGGCCCAAAGAACGAAGAGAGTAAGAGAGCCAATGACCAAGAGACGGACCAAAGCGTTTAAAGCCACATGAGTCAGCAAAGAATGATGGTCGACTCTACTGGAGAAGCGTGAGGATGGTCACAGTGAAGACCAGGGTTCCAGACCCTCCGCCAGTGCTTTTCTCTCTATTTTCTGATACTTTCTCTCTCATCTCTCCTTATTCTCTCTCTCTCTTCATCTCTCGGTCCTCGAATCTACTGACCTAACCCCAGAACTCCTGCCCATCGGCTCTATCTCATCTCCTTTAGCTTTCTGACCGTTGGATCTTCAATCGGACCGTTGGATCTCTCTAGATCCGTCGATCTACCAATCTGAGTCCCAATCAAGTCACCATCCATCTGATCGCCATCAGACTGTCTGTCACATCATCTTGTGAGACGATGGACATCATCAATCCATGTGGGCCAATAGCCGGGCCCATCTTCATCGACCCGCTGTCCGACCAGTTAGTGGACCCCACGAATTTCAAAATAATTTTAATTAAATGGGGGGTCCACTAATTGGGGAGATTCCCCATAGAAAAGTAGATTTTTACTTTAAAAAAAAAATATTTTTTTTTTTTAAAAATACCCTATTTCCATTAATGGAAATAGGGAGCTTTATAAGAGGAGGGAGAAGGGTTCGTTCGAACCCTAATCCCCCTCTCTTCTCCTCCTCTCCTTCCCCGAATCTTCTCCCACGTTTTTCCTTCCTTCTTCTTCTTCTTCTTCTTCTTCTTCCTCATTCCGGCCGGAGTTGCAGAACTCCGGCCACCTCCTTCTTCTCTTCTTCTTCTTCGTCCCCTCCTCCTCCTCCTGCCAGAGTTTGCCGATCTACCAGTGGTACAGCCTGTAACCATCCGCCCAGTACCGCCCCCATTCTCTTCTTCTTCTTACGCCCCCATCAACTCTCTCAACGGCCCCCATAAAACAGCTGCTGCATCACCGCCTCTCGCTTGCTGGTCGCCCACTTTTAAAGCTGCCTTTGGTTCGTTTCCTCTAGGATCAGCACCTGTAACACCTAAAGGAGAAGCCGTTCTTATCTCCTTCTTCACTGGGCTCCTTACGGCGATGCATACCAGCAAAGCATGCTCCACCGACCGGAGTTGCAACCTGCAACTCCAGTGACCGCCATTAGCACCGGCAACCTTCCCTAAGGAGCACCGTTACAAAGAATCCCAAGTTCTGCACCATCCAGCCATTGCTTCTCCGCCAGATCGCTGCTCTTCAATGCACCAGCGAGTTCACAGTCCAGCCGCCCTCCACGATTTCCATTGGAGATCCATCTCCCTCCACTGTTGTAGCCTCAAAGCTAAAACCACCTGCCGCATCCTCCATCTTCATCAACACGTACTCACCCTTCTCTCCATTACCGCCATCTCTCCTATCATCCACCGACTTTTCCTCCTCTTTATCTTCACTTTCAAAATCGTGTCTTCCCATTGGACTGGGCGTCCTCTCTTGCTCCATCAGCAGGTGCGCCTCCCTCTATAGCGACCTGCAACTCTGGCAGTTGCAGGTTTGGCCGGTGGACCCACTAACTTGCAGGCGTACGTACAACCAAAGCATCATCACTACCACCGTCTGCAACACGGTCTGCCCACCAGCCAAGTTACGTGCCACTGCTATGTGTTGCAGCACCGCTGCCTACACCTCCGCCTCCGTCAAGCAACACCACCAGTAACTAAGGGTGATTATCGTCCTCCACATCAGCAAGTTTCCGACACCCTTCTCCTCCAAAAGTCTGCATCTTGCTGGCAAACAACTCATTCACGTCCTCCCTTGGGTTGGGTATCATCAATCTTTGGATGAACTCCAAGGCCAACCATGGCGGATCCGAGACGCACTATTCACGAGGCCAAATTCCTCATCTCATGGCCAAGAGGTAAGCCATGGCACTTTCTCTCTCTAGCACATATTTTTTTCTTTATCTCTCTTCATAGTTTCTCTCTCTAATTATCTCTCCCTAGTGTTCTCTCTCTAAAAATCTCCTATCTCTCTCTACTTTCTCTCTCTAGGTCTCCATCTCTATTTTCTTTATGCTTTATAGAATTGTCATTTTATTATCTTTTTATTAGAAGTTTGTTGAAAGTAGGATTTTTCCGCGTCGTTGGTTACGGAAACCCTAGAATCAACAATTTTTGTAATTATCCGAATCTTGTTCACTCAAATCCTGCAAAATTTTAGATCTGTATAGGGATTCGTGTCGGATGTCGATCCGCACTCGGGGTTAGTGTGCTTAATTCAAAGACATGAAATGACGGATTTTTATCAAGAAAACATGGAGAGGTGAGAATGGTGATAGATTTAAAACATTTTTAGTGATTTTTAGAGAGAGAAATGGTCACTTACTAACACGAATGAAATAGCGTAATGAAAACCCTATTTAAAACACAATCTTGAAATAAAATAAAACTAAATCATCCATTAACTTCAATAATTCTTACAATGCTCAAAATACCAAACAAAACAATAATAACTCAAAAGATCTAAAGACTAATCTATGAAGCTTCGAAAGAGGGTCAATCTAGAGAGAGAAATTGCAAAGGCTTAGAGAGAGAATTGAGTGATTGAGTTAAGAGAGAGAGAGACTAGAGAGAGAATATGGAGAGGGTGATCTTACCAATTGGAAGGCTGGTCACGTGGTGGGTGGTGAGGATGGGTTGCTGAACAGCCAACCCCAAGATGGTGAAAACGTGAAGTGGTTGCAGCGGTAGGAGCTTCACGGTGGAGCAGCGGATTCAAGCGACCAAAAGAGTATTGCAGGCGGTGCAAGACTGGGGTGCGTCACCATTAACGTCGGAGTTGCAGACCTGCAACTCCGGCATCATTGGAGGATGGTGACGGGCTGTAGAGGATGGATGGAGGTGGTTGTGCAGGCGACAGACGAGGATGCTCCTCCTCCCTTCTTCCTTCCCTCCTTCTAGTTTTCTTCTTTCTTCCTTCCCTCCTTCTAGTTTTCTTTTTTTTTTTTTTTTTTTTTTTTTTTAATGTTGCCGGAGTTGCAGACCTGCAACTCCGGTAATGGAGATTTGTGGGAGCAGGTGGGGGAGACGCTGGCCCCAATAGATGGCAGAAACGCTGGGTAGAAGTGATCGGGGTTGACGGCAAGCAAGGAGTACCAGCAGCAGAAACGGTGCTGGGTGGTGATGCCCGGAGAAGAAGATGACGGTGGGTTGCTGGTAAGTCCAATGGAGGAGATGATCGTGAAAGGCTGGTGCAGGCGGTGACGGCACAGAACCTTGCTGGTTCGGGTTCGTGTGGAGTCCAAGAACCGGCTAATGGCTGCGAAAGTAGGGTTTTTTCGCGTCGTTGGTTACGGAAACCCTAGAATCAACACATTTTGTAATTTTTATCCGATTATCCTGCAAAATTAACAACTTTGTATAGGGATTCGTGTCGGAAGTCGATCCGCACTCGGGATTAGTCGAATTAGCACGATTAAGAGCATGAAATGATGGATTTCTTTTTTTTTTTGCTTGGAATTGATGGGGTGAGAATGATGGAGTGATTGAAAACTTCTTTTAGTGATTTTAGAGAGATGATTTTATCTACTAATCAACATAAATAAACGGGAACAAAAACACATAAAATGGAAGTTAAACTAGAACCAATTAAAGCATTTCATTAATATCAAGAATTCTTATAATGCTAAAACAAATTAATTCAAATCAAATAACAATAAAAAAAACTAAAATAGATGAGAGAGAAAGAGACTAAGAAGTAGAGGGAGAAACTAGGGAGAGATAGTTAGAGAGATAAATTACGAAGAGAGATAAAGAGAAAAATATGGACTAGAGAGAGAAAGTGCCATGGCTTACCTCTTGGGCATGAGATGAGGAATTTGGCCTCGTGAATAGTGCAACTTGGATCGAGCAAGAGGATGATGATGATGAAGCACAAGTGTGCGTTATGAGGAAGAGCATGGAGTAACTCTGGTAGCCGTTTGAACAGAGCTCGACGGTGGTGCTTTGCAACGATTTATTTATATGGAGAGGATGACGGATTGTGGTGTGGCTGTGGCGATGGAGGATGGAGAGCACAGGTAAGTTGATCTCCAACCACGATCCTCTCTTCTCCTTCTTCTTATTCTACTCTTCTTTTTTTTTTTTTTTTCTTTTTCTTTTTTTTTTTTTTATAGGAAACAGCGTTGAGAGAGAGAGAGAGAGAGAGAGAGTAGCAGTTTGGGGCGGTGAAGATGGTGGAGATAGGGAGGCAAAGATAGGGGCGCAGCAGGTGCCACAGTAGAGGAGAGATGGCTGGCGGTGTTGCTGGTGCTATACGGTTGCAAAAATGGAAGAGGAGGACGCTGGTGATTGGAGGCAGCTCTGATGGAGGCTGTGGGGCGGTAATGGTGGAGTTATTCCAGCTGGTGGGAGATCGAGTGGAGTTGAGGCAGTGGCTGCCTGAACGTGTAACCGACAAGGATGGAGAGAGACAGCAACAGCAGCAGGGGTGGAGGCGCTTGGGACGAGAGATGGCCGGAGTTGCAGACCTGCAACTCCGGTCAAAGATAAAAAAAATGAAGAAGACTATCTCCTCCTTTGGATGGCTGTGATGCTGGGTTGCTTGGTGTTGAACACGGTGGTTGCAGGCGGAGGTGTGCACGGTGGTGTGTGCTAGCGAGAGGGGGAAGAGGTAGGTGATCAGCAACAGTTGGCCGGAATTAATGGAGGTTGCCGGAGTTGCAACCTGCAACTCCGGTGATCTTGAAAACTTTTTTTTTTTTTTTTTTTTTTCTGGTTTTGTGTGAAGGGTGGCTAGGTGAGTGAATAGAGAAAGGGAGAGGAGATAAAGGAGAGGAAGGCTTACCTTTTGGAGGCGCACCAGGGAGGAGAAACGGTGCTGTCTTGTTTTTTTTTTTTTTTTTTTTTTGGTTTGGGCGGTGTGGAGGAGATAAAGAGAGGGAGGTTGCAGGGGTGCTTGCAACCTTGAAGATGTTGCTGTTGCTGCTGGTGAAGTGGAACGTGAAGGAGAGGTGGAGGCGCTGGAGTGTTGGGTGAGGAAGAAGGAGAAAATGTGATGGGATGAGGGTGTAACGGCTGGGGTCTTGATCAAAACGTGGTAGAGATCGAGGGAGCGGCTAGGGTTTTTGGGAAGAGATAAGGAATAGGAGAAGGGGGCGTTAAGGCTGCTGCCTCCTTCTTATATAGGAACCGTTAGGTTTCCTCAAAGTTCCTCCATTTTTTTTGGTAGGAACCGTGGGTTGCTATAATAGAAACCCACGGTTTCTAAAACTTTTCCTCCTCTCTCTTTTTGGAAAAACCAAAGATTCCCCCCTTTTTAAAATCTTTTCCAAAAAATTACTCTCCTTTCCTTTTTAGGAACTGTTTCCTATTTATGCCAGGCATATGGGTCCCACCGAGTGGCTGGGCCGTGGGTAATGGGTTCGCCCTTTGGCCCATGTGATAAAATGGTGATGGCCACGAGATTCCAAGATAATGTGATGGATGATCAGGTGAATTTTCAATGATCGGATGGTAGAAGTGGGTGGCAATGATCAGGTGGATCATCGGATGGTGGCGATGGTCTAAGGTAGGCTGTAGAATTGAGTGATCGAGGAATGAGAAAGGATCGGATGAGTTGGATTGTGAGTAGAGAGAGAATGAAGATCTAGAGAGAGGAGAGAGAAAATATTACAAAATAAAGAGAAAATGCTCAAAGAGGGTCTTGAACCCTGGTCTTTGACTTGGTCTTCTGCATGCTTCACCAACTGAGCAAGCACTCAACTTGTGTTAGTTGATAAGCTTTAATTTCCTTAGTCTCTTCTTTGAGGGCTTGTCTCTCCTTCTCCCTTTATCATCTCTCGACTCTTTTGCTCTCTCTGGCTCTTCTTCTCTCTTTGGCCTACATTTTCTTGTCCAAGTCCACTGGCTCTTTATGCTTTGATTAAAGGCATTGTAGGTTGATTGTGGGCCCACCAGTCTTGAGAACCGTCTGATCGGGTTTCCTGCGACAAAAGAAGCGCGTAATGAGACTCAATCAGAACGGCTTTATATCTAGACTTTCAAAAATGTGTTTAATGCATGCAAATATACCATTTCGTCCAGAAAAGTGTGTTTTACGCAATGAGATAGACTCTTACGTAGAAAAGTGGATAATTAGAGCAGTTTTACGTAGGAGAGTGCTATAACGCTAACAGGATAAGTGCTTAAAATAAGCACTTTTGAGCGAATATCACCGGTGGTTGAGGGGAGCAGCTTGTAGAGGGTGGTGTTGCCTGTGACGGCTGTGAGGGTGGTGTTTGGTGCAAGTCACCGGTTTTAATGGAGTTTGCCGGAGTTCTGCAACTCCGGCGAACTTTCTTTTTTTTTTTTTTTTTTTTTTCTTCTTCTTCTCTTCTCTTTTCTTCCTTTTCTTTTTCTGATTTCCTTTCTGAGAAAGAGAAGAGAGAGGAGGATGGTTTTTTTAAGAGAATAGAGAGAGGCGGACTCGTTGGAGATGTGGGGGAGAGTGTGTGCAAGGGTGATGCTGTGATGAGCAACAACGGTGGAGAAACAGGTGAAGACGAAGGTGGTGATGGCTGCTTGGTTAAGGGAAGAGATAATGAGAGAGAGGAGATGGAACGAGATGGTGAAGAGATAGAGAGTGGGGCGGTAGGGAAGAGATCAAGAGATGGGGTTGACGGCTTCACTTTCTTTTTTTTTTTTGCAAAGGTAGAGTATCTAGCCCCTTATGGAGGAGGCGTACTAGGGTTTTTAAAATCGGCAAAGGGAGAGAGTGGGTTTCCTTTTGTGGAGAAAAACAGTTTTGGGCAAAAAATGTGGTTCCTTAAACAAGAACCATGGATTTCCATAGTAGAAACCCACGGTTTCTATTATTTCGAAACTTTTCTTATATATTATTTTTTCAAAAGAAAATTCTCCTTTTTTGAAAAATTCCCTTTTAAGTCTACAACCCTTCACACCTTTCCATTTTTGAATGTGCACCAATTATCTCATTTTTGGTAGGTTTCTATTCTTCTAAAAGTCAAAGCTACAATGCCACCTCATCCCATTAATTTGAATATGATTGCATGTGTGGGTGTGCATGCTCGGCACTATTTCCTCCATATGATTTGTGGCCGTCAACATTATTTGTGTGGATGATGAAGTGATTGGGTTTGATGATGGGTTAGATGATTGGATGAGAAATTTTACTGGTGATCGAACGGTATACTGGGATGGTGATGATCGGATGGATCATCGGATGGTAGAGATTAGCCAAGGTAGGCCGTAGGATTGAGTGACTAAGGAGGGAGAGAGGATCGGATGATTGGGATTTGTGAGCAGAGAGAGAATGAGGGTCTAGAGAGAGGAGAGAGAAAATATTACAAAATAAAGAGAAAATGCTAGCAGAGGGTCTTGAACCCTGGTCTTTGACTTGGTCTTCTGCATGCTTTACCAACTGAGCAAGTCCTCATCTTGTGTTAGTTAATAAGCTTTAATCTCCTTGGTCTCTTCTCGGGGTACTTGGCTTTCCTTCTCTCTCGATCTTTTCTCTAGCTTTTCTGACTCTCTAGCTCTTCTCGCTTTAGGCTTATATCTTCTTGTCTAAGTCCACTGGCTCTCTATGCTCTCATCAAAGGCTCTGGATGTTGATTATGGGCCCGCATGCCATTAGTGCTCCTGCGATAGAAAAAAATCGCGTAATGAGACTTTATCAGAACGACTCAATGTCTAGACTTCCAAAAAATGTGTTTAACGCATGCAAATATACCATTTCGTCCAGAAAAGTGTGTTCTACGCAACAGAAGAGACTCTTACGTAGAAAAGTAGGTAAATAGAGTATTTTACGTAGGAGAATGCAATAACGCTAAAAGGATAATTGCTTAAAATAAGCACTTTTGAGCGAATATCACAACCCCCAACCAGCATATTGCCAACCCTTGGCAATTAGTGCGAAATAAATGTGCTCAAAAGGGCTCTGCACATGCTGCACACTTTTTCATATTAGCTCAGGGAAAAACATCGTTCGTCAAATAATTGAATGGATGCAAAAATAGTTAAATGCTAGCGAAGAGTTGGAGAGTCTTGGCAAGACTACAGACTGATAATCATGACCCAGAATAGTCAGACTCTGCGTGTGTGTGTGCTCAACATTCTCATCATCCGACAGTAAAGATTTTCAGATCACCTCTAAGTTTTTATGCCTTGACCTCAAATCTCACATGTTTAGCACTCAGAATAGAATCACACAAGAAGGGTTTTCTTCTTTTCTCTCAATTTATATGTGAGGAGATGTGTTGATATATGAAAGCAAAGATCTCACATATGTATTATTTGAAGGAAGGACATCTTTAACAGAAGAAGATCTCATGATTGGAATACCACTTCACTCGGGAACGTTAGATCAAACTCTATAGCTTCTCCTCCTCCAATCTCCACATTTTATGATCGTACTATCCTAGAATCAAGTAGGACTTTCCTGGGTTGTAATGAGGCTTAGGTCAGGTGTAGAAAAATAAAGGTATACAGGATTTCAAAGATCTTGAGAGGATATTGCCATTTTCTTGAATTTTTCCTGCGGCGTAACACCATTATCTGGTTCTTTTTCCTTTTTTTTTTCGTATTTTTCTCTTTTTCTTGATATTTCTGAGACTGCTCAATTTCTTTTCAGCACTTTTTCATACTTTCTTTCCATATTTTGTTTTCAGCTTGAACTACTTTCTTTTCCTTTTGATTTTTCTTCTTTACTTTTCTTTTCGCGGTACACCCATATCAGTTATTCTTTTGTCCATCTTAAAATAAGGGTAGACAATTATGCTTCGTAGCTGGACTAGATTTTAGGTTGATGGGTTTACAAAGAAAAAGGCTTTTATAGAATGGCTCAAGGGGTTTCTAGTGAAGTATAATTCAGGTGAGTAAAAAGGCTGAATGGTTCAGAAAAATGGCCTAAATCATTTTCTAAGGTTTGCACTATCATGTATACTGTCTTGACTGGATACAGAGAAGGTTCTGTCGTAGTAATCCAATGTTGATGTCGTTCCGAGTTTTATGATCGAAGCAAAAGATAATGAGATCTCTCAACGAATATTGCGGGCATGAAGAATAGTGAGTCATCTTGTGACTCAGGATTATTGTATAACTCTCTGAAATGATTAAAGGCTCGAAAGCTCACTGGGTTAGGTCTCCACAATTATTCTCACAGGATCTCTAGAATTTCTAAACTTAGGATGACTCTGATATTGATAGTGTACAATTGTGCCGAATATGAGTTTTTCTGAGTTTTCAAACCTGCTGTAGTCATGCTTGAATTGACTCAACGCTAACTTTAAACAAAAATTGACATCCTCAATACTGACTTAACGGAGGTTTTTAGCTAATCAAAGTCAGGGTATTTGACACATTTTTGAAATTCTAGAAAACTTTTGGAGAATATCGGAAATCACCCCAAAAACAACATTTTTTTTTTTTTTTTTTTTTTTTAAAATGAAGACATGAGTTTTGGTAAATACCCACCCCCAACCAAAATACAGCACCGTCCTCGGTGCTCATGACCGGGACATAAAATGATAACAAATCAATGATGATGATGCAAAGATTCAGGAAGGATGTTACCAAGTCGGCAGAAACTCGACAGTGTGTGGTACCTGATGATCGGAAGAATGAATGTACCTGCATTTCCAGAGATATAACAGTAGTAACAAATGCATGAGACTCATGTACTCTAGGAATACCGGAATTGCCTTTCCGAAAGCGCTAAGTTTTATGTCTTCAGCCAGACACAACGGGGGTGACAGGCACCCCCAACCAAGTTGGAGCACAGGAGACTGAGTAGATCATCAGTCGACATAGGCAGGATCGATGAGATCGATCTCAAAAGTCTGAATGAACAATACGTCAAGTTCATGGAACTGTTTTAGACGCTGCCCATTGACCTGAAAAGAGGAGTGATCCTTGGGATCCTCAATAGTGATTGCCCCAAAGGGTGTGACTGCTGTGACTGTATAAGGACCGGTCCACCTAGATTTCAATTTCCTAGGGAAGAGATGAAGACGGGAATTATAAAGAAGGACCTTCTGTCCTGGATGGAACTCTTTCCTGAGGATGCTCTTGTCATGTATCCACTTCATTTTGGCTTTGTAATTCTTCGACAAGTTGTAGGCATCATTTCTGAGTTCTTCTAACTCATTCATTTGAAGTTTTCTCTCCTCCCCTGCAGATTCGAGGTCGAAGTTGAGTTTCTTAATGGCCCATAGGGCACGATGTTCAATCTCTACCGGTAGATGACAAGGTTTCCCAAAGACGAGACGATAGGGAGACATATTGAGTGGGGTCTTGTAGGCGGTTCTGTATGCCCATAAAGCATCAGTGAGACGAGTAGACCAGTCTTTACGTGTGGTATTGACTGTCTTCTCCAAGATCTGCTTGATCTGACGATTAGAAACCTCTACTTGACCACTAGTCTGCGGATGATAGGCTAGGGCAACCTTGTGGGTTACCCCATACTTCTTCATTAAGTTCTCGAATATCTTATTGCAGAAATGGGTGCCCCCATCACTAATGATGGCCTTAGGGGCACCGAATCGAGCGAAAATGAACTCCTTTAGGAATTTGACCACCACTTTGTGGTCATTGGTCTTGGTGGGAATGGCTTCTATCCATTTGGATACATAGTCTACCGCAAGGAGAATGTACTCAAAACCATAGGAAATGGGAAAGGGGCCCATGAAGTCGATGCCCCAAATGTCAAATATTTCATCGACCTGGATGGGAGTGAGGGGCATCATGTTCCTCTGGGAGAGGCGGCCTAGATGCTGGCAATTAGGACAGGTTTTGCTATAGATGTGGGCATCTTTAAATAATGTGGGCCAGTAGAATCCGCATTGCAGCACTTTTTCTGCAGTCTTCTTAGTGCTGAAATGACCACCACAAGGTTGGTCATGGCACGAGGATAAGATATTGAGTTGGTCCGACTCAGGGACACAGAGACGAATGATCTGGTCAGGACAGTATTTATACAAATAAGGGTCATCCCAAGAGTAGTACTTAACTCGTGCTAGGAATTGGCTTTTGTCCTGTTTTGACCAGTGTGAAGGCATTTCTTTGGTGACAAGGTAGTTGACAATGTCAGCATACCAAGGATTAACAGTGATGGCGAACAGTTGTTCGTCTGGAAAGGTTTCAGGGATGGGCTGGGTGTCGAAGGATGACTCTAAAGTCAGTCTAGACAAGTGATCAGCCACTACATTCTCAGTTCCTTTCTTATCCTTAATCTCGAGGTCGAATTCCTGCAGTAAGAGAATCCATCGAATTAATCGAGGTTTGGTTTCCTTTTTCGACATGAGATAACGAAGGGCTGCATGATCAGTGTACACAACCACCTTAGTGGCTAAGAGGTACTGACGGAATTTATCATGGGCGAAGACTACCGCCAGGAGTTCTTTCTCAGTGGTAGAGTAATTCATTTGGGCAGAGTTAAGAGTTTTGCTCGCGTAGTAGATCACGTGTGACCTTTTGTCAACTCTCTGCCCTAGCACGGCACCTAACGCGTAGTCAGAAGCATCGCACATTACCTCGAAAGGTAGAGTCCAGTCCGGGGGACGGATAATGGGCGCAGTAGTGAGCTCAGATTTGAGATGCTCAAATGCCTTGACACAGTCAGCATTAAAGTCGAAAGGACTATCTTTAGCCAGAAGATGGGATAGAGGTCAAGCGATTTGAGAGAAGTCCTTGATGAATCGCCTATAGAATCCTCCGTGTCCCAAAAAGGATCGGATGTCACGCACGGACTTAGGAATGGGCAAGGTCGAGATGATATCGATTTTAGCTTTGTCGACCTCAATGCCCTGATGGGAAATGACATGTCCCAGAACAATGCCCTTCTTCACCATGAAGTGGCATTTCTCCCAATTGAGGACAAGTCACTTGTCCTGACAGCGTTGAAGTACAAGCTCTAGATGGTTCAGACAGTCATTAAAGGATGACCCAAAGACTGAGAAGTCGTCCATAAAGACTTCGAGGAATTTTTCCACCATGTCAGAGAATATGCTCATCATACACCTTTGAAAGGTCGCGGGTGCATTGCAGAGGCCAAAGGGCATGCGCTTGTAGGCAAAAGTGCCAAAGGGACAGGTGAAAGTTGTCTTCTCATGATCCTCAGGGGCGATGGGTATTTGATTATACCCTGAGTAACCATCGAGGAAGCAGTAATAGGAGTGACCTGCTAGTCTCTCCAACATTTGGTCTATGAAGGGTAAAGGAAAATGGTCCTTCCTAGTGTTGGTGTTGAGTCGTCGGTAATCGATGCAGACTCTCCATCCTTTCTTCAGGCGCTGGGTGACCATTTCCTTGTTCTCATTTTCCACAACTGTGAATCCTGCCTTTTTAGGGACGACATGAATAGGACTCACCCATTTGCTATCGGAGATGGGGTAAATGATACCCGCATCTAATAGTTTAAGGACCTCGTCCCGGACTACATCCTTCAAGACGGGGTTCAACCTCCTCTGGTGTTCTCGAGAGGTTTTGGATTCATCCTCGAGATAGATGTGATGTTGGCACACCGAGGGGTCTATGCCACGAATATCATCTATAGTCCACCCTATCGCAGATTTGTGCTCGTTGAGTAGCTCAAGAAGTTTCTTATGTTCACTTGCAGACAAAGCGGAAGCAAGAATGACAGGGTAGGTTTCCTTAGGACCAAGATAGGCATAGGAAAGATCTGTGGGAAGAGGCTTAAGCTCCAATATTGGAACAGATGGAGTAGAAATAGGTGTCACAGAAGACACGGATTGAAGAGGTTTGACTTCAGTAGGTAAAGGAAGGATGGGTTCTCTGGCCATGGTTATCAGAGGCTCGAACTCGATGAGTGGAGCGGGGATCTCTATCAGTGGAGCAGTCTCCAAAAGATCATTGAGATCAGAAATAGCTGACTCTGTTGCAAAGTCAGCTCCAAAGTGTTCTAGACACTGCTTAAGAATATCTTCGGTGGAGTCCGGGATTAGACTCTCAACGGCACACATTTCATCGGTCACGTCGCGATCGGCATCTTGTTGCATTAAACGAAAGATATTGACCTCAGCTTTGAGGTTTCCGAAAGCAATGGACATGTTTCCGTCCCGGCAACCGATGTGTGCGTTCGCGGTGGCAAGGAATGGACGGCCTAAGATGACCGGAATGCGGTTATCCTGACACGGCTCGGTGTCGAGAATGATAAAGTCCACAGGATAGTAAAAGTCAGCGACTTTTACTAGGACATCTTCAATGATTCCTCTTGGAATCTTGATGGACTGATCAGCCAATTTCAGGGTGACATTGGTAGGCTTCATATCTTTCAGTCCTAACTGCTGATATACCGAGAATGGTATGAGGTTAACGCTAGCCCCTAAATCTAGCAAGGCAGTGCAGCTAAAGTTGTCTCCAATTTCACATTGGACAGTTGGGCTACCTGGATCCTTGTGTTTGATCACACTATTGCGTTGAATGAACGCTGTAGTTTTTTCGGCCAAGAAGGCAGCTTTGGGTACATGCGTACGCCGCTTAACTGTGCACAAGTCCTTGAGGAATTTGGCATAGGAAGGGATTTGCTTGATAGCAGAAAGGAATGGGATATTGATCTGGACGTCTTTAAAGACATCTAAGATCTCAGAGAATTGCTGATTCCGCTTATCTTGGACAAGTCTGTCCGGGAAGGGAGGCTTTACTCGACAAATGGATTTGTCTTTAGCCTTAGATTTCTGCACAGGGATATCTGATGTTGGTGCAGAGGTAGAAGAAGTAGAGGTAGGATTGGTACTAGTTTCCTCTGTACGAGTGATGGGTACTGGAGATGGCACCGGCGGTGGTTGGACTCCCATGTCCACAGTTTTTCCAGATCGTAGGGTGGTTACAGCTTGCACCTCCCCTTGACAATTCTCATTCTGGCTTTGAGATTGGGATCCGATCTCATATACTGCCCCTCTGGCATTTCCTTTAGGGTTGGCAATGGGTTGGCTAGGAAAGATCCCCTTAGCCTTCTCAGCTTCCAAGTTACCTAGACGTTGCTCTAGACGAAGCATGGATTGCTGTTGCTGTTGCTCTAGGCGTTGCATTGATTGAGTAATGAGTTGAGCTAGAAGGTCCTCAATACCAGGTTTGGGGACCGACTGTTGGGGGGCAGCTAATGGGAGCTGAGGCACCAATTCGCGACTCGAGCTCATCGGGGCATTATAGTTATAGGCGGAAGAATTAGTTGGGACAATCTGTTGGTTCTGAAAGTTCTGGGGAACTCTTTGCTGATTCTGAAATGTGCTCGATTGTCCAGAGTATTGACCCTGTTGGAACTGATGGTTCTGAGTAGATGGGTACTGATTCTGCTGATATTGTCCCTGATTGAATTGCCTATTGGGTTGATTGAACCCGGGAGGATACATGCCCTGAGGTTGACGTGGAGGTTGAGCTTGTGGTTGAGTAGACTGAGGCCTCCAAGAGAAGTTAGGGTGGTTTCTCATGTCCGGATGATAAGATTGACTATACGAGTTCTGAGTGGGTGGTTTGTATGTGCTGAAAGCACAAACTTCTTCCTGAAGAGGATTAGACCATCCTTCATTCAAAGGACAATGCTCAGTAGTATGGGAGGGTTGCAAACAGAGGGTGCAGGATTCTATAGGGCTCTCGTGTCCCACATGCATGACTGGGGTGGATTGTTGAGTAGGCTTTTGTACAGACACAGCCAGTGCCGAGACTGACTTGCTCAACTCTTGAATGACAGATCGAAGCTCAGTATCAGCTGTAGCATCATGTCCCTTGGTTGTCCTTTGGACCGACGTGGTTCGACTGAACTCTGAGTCAGTCGTCCAATGTTGAGAGTTTTCTCCTAACTCTCCCAAGAATTTGTATGCATCGGTCGGAGTTTGGTGCAGGAATTTTCCTTGGCACATTGACTCTACCATGGTCCGGGACTCATCAGTAAGTCCCTTATAGAAGACATGGACAAGATTGCCCTTGTCGATGCTATGGTGGGGACACTTAGTCAGGTAGTCTTGGAATCTATCCCACGCTTCGAAAAATTTTTCATCGGACTTCTGTCGAAAGTCCTGGATGAGTTGCTTCATTTGGTTGGTCCGAGTCATGGGGTAGAATTTAGACATGAATTTGCCCACCAACTCTTTCCAACTGCTGATTGAATCAGCGGGTAAGGAGTAGAGCCAATCTGAGGCTCGATCTTTGAGCGAGAATGGGAAAACTCGCAGACGAACATTGTCATCATCGAGGTTCTGATTCTTGAAAAGTAGGATGACATGTTGGAATTCCCTAATATGGGAGTATGGGTCTTCTCTTGGGAGACCACGAAAGGTAGGCAGCATTTGGATCGTCTGCGGCCTGATCTCAAATTGTACCGCCGTAGTAGGTGGGAGAACAATGCAAGTGGGTGGATTGGCAGAGATAGGAGCGAACGTCTCGATAAGAGGTCGTTCGACTGCCATGACTACAAAGGTAGTAGAACGGGGGGACGCGGGTGGGGAAAGAGATGGGGAAGAATTTAGTGGAGGATCCACTGTAGGTACGTGATTCTCAGATCGAACCAAGCGTTTGTTCGGACGATTCCAAACGGGCATACGCGAATGAGGCAAGCTCTATACTTGGCAAAAAGTTGCCAGAGAGGAACACTATCCTAAATGATGCACACCAAGCACAGATAATCCTATTCTAAGCAATCAGGATATAGTTTAGGAATTATCTTTGTTAGTTTTGGGGCTAGAGTAGATTATGACAGTGGGCGGACCACTGGTTTATCTTTTAACCGCCGGACTAACTGTTTTGCACTCAGAGGTTCTCACCAGGCTACACTCTTCAGAGCGAATCCTTTAGTACTAACTCTAGTTAACCACAAGGCAATCCGAAGCCTAGACGTCTGGCACAATGACTGACTTAAGTACGTCCCAGACTAACCGGATTGGACAAGTGGATAAGAAGAGTGTTCCCTCGGGTTAAGCTAGGGTTGGTGCGTGTTCCTAGTCCACACGTAACTAACCGCCGAATAGTCTAAGATGCCACGTCGAGCTCAGTGTACTTGAGTAGCAGGGACTTATGGGTGTGTTAGACAACAGGGACCCGCGCTCGTGGTCTTATTTCGATTGGATGTTAAGCGGGTTCGCTTTGCGTGGATTTTTCCTCGAACACCGGGCTAATTGGCTCTACTTCTTGATTCTTTTTAATTAAATGGAGCCTTGGGATCAAATCAGTTGGAATGATGAGGTGGGTGATGAAATCCCACCAGTTTCAATTTGGAGCTGGGTTTGCTCTCTTAGAGTTGATTGATTAACGGCCACTCCACGCAAGTCGAATAAGTTGTTGCTATAAAACAAATAGACAAGCGGCAATGATGCACCCAATATGCTCTGTATCGCACTCAAGGCGAGGATAGAGACTTACCTCCCGTGGGCCACGCCACGGGGTCTCCTCCGTGGGTTAGAGAGGGGTATCCTAATGGGCTTGGGCCCGACTCCACCTCTTTGAGCTTTCGCTCTCTACCCACACTGGATCGTGTGCCTGCAGAAAAGTTAGATCGCACGGTCTAGGTATTCGGGATTCTATTTGGAAGATCCTTGCCTTTTTAGGGTTCACTGAACAAGCACTAGATTTAGGCAAGTTTTTGAATTAGTTTCCAAATTCGAGATGGGTTAAAATTTAGGAATTCCCAGATTGGAAAATACCTAGATTGGAAAGTTTCTCGAACGGTGGAGATCTTCCAAGAAAGAGTTGATTGCGAGATCCCTTATAATTTTGGGAAATTTCCCAAAATTGAAATTCTGCTAGATTTGGGATGTTTCCTTTTGCAGACTTTTCCAAATTCGGAAGATTTCTAAAGATAGAAATTCTTCTAAAGAGGAAACTTCTAAGAGGGAAAACCCTAATTAAGCAGAGTTTCAAGATTTTAGAATCTTTCCAAAAATCGCAAATCCTGGGTTGGTGATTTCTAAAAATCTGCAGAATATAAAACCCTAATTTTTTTTGAATTTTGATTTTTTAATTTTTTTGGTAATTTCCACTTAATCTAGGGTTTCTAAAAAACCCTAGAACAAGATCTAGTAGTTATATGGAAAGCAGTAAAATTCCTAAATTATTACAAATTGCACTCGGCCTTCCGAGGCATTAAAAATAGTAATTTAAAAGAAACTGCTAAAAATCAGTAAAAACAAAAAATAGAAAGTTTCCCGAAAAGGTCGGGCTGGCCAAATTGAGCAGCTTTTCGCTTCAACAACTTTCTAATTCCGTCTTTACGTCCTTTTTTCGCATTCCCGAACACCCGAGCGGCAGCGGCGCCATTTGAAAGTAGGATTTTTCCGCGTCGTTGGTTACGGAAACCCTAGAATCAACAATTTTTGTAATTATCCGAATCTTGTTCACTCAAATCCTGCAAAATTTTAGATCTGTATAGGGATTCGTGTCGGATGTCGATCCGCACTCGGGGTTAGTGTGCTTAATTCAAAGATATGAAATGACGGATTTTTATCAAGAAAACATGGAGAGGTGAGAATGGTGATAGATTTAAAACATTTTTAGTGATTTTTAGAGAGAGAAATGGTCACTTACTAACACGAATGAAATAGCGTAATGAAAACCCTATTTAAAACACAATCTTGAAATAAAATAAAACTAAATCATCCATTAACTTCAATAATTCTTACAATGCTCAAAATACCAAACAAAACAATAATAACTCAAAAGATCTAAAGACTAATCTATGAAGCTTCGAAAGAGGGTCAATCTAGAGAGAGAAATTGCAAAGGCTTAGAGAGAGAATTGAGTGATTGAGTTAAGAGAGAGAGAGACTAGAGAGAGAATATGGAGAGGGTGATCTTACCAATTGGAAGGCTGGTCACGTGGTGGGTGGTGAGGATGGGTTGCTGAACAGCCAACCCCAAGATGGTGAAAACGTGAAGTGGTTGCAACGGTAGGAGCTTCACGGTGGAGCAGCGGATTCAAGCGACCAAAAGAGTATTGCAGGCGGTGCAAGACTGGGGTGCGTCACCATTAACGTCGGAGTTGCAGACCTGCAACTCCGGCATCATTGGAGGATGGTGACGGGCTGTAGAGGATGGATGGAGGTGGTTGTGCAGGCGACAGAGGAGGATGCTCCTCCTCCCTTCTTCCTTCCCTCCTTCTAGTTTTCTTCTTTCTTCCTTCCCTCCTTCTAGTTTTCTTTTTTTTTTTTTTTTTTTTTTTTTTTTTTTTTTTAATGTTGCCGGAGTTGCAGACCTGCAACTCCGGTAATGGAGATTTGTGGGAGCAGGTGGGGGAGACGCTGGCCCCAATAGATGGCAGAAACGCTGGGTAGAAGCGATCGGGGTTGACGGCAAGCAAGGAGGAGTACCAGCAGCAGAAATGGTGCTGGGTGGTGATGCCCGGAGAAGAAGATGACGGTGGGTTGCTGGTAAGTCCAATGGAGGAGATGATCGTGAAAGGCTGGTGCAGGCGGTGACGGCACAGAACCTTGCTGGTTCGGGTTCGTGTGGAGTCCAAGAACCGGCTAATGGCTGCCGGTGGTTGAGGGGAGCAGCTTGTAGAGGGTGGTGTTGCCTGTGACGGCTGTGAGGGTGGTGTTTGGTGCAAGTCACCGGTTTTAATGGAGTTTGCCGGAGTTCTGCAACTCCGGCGAACTTTCTTTTTTTTTTTTTTTTTTTTTTCTTCTTCTTCTCTTCTCTTTTCTTCCTTTTCTTTTTCTGATTTCCTTTCTGAGAAAGAGAAGAGAGAGGAGGATGGTTTTTTTAAGAGAATAGAGAGAGGCGGACTCGTTGGAGATGTGGGGGAGAGTGTGTGCAAGGGTGATGCTGTGATGAGCAACAACGGTGGAGAAACAGGTGAAGACGAAGGTGGTGATGGCTGCTTGGTTAAGGGAAGAGATAATGAGAGAGAGGAGATGGAACGAGATGGTGAAGAGATAGAGAGTGGGGCGGTAGGGAAGAGATCAAGAGATGGGGTTGACGGCTTCACTTTCTTTTTTTTTTTTGCAAAGGTAGAGTATCTAGCCCCTTATGGAGGAGGCGTACTAGGGTTTTTAAAATCGGCAAAGGGAGAGAGTGGGTTTCCTTTTGTGGAGAAAAATAGTTTTGGGCAAAAAATGTGGTTCCTTTAACAAGAACCATGGATTTCCATAGTAGAAACCCACGGTTTCTATTATTTCGAAACTTTTCTTATATATTATTTTTTCAAAAGAAAATTCTCCTTTTTTGAAAAATTCCCTTTTAAGTCTACAACCCTTCACACCTTTCCATTTTTGAATGTGCACCAATTATCTCATTTTTGGTAGGTTTCTATTCTTCTAAAAGTCAAAGCTACAATGCCACCTCATCCCATTAATTTGAATATGATTGCATGTGTGGGTGTGCATGCTCGGCACTATTTCCTCCATATGATTTGTGGCCGTCAACATTATTTGTGTGGATGAAGTGATTGGGTTTGATGATGGGTTAGATGATTGGATGAGAAATTTTACTGGTGATCGAACGGTATACTGGGATGGTGATGATCGGATGGATCATCGGATGGTAGAGATTAGCCAAGGTAGGCCGTAGGATTGAGTGACTAAGGAGGGAGAGAGGATCGGATGATTGGGATTTGTGAGCAGAGAGAGAATGAGGGTCTAGAGAGAGGAGAGAGAAAATATTACAAAATAAAGAGAAAATGCTAGCAGAGGGTCTTGAACCCTGGTCTTTGACTTGGTCTTCTGCATGCTTTACCAACTGAGCAAGTCCTCATCTTGTGTTAGTTAATAAGCTTTAATCTCCTTGGTCTCTTCTCGGGGTACTTGGCTTTCCTTCTCTCTCGATCTTTTCTCTAGCTTTTCTGACTCTCTGGCTCTTCTCGCTTTAGGCTTATATCTTCTTGTCTAAGTCCACTGGCTCTCTATGCTCTCATCAAAGGCTCTGGATGTTGATTGTGGGCCCGCATGCCATTAGTGCTCCTGCGATAGAAAAAAATCGCGTAATGAGACTTTATCAGAACGACTCAATGTCTAGACTTCCAAAAAATGTGTTTAACGCATGCAAATATACCATTTCGTCCAGAAAAGTGTGTTCTACGCAACAGAAGAGACTCTTACGTAGAAAAGTAGGTAAATAGAGTATTTTACGTAGGAGAATGCAATAACGCTAAAAGGATAATTGCTTAAAATAAGCACTTTTGAGCGAATATCATTTGTATCTCAACATTTGATTCAAATAAAATTTAGTTTGATTTTGCAATATTGTGTTCAATTCTTGTTCTTAGTTTACTTTGTGTCTTTGGTTGCTTGTGGCAATTTCTCTCTCTAAAAATCACTCAGCATGTTTTAAAATCGCTTCACCATTCTCACCCCACCACAATTTCTGAGATAAATCCGACATTTCATGTTCATAAATTGCGCGACTAATCCCGAGTGCGGATCGACATCCGACACAAGCCACTGTGCAAAACTGCTCATTCTACAGGTTAAAAGTCTCGGATAATTACAAATTGTATTGAAGTTAGGGTTTCCGTACCAACGACGCGGAAAATACCTACTTTCAAATGGCGCCGCTGCCGCTCGGGTGTTCGGGAGTGCGAAAAAGGACGTAAAGACGGAATTGGAAAGTTGCCAAATCGGAAAGCTGCTCAATTTGGACAGCCCGACCTTTTCGGGAAACTTTCTATTTTGTGTTTTTAGGGATTTTTTAGCAGTTTTTAAGTTACTATTTTTAATGCCTCGGAAGGCCGAGTGCAAAGTTGTAATAATTTAGGAATTTTACTGCTTTCCAAATAACTGATAGATCTTGTTCTAGGGTTTTTTAGAAACCCTAGATTAAGTGGAAATTACCAAAAAAATTAAAAAATCAAAAGTCAAAAAAATTAGGGTTTTATATTCTACAGATTTTTAGAAATCACCAATCGAGGATTTGCGAGTTTTAGAAAGATTCTAAAATCTTGAAACTTTGCTAAATTAGGGTTTCCCCTCTTAGAAGTTTCCTCTTTAGAAGAATTTCTATCTTTAGAAATCTTTCGAATTTGGAAAAGTCTGAAAAAGGAAACACCCCAAATCTAGCAGAATTTCAATTTTGGGAAATTTCCCAAAATTATAAGGGATCTCGCAATCAAATCTTTCTTGGAAGATCTCCACCGTTCGGGAAACTTTTCAATCTAGGTATTTTCCAATCAGGGAAATCCTAAATTTTAACCCATCTCGAATTTGGAAACTAATTCAAAAACTTGCCTAAATCCAGTGCTTGTTCTGTGAACCCTAAAAAGGCAAGGATCTTCCGAATAGAATCCCGAATACCTAGACCGTGCGATCTAACTTTTCTGCAAGAACACGATCCAGTGTGGGTAGGGAGCAGAAGCTCAAAGAGGTGGAGTCGGGCCCAAGCCCATTAGGATACCCCTCTCTAACCCACGGAGGCGACCCCGTGGCGTGGCCCACGGGAGATAAGTCCCTATCCTCGCCTTGAGTGCGATACAGAGTAATTTGGGTGAATCATTGCCGCATGTCTATTTGATTTCTAGCAACAACTTATTCAACTTGCGTGGCGTGGCCGTTAATAATTGAACATTAATCGAGCAGACCCAGCTCTTTTACAACTGGTGGGATTTCATCACCCACCTCATCATTCCATCTGATTTGATCCCAAGGCTCCATTAATTAAAAAGAATGAAGAAGTAGAGCCAATTAGCCGGTGTTCGAGGAAAAATCCACACAAAGCGAACCCGCTTAACATCCAATCGAAATAAGACCACGAGCGCGGGTCCCTGTTGTCTAACACACCCATAAGTCCCTGCTACTCAAGTACACTGAGCTCGACGTGGCTTCTTGGACTATTCGGCGGTTAGTTGCGTGTGGACTAGGAACACACATCAACCCTAGCTTAACCCGAGGGAACACTCTTCTTATACACTTGACCAATCCGGTTAGTCTGGGACGTACTTAAGACAGCCATTGTGCCGCACGTCTGTCTAGGCTTCGGATTGCCTTGTTGTTGACTAGAGTTAGTACTAAAGGATTCGCTCTGAAGAGTGTAGCCTGGTGAGAACCTCTGAGTGCATACAGTTAGTCCGGCGGCTAAAAGATAAACCAGTGGTCCGCCCACTGTCATAATCTACTCCAACCCCAAAACTAACAAGATAATGCCTAAAATATATCCTGATTGTTTAGAATAGGATTATCTGTGCTTGGTGTGCATCATTTAGAATCACCACTCCAGTATCTCCTTTTGGCAACTTTTTGCCAAATCTTGGGCTTGCTTTTTCAAGTAGAAGCCCGGTTGGACCTGTCCTCACCTTTTACTAACTCGATCTGAGAGTTAGTCCACCGCACCCCTCCATCGCCTCTAATGGCAGATGAACGGCCTCTGTATGAGACCTACTACAGTTTCTGTGAGAATCGAGGTGATCACTTTCAACAATGGTATGACAATTCTGCGTATCATCATGATACTCCAATCTCGCACACTTCTACAGAGTATGATAATCACCGAGATCCGGAGTACAATTCTGTACTCCAAGAACTTAAAAATTCAGTCTCTGCCCTTCGTGCCGCAGTCCAGCAACCTGTGTACCATTCCCAGTCTGTAGGATATTACCCTCCTATCCAGCAAGATGTCTGTACCTTTCCATCTCCAATGCAGACCTCCTATGACAACACTTATTATCCGGATAATAGGAGTCACAATAACTTTGGTTGGGAACAGTCTGCTATCCCGCAACAACTGTCGTAGGATAATTATCCTTGTGGGTTCCATCAACCCAATGGAGAGTATGACTGGCAATACTCGCAATCCCAGTACCCGTCATATCCACAGAATGACTATTCTGATCAACAATGGGCCCCTCAGGATTTCCAGAGTCAGCAGCTAGTCCCAGACTCCACTCTGCCTTACAACTTTCATACCCAGTCGGACTACAATCAAGAGTTCGCACCTCAGCTCCACTTAGCTGAACCGCCTCCGTTGGCTACTAAACCCGGCCTAGAGGACCTTCTCTCTCAGTACATTGCCCAGCAACAACAGTTTTTCTAAGGTCTAGAGCACCAACAAAAGCAATCTATGGAAAGCTTCGAGCAACGTCTAATTCAATTAGAAAATGAGAGAGAGGAAGTCAACTTCACTAGCCCACCAATAGCCTATCCTGAGGAGAATGACATGGCCACTGTCTATAATGAGGAGTCACAGAATTGGACCATGTACCAAAATTGTCAGGATGAAATAGAAAGCCCGATTATTGAGGAGCCAGTGTTTCCTTATTCGGTGCCTTTAACAGCACCAAATCTTGAACCTACCTCAGAGCAACCTAATTCTCACTCTACCTCTGCTGCCCCTGATGTCGATCTTCATGACACTGAGCTGTGTCTCGATCGTAGGATCCCAACTGTCATAGATCTACCGTTCCTCCCCACCTCCCTTGGATTGTGCAACATTAGTGATGAACCCGAGTCGCAATCTTTGATGCCCTTAACAACACCAACTTCTGGACCGAGCACAGAGTGATATTCGCTCAAAAGTGATAATTTTAAGCACTTATCCTGTTAGCGTTATCGCACTCTCCTACGTAAAACTGCTCTAATTATCCACTTTTCTACGTAAGAGTCTATCTCATTGCGTAAAACACACTTTTCTGGACGAAATGGTATATTTGCATGCATTAAACACATTTTCGGAAGTCTAAATATTAAGCCGTTCTGATAAAGTCTCATTACGCGTTTCTTCTGTCGCAGGAAACCCCGATGGGACGATTTTCGAGACTTGTGGGCCCAAATCGATCATGAAAGCCCATTATCAAAGCTTAACAAGCCCACATGCTATAACTAGAAGATATGGGCCAAATATGGGCTGAATAAGAGGACCAAAAAGCCGGCCCAAAGAACGAAGAGAGCAGGAGAGCCAATGACCAAGAGACGGACCAAAGCGTTTAAAGCCACATGAGTCAGCAAGGAATGATAGTCGACTCTACTGGAGAAGCGTGAGGATGGTCACAGTGAAGAACAGGGTTCCAGACCCTCCGCCAGTGCTTTTTTCCATTTTTTTGATACTTTTTCTCTCATCTCTCCTTATTCTCTCTCTCTCTTCATCTCTCGATCCTCGAATCTACTGACCTAACCCCAGAACTCCTGCCTATCAGCTCTATCTCATCTCCCTTAGCTTTCTGACCGTTGGATCTTTCATCGGACCGTTGGATCTTCAATCGGACCGTTGGATCTCTCTAGATCCATCGATCTACCAATCTGGGTCCCAATCAAGTCACCATCCATCCGATCGCCTTCAGAATGCCTGTCACATCATCTTGTGAGACGATGGACATCATCAGTCCATGTGGGCCAGTAGCCGGGCCCATCAGCATCGACCCGCTGTCCGACCAGTTAGTGGACCCCGCGAATTTCAAAAATAATTTTAATTAAATGGGGGGTCCACTAATTGGGGAGATTCCCCATAGAAAAGTAGGTTTTTACTTAAAAAAAAAAAAAAAAAAAAAATCCTATTATCGCATATTTTGCAGGATTAAAACTCGGATCAAATTACAAATCTTGTTGAGATTAGGGTTTCCGTAACCAACGACGCGGAAAAATCCTATTATCAAATGGCGCCGTTGCCGCTCGGGTGACCGGAAGTGCGAAAAAGGACGTAAAGACGGAATTGGAAAGTTGTTGAAGCGAAAAGCTGCTCAATTTGGACAGCCTGACCTTTTCGGGAAACTTTCTATTTTTGGTTTTTAGTGATTTTTAGCAGTTTTTAATTACTATTTTTAATGTCTCGGAAGGCCGAGTGCAATTTGTAATAATTTAGGAATTTTACTGCTTTCCATATAACTGCTAGATCTTGTTCTAGGGTTTTTTAGAAACCCTAGATTAAGTGGAAATTACCAAAAAAATTAAAAAATCAAAATTCAAAAAAATTAGGGTTTTATATTCTGCAGATTTTTAGAAATCACCAATCCAGGATTTGCGATTTTTGGAAAGATTCTAAAATCTTGAAACTTTGCTAAATTAGGGTTTCCCCTTTTAGAAGTTTCCTCTTTAGAAGAATTTCTATCTTTAGAAATCTTCCGAATTTGGAAAAGTCTGCAAAAGGAAACGCCCCATATCTAGTAGAATTTCAATTTTGGGAAATTTCCCAAAATTATAAGGGATCTCGCAATAAAATCTTTCTTGGAAGATCTCCACAGTTCGGGAAACTTTCCAATCTAGGTATTTTCCAATTTGGGAATTCCTAAATTTTAAACCATCTCGAATTTGGAAACTAATTCAAAAACTTGCCTAAATTCAGTGCTTGTTCAGTGAACCCTAAAAAGGCAAGGATCTTCCAAATAGAATCCCACATACCTAGACCGTGCGATCTAACTGTTTCTGCAGGAACACGATCCAGTGTGGGTAGAGAGCGAAAGCTCAAAGAGGTGGAGTCGGGCCCAAGCCCATTAGGATACCCCTCTCTAACCCACGGAGGAGACCCCGTGGCGTGGCCCACGGGAGGTAAGTCTCTATCCTCGCCTTGAGTGCGATACAGAGCATATTGGGTGCATCATTGCCGCTTGTCTATTTGTTTTCTAGCAACAACTTATTCGACTTACGTGGCGTGGCCGTTAATCAATCAACTCTAAGAGAGTAGACCCAGCTCCAAATTGAAACTGGTGGGATTTCATCACCCACCTCATTATTCCAGCTGAAATTGATCCCCAGGATCCATCTATAATAAAAAGAATCAAGAAGTAGAGCCAATTAGCCCGGTGTTCGAGGAAAAATCCACACAAAGCGAACCCGCTTAACATCCAATCGAAATAAGACCACGAGCGCGGGTCCCTGTTGTCTAACACACCCATAAGTCTCTGCTACTCAAGTACACTGAGCTCGACGTGGCATCTTGGACTATTCGGCGATTAGTTGCGTGTGGACTAGGAACACGCATCAACCCTAGCTTAACCCGAGGGAACACTCTTCTTATCTACTTGACCAATCCGGTTAGTCTGGGACGTACTTAAGTCAGCCATTGTGCCGCACGTCTGTCTAGGCTTCGGATTGCCTTGTTGTTAACTAGAGTTAGTACTAAAGGATTCGCTCTGAAGAATGTAGCCTGGCGCGAACCTCTGAGTGCAAAACAGTTAGTCCGGCGGTTAAAAGATAAACCAGTGGTCCGCCCACTGTCATAATCTACTCTAGCCCCAAAACTAACAAAGATAATTCCTAAAATATATCCTGATTGCTTAGAATAGGATTATTTGTGCTTGGTGTGCATCATTTAGGATAGTGTTCCTCTCTGGCAACTTTTTGCCAAGTATAGAGCTTGCCTCATTCGCGTATGCCCGGTTGGACTCGCCCGAACAAGCGCTTGGTTCGATCTGAGAATCACGTCCCTACAGTGGATCCTCCACTGAATTCTTCCCCATCTCTTTCACCACCCGCCTCCCCCAGTACTACTACCTTTGTAGTCATGGCAGTCGAACGACCTCTTATCGAGACGTTCGCTCCTATCTCTGCCAATCCGCCCACTTGCATTGTTCTCCCACCTACTACGGCAGTACAATTTGAGATCAGGCCACAGACGATCCAAATGCTGCCAACCTTTCGTGGTCTCCCAAGAGAAGACCCATATTCCCATATTAGGGAATTCCAACATGTCATCCTACTTTTCAAAATCAGAACCTCGATGATGACAATGTCCGTCTGCGAGTTTTCCCATTCTCGCTCAAAGACAGAGCCTCAGATTGGCTCTACTCCTTACCCGCTGATTCAATCAGCAGTTGGAAAGAATTGGTGGGCAAATTCATGTCTAAATTCTACCCCATGACTCGGACCAACCAAATGAAGCAACTCATTCAGGACTTTAGACAGAAGTCCGATGAGAAATTTTTTGAAGCATGGGATAGATTCCAAGACTACCTGACTAAGTGTCCCCACCATAGCATCGACAAGGGCAATCTTGTCCACGTCTTCTATAAGGGACTTACTGATGAGTCCCGGACCATGGTAGAGTCAATGTGCCAAGGAAAATTCCTGCACCAAACTCCGACCGATGCATACAAATTCTTGGGAGAGTTAGGAGAAAACTCTCAACATTGACGACTGACTCAGAGTTTAGTCGAACCACTTCGGTCCAAAGGACAACCAAGGGACATGATGCTACAGCTGATACTGAGCTTCGATCTGTCATTCAAGAGTTGAGCAAGTCAGTCTCGGCACTGGCTGTGTCTGTACAAAAGCCTACTCACCAATCTACCCCAGTCATGCATGTGGGACACGAGAGCCCTATGGAATCCTGCACCCTCTGTCTGCAACCCTCCCATACTACTGAGCATTGTCCTTTGAATGAAGGATGGTCTAATCCTCTTCAGGAAGAAGTTTGTGCTTTCAGCACATACAAACCACCCACTCAGAACTCGTATAGTCAATCTTATCATCCGGACACGAGAAACCACCCTAACTTCTCTTGGAGGCCTCAGTCTACTCAACCACAAGCTCAACCTCCACGTCAACCTCAGGGCATGTATCCTCCTGGGTTCAATCAACCCAATAGGCAATTCAATCAGGGTCAGTACCAGCAGAATCAGTACCCATCTACTCAGAACCAGCAATTCCAACAGGGTCAATACTCTGGACAATCAAGCACATTTCAGAATCAGCAAAGAGTCCCACAGACCTTTCAGAACCAACCGATTGTCCCAACTAATTCTCCAGCCTATAACTATAATGCCCCAATGAGCTCGAGTCGCGAATTGGTGCCTCAGCTCCCATTAGCTGCCCCCCAACAGTCGGTCCCCAAATCTGGTATCGAAGACCTTCTAGCTCAACTCATTACTCAGCAACAACAATCTATGCAACGCCTAGAGCAACAGCAACAGCAATCCATGCTTCGTCTAGAGCGACGTCTAGGTAACTTGGAAGCTGAGAAAGCTAAGGGGATCTTTCCTAGCCAACCCATTGCCAACCCTAAAGGAAATGCCAAAGGGGCAGTATATGAGATCGGATCCCAATCTCAAAGCCAGAATGAGAATTGTCAAGGGGAGGTGCAAGCTGTAACCACCCTACGATCTGGAAAAACTGTGGACATGGGAGTCCAACCACCACCGGTGCCATCTCCAGCACCCATCACTCGCACCGTGGAAACTAGTCCAAATCCTACCTCTGCTTCTTCTACCTCTGCACCAACATCAGATATCCCTGTGCAGAAATCTAAGGCTAAAGACAAACCCATTTGTCGAGTAAAGCCTCCCTTCCCGGACAGACTTGTCCAAGATAAGCGGGATCAGCAATTCTCTGAAATCTTAGATGTCTTTAAAGACGTCCAGATCAATATCCCATTCCTTTCTGCTATCGAGCAAATCCCTTCCTATGCCAAATTCCTCAAGGACTTGTGCACAGTTAAGCGGCGTACGCATGTACCCAAAGCTGCCTTTTTGGCCGAAAAAGCTACCGCGTTCATTCAACGCAATAGTGTGATCAAACACAAGGATCCAGGTAGCCCAACTGTCCAATGTGAAATTGGTGACAACTTTAGCTGCACTGCCTTGCTAGATTTAGGGGCTAGCGTTAACCTCATACCATTCTCGGTATATCAGCAGTTAGGACTGAAAGATATGAAGCCTACCAATGTCACCCTGAAATTGGCTGATCAGTCCATCAAGATTCCAAGAGGAATCATTGAAGATGTCCTAGTAAAAGTCGCTGACTTTTATTATCCTGTGGACTTTATCATTCTAGACACCGAGCCGTGTCACGACAACCGCATTCCAGTCATCTTAGGCCGTCCATTCCTTGCCACCGCGAACGCACACATCGGGTGCCGGGACGGAAACATGTCCATTGCTTTTGGTAACCTCAAAGCTGAGGTCAACATCTTTCGTTTAATGCAACAAGATGCCGATCGCGATGTGGCCGATGAAATGTGTGCCGTTGAGAGTCTAATCCCGGACTCCACCGAAGATATTCTTAAGCAGTGTCTAGAACACTTTGGAGCTGACTTTGCAATAGAGTCAGCTATTTCTGATCTCAATGATCTTTTGGAGACTGCTCCACTGATAGAGATCCCCGCTCCTCTCATCGAGTTCGAGCCTCTGATAACCATGGCCAGAGAACCCATCATTCCTTTTACTACTGAAGTCAAACCTCTTCAATCCGTGTCTTCTGTGACACCTACTTCAACTCCATCTGCTCCAACATTGGAGCTCAAGCCACTTCCAACAGATCTTTCCTATGCCTATCTTGGTCCTAAGGAAACCTACCCTGTCATTATTGCTTCCGCTTTGTGATATTCGCTCAAAAGTGCTTATTTTAAGCAATTATCCTTTTAGCGTTATTGCATTCTCCTACGTAAAATACTCTATTTACCTACTTTTCTACGTAAGAGTCTCTTCTGTTGCGTAGAACACACTTTTCTGGACGAAATGGTATATTTGCATGCATTAAACACATTTTCGGAAATCTAGATATTAAGCCGTTCTGATAAAGTCTCATTACGCGCTTCTTCTGTCGCAGGAAACCCCGATGGGATGATTCTCGAGACTTGCGGGCCTAGATCGATCATGAAAGCCCATTATCAAAGCTTAAAGAGCCAACAGGCTATGACTAGAAGATATGGGCCAAATACGGGTTGAAAAAGAGGATCGAAGAGCTGGCCCAAGGAACCACGAGAGCGGGAGAGCTGATAACCAAGAGAAGGACCAAAGCATTTAAAGCCACATCAAATGATGGCCTGCTCTACTGGCAAAGCTCAAGTGAAGAACAATGGAAAACCAGGGTTCATGACCCTCTGCCAATACTTTTTCTGATATTTTCTCTCTCATCTCTCCTTATTTTCTCTCTCTTCATTTCTCGGTCCTCGAATCTATTGAGTTAACCCCAGACCTCCTGCTCATTGGCTCTGTCTCATCTCCCTTAGCTTTCTGACCGTTGGATCTTCCATCGGGCCGTTGAATCTCTATAGATCGCCATGTGATCTATCAATTCTATGCATCCGACCATCCGATCATGCTACTGATCAGTCAATCATCCAACCTATCAACCACCCGATCTCCAGTGTAAAATATCAGTCCCTAAGGCAGGTTTGATTGTAGAGTAATGCCTCAGATTATTGATCGTGGCTGAGAGCGTAGAGCTCGATTTCCGAAGAAAGGAAAATACATCTTTCCTTGATGGGTATTTCAAGGGGAAAAATGCATTTTTCTCCCCTGGCAACCAAACGCACCCTAACCCACATCCATCGAGCCCAGTGGCCCACTATCCTTCTCACCTACCTTCTGGCCCATGGCCGATGCACTCTGGGCCCACGATTTTGAGCATTCCCATTGGCCAACCACTGGCCGACTCGTGGCGTCATCTCTCGGCCAACCACTGGCCAACACGTGGCATCAGCTTTTGGCCTGGTGGTCATGGCCAAATAGCCCACGAGCCCAAGCCCGTAACCCACATCACTTTTCAAAAATAAAAATTAAAATAAAAAATTAAAAAAAAAAAAATGAAAAAAAAAATGAATTTTTTTAGAAACCGTGAGTTTCTAAGTGTAGAAACCCACGGTTTCTACTTAAGGGGAGGGTTGAAAAACCCTCAAGGGCTCTCTTCCTCTCCCATTTTTTTTTTTTCCTCTTGCTTCCTCTTCTGCTCCGCCCCTTCATCTCCGGCGAGCCACCACCGGACTGGTTCGCCGGCCTCTTCTTCTTCTTCTTCTTCTTCTTCTTCTTCTTCTTCTTCTTCTTCTTTCCCTCTTCCCCCTCCTCTTCATCTTCTTCGTCTTCTTCCTATTCTGCATAGTCGCCGGAGTTGCAGGCAGCAACTCCGGTCGTCGTCGTCACCACCACCGCCAGCATGTCCTCTCTTCCCCCCTTCTTCTCCTCTTCCTCCTCCTCTTCCTTCTTCTTCCTCTTCTCTTTCTTCTGGCTTCTCTTCTTCTTCTTCCTCTTCTCTTCTTCTATTTTTTTTCCTTACCGGAGTTGCAGGTCTGCAACTCCGGTGTTCATGGTGTTGACACCAGCAGCACGCTAATCGCTCCTACCGGTCCATCTTTTTCCATTCTCTCTCTTCACGGTGCTTTCCCTTGCACCACCAGCAGCTACTACAGCATCCACTGCCAGCCGGATTGGCTCTTCTCATTTAGGCTCCACCGCCTGCAACTAACGGACTGGTTTTGAGCCAGCCATCACCGGTCAACCGTTGCTCCCACCACGTCAACACCAGCCTAAAACTAACGGACTGCAAGCTTGCAGTCCGTGCTGCCCATTTCCCCCACCGCATGAGTTGCAGACCATCTCCTTCGTCGTCATCACCACCACGTCTGCAACTCCGGGCGTACAAGCCACAACAGCACCGCCCCCTACCATCTTCTTCGGGCATCTTCCCGCTTGCTGCATCTTCAACGCTGGTGTCGTCGTCACCGGCCACTTGCCGACTGAAACTCCAACGATCTCGCACCATTCTCCCTCACTCTCACGTCCTCCTACGTGCAGGCTGTCCTCCATTACAGCCCACCTACAACACCCTCATTTTCTCCCATTCACAAGCACCGCCATCTTTCACTAGTAAGGAACCAGTCACCACCGTGTGATGCATCCTCTCCGGCCAGCAACCACTTGTAGGTCTGTCCACATCAATTTGCTGTTGCAACTAGCATGGTTAGTGCACCAATGATGGTTCATCACACCAGCAGCCATGTCCTTCATCCTTGCTGTCCCAATGGACTGCAAGAGCAATCCCCTTGCCTGCAACATCACGACGTGATCTTCTTCACGACTATGTTTTTGGGGCAGCACACCGCAACACCAGGCCAGCCAACATCATAAGTCCGTTGGCCTATTCCCATTGGTCGATCATCTTCTTCATCACTGGCCGATCCATCCGTTGGTAAGAATTGCAAGGTAACAACCTTTGATCTCTTCTTCTACCACTTTCTCTCTCTCCTCTTTAACATTTTTCTCACTTTCTCTCTCTAGTTTCTCTCTCTCAAAACCACTTTTTCTCTCTACATCCCTCTCTTATTAAAATGCTTTCTAGTTTAGTTATTTTGTTAGATTTTTGCTGTAAAAGACGATTTTGATTGAATAAAGTTGATTTGAATAAAATTATGTTCCATTCTCTACAAAATTCCCGTCATTTTATGTTCATTATCGCGCTAACCCGACTAATCCCGAGTGAGGATCGACATCCGACACGAATCCCTATACAAATATCTATCAATTTTGCAGGATAATCGGATCAAATTACAAATCTTGTTGATTCTAGGGTTTCCGTAACCAACGACGCGGAAAAATCCTACTTTCAAATGGCGCCGCTGCCGCTCGGGTGTTCGGGAGTGCGAAAAAGGACGTAAAGACGGAATTGGAAAGTTGCTGAAGCGAAAAGCTGCTCAATTTGGACAGCCTGACCTTTTCGGGAAACTTTCTATTTTTTGTTTTTGTTGATTTTTAGCAGTTTTTAAATTACTATTTTTAATGCCTCGGAAGGCCGAGTGCAATTTGTAATAATTTAGGAATTTTACTGCTTTCCATATAACTGCTAGATCTTGTTCTAGGGTTTTTTAGAAACCCTAGATTAAGTGGAAAATACAAAAAAAAATAATAAATTCAAAATTCAAAAAAATTAGGGTTTCATATTCTGCAGATTTTTAGAAATCACCAATCCAGGATTTGCAATTTTTGGAAAGATTCTAAAATCTTGAAACTTTGCTAAATTAGGGTTTCCCCTCTTAGAAGTTTCCTCTTTAGAAGAATTTCTATCTTTAGAAATCTTCCGAATTTGGAAAAGTCTGCAAAAGGAAACGCCCCAAATCTAGCAGAATTTCAATTTTGGGAAATTTCCCAAAATTATAAGGGATCTCGCAATAAAATCTTTCTTGGAAGATCTCCACAGTTCGGGAAACTTTCCAATCTAGGTATTTTCCAATCTGGGAATTCCTAAATTTTAACCCATCTCGAACTTGGAAATTAATTCAAAAACTTGCCTAAATCCAGTGCTTGTTCTGTGAACCCTAAAAAGGCAAAGATCTTCCAAATAGAATCCCGACTACCTAGACCGTGCGATCTAACTTTTCTGCAGGAACACGATCCAGTGTGGGTAGAGAACAAAAGCTCAAAGAGGTGGAGTCGGGCCCAAGCCCATTAGGATACCCCTCTCTAACCCACGGAGGCGACCCCGTGGCGTGGCCCACGGGAGGTAAGTCCCTATCCTCGCCTTGAGTGCGATACGGTGTTATTGGGTGCATCATTGCCGCTTGTCTATTTGCTTTCGCATCCATATTCTTCGACTTGCGTGGCGTGGCCGTTAATCAATCAACTCTAAGAGAGCAGACCCAGCTCCAAATTGAAACTGGTGGGATTTCATCACCCACCTCATCATTCCAACTGATTTGATCCCAAGGCTCCATTTAATTAAAAAGAATCAAGAAGTAGAGCCAATTAGCCCGGTGTTCGAGGAAAAATCCACAAAAAGCGAACCCGCTTAACATCCAATCGAAATAAGACCACGAGCGCGGGTCCCTGTTGTCTAACACACCCATAAGTCCCTGCTACTCAAGTACACTGAGCTCAACGTGGCATCTTGGACTATTCGGCGGTTAGTTACGTGTGGACTAGGAACACGCATCAACCCTAGCTTAACCCGAGGGAACACTCTTCTTATTCACTTGACCAATCCGGTTAGTCTGGGACGTACTTAAGACAGCCATTGTGCCGCACGTCTGTCTAGGCTTCGGATTATCTTGTTGTTGACTAGAGTTAGTACTAAAGGATTCGCTCTGAAGAGTGTAGCCTGGTGAGAACCTCTGAGTGCAAACAGTTAGTCCGGCGGCTAAGAGATAAACCAGTGGTCCGCCCACTGTCATAATCTACTCCAGCCCCAAAACTAACAAGATAATGCCTAACATATATCCTGATTGTTTAGAATAGGATTATCTGTGCTTGGTGTGCATCATTTAGAATCACCACTCCAGTATCTCCTTTTGGCAACTTTTTGCCAAATCTTGGGCTTGTTTTTTCAAGTAGAAGCCCAGTTGGACCTGTCCTCACCTTTTACTGACTCGATCTGAGAGTTAGTCCACCGCACCCCTCCATCGCCTCTAATGGCAGATGAACGGCCTCTGTATGAGACCTACTACAGTTTCTGTGAGAATCGAGGTGATCACTCTCAACAATGGTATGACAATTCTGCGTATCATCATGATACTCCAGTCGCGCACACTTCTACAGAGTATGATAATCACCGAGATCCGGAGTACAATTCTATACTCCAAGAGCTTAAAAATTCAGTCTCTGCCCTTCGTGCCGTAGTCCAGCAACCTGTGTACCATTCCCAGTCTGTAGGATATTACCCTCCTATCCAGCAAGATGTCTGTACCTTTCCATCTCCAATGCAGACCTCCTATGACAACACTTATTATCCGGATAATAGGAGTCACCATAACTTTGGTTGGGAACAGTCTGCCCTCCCGCAGCAACAACCGCAGGATAATTATCCTTCCGGGTTCCATCAACCCAATGGAGAGTATGACTGGCAATACTCACAATCCCAGTACCCGTCATATCCACAGAATGACTATTCTGATCAACAGTGGGCCCCTCAGGATTTCCAGAGTCAGCAACTAGTCCCAGACTCCACTTTGCCTTACAACTTTCATACCCAGTCAGACTACACTCAAGAGTTGGCACCTCAGCTCCCCTTGGCTGAACCACCTCCGTTGGCTACCAAACCCGGTCTAGAGGACCTTCTCTCTCAGTACATTGCCCAGCAACAACAGTATTTCCAAGGTCTAGAGCACCAACAACAGCTATCTATGGAGAGCTTGGAGCAACGTCTAGTTAAATTAGAAAACGAGGGAGAGGAAGTCAACTTCACTAGCCCACCAATAGCCTATCTTGAGGAGAGTGACATGGCCACTGTCTATAATGAGGAGTCGCACAATTGGACCAAGTACCAGAATTGCCCGGATGAAATAGAAGTTGTTACCATCCCTAGATCAAGCTTGATTATTGAGGAACCAGTGTATCCTTATACGGTGCCTTTAAAAGCACCACATCCTGAACCTACCTCAGAGCAACCTATCTCTCACTCTCCCACTGCTGCTTCTAATCTGGACCCTGAAGATGATCATCATGACACTGAGTTTTGTCTCGATCGTAGGATCCCTACTGTCATAGATCTACCGTTCCTCCCCACTTTCCTTGGTATGAGCCAGAATAGTGATGAACCCGTGTCTCCATCTATGGTGCCCTTAACAGCACCAACTTCTAGACCGAGCCCAGAGAAACCCGGTTCCATCTCTATCTCTGATAATTCTTTCTCTGCCCTGGATGCAGACATTCCTACCGTAGAACCGTGTCTAGAATATGAGACTCCCGCTGTCCTGGACCTACCGATCCCCACCGAGGAGGGACGTATTGAATGTAGGGATTGGAACATCCCTATCCCATTAGGAAACATCGAGGAAGAGGTCAACAATTTTCACCCGCTACCCTATGTCGATACTATCGGTGACCCGTGTGCCGTAGCGAGTCTAATTCAAGACTCTCCTGAAGATAATTTATCCAAGTGTCATGAACACTGTGAGTTTGACTTCATCTCGGAGTCCAATATCTCTGGTATTACTGATCTGCAGGAGTCTGCTCCATTCAGATACATTCCCGCAAAACTCAATGAGTTTGCGGCTCTGCTAACCACGGTCAGAGAACCCACTACTACTCCCCTCTCAGTCTTTACTGAGAAGCTTCTATCCCTCCCCGCTGAACTAAATGTTTTTGCGGGTCTGGTCAGAGAAACCACTCCTACTCTCCTATCAATCTTTACTGAGACGCTTCTATCCCTCCCCGCTGAACTAAATGTTTTTGCGGGTCTGGTCAGAGAAACCACTCCTACTCTCCTATCAATCTTTACTGAGAAGCTTCGATCCCTCCCAGATCAACTCCGTACTTTTGCCAGTCTGCTCAGAGAGCTCAATACCCTTCTCTCAGTCTACACTGAGAAAGACCTGTTCTACACAGGTATACCTAGACAAGGGATAGGATAGTTGTCTCTATTCCACCTTAGGTGTTAGGAAGACTGCAGATTCACTCAGTCTCCATGAGTTTTATCCTGGTTGGGGGTACTTGATATACCCCCGTCATGTCTGGCTGAAGACATAAAACTTAGCGCTTTCGGAAAGGCAATTCCGGTATTCCTAGAGTACATGAGTCTCATGCATTTGTTATTATTGTTATATCTTTGAAAATGCAGGTACATTCATTCTTCCGATCATCAGGTATCACTCACTGTCGAGTTTCTGCTGACTTGGTAACATCCTCCCTGATCCTTTGCATCATCATCACCGATTTTTCATCATTTTATGTCCCGGTCATGAGCACCGAGGACGGTGCTGTATTTTGGTTGGGGGTGGGTATTTACCAAAACTCATGTCTTTAAAAAAAAAAAAAAAAAAAAAAAAAAAAAAAAAAAAAAAAAAACTCATTTTTGGGGTGATTTCCGATGTTCTCCAAAAGTTTTCTAGAATTTCAAAAATGTGTCAAATACCCTGACTTTGATTAGCTAAAAACCTTCGTTAAGTCAGTATTGAGGATGTCAATTTTTGTTTAAAGTTAGCGTCGAGTCAAGTCAGGCGTGACTACAGCAGGTTTGAAAACTCAGAAAAACTCAGATTTGGCACAATTGTACACTATCAACATCAGAGTCATCCTAAGTTTTGAAACTCTAGAGATCCTGTGAGAATAATTGTGGAGACCTAACCCAGTGAGCTTTCGAGCCTTTAATCAATTCAGAGTGTTATACAACAATTCTGAGTCACAAGATGACTCACTATTCTTCATGCCCGCAATATTCGTTGAGAGATCTCATTATCTTTTGCTTCGATCATAAAACTCGGAACGACATCAACATTGGATTACTACGACAGAACCTTCTTTGTATCCAGTCAAGACAGTATACATGATAGTGCAAACCCTAGAAAATGATTTAGGCCATTTTTTCTGAACCATTCAGCCTTTTTACTCACCTGAATTATACTTCACTAGAAACCCCTTGAACCCTTCTATAAAAGCCTTTTCTTTGTAAGCCCATTAACCAAAAACCCAGTTCAGCTACGAAGTGTTACTAGCTACCCTACTTTTGAGAAGGATAAAAAATAACTGATGTGGGTGTACCGTGAAAAGAAAAGTAAAGAAGAAAAATCAAAAGGAAAAGAAAGTGGTTCAAGCTGAAAACAAAATATGGAAAGAAAGTATGAAAAAGTGCTGAAAAGAAATTGAGCAGTCTCAGAAATATCAAGAACAAGAAGAAAAATACGAAAAAAGGAAAAAGAACCAGATAATGGTGTTACGCCGCAGGAAAAATTCAAGAAAATGACAATATCCTCTCAAGATCTTTGAAATCCTGTATACCTTTATTTTTCTACACCTGACCTAAGCCTCATTACAACCCAGGAAAGTCCTACTTGATTCTAGGATAGCACGATCATAAAATGTGGAGATTGGAGAAAGAGAAGCTATAGAGTTTGATCTGACGTTCCCGAGTGAAGTGGTATTCCAATCATGAGATCTCCTTCTATTAAAGATGTCCGTCCTTCAAATAAAACATATGTGAGATCTTTTGCCTCTTTATATTAAATACATCTCCTCACATATAAATTGAGAGAAAAGAAGAAAACCCTTCGTGTGTGATTCTTTTCTGAGTGCTAAACATGTGAGATTTGAGGTCGAGGCAGAAAAACTTAAAGGTGATCTGGAAATCTTTACTGTCGGATGATGAGAATGTTGAGCACACACACACGCAGAGTCTGACTATTCTGGGTCATGATTATCAGTCTGTAGTCTTGCCAAAACTTTCAAACTCTTCGCTAGCATGTAACTGTTTTTGCATCCATTCAATAATTTGACGAACGGTGTTTTCCCGGAGCTAATATGAAAAAGTGTGCAGCATGTGCAGAGCCCTTTTAAGCTCATTTATTTCGCACTAATTGCCAAGGATTGGCAATATGCTGGTTGGGGGTTGTGATATTCGCTCAAAAGTGCTTATTTTAAGCAATTATCCTTTTAGCGTTATTGCATTCTCCTACGTAAAATACTCTATTTACCTACTTTTCTACGTAAGAGTCTCTTCTGTTGCGTAGAACACACTTTTCTGGACGAAATGGTATATTTGCATGCATTAAACACATTTTCGGAAATCTAGATATTAAGCCGTTCTGATAAAGTCTCATTACGCGCTTCTTCTGTCGCAGGAAACCCCGATGGGATGATTCTCGAGACTTGCGGGCCTAGATCGATCATGAAAGCCCATTATCAAAGCTTAAAGAGCCAACAGGCTATGACTAGAAGATATGGGCCAAATACGGGTTGAAAAAGAGGATCGAAGAGCTGGCCCAAGGAACCACGAGAGCGGGAGAGCTGATAACCAAGAGAAGGACCAAAGCATTTAAAGCCACATCAAATGATGGCCTGCTCTACTGGCAAAGCTCAAGTGAAGAACAATGGAAAACCAGGGTTCATGACCCTCTGCCAATACTTTTTCTGATATTTTCTCTCTCATCTCTCCTTATTTTCTCTCTCTTCATTTCTCGGTCCTCGAATCTATTGAGTTAACCCCAGACCTCCTGCTCATTGGCTCTGTCTCATCTCCCTTAGCTTTCTGACCGTTGGATCTTCCATCGGGCCGTTGAATCTCTATAGATCGCCATGTGATCTATCAATTCTATGCATCCGACCATCCGATCATGCTACTGATCAGTCAATCATCCAACCTATCAACCACCCGATCTCCAGTGTAAAATATCAGTCCCTAAGGCAGGTTTGATTGTAGAGTAATGCCTCAGATTATTGATCGTGGCTGAGAGCGTAGAGCTCGATTTCCGAAGAAAGGAAAATACATCTTTCCTTGATGGGTATTTCAAGGGGAAAAATGCATTTTTCTCCCCTGGCAACCAAACGCACCCTAACCCACATCCATCGAGCCCAGTGGCCCACTATCCTTCTCACCTACCTTCTGGCCCATGGCCGATGCACTCTGGGCCCACGATTTTGAGCATTCCCATTGGCCAACCACTGGCCGACTCGTGGCGTCATCTCTCGGCCAACCACTGGCCAACACGTGGCATCAGCTTTTGGCCTGGTGGTCATGGCCAAATAGCCCACGAGCCCAAGCCCGTAACCCACATCACTTTTCAAAAATAAAAATTAAAATAAAAAATAAAAAAAAAAAAAATGAAAAAAAAAATGAATTTTTTTAGAAACCGTGAGTTTCTAAGTGTAGAAACCCACGGTTTCTACTTAAGGGGAGGGTTGAAAAACCCTCAAGGGCTCTCTTCCTCTCCCATTTTTTTTTTTTTCCTCTTGCTTCCTCTTCTGCTCCGCCCCTTCATCTCCGGCGAGCCACCACCGGACTGGTTCGCCGGCCTCTTCTTCTTCTTCTTCTTCTTCTTCTTCTTCTTCTTCTTCTTCTTCTTTCCCTCTTCCCCCTCCTCTTCATCTTCTTCGTCTTCTTCCTATTCTGCATAGTCGCCGGAGTTGCAGGCAGCAACTCCGGTCGTCGTCGTCACCACCACCGCCAGCATGTCCTCTCTTCCCCCCTTCTTCTCCTCTTCCTCCTCCTCTTCCTTCTTCTTCCTCTTCTCTTTCTTCTGGCTTCTCTTCTTCTTCTTCCTCTTCTCTTCTTCTATTTTTTTTCCTTACCGGAGTTGCAGGTCTGCAACTCCGGTGTTCATGGTGTTGACACCAGCAGCACGCTAATCGCTCCTACCGGTCCATCTTTTTCCATTCTCTCTCTTCACGGTGCTTTCCCTTGCACCACCAGCAGCTACTACAGCATCCACTGCCAGCCGGATTGGCTCTTCTCATTTAGGCTCCACCGCCTGCAACTAACGGACTGGTTTTGAGCCAGCCATCACCGGTCAACCGTTGCTCCCACCACGTCAACACCAGCCTAAAACTAACGGACTGCAAGCTTGCAGTCCGTGCTGCCCATTTCCCCCACCGCATGAGTTGCAGACCATCTCCTTCGTCGTCATCACCACCACGTCTGCAACTCCGGGCGTACAAGCCACAACAGCACCGCCCCCTACCATCTTCTTCGGGCATCTTCCCGCTTGCTGCATCTTCAACGCTGGTGTCGTCGTCACCGGCCACTTGCCGACTGAAACTCCAACGATCTCGCACCATTCTCCCTCACTCTCACGTCCTCCTACGTGCAGGCTGTCCTCCATTACAGCCCACCTACAACACCCTCATTTTCTCCCATTCACAAGCACCGCCATCTTTCACTAGTAAGGAACCAGTCACCACCGTGTGATGCATCCTCTCCGGCCAGCAACCACTTGTAGGTCTGTCCACATCAATTTGCTGTTGCAACTAGCATGGTTAGTGCACCAATGATGGTTCATCACACCAGCAGCCATGTCCTTCATCCTTGCTGTCCCAATGGACTGCAAGAGCAATCCCCTTGCCTGCAACATCACGACGTGATCTTCTTCACGACTATGTTTTTGGGGCAGCACACCGCAACACCAGGCCAGCCAACATCATAAGTCCGTTGGCCTATTCCCATTGGTCGATCATCTTCTTCATCACTGGCCGATCCATCCGTTGGTAAGAATTGCAAGGTAACAACCTTTGATCTCTTCTTCTACCACTTTCTCTCTCTCCTCTTTAACATTTTTCTCACTTTCTCTCTCTAGTTTCTCTCTCTCAAAACCACTTTTTCTCTCTACATCCCTCTCTTATTAAAATGCTTTCTAGTTTAGTTATTTTGTTAGATTTTTGCTGTAAAAGACGATTTTGATTGAATAAAGTTGATTTGAATAAAATTATGTTCCATTCTCTACAAAATTCCCGTCATTTTATGTTCATTATCGCGCTAACCCGACTAATCCCGAGTGAGGATCGACATCCGACACGAATCCCTATACAAATATCTATCAATTTTGCAGGATAATCGGATCAAATTACAAATCTTGTTGATTCTAGGGTTTCCGTAACCAACGACGCGGAAAAATCCTACTTTCAAATGGCGCCGCTGCCGCTCGGGTGTTCGGGAGTGCGAAAAAGGACGTAAAGACGGAATTGGAAAGTTGCTGAAGCGAAAAGCTGCTCAATTTGGACAGCCTGACCTTTTCGGGAAACTTTCTATTTTTTGTTTTTGTTGATTTTTAGCAGTTTTTAAATTACTATTTTTAATGCCTCGGAAGGCCGAGTGCAATTTGTAATAATTTAGGAATTTTACTGCTTTCCATATAACTGCTAGATCTTGTTCTAGGGTTTTTTAGAAACCCTAGATTAAGTGGAAAATACAAAAAAAAATAATAAATTCAAAATTCAAAAAAATTAGGGTTTCATATTCTGCAGATTTTTAGAAATCACCAATCCAGGATTTGCAATTTTTGGAAAGATTCTAAAATCTTGAAACTTTGCTAAATTAGGGTTTCCCCTCTTAGAAGTTTCCTCTTTAGAAGAATTTCTATCTTTAGAAATCTTCCGAATTTGGAAAAGTCTGCAAAAGGAAACGCCCCAAATCTAGCAGAATTTCAATTTTGGGAAATTTCCCAAAATTATAAGGGATCTCGCAATAAAATCTTTCTTGGAAGATCTCCACAGTTCGGGAAACTTTCCAATCTAGGTATTTTCCAATCTGGGAATTCCTAAATTTTAACCCATCTCGAACTTGGAAATTAATTCAAAAACTTGCCTAAATCCAGTGCTTGTTCTGTGAACCCTAAAAAGGCAAAGATCTTCCAAATAGAATCCCGACTACCTAGACCGTGCGATCTAACTTTTCTGCAGGAACACGATCCAGTGTGGGTAGAGAACAAAAGCTCAAAGAGGTGGAGTCGGGCCCAAGCCCATTAGGATACCCCTCTCTAACCCACGGAGGCGACCCCGTGGCGTGGCCCACGGGAGGTAAGTCCCTATCCTCGCCTTGAGTGCGATACGGTGTTATTGGGTGCATCATTGCCGCTTGTCTATTTGCTTTCGCATCCATATTCTTCGACTTGCGTGGCGTGGCCGTTAATCAATCAACTCTAAGAGAGCAGACCCAGCTCCAAATTGAAACTGGTGGGATTTCATCACCCACCTCATCATTCCAACTGATTTGATCCCAAGGCTCCATTTAATTAAAAAGAATCAAGAAGTAGAGCCAATTAGCCCGGTGTTCGAGGAAAAATCCACACAAAGCGAACCCGCTTAACATCCAATCGAAATAAGACCACGAGCGCGGGTCCCTGTTGTCTAACACACCCATAAGTCCCTGCTACTCAAGTACACTGAGCTCAACGTGGCATCTTGGACTATTCGGCGGTTAGTTACGTGTGGACTAGGAACACGCATCAACCCTAGCTTAACCCGAGGGAACACTCTTCTTATTCACTTGACCAATCCGGTTAGTCTGGGACGTACTTAAGACAGCCATTGTGCCGCACGTCTGTCTAGGCTTCGGATTATCTTGTTGTTGACTAGAGTTAGTACTAAAGGATTCGTTCTGAAGAGTGTAGCCTGGTGAGAACCTCTGAGTGCAAACAGTTAGTCCGGCGGCTAAGAGATAAACCAGTGGTCCGCCCACTGTCATAATCTACTCCAGCCCCAAAACTAACAAGATAATGCCTAACATATATCCTGATTGTTTAGAATAGGATTATCTGTGCTTGGTGTGCATCATTTAGAATCACCACTCCAGTATCTCCTTTTGGCAACTTTTTGCCAAATCTTGGGCTTGTTTTTTCAAGTAGAAGCCCAGTTGGACCTGTCCTCACCTTTTACTGACTCGATCTGAGAGTTAGTCCACCGCACCCCTCCATCGCCTCTAATGGCAGATGAACGGCCTCTGTATGAGACCTACTACAGTTTCTGTGAGAATCGAGGTGATCACTCTCAACAATGGTATGACAATTCTGCGTATCATCATGATACTCCAGTCGCGCACACTTCTACAGAGTATGATAATCACCGAGATCCGGAGTACAATTCTATACTCCAAGAGCTTAAAAATTCAGTCTCTGCCCTTCGTGCCGTAGTCCAGCAACCTGTGTACCATTCCCAGTCTGTAGGATATTACCCTCCTATCCAGCAAGATGTCTGTACCTTTCCATCTCCAATGCAGACCTCCTATGACAACACTTATTATCCGGATAATAGGAGTCACCATAACTTTGGTTGGGAACAGTCTGCCCTCCCGCAGCAACAACCGCAGGATAATTATCCTTCCGGGTTCCATCAACCCAATGGAGAGTATGACTGGCAATACTCACAATCCCAGTACCCGTCATATCCACAGAATGACTATTCTGATCAACAGTGGGCCCCTCAGGATTTCCAGAGTCAGCAACTAGTCCCAGACTCCACTTTGCCTTACAACTTTCATACCCAGTCAGACTACACTCAAGAGTTGGCACCTCAGCTCCCCTTGGCTGAACCACCTCCGTTGGCTACCAAACCCGGTCTAGAGGACCTTCTCTCTCAGTACATTGCCCAGCAACAACAGTATTTCCAAGGTCTAGAGCACCAACAACAGCTATCTATGGAGAGCTTGGAGCAACGTCTAGTTAAATTAGAAAACGAGGGAGAGGAAGTCAACTTCACTAGCCCACCAATAGCCTATCTTGAGGAGAGTGACATGGCCACTGTCTATAATGAGGAGTCGCACAATTGGACCAAGTACCAGAATTGCCCGGATGAAATAGAAGTTGTTACCATCCCTAGATCAAGCTTGATTATTGAGGAACCAGTGTATCCTTATACGGTGCCTTTAAAAGCACCACATCCTGAACCTACCTCAGAGCAACCTATCTCTCACTCTCCCACTGCTGCTTCTAATCTGGACCCTGAAGATGATCATCATGACACTGAGTTTTGTCTCGATCGTAGGATCCCTACTGTCATAGATCTACCGTTCCTCCCCACTTTCCTTGGTATGAGCCAGAATAGTGATGAACCCGTGTCTCCATCTATGGTGCCCTTAACAGCACCAACTTCTAGACCGAGCCCAGAGAAACCCGGTTCCATCTCTATCTCTGATAATTCTTTCTCTGCCCTGGATGCAGACATTCCTACCGTAGAACCGTGTCTAGAATATGAGACTCCCGCTGTCCTGGACCTACCGATCCCCACCGAGGAGGGACGTATTGAATGTAGGGATTGGAACATCCCTATCCCATTAGGAAACATCGAGGAAGAGGTCAACAATTTTCACCCGCTACCCTATGTCGATACTATCGGTGACCCGTGTGCCGTAGCGAGTCTAATTCAAGACTCTCCTGAAGATAATTTATCCAAGTGTCATGAACACTGTGAGTTTGACTTCATCTCGGAGTCCAATATCTCTGGTATTACTGATCTGCAGGAGTCTGCTCCATTCAGATACATTCCCGCAAAACTCAATGAGTTTGCGGCTCTGCTAACCACGGTCAGAGAACCCACTACTACTCCCCTCTCAGTCTTTACTGAGAAGCTTCTATCCCTCCCCGCTGAACTAAATGTTTTTGCGGGTCTGGTCAGAGAAACCACTCCTACTCTCCTATCAATCTTTACTGAGACGCTTCTATCCCTCCCCGCTGAACTAAATGTTTTTGCGGGTCTGGTCAGAGAAACCACTCCTACTCTCCTATCAATCTTTACTGAGAAGCTTCGATCCCTCCCAGATCAACTCCGTACTTTTGCCAGTCTGCTCAGAGAGCTCAATACCCTTCTCTCAGTCTACACTGAGAAAGACCTGTTCTACACAGGTATACCTAGACAAGGGATAGGATAGTTGTCTCTATTCCACCTTAGGTGTTAGGAAGACTGCAGATTCACTCAGTCTCCATGAGTTTTATCCTGGTTGGGGGTACTTGATATACCCCCGTCATGTCTGGCTGAAGACATAAAACTTAGCGCTTTCGGAAAGGCAATTCCGGTATTCCTAGAGTACATGAGTCTCATGCATTTGTTATTATTGTTATATCTTTGAAAATGCAGGTACATTCATTCTTCCGATCATCAGGTATCACTCACTGTCGAGTTTCTGCTGACTTGGTAACATCCTCCCTGATCCTTTGCATCATCATCACCGATTTTTCATCATTTTATGTCCCGGTCATGAGCACCGAGGACGGTGCTGTATTTTGGTTGGGGGTGGGTATTTACCAAAACTCATGTCTTTAAAAAAAAAAAAAAAAAAAAAAAAAAAAAAAAAAAAAAAAAAACTCATTTTTGGGGTGATTTCCGATGTTCTCCAAAAGTTTTCTAGAATTTCAAAAATGTGTCAAATACCCTGACTTTGATTAGCTAAAAACCTTCGTTAAGTCAGTATTGAGGATGTCAATTTTTGTTTAAAGTTAGCGTCGAGTCAAGTCAGGCGTGACTACAGCAGGTTTGAAAACTCAGAAAAACTCAGATTTGGCACAATTGTACACTATCAACATCAGAGTCATCCTAAGTTTTGAAACTCTAGAGATCCTGTGAGAATAATTGTGGAGACCTAACCCAGTGAGCTTTCGAGCCTTTAATCAATTCAGAGTGTTATACAACAATTCTGAGTCACAAGATGACTCACTATTCTTCATGCCCGCAATATTCGTTGAGAGATCTCATTATCTTTTGCTTCGATCATAAAACTCGGAACGACATCAACATTGGATTACTACGACAGAACCTTCTTTGTATCCAGTCAAGACAGTATACATGATAGTGCAAACCCTAGAAAATGATTTAGGCCATTTTTTCTGAACCATTCAGCCTTTTTACTCACCTGAATTATACTTCACTAGAAACCCCTTGAACCCTTCTATAAAAGCCTTTTCTTTGTAAGCCCATTAACCAAAAACCCAGTTCAGCTACGAAGTGTTACTAGCTACCCTACTTTTGAGAAGGATAAAAAATAACTGATGTGGGTGTACCGTGAAAAGAAAAGTAAAGAAGAAAAATCAAAAGGAAAAGAAAGTGGTTCAAGCTGAAAACAAAATATGGAAAGAAAGTATGAAAAAGTGCTGAAAAGAAATTGAGCAGTCTCAGAAATATCAAGAACAAGAAGAAAAATACGAAAAAAGGAAAAAGAACCAGATAATGGTGTTACGCCGCAGGAAAAATTCAAGAAAATGACAATATCCTCTCAAGATCTTTGAAATCCTGTATACCTTTATTTTTCTACACCTGACCTAAGCCTCATTACAACCCAGGAAAGTCCTACTTGATTCTAGGATAGCACGATCATAAAATGTGGAGATTGGAGAAAGAGAAGCTATAGAGTTTGATCTGACGTTCCCGAGTGAAGTGGTATTCCAATCATGAGATCTCCTTCTATTAAAGATGTCCGTCCTTCAAATAAAACATATGTGAGATCTTTTGCCTCTTTATATTAAATACATCTCCTCACATATAAATTGAGAGAAAAGAAGAAAACCCTTCGTGTGTGATTCTTTTCTGAGTGCTAAACATGTGAGATTTGAGGTCGAGGCAGAAAAACTTAAAGGTGATCTGAAAATCTTTACTGTCGGATGATGAGAATGTTGAGCACACACACACGCAGAGTCTGACTATTCTGGGTCATGATTATCAGTCTGTAGTCTTGCCAAAACTTTCAAACTCTTCGCTAGCATGTAACTGTTTTTGCATCCATTCAATAATTTGACGAACGGTGTTTTCCCGGAGCTAATATGAAAAAGTGTGCAGCATGTGCAGAGCCCTTTTAAGCTCATTTATTTCGCACTAATTGCCAAGGATTGGCAATATGCTGGTTGGGGGTTGTGATATTCGCTCAAAAGTGCTTATTTTAAGCAATTATCCTTTTAGCGTTATTGCATTCTCCTACGTAAAATACTCTATTTACCTACTTTTCTACGTAAGAGTCTCTTCTGTTGCGTAGAACACACTTTTCTGGACGAAATGGTATATTTGCATGCATTAAACACATTTTCGGAAATCTAGATATTAAGCCGTTCTGATAAAGTCTCATTACGCGCTTCTTCTGTCGCAGGAAACCCCGATGGGATGATTCTCGAGACTTGCGGGCCTAGATCGATCATGAAAGCCCATTATCAAAGCTTAAAGAGCCAACAGGCTATGACTAGAAGATATGGGCCAAATACGGGTTGAAAAAGAGGATCGAAGAGCTGGCCCAAGGAACCACGAGAGCGGGAGAGCTGATAACCAAGAGAAGGACCAAAGCATTTAAAGCCACATCAAATGATGGCCTGCTCTACTGGCAAAGCTCAAGTGAAGAACAATGGAAAACCAGGGTTCATGACCCTCTGCCAATACTTTTTCTGATATTTTCTCTCTCATCTCTCCTTATTTTCTCTCTCTTCATTTCTCGGTCCTCGAATCTATTGAGTTAACCCCAGACCTCCTGCTCATTGGCTCTGTCTCATCTCCCTTAGCTTTCTGACCGTTGGATCTTCCATCGGGCCGTTGAATCTCTATAGATCGCCATGTGATCTATCAATTCTATGCATCCGACCATCCGATCATGCTACTGATCAGTCAATCATCCAACCTATCAACCACCCGATCTCCAGTGTAAAATATCAGTCCCTAAGGCAGGTTTGATTGTAGAGTAATGCCTCAGATTATTGATCGTGGCTGAGAGCGTAGAGCTCGATTTCCGAAGAAAGGAAAATACATCTTTCCTTGATGGGTATTTCAAGGGGAAAAATGCATTTTTCTCCCCTGGCAACCAAACGCACCCTAACCCACATCCATCGAGCCCAGTGGCCCACTATCCTTCTCACCTACCTTCTGGCCCATGGCCGATGCACTCTGGGCCCACGATTTTGAGCATTCCCATTGGCCAACCACTGGCCGACTCGTGGCGTCATCTCTCGGCCAACCACTGGCCAACACGTGGCATCAGCTTTTGGCCTGGTGGTCATGGCCAAATAGCCCACGAGCCCAAGCCCGTAACCCACATCACTTTTCAAAAATAAAAATTAAAATAAAAAATAAAAAAAAAAAAAATGAAAAAAAAAATGAATTTTTTTAGAAACCGTGAGTTTCTAAGTGTAGAAACCCACGGTTTCTACTTAAGGGGAGGGTTGAAAAACCCTCAAGGGCTCTCTTCCTCTCCCATTTTTTTTTTTTTCCTCTTGCTTCCTCTTCTGCTCCGCCCCTTCATCTCCGGCGAGCCACCACCGGACTGGTTCGCCGGCCTCTTCTTCTTCTTCTTCTTCTTCTTCTTCTTCTTCTTCTTCTTCTTCTTTCCCTCTTCCCCCTCCTCTTCATCTTCTTCGTCTTCTTCCTATTCTGCATAGTCGCCGGAGTTGCAGGCAGCAACTCCGGTCGTCGTCGTCACCACCACCGCCAGCATGTCCTCTCTTCCCCCCTTCTTCTCCTCTTCCTCCTCCTCTTCCTTCTTCTTCCTCTTCTCTTTCTTCTGGCTTCTCTTCTTCTTCTTCCTCTTCTCTTCTTCTATTTTTTTTCCTTACCGGAGTTGCAGGTCTGCAACTCCGGTGTTCATGGTGTTGACACCAGCAGCACGCTAATCGCTCCTACCGGTCCATCTTTTTCCATTCTCTCTCTTCACGGTGCTTTCCCTTGCACCACCAGCAGCTACTACAGCATCCACTGCCAGCCGGATTGGCTCTTCTCATTTAGGCTCCACCGCCTGCAACTAACGGACTGGTTTTGAGCCAGCCATCACCGGTCAACCGTTGCTCCCACCACGTCAACACCAGCCTAAAACTAACGGACTGCAAGCTTGCAGTCCGTGCTGCCCATTTCCCCCACCGCATGAGTTGCAGACCATCTCCTTCGTCGTCATCACCACCACGTCTGCAACTCCGGGCGTACAAGCCACAACAGCACCGCCCCCTACCATCTTCTTCGGGCATCTTCCCGCTTGCTGCATCTTCAACGCTGGTGTCGTCGTCACCGGCCACTTGCCGACTGAAACTCCAACGATCTCGCACCATTCTCCCTCACTCTCACGTCCTCCTACGTGCAGGCTGTCCTCCATTACAGCCCACCTACAACACCCTCATTTTCTCCCATTCACAAGCACCGCCATCTTTCACTAGTAAGGAACCAGTCACCACCGTGTGATGCATCCTCTCCGGCCAGCAACCACTTGTAGGTCTGTCCACATCAATTTGCTGTTGCAACTAGCATGGTTAGTGCACCAATGATGGTTCATCACACCAGCAGCCATGTCCTTCATCCTTGCTGTCCCAATGGACTGCAAGAGCAATCCCCTTGCCTGCAACATCACGACGTGATCTTCTTCACGACTATGTTTTTGGGGCAGCATACCGCAACACCAGGCCAGCCAACATCATAAGTCCGTTGGCCTATTCCCATTGGTCGATCATCTTCTTCATCACTGGCCGATCCATCCGTTGGTAAGAATTGCAAGGTAACAACCTTTGATCTCTTCTTCTACCACTTTCTCTCTCTCCTCTTTAACATTTTTCTCACTTTCTCTCTCTAGTTTCTCTCTCTCAAAACCACTTTTTCTCTCTACATCCCTCTCTTATTAAAATGCTTTCTAGTTTAGTTATTTTGTTAGATTTTTGCTGTAAAAGACGATTTTGATTGAATAAAGTTGATTTGAATAAAATTATGTTCCATTCTCTACAAAATTCCCGTCATTTTATGTTCATTATCGCGCTAACCCGACTAATCCCGAGTGAGGATCGACATCCGACACGAATCCCTATACAAATATCTATCAATTTTGCAGGATAATCGGATCAAATTACAAATCTTGTTGATTCTAGGGTTTCCGTAACCAACGACGCGGAAAAATCCTACTTTCACTTTGTCTGAGAGTGAACGTAAGAAACTTCTCGAGCTGCTCAACGAGCACAAATCTGCGATAGGTTGGACTATAGATGATATTCGAGGCATAGACCCCTCGGTGTGCCAACATCACATCTATCTCGAGGATGAATCCAAAACCTCTCGAGAACACCAGAGGAGGTTGAACCCCGTCTTGAAGGATGTAGTCCGGGATGAGGTCCTTAAACTGTTAGATGCGGGTATCATTTATCCCATCTCCGATAGCAAATGGGTGAGTCCTATTCATGTCGTCCCTAAAAAGGCAGGATTCACAGTTGTGGAAAATGAGAACAAGGAAATGGTAACCCAGCACCTGAAGAAAGGGTGGAGAGTCTGCATCGATTACCGACGACTCAACACCAACACTAGGAAGGACCATTTTCCTTTACCCTTCATAGACCAAATGTTGGAGAGATTAGCAGGTCACTCCTATTACTGCTTCCTCGATGGTTACTCAGGGTATAATCAAATACCCATCGCCCCTGAGGATCACGAGAAGACAACTTTCACCTGTCCCTTTGGCACTTTTGCCTACAAGCGCATGCCCTTTGGCCTCTGCAATGCACCCGCGACCTTTCAAAGGTGTATGATGAGTATATTCTCTGACATGGTGGAAAAATTCCTCGAAGTCTTTATGGACGACTTCTCAGTTTTTGGGTCATCCTTTGATGACTGTCTGAACCATCTAGGGCTGGTACTTCAACGCTGTCAGGACAAGCGACTTGTCCTCAATTGGGAGAAATGCCACTTCATGGTGAAGAAGGGCATTGTTCTGGGACATGTCATTTCCCATCAGGGCATTGAGGTCGACAAAGCTAAAATCGATATCATCTCGACCTTGCCCATTCCTAAGTCCGTGCGTGACATCCGATCCTTTTTGGGACACGGAGGATTCTATAGGCTATTCATCAAGGACTTCTCTCAAATCGCTCGACCTCTGTCCCATCTTCTAGCTAAAGATAGTCCTTTCGACTTTAATGCTGACTGTGTCAAGGCATTTGAGCGTCTCAAATCTGAGCTCACTACTGCGCCCATTATCCGTCCCCCGGATTGGACTCTACCTTTTGAGGTAATGTGCGATGCTTCTGACTACGCGTTAGGCGCCGTTCTAGGGCAGAGAATTGACAAACGATCCCATGTGATCTACTACGCGAGCAAAACTCTTAACTCTGCCCAAATGAATTACTCCACCACTGAGAAAGAACTCCTGGCGGTAGTCTTCGCCCTTGATAAATTTTGTCAGTACCTCTTAGCCACTAAGGTGGTTGTGTACACTGATCATGCAGCCCTTCGTTATCTCATGTCGAAAAAGGAAACCAAACCTCGATTAATTCGATGGATTCTCTTACTGCAGGAATTCGACCTCGAGATTAAGGATAAGAAAGGAACTGAGAATGTAGTGGCTGATCACTTGTCTAGACTGACTTTAGAGTCATCCTTCGACACCCAGCCCATCCCTGAAACCTTTCCAGATGAACAACTGTTCGCCATCTCTGTTAATCCTTGGTATGCTGACATTGTCAACTACCTTGTCACCGAAGAAATGCCTTCACACTGGTCAAAACAGGACAAAAGCCATTTCCTAGCAAGAGTTAAGTACTACTCTTGGGATGACCCTTATTTGTATAAATACTGTCCTGACCAGATCATTCGTCTCTGTGTCCCTGAGTCGGACCAACTCAGTATCTTGTCCTCGTGTCATGACCAACCTTGTGGTGGTCATTTCAGTACTAAGAAAACTGCAGAAAAAGTCTTGCAATGCGGATTCTACTGGCCTACACTATTTAAAGATGCCCATATCTACTGCAAAACCTGTCCTAATTGCCAGCATCTAGGCCGCATCTCCCAGAGGAACATGATGCCCCTCACTCCCATCCAGGTCGATGAAATATTTGACATTTGGGGCATCGACTTCATGGGCCCCTTTCCCATTTCCTATGGTTTTGAGTACATTCTCCTTGCGGTAGACTATGTATCCAAATGGATAGAAGCCATTCCCACCAAGACCAATGACCACAAAGTGGTGGTCAAATTCCTAAAGGAGTTCATCTTCGCTCGATTCGGTGCCCCTAAGGCCATCATTAGTGATGGGGGCACCCATTTCTGCAATAAGATATTCGAGAACTTAATGAAGAAGTATGGGGTAACCCACAAGGTTGCCCTAGCTTATCATCCACAGACTAGTGGTCAAGTGGAGGTTTCTAATCGTCAGATCAAGCAGATCTTGGAGAAGACAGTCAATACCACACGTAAAGACTGGTCTACTCGTCTCACCGATGCTTTATGGGCATACAGAACCGCCTACAAGACCCCACTCAATATGTCTCCCTATCGTCTCGTCTTTGGGAAACCTTGTCATCTACCGGTAGAGATTGAACATCGTGCCCTATGGGCCATTAAGAAACTCAACTTCGACCTAGACTCCGCAGGGGAGGAGCGGAAACTTCAAATGAATGAGTTAGAAGAACTCAGAAATGATGCCTACAACTTGTCCAAGAATTACAAAGCCAAAATGAAGTGGATACATGACAAGAGCATCCTCAGGAAAGAGTTCCAGCCAGGACAGAAGGTCCTTCTTTATAATTCTCGTCTCCATCTCTTCCCTGGGAAACTGAAATCTAGGTGGACCGGTCCTTATACGGTCACCGCAGTCACACCCTTTGGGGCAATCACTATTGAGGATCCCAAGGATCACTCCTCTTTTCAGGTCAATGGGCAGCGTCTAAAACAGTTCCATGAACTTGACGTATTGTTCATTCAGACTTTTGAGATCGATCTAATCGATCCTGCCTATGTCGACTGATGATCTACTCAGTCTCCTGTGCTCCAACTTGGTTGGGGGTGCCTGTCACCCCCGTCATGTCTGGCTGAAGACGTAAAACTTAGCGCTTTCGGAAAGGCAATTCCGGTATTCCTAGAGTACATGAGTCTCATGCATTTGTTATTATTGTTATATCTTTGAAAATGCAGGTACATTCATTCTTCCGATCATCAGGTATCACTCACTGTCGAGTTTCTGCTGACTTGGTAACATCCTCCCTGATCCTTTGCATCATCATCACCGATTTTTCATCATTTTATGTCCCGGTCATGAGCACCGAGGACGGTGCTGTATTTTGGTTGGGGGTGGGTATTTACCAAAACTCATGTCTTTAAAAAAAAAAAAAAAAACTCATTTTTGGGGTGATTTCCGATGTTCTCCAAAAGTTTTCTAGAATTTCAAAAATGTGTCAAATACCCTGACTTTGATTAGCTAAAAACCTTCGTTAAGTCAGTATTGAGGATGTCAATTTTTGTTTAAAGTTAGCGTCGAGTCAAGTCAGGCGTGACTCCAGCAGGTTTGAAAACTCAGAAAAACTCAGATTTGGCACAATTGTACACTATCAACATCAGAGTCATCCTAAGTTTTGAAACTCTAGAGATCCTGTGAGAATAATTGTGGAGACCTAACCCAGTGAGCTTTCGAGCCTTTAATCAATTCAGAGTGTTATACAACAATTCTGAGTCACAAGATGACTCACTATTCTTCATGCCCGCAATATTCGTTGAGAGATCTCATTATCTTTTGCTTCGATCATAAAACTCGGAACGACATCAACATTGGATTACTACGACAGAACCTTCTTTGTATCCAGTCAAGACAGTATACATGATAGTGCAAACCCTAGAAAATGATTTAGGCCATTTTTTCTGAACCATTCAGCCTTTTTACTCACCTGAATTATACTTCACTAGAAACCCCTTGAACCCTTCTATAAAAGCCTTTTCTTTGTAAGCCCATTAACCAAAAACCCAGTTTAGCTACGAAGTATTACTAGCTACCCTACTTTTGAGAAGGATAAAAAAATAACTAATGTGGGTGTACCGTGAAAAGAAAAGTAAAGAAGAAAAATCAAAAGGAAAAGAAAGTGGTTCAACCTGAAAACAAAATATGGAAAGAAGTATGAAAAAGTGCTGAAAAGAAATTGAGCAGTCTCAAAAATATCAAGAACAAGAGAAAAATATGAAAAAAGGAAAAAGAACCAGATAATGGTGTTACGTCGCAGGAAAAATGCAAGAAAATGACAATATCCTCTCAAGATCTTTGAAATCCTGTATCCCTTTATCTCTCTACACCTGACCTAAGCCTCATTACAACCCAGGAAAGTCCTACTTGATTCTAGGATAGTACGATCATAAAATGTGGATATTGGAGAAAGAGAAGCTATAGAGTTTGATCTGACGTTCCCGAGTGAAGTGGTATTCCAATCATGAGATCTTCTTCTGTTAAAGATGTCCTTCCTTCAAATAAAACATATGTGAGATCTTTTGCCTCTTTATATTAAATATATCTCCTCACATATAAATTGAGAGAAAAAGAAGAAAACCCTTCTTGTGTGATTCTATTCTGAGTGCTAAACATGTGAGATTTGAGGTCGAGGCAGAAAAACTTAGAGGTGATCTGGAAATCTTTACTGTCAGATGATGAGAATGTTGAGCACACACACACGCAGAGTCTGACTATTCTGGGTCATGATTATCAGTCTGTAGTCTTGCCAAAACTTTCAAACTCTTCGCTAGCATGTAACTGTTTTTGCATCCATTCAATAATTTGACGAACGGTGTTTTCCCTGAGCTAATATGAAAAAGTGTGCAGCATGTGCAGAGCCCTTTTAAGCTCATTTATTTCGCACTAATTGCCAAGGATTGGCAATATGCTGGTTGGGGGTTGTGATATTCGCTCAAAAGTGCTTATTTTAAGCACTTATCCTGTTAGCGTTATCGCACTCTCCTACGTAAAACTGCTCTAATTATCCACTTTTCTACGTAAGAGTCTATCTCATTGCGTAAAACACACTTTTCTGGACGAAATGGTATATTTGCATGCATTAAACACATTTTCGGAAGTCTAAATATTAAGCCGTTCTGATAAAGTCTCATTACGCGCTTCTTCTGTCGCAGGAAACCCCGATGGGACGATTTTCGAGACTTGTGGGCCCAAATCGATCATGAAAGCCCATTATCAAAGCTTAACAAGCCCACATGCTATAACTAGAAGATATGGGCCAAATATGGGCTGAATAAGAGGACCAAAAAGCCGGCCCAAAGAACGAAGAGAGCAGGAGAGCCAATGACCAAGAGACGGACCAAAGCGTTTAAAGCCACATGAGTCAGCAAGGAATGATAGTCGACTCTACTGGAGAAGCGTGAGGATGGTCACAGTGAAGAACAGGGTTCCAGACCCTCCGCCAGTGCTTTTTTCCATTTTTTTGATACTTTTTCTCTCATCTCTCCTTATTCTCTCTCTCTCTTCATCTCTCGATCCTCGAATGACCTAACCCCAAAACTCCTGCCTATCAGCTCTATCTCATCTCCCTTAGCTTTCTGACCGTTGGATCTTTCATCGGACCGTTGGATCTTCAATCGGACCGTTGGATCTCTCTAGATCCGTCGATCTACCAATCTGGGTCCCAATCAAGTCACCATCCATCCGATCGCCTTCAGAATGCCTGTCACATCATCTTGTGAGACGATGGACATCATCAGTCCATGTGGGCCAGTAGCCGGGCCCATCAGCATCGACCCGCTGTCCGACCAGTTAGTGGACCCCGCGAATTTCAAAAATAATTTTAATTAAATGGGGGGTCCACTAATTGGGGAGATTCCCCATAGAAAAGTAGGTTTTTACTTAAAAAAAAAAAATATATATATATATATATATATATATATATATTTTTTATTTTCAAAAAATACCCTATTTCCATTAATGGAAATAGGGAGCTTTATAAGATGAGGGAGAAGGGTTCGTTCGAACCCTAATCCCCCCCCTTTCTCTTCCATTCTCTCCCCCAACTCGTTTCTCCCTTTTCCCCCTCTCTTGGCCGCTGTTTTCCTCGACTTCTCCTCCACCTTCGTCATCTTCTTCACCGTTTTTCCACCAGAGTTGCAGCCTGCAACTCCGGCCACCACCTGCAACTCCGGCGAAACCAACATCACCAGCCACCATCTTCTCCGCCTCCTTTTCACCATCGAACCTAGAAATTCCAAAAACCCCGTCCTCACCTTGGATCCCTACGTGCGATCCCTCAACCCAACGTTTTCTTCATCACTTCCTTGCTGCCCTCCACGTTCCTGGTGGCTCCTCCACCTGTTGCGCTACTGTCCTCTCTTCCTCTTCTCATCTTTAAGTTGTAGTGCCAGCAACTTACCGGCCAAAAATTGGTCTACAACTCTGACCGGTGAAGCTGCTGCCCCTTGCGAATCAACCAACGCCTACAACATCCGTTGTTGTAGGCCGTGCACACCAGCATCTCCAGTGAGTCTTCAATCCAACAACCTCTCACAAACTACGGCCATGATATCTAGCGATCACGACCGTTCATCTATCCTACACCTTCGTCAACTTGCATGACTGTTAGCACCGCCTGCAAGCACCACCACTCACGGTTAGGCCGTGAACCTCCTTCCACATCAAGTCCCTCCACCACACCACCTCACATCATGGCCGATCCTTCTTTGAACCGATCCTTCGCTGTTGGGTTGATCTCCATCACTCTCGGTAAGTTTGCAAATGTGAGATTCTCTCTCTAACCCTCCATAGCTTATTTCTCTCTCTTCTTTCTCTCTCTCTAGTCTCTTCTCTCTTTCTAAAAATTCATACTCTCTCTCCTCTTATTCTCTTCCTCTCTCTAGTTCTTACGGCTTTATAGTTTAATCCTTTTAGTTCTTTTTATGTTTAGTTCGCAATTTTGATTGAGAATATTGTAAGAAAATTATTATTTCAATAAATTCTAGTATTACTTCATTGTTTTAGTTATTTTCTTTTTAATCTTATGGCAATTTCTCTCTCTAGAAATCACTAAGCATGTTTTAAATCCATCACCATTCTCACCTCTCCATGTTTTCTTGATAAAAATTCGTCATTTCATGCCTTTGAATTACGCACACTAACCCCGAGTGCGGATCGACATCCGACACGAATCCCTATACAATATCGCATATTTTGCAGGATTAAAACTCGGATCAAATTACAAATCTTGTTGAGATTAAGGTTTCCGTAACCAACGACGCGGAAAAATCCTACTTTCATCCGGCCACCTCCTTCTTCTCTTCTTCTTCTTCGTCCCCTCCTCCTCCTCCTGCCAGAGTTTGCCGATCTACCAGTGGTATAGCCTGTAACCATCCGCCCAGTACCGCCCCCATTCTCTTCTTCTTCTTACGCCCCCATCAACTCTCTCAACGGCCCCCATAAAACAGCTGCTGCATCACCGCCTCTCGCTTGCTGGTCGTCCACTTTTAAAGCTGCCTTTGGTTCGTTTCCTCTAGGATCAGCACCTGTAACGCCTAAAGGAGAAGCCGTTCTTATCTCCTTCTTCACTGGGCTCCTTACGGCGATGCATACCAGCAAAGCATGCTCCACCGACCGGAGTTGCAACCTGCAACTCCGGTGACCGCCATTAGCACCGGCAACCTTCCCTAAGGAGCACCGTTACAAAGAATCCCAAGTTCTGCACCATCCAGCCATTGCTTCTCCGCCAGATCGCTGCTCTTCAATGCACCAGCGAGTTCACAGTCCAGCCGCCCTCCACGATTTCCATTGGGGATCCATCTCCCTCCACTGTTGCAGCCTCAAAGCTGAAACCACCTGCCGCATCCTCCATCTTCATCAACACGTACTCACCCTTCTCTCCATTACCGCCATCTCTCCTATCATCCACCGACTTTTCCTCCTCTTCATCTTCACTTTCAAAATCGTGTCTTCCCATTGGACTGTGTGATATTCGCTCAAAAGTGCTTATTTTAAGCAATTATCCTGTAGCGTTATTGCATTCTCCCACGTTAAAATACTCTATTTATCTACTTTTCTACGTAAGAGTCTCTTCTATTGCGTAGAACACACTTTTCTGGACGAAATGGTATATTTGCATGCATTAAACACATTTTCGGAAGTCTAGATATTAAGCCGTTCTGATAAAGTCTCATTACGCGCTTCTTCTGTCGCAGGAAACCCCGATGGGACGGTTCTCGAGACTTGTGGGCCCAAATCGATCATGAGAGCCCATTATCAAAGCTTAAAGAGCCCACATGCTATGACTAGAAGATATGGGCCAAATATGGGCTGAATCAGAGGACCAAAAAGCCGGCCCAAATAACGAAGAGAGCAGGAGAGCCAATGACCAAGAGACGGACCAAAGCGTTTAAAGCCACATGAGTCAGCAAAGAATGATAGTCGACTCTACTGGAGAAGCGTGAGGATGGTCACAGTGAAGACCAGGGTTCCAGACCCTCCGCCAGTGCTTTTTTCCATTTTTTTTGATACTTTTTCTCTCATCTCTCCTTATTCTCTCTCTCTCTTCATCTCTCGGTCCTCGAATCTACTGACCTAACCCCAGAACTCCTGCCCATCGGCTCTATCTCATCTCCCTTAGCTTTCTGACCGTTGGATCTTCCATCGGACCGTTGGATCTTCAATCGGACCGTTGGATCTCTCTAGATCCGTCGATCTACCAATCTGGGTCCCAATCAAGTCACCATCCATCCGATCGCCTTCAGAATGCCTGTCACATCATCTTGTGAGACGATGGACATCATCAGTCCATGTGGGCCAGTAGCCGGGCCCATCATCATCGACCCGCTGTCCGACCAGTTAGTGGACCCCGCGAATTTCAAAAATAATTTTAATTAAATGGGGGGTCCACTAATTGGGGAGATTCCCCATAGAAAAGTAGTATTTTACTTAAAAAAAAAAAAAAAAAAAAAAAAAAAAAAAAAAAAAAAAATTTTATTTTTTTTTTTTATTTCCTAAAAATCCTAATTTCCATTAATGGAAATTAGGAGCTTATAAAAAGGGGGAAGGAGGGGGACGAACCCTAATTTTCAAACCCCTTTTCTCCTCTCCTTCCCCCCACATCATTCCTCCTCCTTTCCTTTCATCCTCTTCCTCTTCTTCCTTGTTCTTCACATCTTCTTCTTCATCTTCTCCGGCGGACTGAACCAGTCCGTCGTACACAACCAGCAACCAGCACGCCTGCTGCTCCTCTTCATCACCAAGGCCGTTTACAACTCCACCTCCACGCTGCTGCGAACACCACCATTAACAGCACCTGCAACTCCAACGAGTTGCAGGTCTGCTCTTCCTCAACGGCCAGCTACTACCACCGCCTCCACCACGCTTGAGTTGCAGGTCCGCCTGCAACCTCCGCCTGCAACCTCCACCTGCTGCTTCGTCCTCATCCTTGCTGCCCTCTTCCCCGTTTCAACCCCTTGCAGGTTCGGGCATGCTCCTCCCCATGATCTTCACGGTGCCTTTGCACCTGGTTCATCCTCTCCAAGAGAATGGCCAGCAATCGACCGTCTTCTTCTTTCCTTCTCCAGCACCGTCTCTGCTCCTCCCCACCTTCTTCCATTACCGGAGTTGCAGGACCTGCAACTCCAGCCGATCTGCCATCCCACTTTCTTGCTGCCCAAGTGGCAGATCTGGAACTCCACAAGCTTCGGGCTCATCACCTCCACCTTCTTCTTTCAAACGTTGCTGGCCCGTGTTCCTCACGGACCTGCAACTGATCTTCATGGTTTTGCACCCCTGGCCAAATCACCACCGGATTCCACCTTCTCCTCAGTAGATCTCATGCAACAAACCAGCACACTAACGTTCTTCTCTCTTGCCAAGAAGAACCGCTTGAAACACAGATCTGGAAGCAATTCCGGTCATCTTCTCCGGGCAGTACTTTCACGTCCTTCAACCTAAGCAGGCCGTGAAGTTTCTTCTTCAACGGTTCTTCCTACTTCTTGGCAGTGAGATCCCACCGTTTACAACGCTCCACGGATCTACTGTGGGAGATCCATCTCCACCTTTCCAACCAGCACCTGCAACTACAAGGAGATGTTCTCTTCTTTGCTGCCAGCCACGATCTCCTTTGACTTGCACTCGGACAACACCTTGGCGATCTCCTTCCATCACCCACTGTGCATGCTACCCTTAGAGTCGGTGCTCCATGGCCAGCACATCTCCTTGTGCATGTTTGACTGAACTCCTCCCAAGCACTCTTTGGGCCGTGTTCATCTTTCCGGGCTCCTCAACTGTGCATACATGCACAACCAGCAGCCAGTCACGTACACACCCTCTACTCTTGGCCGTGTCCTTAGTGTGTTGCTGCCCAACTCATCATCATTGGCCAACAAGTGGACCACCTTCATTGGTCAACCATCATACATCATGAATGGCCGATCACCATCATTGGCAATCTCCTCCATCACGTTGCCGATATAATCTCCGGTAAGTCTCAAGAGGTACTTTCTCTCTCTTACTTCCCCAGGCTGATCGCCTTTTTGCACCACTGACTCCGTTCGGTGAATGCAAGAGGGTGAGTTTTTCTCTCACCTCTACCTTGTCGGCCGGTAAACGACCGAGGTGTGAAAATTCTCTCTCTACCTTCTTCCTCTCTCTCTAAAATTTCTCTTTACATGCTTTCTAGAATAGATTTACCGCTTTATTTATTTCTGTCATTTATTTCATGTAAGCCACAGTTTAATTAATGCAATTTGATTTTGATAATTTTAGTCTTCTCTGGATCTTATTTGGATGTGTTTTAAATCGACTCGCCCTTCTCATCTCTTCCATCATTCTCCTTTTTCTCTTGTATATTATCTGTCATTTTATGTTCTTATTCGCGCTAATCCGACTAATCCCGAGTGCGGATCGACATCCGACACGAATCCCTATACAAAAGTTCATATTTTACAGGTTAAAACTCTCGGATAAATTAAAAAATGTGTTGATTCTAGGGTTTCCGTAACCAACGACGCGGAAAATACCTACTTTCACTGGGCGTCCTCTCTTGCTCCATCAGCAGGTGCGCCTCCCTCTATAGCGACCTGCAACTCTGGTAGTTGCAGGTTTGGCCGGTGGACCCACTAACTTGCAGGCGTACGTACAACCAAAGCATCAGCACTACCACCGTCTGCAACACGGTCTGCCCACCAGCCAAGTTACGTGCCACTGCTATGTGTTGCAGCACCGCTGCCTACACCTCCGCCTCCGTCAAGCAACACCACCAGTAACTAAGGGTGATTATCGTCCTCCACATCAGCAAGTTTCCGACACCCTTCTCCTCCAAAAGTCTGCATCTTGCCGGCAAACAACTCATTCACATCCTCCCTTGGGTTGGGTATCATCAATCTTTGGATGAACTCCAAGGCCAACCATGGCGGATCCGAGACGCACTATTCACGAGGCCAAATTCCTCATCTCATGGCCAAGAGGTAAGCCATGGCACTTTCTCTCTCTAGCACATATTTTTTTCTTTATCTCTCTTCATAGTTTCTCTCTCTAATTATCTTTCCCTAGTGTTCTCTCTCTAAAAATCTCCTATCTCTCTCTACTTTCTCTCTCTAGGTCTCCATCTCTATTTTCTTTTTGCTTTATAGAATTGTCATTTTATTATCTTTTTATTAGAAGTTTGTATCTCAACATTTGATTCGAATAAAATTTAGTTTGATTTTGCAATATTGTGTTCAATTCTTGTTCTTAGTTTACTTTTGTGTCTTTGGTTGCTTGTGGCAATTTCTCTCTCTAAAAATCACTCAGCATGTTTTAAAATCGCTTCACCATTCTCACCCCACCACAATTTCTGAGATAAATCCGTCATTTCATGTTCATAAATTGTGCGACTAATCCCGAGTGCGGATCGACATCCGACACAAGCCACTGTGCAAAACTGCTCATTCTACAGGTTAAAAGTCTCGGATAATTACAAATTGTATTGAAGTTAGGGTTTCCGTACCAACGACGCGGAAAATACCTACTTTCAGGACTGGTCGGCCAGCTTTAGAGTGATTTTTGTTGGCTTCATATCCTTGAGGCCTAACTGCTGGTATACCGAAAACGGTATGAGATTGACATTAGCTCCTAAGTCCAACAAAGTTGTGCAACTAAAGTTATCATCGATTTCACACTGCACAGTAGGACTTCCCGGATCCTTATGCTTAATTACACTGTTGCGTTGGATGAACGCTGTAGCTTTTTCTGCCAAAAAGGCATCTTTGGGTACATGCGTACGCCGTTTGACAGTGCATAATTCTTTCAGGAATTTGGCATAGGAAGGGATCTGTTTGATAGCAGATAGGAAGGGGATATTGATCTGGACGTCTTTGAAAATGTCTAAGATCTCTGAAAATTGCTGATCTCTTTTGTCTTGGACAAGCCTGTCCGGGAAGGGAGGCTTAATCCGACAAATAGATTTGTCCTTCGCCTGATATCTCTGCACTGGGATTGGAGATTTTTGTGTAGGCTTCTCAGCATCAGAGGTGGATTTTGAAATGTGTTTCTCTGTGCTGGGTTTAGGAATAGGATCGGGAGATGGCTCTGACAGTTCTTTTACTCACATATCCACAGTCTTTCCAGATCGGAGTGTGGTTACAGCTTGTACCTCTCCCTGGTAGTTTGGATTCTGTGACTGGGAACCGACCTCATAAACTGCACCCTTGGCATTCCCTTTAGGATTTGCAATAGGTTGGCTAGGGAAGATGTCTTTGGCTTTCTCAGCTTCTAAATTCCTGAGACGCTGCTCTAGGCACTGCATGGACTAGGTTTGCTGCACAATAAATTGTGATAGGAGGTCTTCTAGACCTGGTTTAGGAGCAGCTTGAGTAACCAGTTCACGATTTGAGCTCATAGGGGCAGAATAATTGTAGGATTGAGGTGCAGTTTGACTTAACTGCAGATTCTAGGGATTCTGATTAGGTGCCTATTGGCCAGAGTATTGTCCTTGCTGGAATGATCGATTTTGATTAGACGGGTATTGACTCGTCTGGTTCTGACTCTGTTGGTACTATCCCTGTTGGTATTGTCTGTTGGGTTGATTAAACCCAGGAGGATATGTGCTCTGCGCAGGTCTTTGCTGTGGAGCAGACTGCTGCCTCTAGGAGAAGTTATGATGATTTCTCGTATCAGGATGGTATGTTTGGCTATACGAGTTCTGGGTAGGTGGTTTAAAGGTGTTAAACGCACAAACTTCTTCTTGGAGTGGAGGGGCACATCCATCATTTAAAGGACAATTTTCAGTAGAGTGGGAGGGCTGTAAACAGATATTACAGGGTTCCATTAGGTTCTCTTGACCTATATTCATGATTGGGGTAGAATGGTGAACAGGCTTGTGTACAGACACAGCCAGGGCAGAGACTGACTTGGTCAACTCTTGAATGAGGGATTTGAGTTCAGAGTCAACCTTTGCTTCATTTCTCATATTAGTTTTCAGGACTGGAGTATTTCGACTGAACTCATTGTCAATTGTCCAATACTGGGAATTTTCACTTAATTCTCCTAGAAATTTGTACGCTTCGGTAAGAGTATTATGCATGAATTTTCCTTGGCACATTGACTCAACCATAGTGCGGGACTCATCAGTAAGTCCCTTGTAGAAAATGTGAACCAGACTGCCTTTGTCGATACTGTGATGTGGACACTTGGTCAGATGATCCTGGAATCTTTCCTAGGCTTCATAAAATTTCTCATTGGACTTTTGTCGGAAGTCCTGTATGAGTTATTTCATTTGATTAGTACGAGTCATGGGGTAAAATTTGGACATAAATTTTCCTACAAGTTCTTTCCAACTTGTGATAGAATCTACAAGAAGAGAGTAAAGCCAGTCTGAGGCTCTATCCTTTAGAGAGAAAGGAAAAACTCTCAGTCTAACATTGTCATCATCAAGATTCTGATTTCTAAAGAGCAGGATGACATGTTGAAATTCCCTGATATGGGAATAGGGGTCTTTTCTGGGGAGACCTCTAAAAGTTGGTAGCATTTGAATAGTTTGCGGCCTGATCTCGAATTGTACCGCCGCTGTAGGTGGAAGAACAATGCATGATGGCTGGTTGGCCGAGATCGGCGCATACGTCTCGATAAGGGGATGTTCGTCTGCTATAACGATGAAGGTATTTTCTCTAGAAGAGGGGGGAGGAAAGGGGGAGGGGTGATGAATAGTGGAAGACTCTACTGTAAGAGAATGATTCTCAGATCGAATCAATCTACGATTGGATCTAGTCCAAGCGGGCATATGCTGAAAGAGCAAGCCTCTAGAGTCGGCAAGAGGTGTATGAAACCGAATGAGCCTAGATGATGCACACAGAGCAACAGATATTCTTAACCTAAACAATCAAGATAGTATTATGAATTATATTGTTAGTGTAGGGATAGTATAGATTATGACAGTGGACGGACCACTGGTTTATCTTCAAATACTCGTCGGACTAACCTTTTCACTCTGTAGGTTCTCACCAGGATACACTCTTCAAAGCAAATCCGCTAGTACTAACTCAAGTTGACTGTAAGATAATCCGAAGCCTAGACAGACGTGCGGCACATCGGCTGACTTAAGTACGCCCCAGACTAACCGGATTTGTCAAGCGTGAAGATGAGTTTTCCCAGAAGAGGAGCTAGGGTTGGTTCGTGTCCCTAATCCGACACTAGCTAATCCGACAGACAATCAAGGAGGCCACTTACGAGCTCGGTATACTTGAGTAGTAGGGACCTATGGGTGTGTTAGATAACAGGGACCCGCACTCATGGACTTAATTAACTTGATCTTTGAAGGGGTCGCTTTATGTGGAGTTTTCCTCGAACACCAATCTAAGTGGGCTCTATTCTTGATTGATTTTAATTCTCGGCTGTGGTTGCACAAAAGCTGGAATGACGAGGTGAGTGATGAAATCCCACCAGTTTCAAGTTAGAGCTGGGTTTGCTCTTTAATGTATTTTATTACGGCCAAACCAAGCAGTTTCGATAATTTTTGCAAAAGCAAATAGACAATCGGCACAGTATTTTGCACAATGAGCAAGATCGCACTCAAGGCGAGGTGTAAAAACTTACCTACCCATTGGCTACGCACGAGGTCTCCTCCGTGAGATAGGGAGGGGTATCCAAATGGGCTTGGGCCCGACTCCACCTCTTTGAGCTTTCGATCCCTACTCACTTGGTAAACGCAATCCGCAATCACGTTAGTCCACAATGGTCTATGGTATGTAATTGGAAGGTATACCGCCTTTGGGGTTTCAAGAAACACACAATGATTTAGAGCAGGTATTGTGAATTAGTTTCAATTAGGGTTTGAAATTCAACTTTAGTTATTCCCGAATTAGGATTCGGAAATATCTACTTTTGAATTACCCGGAGTTGGAAATCTTTCAAATTGAATCAAATAACCAATGGCGATCTAACTAGAAATAGCAGAATTGAAATCTGACCCTAATATTTTTGGTATTTTTAATTAGTTAATTATCTAGCAGTTATTCTAAAAGCAGAGAAAATAAAGTCCTAAGTTATTACAACTTTGCACCCGGCCGTTCGAGGCATTAAAATAATAAGTGGAAAATGTGAAAAATAAAGTGGAAAGTTTCCGATCTGGATCGGATCTTGAAGATTAAGCAGCTTTCCGAATTCCTATTCGTCTTTTTGCAATCCCGTCAACTGAGTGACAATGGCGCCATTTGAAATTCGAGTTTTTCCGCGTCGTTGGTTTCGGAAACCTTAAAGTTCAACAATATTTGTAATTTCTTCGATTTTGTTCACTTAATCTGCAAAAATGTAGATTTGCACAATGGCTCGTGTCGAATATCGTCCGCATTCGGGGTTAGGGCAAATAGAGAACAAATTAAAGGAAATATGCTTAGAAATGATGGAAGGGTTAGAATGGTGGTTTGATCGAGATTAAAATATGATTTTTGGATGGAGAATTTTCAATTAAATAAAATTTACTAAAGCAAAGGACATAACTGAAATAGCATGAAATGAAATGAAATTAATTACTTAAAATCCTTACAAAATGTATTAATCCAAACTAAAAACAAAACTGATTACAAAGCTTGAAAAAGTAGAGAGAGAAAATTATAAATTCACTTAAAGAGAGAAAGTCACAAAAACAAGAATTTTTAGAAATAGAAAGATGGAGGTTTAGAGAGAGAAAGAGAGGATTTAGAGAGAGAAAATAATAAGGAGAGGGAAAGCTAGAGAGAGAAACTATGTATGTGGAGAGAGAAAGAGAGAAATTCACTGACCATTAACAAACCTTAGGATTGAAAGTGCATGAGAGATGTTTGCAGCCTATGGACAGCAAGGATGGAAGTGGGTTGAGGAGTAGTAAAAGCCCAAGAGAGAGAAGTTTTCGGAATGGCCAATGGAGGTGGCGGTGTGGTAAAGTGGTTGCACTTGCTGGCCGTGTTGAGATCGCTCCCAAACTGTTGGTTAGATAGCAACCAATCACGGTTTGAAAAACCGTTGGGAGACTATTGGTGAGAGATGAGGTGAGACAGCCAACGTGGAGAAGGAGATCAAGAGAAAAAGTTTGCATGGAGGCGCTCAACACACCGGTTTGGAGCAGGGCTGCAACAGCCAGCAACGGGGAAGGCCTGGTGTTTCCAGAGGCGGTGATTGAGGGCTGATGAGACTGAACAATGAGGAGCAGCTAAAGAAGAACGGCCTTGAGGCAGCGAGGTTGCTGTCCGAAGTTGCTGATGCAAGCGACACCGTTATAGATCGCTGCTAGGTGGCAGAGATGGTTTTGGAGGCAGCAGGTGCACTTGCTGGTCCGTGGAGGAGCCTGTTGGATGCTTGGAAGAGAGGGGATGAACCGTGGATATCGCTAGGAGAGGTCACCGGTTTCCATGGAGGTCTGGCCGGAAATGACTTGTGGAACGATGTTGCCTTGCTGTAGAATGGTATGGACGGTGTTGCAGGTTTGAGAACAGTTGCTGTCTTTTAATGGACAGATATGTAGGTGGAGAAAAGAGATCTCAGATCTCTGAACAGTAGATCTAAGATCTACTTAGTGAGAACGGGTGGAGATGTTGGTCAACAGGTGGAGCCGGAAGAGGTTCCAGGCGGTAATGGAAGGAGCTGCTGCTGCGATGTGAGGAAGAGTTAGCAGCCGCCTACAGCAACAACAAGTTGTTGGTTTGATCGGCCGGAGTTGCAAAAGAAGAAAAAGAAGATGGAGGCGTTGCTGGTGGCTGTTGGTGGGAGAACTTTGGGCGGTAAAGTGGTGGAGCACAGTAGTTCAAGTGGTGTGCCGGACGTGGAAGAACAGCCACAGGTGGCTGTTTTAATGAAGCTTGCCGAACTGGTTCACCAGTCCAGTTTTAAGAAATAGAAGAAGGTGAAGAAGAGGACGTTTGCAAATCAGAACCGGCAAGTTGCAGGTCTTGATATGTTGAGAGAGGAGAGTGGGAAGGGTAGAGAGAACTGTCCAACAACCTTGCTGGTTCAGGCCAAAAGGGGAGGAGACTGGGCGCTTGTTGTCCGGTTATAGCATGGGCACAAACCTACAACTAGAAGCCGATGAGAGGGTGGAAAGAAGAAGAAGAAGAAGATAAAGAAGAAGAAAGAAGGAGAAGAAGATGGCGGTGCTTGATATTCGCTCAAAAGTGCTTATTTTAAGCAATTATCCTTTTAGCGTTATTGCATTCTCCCACGTTAAAATACTCTATTTATCTATTTTTCTACGTAAGAGTCTCTTTTGTTGCGTAGAACACACTTTTCTGGACGAAATGGTATATTTGCATGCATTAAACACATTTTCGAAAGTCTAGACATGAAGTCATTCTGATAGAGTCTCATTACGCGCTTCTTCTGTCGCAGGAAACCCCGATGGGACAATTCTCCAGACTTGCAAGCCCACATCGATCAGGAAAGCCCATTGTCAAAGCTTAAAGAGCTCACATGCTATGACTAGAAGATATGGGCCAAATATGGGCTGAATAAGAGGACCAAAAAGTAGGCCCAAAGAACGAAGAGAGTAGGAGAGCCAATGACCAAGAGACGGACCAAAGCGTTTAAAGCCACATGAGTCAGCAAAGAATGATAGTCGACTCTAGTGGAGAAGCGTGAGGATGGTCACAGTGAAGACCAGGGTTCCAGACCCTCCGCCAGTGCTTTTCTCTCTATTTTCTGATACTTTCTCTCTCATCTCTCCTTATTCTCTCTCTCTCTTCATCTCTTGGTCCTCGAATCTACTGACCTAACCCCAGAACTCCTGCCCATCGGCTCTATCTCATCTCCCTTAGCTTTCTGACCGTTGGATCTTCCATCGGACCGTTGGATCTTCAATCGGACCGTTGGATCTCTCTAGATCCGTCGATCTACCAATCTGAGTCCCAATCAAGTCACCATCCATCCGATCGCCATCAGACCGTCTGTCACATCATCTTGTGAGACAATGGACATCACAAATCCATGTGGGCCAGTAGCCGGGCCCATCATCATCGACCCGCTGTCCGACCAGTTAGTGGACCCCGTGAATTTCCAAAGAATTTTAATTAAATTTCAAAAAAACGGGGGGTCCACTAATTGGGGAGATTCCCCATAGAAAAGTAGATTTTTACTTTAAAAAAACAAAAAAAAAAAAAAAAAAAAATTTTTTTATTTTTAAAAATACCCTATTTCCATTAATGGAAATAGGGAGCTTTAAAAGGAGAAGGAGAGGGGTTCGTTCGAACCCTAATCCCCCTCCTTATTGCTCCATTCTCTCCTCCAACTCGTTGCCCCCTTCTTCCCCTCGGTTTTAGACTGTTTTTCCTCCATTTTTTCTCTTCTCAATCACCGTCTTCATCTTCATCTTTATCACCGGAGTTACAGCCTGCAACTCCGGCCAACACCACTTTCTTACTATTTTCAAAACCTGCAAGTCTGAGTTGCAGATCCGCCTTCTACACTACCCATTCTCTTACCGCCCCTCTCTCCTTCTCTTTCTCTCAATCCCGTCCTCATCTCTCTTCCCGTCAAAACAAAAAAAAAAAAAAAAAAAAGATCACCGGAGTTGCAGGTCGCAACTCCGGCGAAACCTGCAACCTCTAGCTCCCTTGTTGGGCAGAGGAACCAGCGGTCTCAAAGCTCCTCCTTCTCATCTCTCCCTTGACTGAATCGCCACCCTCTCCATTAGCATTGCCGGACTGGTACGCCTCCACCACGCTGCTATTTGCAGCCAACGCCTTCATCTCTTCAACGCGGGTCATCACCGGTGCTCCTCATCCACGCTTCAGCAGGCGTTCTGCCTTTGCACCACCAGCAGGTGCACCACCAGCGGCTCCTCAAGGAAGGTCTGAAATCCTTTCTTTCCAAGCTGCCACCATCTCAACCATCAACCTCCTGCAACTTGCCATCACCGTCCTCACCTACCTCTTCCCCCTCTCGCTAGAAGCCACCACGAAGACCACTCTCGTCGCCACCTTCTCTTCCTCTCCACGGTGCTGCTGCACCACCTGCACTCCATAAACCAGCAACCACGTACGCCCTCCATCTCCCTAGCGCCCTATCCATCCTCCACCAACTCCCACGATCCATCCCTTGCACCACAATGATCGCCAACCTACTGCTATTCAAGGCATCACAATCACCACTGCCTTGCACAACCGCCTGAAACTCCTTCACCAATCACCACACACCATAGGAAGCTAGATCATCTCCTCATCTAGACCATGGGCTCTCTCCAAGAGCTCCATAGACCTACTCGGTTGCTGCCATCTCCCTTGATCTCCATAGTGCTACCCTCTTCCATTGGGTAGGTTGAATGGTAAGTCTAACTTTCTCTCTTCTCTTACCCTTTTCTCTCACCATTAGTTCTCTTCTTCAATCTCCCTTCTATCTCTAGGTTTTAGTTAACTTTCTCTCTCTAGGGTAATTCTTTTACTTTCTCTCTCTAGTTCTTATTTCTCTCTCTACAATCTCTTTCTCTCACTACCCTAATCACTTTTAATGCTTTCTAGTTTAATTAATTTTATCTGATTTGCATTGTAAGAGACAAGTTCAGTTGAATAAAGATGATTTAAGTGTGATTGTTCTACATTCTGTGCAATGTTTTCTTTTTCGTCATTTTATGTGTTTTTGTGCTAATCCGACTAATCCCGAGTGCGGATCGATATTCGACACGAATCCCTATACAAATCTGTCAATTTTGCAGGATAATCGGATAAAAATTACAAATCTTGTTGATTTTAGGGTTTCCGTAACCAACGACGCGGAAAAAAACCTACTTTCAGTGCTTGCTCGCTGTGAAGAGGACCGGAGTTGCTGTTCGTGCAAGTAGGTGATTGCAAGTTGCAATAATTCCGACGAGCTTCTCGCCGGAATTAATGGTGAGGAGAGGTGATGAACTCTCGGAGGCTAGTGAATTGCAGGACGGTAGTGTGATTGTTTATTGTGTAACCGGCAAGGGATGGCTAGAGGAAAGGGAGTTTGGTAGGAGGGAGAAGAGAGAAGTTAGGGGGAGGGAACCCAAAAAAGACCCAAGGTTTCTCTCTCTTTTATAGGGAGTAGTTTGTTATGGGAGAGAGAAACTGTGGGAATGAAGTTGGGGATTGATGAGAAGTGGTCAAAGTTGACCACTTCTCCCATTGGCTTGAATGTGGGCTTGTGAGAGCCCATGGGTTTATGTTGGCCACTTGCTTTGATTGGGTCATTACAAGGATAATTGGCCCGTGGGCCTTGTGACCATGTGTCAATGGGTATGGGCATGGGCTCAAGGATAAGCGGGCTAATGGGCCAGATAGATATGGGCCTCTTGCGAGGCCGTAGGTTAGGGTGCGTTTAGCCGGCAGGGGAAAAAATGGTAAATGAGCCCAAAACACCATGAGCTCTAGGACGGGTTACAAGGCCGTGGGCTTCCAATTTGCTTGTGGGCCACTTGGCCATGGGGCTGTTAGATGATGGAACTATGATAATTGGATGAGATGAGGTGGTGGTTTGACTCGGTCCACAATTGGCGGACCGTAGGATCTGGAGAGATCCAACGGTCAGATGAATGATCTAACGGTCGAATTGAAGATCTAACGGTAGAAGAACTATGAGAGATGGAATAAAGCTAAAGGAGAGAAGATCTAAGGTTAGATGATGGAGATCAGAGGGTTAGGATGATCGATCTAAGGATCGGATGGTGAGATATAAGCAATTCGATCATGGAGAGGGGATCGGATGGTAGATCTGGGGATCTAATGGTACGATGAGACGGTCTACGGGTTAGATGCTAGGGTCTAGAGAGATGGAAAGAGGAGAGAGAAAATAATACAAAATAATGACAAAAGAGCTGGCGGAGGGTCATGAACCCTGATCTTCAATGTAATCTTCCGTCGGCTTTACCAATTACGTAAGCCGTCATTTTATGTCAGTTGGTGTGGCTTTGAATCACTTTAGCTCGTCTCTTGGTCTTCAGTTTTTCCTCTCTCTTGGTACTTTATCTGGCTCTACGATCCTCTGACTTGACCCGTACTTGGCCGGTATCTTCTTGTCATAGCTTTTTGACTCCTTAAGCTTTGATATTAGACTTCTATGGTTGATCATGAGCCCGCAAGTCTCGAAAATTACCCGATCAGGTTTCCTGCGAGAGAAAAGCATGTAATGAGACTTAATCAAAATGGCTTTATATCTAGACTATCCGAAATGCGTATATTTCATGCAAATAGTCAATTTTCGTTTAAAGATTGCGCTCTACGCATTGGAAGAAACTCTTACGTGAAAAAGTCGACGAAAAGACAAGTTTTACGTAGGAGAATGCGACATCGCTATAAGGATAATGGCTTAAAATAAGCACTTTTGAGCGAATATCAGTTCCCTTGCTGGTACAGCCAAGGTGCTGATGCAGCAAGGTGAAGGAGAGGTCGTGCAGGGTGTTTGCAGTCTGTCAAGTTGTCGGAGTTGCAGATCTGCAACTCCGGTCAAAATAGTAGAAGAAGAAGAAGAAGAAGAAGAAGAAGAAGAAGAAGAAGAAGAAGAAGAAGAAGGAGAAGGAGAAGAAGAAGAAGAAGAAGAAGAATAACAAACCTATAAGGGGGCAGAGGTGGCACCCACGGTATTGCAGGTGGGGGTGCGCCCTTGAGATGGTGGAGGAGACGTGGCTGAAGATGCAGCACCTATGGAGGCGGTGGTTGGCTACGAGGAAGAAGACGTTGCTGGTCTAGTTGGGAGGATCGCATGGTGCAGCAGTAAGGGCAGCAACGTGTTGCAGGCCAAACCCGTAGTGGAGGACGACCAGCCCATGAAAAAGAAGAAAACGGTGGTGAAGAAGGGAAGAAGAAGAAGAAGAAAGAGAAGAAGAGAAGGGGGGAGAACGTGGAAAACGTGGGGGGGGGGAAAGGTTTTTTTTTTGGGGAGAGAAATGAGAAGAAAGGAGGGGGATTAGGGTTCCAACGAACCCTTCTCTTCCCCTTAAAAAGCTTCCCTATTTCCTTTAATAGAAATAGGGATTTTTCGAAAATAAAAAATAAGAAAAATAAATTTTTTTTTTTTAAAGTAAAACATTACTTTTCTTTGGGGAATTTCCCCATTTAGTGGACCCCCTCTTTTTTTAAAATTTAATTTAAATTATTTTGAAATTCACGGGGTCCACTAAATGGTCGGGCAACGGGTCGATGATGATGGGCCCGGCTACTGGCCCACATGGATTGATGATGTCCATTGTCTCACAAGATGATGTGACAGACAATCTGATGGTCAGACTGAAGATGACTTGATCAGGATCCAGATTGGCAGGCCGACGGATTTAGAGAGATCCGACGGTCTGATGGGCGATCCAACAGTCCGACAGCTTAGGGAGATGGGCCAAAGCTAACGGACAGGAGTTCTGGGGTTAGGTCAGTAGATCCGATGACCGAGAGATGAAGAGAGAAAGAATAAGGAGAGATGAGATAGAAAATTAGGGGGAGGAGATAGAAAATATCAAAAAATGGAGATAAAAGTATTGGCAGAGGGTCTGGAACCCTGGTCTTCACTGTGACCATCCTCACGCTTCTCCAGTAGAGTAGACTATCATTCCTTGCTGACTCATGTGGCTTTAAATGCTTTGGTCCGTCTCTTGGTCATTGGCTCTCCTGCTCTCTTTGTTCTTCGGGCTGACTTTTTGGTCCTCTTATTCAGCCCATATTTGGCCCATATCTTTTAGTCATAGCATGTGGGCTCTTTAAGCTTTGATAATGGGCTTTCCTGATCGATGTGGGCTCGCAAGTCTCGAGAATTGTCCCATCGGGGTTTCCTGCGACAGAAGAAGCGCGTAATGAGAGTTTATCAGAACGACTTAATGTCTAGACTTCCAGAAATACGTTTAATGCACGCAAATATACTATTTCGTCTAGAAAAGTTTGTTCTACGCAATAGAAGAGACTATTACGTAGAAAAGTAGATAAATAGAGTATTTTACGTAGGAGAATGCAATAACGCTAAAAGGATAATTGCTTAAAATAAGCACTTTTGAGCGAATATCAACTGCTATTGAGGAGAGCAAGGATGTTGACTCTCTCAAAGTTGATGAGCTGGTTGGGTCTCTACAAATTTATGAGATGAATTTGAGATAACCAAAGAAATCAGAAGGTATTGCCCTTACAGTTTCTGAAACTCAAGATTCAGAGTTGGATGTTGACTCTGAAGTTGAAATGACATTATTTGTGAAAAAGTTCAAAAAGTTTTTTCGTTCTAAAAACGATAGAGTTAAGAACAATAAAACGTTTGATAAATCTAAGGAACATGCCAGACCTCATGAGAGAGGTAGCAGAAGTGATAGAAACCCTAGGAAAAGCCACTCAAGCGAACCCCAATGTTTCAAATGTAAGGGTTTTGGTCACATTGCTAATGTATGCCCAAACAAAGAAGAATATAAAAGCAACGCAAAAGCTTTCAATGGCACATGGGATAAAGAATCAGAAGATCATTCTGATGATTTAGATAGCAATGAAAAGATGGATAAGTATATAATTTTTGTTGCTTGTTTTAATAGTCCATATGGATCTCTAGGAGATTCCAAGAAAAGTGATGATGAGAGCTCGGAAGACCCTTACAATGGGGACTCCGATGACTCGACAGTTGGTGTGAAAGAACTATACGAGGAATCAATGAAATTCATTAAGGCTAACAAAGTTTTATCTGACAGAGTTAAATATCTTGACTCTGAAAATGTAGCCTTATTAATTGACACTGAAAAATTAAAAGTGTTGATTATTGATTTAGAGCAAGAGAATGAGTCTCTACTAAAAAGGAACAAGTCACTGGAATGTGAATTTCAAACTTACATGACACATAAGGAATCCTTGGAAAATGAGCTTCTTAAATCTAAGAAGGATGTGTCAGGATTCTCATCTAGCTCTGTAAAGCTTGATGAGATTCTTCGTATGGGAAAAGTCTATGGGGACAAACAAGGCTTAGGTTACAAAAATAATAAAAAAAAAGAGTCTTCTTCCAAGACGATTTTTATTAAGGCTGAAGCTATTCCCACCCAGATCAATGACCAAATCAAAGTTGTCAAAAGCAATCGTCAGTGCACATACTGCAAAAATTTGGGTCATGTGATTAAAGACTGTCATAAGTTGAGAAGAGGACATCAAAATTCTCTAGAGAAAGTGATGAATTCAACTTAGAATGTGAGGAGTCAAAGATTTTCTATGAAGACACATTATGAGAAAAACTATTTGGATGTGCTATTTAAGAAGATGAAAGACCTACTGGAAAGGTCTAGAGAATTAATCAAGGAGATTGAGTCTCTTGAGAAATTCAAACATCCTCAGAGTTCTGTAACTCAAAAGAGGAGAGATCCTAAGAGAATTAATATATCGACCAAAATCACATCTGTGTGGGTTAAAAAAGATTCTCTAAAGGAGAAATATTTTGACAATTTCTTATCTCTGGGCATGGTGCTCTCTATCCCCTCGTGTTTTCCATTCTTATTTTTTTGAGAGATTTTTTTCTTTTTTTTTATTTTATTTTATTTAATTTGAAGACTAAAAATTAAAAATTTTCTCAGAAAATCAAAAGATCGATTGTTCAGAAGAATGTTAAAATTATTATTTAATTATACGATTTTAATGAGCAGTAATTTCTGAGAATATTCAAAAAACAAGAACTTAACAGTTAGTAAAATTTTGCTAATTTGTGTATTATATCTTTTGATTATTATGATTGGTCAATTTTTACAATTGTGCATTAGAAGATTATTGAAACAGTATATCTCATATTTTTCACATGCACACTGATTATTTCTGTGAGAATGGATTTGATAGAGGTATGAGATCTTGTATTATTAAAATTAGTAATAAACCTCTACTGATTATGACTTCAAATTAGTAGTGTTCCTACCTTCAGTTGATTTCGAAACTGCACTATAATCGACTATTGGCTTCCCAATGAGAGTTATTCTAAGGAAACAACTACCTCCACAAAAGTTAGAGTCAAAGCCATCTGTATGGCCCTATTTGAAATTGAAATCTGGTTCTCATTGTTGTAGAAAAGGGCTACCTACATGGAGAGTGAAAGCTACTTATATTCAAAGTGAATAAAAAAGGTATAAAAGACAGCCAATTTGCTAGAAAAATTCTTATCCATCAGCAAATACCCGTATACATGAGTGTATGTGAGAACCCTTAATAACTCTAGTGAGGATTTTATGATCGAATACATGATACCTCTAGATTTCGATCTTTATGAGAAATTATTGCTGAAATCTTATCCGGTACCACAGATGGACTCAGATCACTTACACTTGATGATATTACTATTGATATTTGAATCTATGATTACTAGTGATTTGTGACTTGCGCTAATGTCTAAAAGAGTTAATATTTCTGATCAAGCATGTAATACCCTGAACTTTCGTTCTAGGGTATTATGGTAAATTCACTTAATAATGAAAACTTGAAACTTTTTCAAACTCTTATTATTGTTTTTATTGTTTAATATCATGTATGAGTATGTGTATTTAATTTGATTTCATTCTAACAACTTTGAAAAACCTGCTATTTTTTAAATTCGTTCTTTAGGGCAAAATTCCTGCTAAGAATAATGAACTATAACTTGCAGGGGACTTTTTCTTTCCCCAGCTAACATTCTAGAACTTTTATAAAAAAATTATTTTGTGGGCCCGAGACATAAAAAATATTCCTATTTTATCTTTACCAACTTACCTGTGAAATTTGGAACCTTTCTTGAGACATAAAAACCTTAGCGGGAGATTTCGGGAGATTTTGACAAAAATAGTATTTTCGTAATTTTTAAACTTTCCTACCATTCTTATATTTTTTAAAATTAATATTTAATTATATTTTATTTATTTAATAGGCGTGTGGGACCCGCGAATCACTTTCGGGTCATTCTAATATCATTTGACAATTTTCTAGGGTTTTGAACATTTTTGTGATTTATGTGTGTGACATGTGTCAATACCTTATTGTATGGACTTTAAATTATATAATATAGTTTGATTGAATTAATTAATAATTAATTATGTTATAATTATTGGGTGGGCCCGTATGGTTAATCTAGAAACCTTTTGGGCTTAATAATATTTTTAAATGAAGTCTATTGATGTATATGGGCATTGGGCCCATTTCTAACCCATTAATAGTATAAAATATAAGTTTTTGAGGGTTGAAAAAGTCATCCCTTTGATAATTACGAATTTCAACAAAATAGAAATCCTAATCCTTCCCTAAACCTATTTATGAAAACCCTAAAGCTTTAGAAGTTTTCAAAACCAAATTCCATTAAAGAATAGAGCAAGCTCCATTAAACCTTCATCCGGGCACCGATCGCACTCGAGCAAGAAGGGAGAATTGACGGAGACTCCGATTAGAAGAACATACTCCGAGGAGAGGACGATCCGACGACTTTCAAATTTGAATAAACTTTTGATTTTTATTAAAGTTCAAGAAATCTTAAGGTAAGTGCGCTTGATCCATCCTATACTTGTTTTTCTTCAAGATTTTGTTTCTCTTTCATTAGATAATGGTTGATACTCATTATAAATTAATTTCAACAATATTTACTTTATTCTTATTGGGTTGATCTTTATTTTGGGCCACCATGATGAGTTTGGCCATGGTCTATTTTGTATCTATAACGGATGACTATGTTCTTTATCATTTTCGTTATATTTTTATAATTTAAATATTTTTATAATTATTTTTTCTAAATACCTCTTTGAATCTATTTTCCAAAACCGTTTAGTTTGTATTTTTCTGATTTGTGTTGATTAAGTTATGATATTTCTAAGCTGTATGACTTTACCAAAAAATCCAGAATTTTAAATTTTACATGATTCGATTCACTTGGGATTTCGATCTATATTTTTAACCTAAATATTTTTCTAATTATTTTTCATGGATACCTCTATCAATCTAGTTTCTAGAACTTTTGAGTTTATATTTTTCTGATTTGTATTGATTAAGTTATGATTTTTCAAATGTGCTGAACTTTTCTGTAAAACCCAGAATTCCAGATTTTATACGGTCTACTTCACTTGAGATTTCGATCTATATTTTTAATCTAAATATTTTTTTAATTATTTTTCATAGATACCTCTATCAATCTAGTTTCTAGAACCTTTGAGTTTATATTTTTCTGATTTGCATTGATTAAGTTATGATTTTTCAAACGTGCTAGACTTTTCTATAAAACCCAGAATTCTAGATTTTATACGGTCTACTTCACTTGAGATTTCAATCTATATTTTTAAGCTAAATATTTTTCTAATTATTTTTCATAGATACCTCTATCAATTTAGTTTCTAGAACCTTTTAGTTTGTATTTTTTCGATTTGTATTGATTAAGTTATGATTTTTTAAATGTATTAGATTTTTCTATAAAACCCAGAATCCCAGATTCTGTCCGACCCATTTCATTAAGGGTTTCGACCCATATTTTGAATCTAAATATTTTTCTATTTCTTTTTCTTAAATACCTCCTTAAATCTAGTTTCTATAACATTTGAGTTTGTATTTTTCTGATTTGTATTGATTAAGTTATGATTTTTCAAATGTGCGGGACTTTTCTGTATCCCAGATTCTGTCCGGCCCAATTAATTAAGAGTTTTGACCTATATTTTAAATCTGAATATTTTTCTATTTATTTTTCCTAAAAACCTCTGTGAATCTAGTTTTTAAATCCATTGAGTTTATATTTTTCTAATTCATATTTATTTAGTTATAATTTTTATAATGCAGTACATTTTTATAAAAAACCTATTAATTGTTCGTGGTTCGGTCATGATTATTAACTATAAAGGTTTTAACATTGTTGTTTAACTAAACCCTAGATGGTTTGACCTATACCTGTATGCATGGGGATCCCACCCATGTGTCTTGGATCTCTCATAGGGTTCGGCCAAGTGTCTTGGATCCCTCTTTAGGGTTCGACCTTGTGTCATGGATCCCTCATAGAGTTCGGCCATGGCGTGTTGGATTTTCTTGCGATTTTCACTTATATTATTTATCGATGTTGATTGTGATATTTGGTCATGTCTTATTGACTATTATACCTAGATGGTTCGACCTATACTTGTATGCATGGGGATCCCACCCATGTGTCTTGGATCCCTCATAGGGTTCGATCAAGTGTCTTGGATCCCTCTTTAGGGTTAGACCTTGTGTCATGGATCCCTCATAGGGTTCGGCCATGGTGTGTTGGATTGTCTTGTGATTTCCACTTATATTATTCATCCGTGTTGATCGTGACCTTCGGTGATTATTACATGTTATTCATGATTTAACCCTAGTTCATTCCCATATTATTATTCTTAATGATCATGTGTTTATTTTATATTCTTATTTAAATGTTAAATACATGTGTGCTTATGCCATGTAACCCTAGTACATCTTGTTGTCATACTATAATCATCACGTCATTTCATATAAGGGGTGCATAAGGGAACGGGGTTGAAGTATATTATATACGTTTATATTGGTTTTATCAATTAATCAGGGTTCGGTACCCTAGGGTGAAAGGCCCCAGACGTTATTATATCCTGCAGATGGGTCGATGAGACCGCTCCCAGTGCGGGAAGGAGATGGAGACCCTATGTGGTTATGGGTACTAGTTGCATTGGCATCCCTTACTCATCTGCATTCATCCTCATATTCATGACATCCTTATTATACGATTGAGATACATACCTTGATAAAAAAAAACTTGTATAGTATGATATCATACCATGCACACTATTGTATTACTGGGCCTCGGCTCACGGTGCTACACCGATACCATTTTCAGATTTGGAGGAGTCGAGTACGTGAGATGATTTTGATAAGAAAGACTCCGGTGCATTCGAGGAGATCGGCGAGGATTTGGGAGTCGATCCCACACTTTAGAAAGTTGTATTTGATTATTTTATAACATTATTTATTTATTTTCATGGGCATGTAAGCCTTTGTTTGAGAGCATGTTCTCACTTCCATCTCTCCACATTTAGTTGATTGATTAAATTATTTGAATTATAAATTATTTGAATTATTTGTTTCCTACATCTAGACTCTTTTTTTTTACTTAGTGGGTTTTCGAATGAACCTTAGTAGTCTAATTGACCTAATTGGACCACTAGGGGACATTCATGGATCACCTCTGGGTTCGGGTACGGCGATCCATGGATTTTTGGGTCGTATCTAGGTATCCGGATTCGGGGCGTGACAAAGCAAAAGATTGAACTAAGTGTTAGTTATTTTTCTTCAATTAGAATCAGTGTTTAGTGCTTATCAAGATTGACTTCATGATTTGAATTCTAACATTTTCTGAATTTTATCTTGGTGAATTATCTTTTCGTGAGCAGTTTAAAAATGATTTTTTTTGCTTGAAAAGATTTTTTAGGGGGTCCTGGAGAATGAGCCTATTAATTTTAAAAATTAAAATTTTTTTTTTGGAACCAGTCCAATCGATTGGACATTACAGACCAATCGATCGAACATCTCCAATCGATTGGACAGTGCGACGTTTGGTTTTATAAAACCCAAAATGGGTCATTTTCAACCCCAATCGATCCAATTGCCTCACAGATTTCTCCCAATCGATCGCAGGTGCCCGATCTACTGTTCCCATACGGTTTTGTGGAGTGATTCTCTTGATTTTCCAATTTTCTACTTCATCCTCTTTGTTGGTTTTTAGAGAGTTTTTGGGTAAAAATTGAGTTATTTTAGTATTTTCTTCCATTTTTTGTGCTTATGGCGACAAATCCTCGTCGTAGAAGAGCTATTGTGATCTCAGAAGATGAAAGTACAATGATGAACCTATTGCTCAACGGACCCAATCTCGCGCAAAACAAGGTGGTCGACTCAGTGGTTTGTGGCTTTCCTAGCAGGGCGAATCCTCTAGAGGTTCTAGGAAAGCTCGCTCCTAGGGTAGTTCCGGTCATTCCTAGATTCCTTTGGTGAGTGCTCGCATTTCCCCGTTTATTTTTTATTCTGTTAGAGATCGTTTTGAGCATTTCTCTGGTCGCAAATTCACTACTAAGAGAGTAGTTGAATTTAGCACTATTTTGGGTACTATGGTTCATTCTATGTTCGTATCTCGTGAGTGGATTCCTTCTACTCGGTTGAATATCCCATTTTATCCTATTTTGGTTAAACTCTTTTATGCCAACATGCATTCTATTCAGTGTTAATACCCGAGTGAGCTATCCTTTCAGACTTATATCTCTAGGGCTCACCTGACTATTACACCTGATTTGATTTTTACATTGTTGGACATACCTCGTCCTCCTACTTCATATGAGTACCTTCCCAAGACTTGTGAGATGATGACTGCTAGAGCCACCTTGACCGAGACTCTCACAGGGCAATTATATGATTGGAGTACCTTTATTCCACTTACCTCTCTTCTCCCTGAGTATCAGTTGTTGCACCTCATCTGTGTGTACAACATTGATCCACCTGGGCATGGGGAACAGGTGAACATTGATCGTCTCCAGCTTCTTTATCATCTTGGTACTGCGTTTGTCATTGACCTTCTGAGGTTCGTGTTTAGAGCCATGGTTAGAGCGGGTAGCCAGTTGGCTAACCATCCATGTCTTCCATTCCCTCTGCTGGTGAGCTCTATTCTTCTTCACCTGGATGTATCAATTCTAGCTTCTGAGGAGGTCTGCTCTCCCATGGGGCCCATTGGACCCTCTACTATCAGGAAGAGCATGTCTCAGGTTCGGAGAGTGACAGATGTTCCTTCACACTTTGATTATATTTTCGATGAGGACTTGGGAGATGATACTGAGCCTAGCTGCCAGCAAACAGATACTGAGATGCATCCTCCAGAGCCACATCCATCCTTTGTCCAGCCTCCAGAGATGCATGCTCCTTACTCTTTTGAGTATCTTCATCATCAGATGGTGGGATTCGACCAGTGTCTCACATCTCATTAGGAGCGGATGGCTCAGAGCTTTCGCCGTTTAGAGGTGGGTCGAGAGAGGATGTCAGGTTCCATGTTTGATATGCAGCGTTATATGGAGTATCAGTTTACCTTGATGGGCTTCGGACAGCATCCACCATTTCATAGTCCAGATCAGCAGGATGGTACTGGTCCATCGACCTAGTCTCCCAGAGAGAGACTTCTTGAGAGTTATCTGGTATTTATTTTATTTTGTTATTATTGTACACCGATAAACTCAAAGTTTGTATGGTTATACTCTGGTTGTATTACTTGTCTGTTATAGGGTATAAATCGGTTTGTATTTTGGTTGGATATGTGTATATACACTTGTTTTTCATGATGACATTATTGCATGCTTATTATTTACTTATATTTCTATAACTTTGTTAATCTGTGACAAAAAGTGGGAGAAAAAATCATAGCAGTAAAAATAAGTTGATGCATGAGATATGGGGAAAGAAATTTCGGGGAAAAAAAATTTTGCATTATTTTTCCAATTTCTTTACTTGTGATGTGCATAATTAACTCACTGCATTTTAATGATTTATTGATTGCCGATGATATTACATGGTATGTATTGTTGGTAGAATGTGTAGGGAACAGATCAAAAGTCATTCCATTATCTGTTCGATTATCTACGAGAGAGTGTGAGATAGTGAGTGAATCATGTAAGAGGGTGGGATTGTATTTATTACCTTCTATATGATTAAATGTTTTTTGTCACAAAATTGCCAAAGGGGGAGATTGTAAGGAATATTTTCATATTCAATTTGACAAAGATTCTGTTTGACATAAAAATATTCTTGTAACCGTTCCTACGAGCATTAGTGTAGTGTAGAGATGTCGTGGTACGCATACTTCGCCGACTACTTGAAGACTAGAAGACAAGATATCAAGAATCAGACTGTTGACGACAGAAGTCATCTGAGTAACTGCCCATTTGTCAGTTAAAGATCGTGTACGCTCGATTAGGAAGGTAAGTGACTTAGTGGCTGAAAGTAGGGTTTTTCCGCGTCGTTGGTTACGAAAACCCTAGAATCAACAAGATTTGTAATTTATCTGAGATTTCCTGCAAAATTCAGAGATTCTAGTATAGGGATTCGTGTTGGATGTTGATCCACACTCGGGATTAGGGAACGTGCAGTAAATAACATAAAATGACTCTTGCGACTGAAAGAAAGGTGAGTCATCTTGTGACTCAGAGTTATTTATATCCCTCAGAAGTGAAGAGAGGCTCAAACACTCACTGGATTAGGTCTCCACAGTTGTTCTTCTTGGATCTCTAGATCGTCCAACTTACAGGTAGTTCTGATGTTGATTTGTGAAAAATTCTTGCTGAATCTGAGTTTTCCAAGAGTTTAACTCCATTGTAATATTCTTCCACACCGAACTAAGAGCTAATAAGTGATTTTCTCAGTGTAGACATCCTTTTCAATGAATAGACTTAGCGAAGAGTTTTGATTCATCATTGTAACGGTTTTTGAAAACACTGCTAAAATCAACAAAAGACACCTTGAAAACAGTCCGAAAATCATCCTAAAATGTATTTTTTTTTTAAGTCACATGAGATTTTGGTAAAGTACCCACCCCCAACAAAAATATTGCACCATCGTCGGTGCTCATGACCAGAACACATAGTGAAAATGATAAGTTCATGATGCGAGTGTGAAGGAAGGGTGTTACCAATTCTGCCGGATATCAACAGTGGAAAGTACCAGAGTAGTACGAGAGTGATGGTACCTGCATGGGTAGAAAATTATAGTAGTGATAAAGACAATGCATTCGACTCATGAGACTATAGGAATACTGGAATTGCCTTTCCGAAAGCGCTAAGTTTTACGTCTTTAGCCAGACACAACGGGGGTGACAGGCACCCCCAACCAAGTTGGAGCACAGGATACTGAGTGGATCATCAGTCGACATAGACAGGATCGATGAGATCGATCTTAGAAGTCTGAATGAACAATACATCAAGTTCATGGAACTGCTTTAGACGCTGCCCATTGACCTGAAAAGAGGAGTGATCCTTGGGATCCTCAATAGTGATTGCCCCAAAGGGTGTGACTGCTATGATCGTATAAGGACCGGTCCACCTAGATTTCAGTTTCTCAGGGAAGAGATGAAGACGGGAATTATAAAGAAGGACCTTCTGTCTTGGATGAAACTCTTTCCTGAGGATGCTCTTGTCATGTATCCACTTCATTTTTGCTTTGTAATTCTTGGACAAGTTGTAGGCATCATTTCTGAGTTCTTCTAATTCATTCATTTGAAGTTTTCGCTCCTCCCCTACAGAGTCGAGGTCGAAGTTGAGCTTCTTAATGGCCCACAAGGCACGATGTTCAATCTCTACCGGTAGATGATAGGGTTTCCCAAAGACGAGACGATAGGGAGACATATTGAGTGGGGTCTTCTTGTAGGCGATTCTGTATGCCCATAAAGCATCAGTGAGATGAGTAGACCAGTCTTTACGTGTGGTATTGACTGTCTTTTCCAAGATCTGCTTGATCTGACGATTAGAAACCTCCACTTGACCACTAGTCTGCGGATGATAAGCTAGGGCAACCTTGTGGGTTACCCCATACTTTTTCATTAATTTCTCGAATATCCTATTGCAGAAATGGGTGCCCCCATCACTAATGATGGCCTTAGGGGCACCGAAGCGGGTGAAGATGAACTCCTTTAGGAATTTGACCACTATTTTGTGGTCATTGGTCTTGGAGGGAATGGCTTCTATCCATTTGGAGACATAGTCTACCGCAAGGAGAATGTACTCAAAACCATAGGAAATCGGAAAGGGGCCCATGAAGTAGATGCCCCAGATGTCAAATATTTCATCGACCTGGATGGGAGTTAGGGGCATCATGTTCCTCTGGGAGATGCGGCCTAGATGCTGGCAATTAGGACAGGTTTTGCTGTAGATGTGGGCATCTTTAAATAATGTGGGCCAATAGAATCCGCATTGCAGCACTTTTTCTGCAGTCTTCTTAGTGCTGAAATGACCACCACAAGGTTGGTCATGACACAAGGACAAGATATTGAGTTGGTCCCACTCAGGGACACAGAGACGAATGATCTGATCAGGACAATATTTATACAAATAAGGGTCATCCCAAGAGTAGTACTTAACTCTTGCTAGGAATTAGCTTTTGTCCTGTTTTGACCAATGTGAAGGCATTTCTTCGGTGACAAGGTAGTTGACAATGTCAGCATACCATGGATGAACGGAGATAGCAAATAGTTGTTCGTCTGGAAAGGTCTCAGGGATGGGCTGGGTGTCGAAGGAGGACTCTAAAGTCAGTCTAGACAAGTGATCAGCTACTACATTCTCAGTTCCTTTCTTATCCTTGATCTTGAGGTCGAATTCTTGCAGTAAGAGAATCCATCGAATTAATCGAGGATTGGTTTCTTTTTTCAACATGAGATAACGAAGGGCTGCATGATCAAGGTACACGACCACCTTAGTGGCTAAGAGGTACTGACAGAATTTATCAAGGGTGAAGACTACTGCCAGGAGTTCTTTCTCAGTGGTGGAGTAATTCATTTGGGCAGAGTTAAGAGTTTTGCTCGCGTAGTAGATCACGTGTGACCTTTTGTCAACTCTCTGCCCTAGAACGGCTCCTAAGGCGTAGTCAGAAGCACCACACATTACCTCAAAAGGTAGAGTCCAGTCTAGGGGACAGATAATGGGTGCAGTAGTGAGCTCAGATTTGAGACGCTCAAATGCCTTGACACAGTCGGCATTAAAATCGAAAGGACTATCTTTAGCCAGAAGATGGGATAGAGGTCGGGCGATTTGAGAGAAGTCCTTGATGAATCGCCTATAGAATCCTCCATGTCCCAAAAAGGACCGGATGTCACGCACAGACTTAGGAATGGGCAAGGTCGAGATTATATCGATTTTAGCTTTGTCGACCTCAATGCCCTGATGGGAAATAACATGTCCCAGAACTATGCCTTTATTCACCATGAAGTGGCATTTCTCCCAATTGAGGACAAGTCGCTTGTCCTGACAGCCTTAAAGTACAAGCCCTAGATGGTTCAGATAGTCATCAAAGGATGACCCAAAAACTGAGAAGTCGTCCATAAAGACTTCGAGAAATTTTTCCTCCATGTCAGAGAATATGCTCATCATACACCTTTGAAAGGTCGCGGGTGCATTGCAAAGGCCAAAGGGCATGCGCTTGTAGGCAAAAGTGCCAAAAGGACAGGTGAAAGTTGTCTTCTCGTGATCCTCAGGGGCGATGGGTATTTGATTATACCCTGAGTAACCATCAAGGAAGCAGTAATAGGAGTGACCTGCTAGTCTCTCTAACATCTGGTCTATGAAGGGTAAAGGAAAATGGTCCTTCCTAGTGTTGGTGTTGAGTCGTCGGTAATCGATGCAGACTCTCCACCCTTTCTTCAGGCGCTGGGTGACCATTTCCTTGTTCTCATTTTCCACCACTGTGAATCCTGCCTTTTTAGGGACGACATGAATAGGACTCATCCATTTGCTATCGAAGATGGGGTAAATGATACCTGCATCTAACAGTTTAAGGACCTCGTCCCGGACTACATCCTTCAAGATGGGGTTCAACCTCCTTTGGTGCTCTCGAGAGGTTTTGGATTCATCCTCGAGATAGATGTGATGTTGGCACACCGAGGGGTCTATGCCTCGAATATCGTCTATGGTCCACCCTATCGCAGATTTGTGCTCCTTGAGCAGCTCAAGAAGTTTCTTATGTTCACTATCAGACAAAGCGGAAGCAATAATGACAGGTTAGGTTTCCTTAGGACCAAGATAGGCATAGGCAAGATCTGTTGGAAGTGGCTTGAGCTCCAATATCGGAGCAGATGGAGTTGAAGTAGGTGTCTGAAAGTAAGGTTTTTTCGCGTCGTTGGTTACGGCAACCCTAGAATCAACAAGATTTGTAATTTGATCCGATTTAATTCCTGCAAAATATGAGCTTTTGTATAGGGATTCGTGTCGGATGTTGATATTCGCTCAAAAGTGCTTATTTTAAGCAATTATCCTTTTAGCGTTATTGCATTCTCCTACGTAAAATACTCTATTTACCTACTTTTCTACGTAAGAGTCTCTTCTGTTGCGTAGAACACACTTTTCTGGACGAAATGGTATATCTGCATGCATTAAACACATTTTCGGAAGTCTAAATATTAAGCCGTTCTGATAAAGTCTCATTACGCGCTTCTTCTGTCGCAGGAAACCCCGATGGGACGATTTTCGAGACTTGTGGGCCCAAATCGATCATGAAAGCCCATTATCAAAGCTTAACAAGCCCACATGCTATAACTAGAAGATATGGGCCAAATATGGGCTGAATAAGAGGACCAAAAAGTCGGCCCAAAGAACGAAGAGAGTAGGAGAGCCAATGACCAAGAGACGGACCAAAGCGTTTAAAGCCACATGAGTCAGCAAAGAATGATGGTCGACTCTACTGGAGAAGCGTGAGGATGGTCACAGTGAAGAACAGGGTTCCAGACCCTCCGCCAGTGCTTTTTTCCATTTTTTTTTATACTTTTTCTCTCATCTCTCCTTATTCTCTCTCTCTCTTCATCTCTCGATCCTCGAATCTACTGACCTAACCCCAGAACTCCTGCCTATCAGCTCTATCTCATCTCCCTTAGCTTTCTGATCGTTGGATCTTCCATCGGACCGTTGGATCTTCAATCGGACCGTTGGATCTCTCTAGATCCGTCGATCTACCAATCTGAGTCCCAATCAAGTCACCATCCATCCGATCGCCATCAGACTGTCTGTCACATCATTCTGTGAGATGATGGACATCATCAACCCATGAGGGCCAATAGCCGGGCCCATCTTCATCGACCCGCTGACCGACCAGTTAGTGGACCCCGCGAATTTCAAAAATAATTTTAATTAAATGGGGGGTCCACTAATTGGGGAGATTCCCCATAGAAAAGTAGGTTTTTACTTAAAAATAAAAAAAAAAAAAAAAAAAAAAATAAATAAATAAATAAATAAATATTTTTTTATTTTCAAAAAATACCCTATTTCCATTAATGGAAATAGGGAGCTTTATAAGAGGAGGGAGAAGGGTTCGTTCGAACCCTAATCCCCCCCCTTTCTCCTCCATTCTCTGCCCCAACTCGTTTCTCCCTTTTTCCCCTCTCTTGGCCGCTGTTTTCCTCTAATTCTCCTCCACCTTCGTCATCTTCTTCACCGTTTTTCCACCGGAGTTGCAGCCTGCAACTCCGGCCACCACCTGCAAGCCTTCACGTCTTCACCTTCTCCTTTCAGGAGTGCGCCTGCCGTTCTGCCTGGAGCACAGCCACCTCTCCTCCTCAACCGTGGTCTTCACCACAACCTGCTAATGCTTTCACGATCGGCTTCTGATCTGCCCGTCCTTCCTGCTCCCTTTCCATGCTTGCACGTCTGCAAGTCCAACACGCCATCGTCTTTCTCCTTGCAACCTCCAGCCGGTTTCCTCCATGGAAACCGACCACTCCACCATTGATTTTCACGGCCTGTAAACCCTTGCAGGCCGTGACCTCCTCCTTCTTCCTCTTCTATCGGGATCTCATCTCTCGGACTCCCTCACGAGCACCTCCTTTCCTCCTCCCCAAGCAATACCAGTGGCTCCTTGATGCTGGTTCTTCCACCGTTTAAACCACCCTCCTTCTTTTCTCACCGGAGTTGCAGACCTGCAACTCCGGCCGGTCATACCAGCTCCTCTTCTTCCACCGTCATCAAAGTTCAAAGATCTGCCCTTCTTGTTGGCCTACACACTTGCAGGAAACACCGCCTCACCTGCAACCCGCAACCCGCAACGTTGCTGATTCTCTCTTCGTATGAACGGTTGCCTTCATCAGTAATACAGACCGGCCAGTCCCTCCTTAATGGCTGAGATCACCGGAGAACCAACGGCATCACCTTCATGGTTGCAGGTCGCAACAGCCTTTCCTCCACGTTGCAAGTCACCACCGCATCAGCCTCCATGCACCACCTCCTTGATCGATGCACTGTTGTTGCAACTCCAGCAACACATACACCCGCCTGTCCAACTAGCAAAAGCTCAACAAGAGTAGATCTGCTGCTCCTCTACGAGCCACATACTTGCTGATGTGCTCCTCCACCTCCCATGGCCTGGCCTAGATCCACCCACAACCACCACGTGGCTAGATTGCACCCCGATCCTCTTCATCAAGCCATGCTGCCAGTTTGGGAACAAGCACACGACGTTCTCCATCTTGGACCACTTACTTGGACCGATCGAACTTGCCATGGTAAGTGTGTACAAGGTAATCTTCTTCCTTCCTCACTTTCTCTCTCTAAAAATCTTACTTTCTCTCTCTACATTGCACTTTCTCTCTCTAGATAACATGGAAGGGACGTGACATCCCTAATCCCATTCTCTCTCTAGAATCCCCAGGCTGATCGCCTTTTTGCACCACTGACTCCATTCGGTGAATGCAAGAGGGTGAGTTTTTCTCTCACCTCTACCTTGTCGGCCGGTAAACGACCGAGGTGTGAAAATTCTCTCTCTACCTTCTTCTTCTCTCTCTAAAAAGTTCTCTTTACATGCTTTCTTACATGCTTTCTGATATTCGCTCAAAAGTGCTTATTTTAAGCACTTATCCTGTTAGCGTATCGCACTCTCCTACGTAAAACTGCTCTAATTATCCACTTTTCTACGTAAGAGTCTATCTCATTGCGTAAAACACACTTTTCTGGACGAAATGGTATATTTGCATGCATTAAACACATTTTTGGAAGTCTAGATATAAAGCCGTTCTGATTGAGTCTCATTACGTGCTTCTTTTGTCGCAGGAAACCCGATCAGACGGTTCTCAAGACTGGTGGGCCCACAATCAACCTCTAGAACCTATGATCAAAGCCCAAAAGCCAGTGGACTTGGACAAAAAGATGTAGGCCAAAGACGGGAGAGCCAGAGAGTCGGAAAAGCCTAAGAGAAGATTAAGAGGGAAGGAGAGGCAAGCCCTCAAAGAAGAGACTAAGGAGATTAAAGCTTATCAACTAACACAAGATGAGGACTTGCTCAATTGGTAAAGCATGCAGAAGACCAAGTCAAAGACCAAGGTTCAAGCCCCTATACTATCATTTTTCTCTTTATTTTGTAATATTTCTCTCTCTTCTCTCCTCTCTCTCTCCAAACCATCATTCTCTCTCTACTCTTGAATCCACATCATCCGATCCTCTCCCCTCCCTCAATCACTCAATTCTATGGCCTACCTTGGCCAATTTCCATTACTCGATCATCACCGTCCATCTCTACCATGCGATCGCTCAGTCAGTCCCCAATCATCCATTTTACCATCTCATAAATCCAATGGCCCTCATCACTTCATGTTCAATCCTATGGGCCTAAGCCAAGATGAAGTGCGGGCCCGGGCCCATTACCCATGGCCCAGCCATCCAGTGGGACCCACATACCCAACATGGACTGGAAATGGCTGCTAAAGAAGGAAAGAAGAGAATTTTGAAAAGAATTTTTAAAAATCAAACATTTTTCAAAAAGGAATTTTTTGACTCAATCTTTTCAAAAAAATGGAGGTATTTACATTTTAGAAACGTGGGTTTCTAAGTTAGGAACCCACGGTTATATACAAAGGTTTTCTAGAAGAAAGATATTTTGTGGAAAAGAATTTTTAAAAAATCGTGGGATTCTAATCTGGGAACCCACGATTTTACCAAAAAAATGAAGGAGAATCAAAAGATTTTTAAGAAACCGTGGGTTTCTAATGTAGGAACCCACGGTTCCTACCAAAAGATGGAAAATGAGCTTTAAAGAAATAGAAACCGTGGTTCCCATATATAAAGGGTGGAGATATCAAACCCTAGACCCCCCCCCCCCCACGTTTTGGAATAAGAAGAATTCCTTCTTCTTGCTGCCATTACGCCCACACCACCAGCCGTTCCTCCATCAAGACCCCCAGCCATTCACTCAACGTTTTTAAAAGAAGAGAGTTCTCTCTTCTTGTAAAAACCTCCCCCGAATCGATCCCTTCCTCTCTCCCACGTTCTCAAACTCTCTTGACCGTCCCTCTCTCTCCCATTTTCCATCCACGTTTTCTTCAAAAAAAAAAAAAAAAAAAAAAAAAAAAAAAAAAAAAAAAAAAAAAAAAAAAAAAAAAAAAAAAATAGTAAAGAAGAATGAAGGTGGGAAGAGGTAAAGCTTCTTGTCTTTAGTTGCTGCCCATCCTTGCTGATTCGTCTCCACTCCAAGGTAAGAGTTCTCTTCTCTCTCTAGATCTCTCCACTTTCTCTCTCCCCCATATTTTCTCTCTCTAGGATAGCCTTCTTCGATGTTTCTCTCTCTACATTTTCTCATTTCTCTCTCTAATTTTTATGGTTTTCTAGGTTAATTTTTGAATTTAGTTTGATTTTGTAAGACTCATTGAGGATGAATAAAATTATTATTTTTGCATTTGTTAGTTTACTTTTGTGTTTTTGATTATTTGTGGTAATTTCTCTCTCTAAAAATCACTAAGAATGTTTTAAATCCATCACCATTCTCACCTCTCCATGTTTTCTTGATAAAAATCCGTCATTTCATGTCGTTGAATTACGCAAACTAACCCCGAGTGCGGATCGACATCCGACACGAGCCACTGTACAACCCTGTGATTTTTGCAGGATTTGAGTGAAAAAGAATCGGATAATTACAAATATTGTTGAGATCTAGGATTTCCGAAACCAACGACGCGGTGCCTGTCACCCCCGTCATGTCTGGCTGAAGACGTAAAACTTAGCGCTTTCGGAAAGGCAATTCCGGTATTCCTAGAGTACATGAGTCTCATGCATTTGTTATTATTGTTATATCTTTGAAAATGCAGGTACATTCATTCTTCCGATCATCAGGTATCACTCACTGTCGAGTTTCTGCTGACTTGGTAACATCCTCCCTGATCCTGTGCATCATCATCACCGATTTTTCATCATTTTATGTCCCAGTCATGAGCACCGAGGACGGTGCTGTATTTTGGTTGGGGGTGGGTATTTACCAAAACTCATGTCTTTAAAAAAAAAATAAATAAATAAAAAAAAATAAAAAAATAAAAAAATAAAAAAAAAAAAAAAAACTCATTTTTGGGGGTGATTTCCGATGTTCTCCAAAAGTTTTCTAGAATTTCAAAAAATGTGTCAAATACCCTGACTTTGATTAGCTGAAAACCTCCGTTAAGTCAGTATTGAGGATGTCAATTTTTGTTTAAAGTTAGCGTTGAGTCAATTCAAGCGTGACTACAGCAGGTTTGAAAACTCAGAAAAAATCAGATTCGGCACAATTGTACACTATCAACATCAGAGTCATCCTAAGTTTGGAAATTCTAGAGATCCTGTGAGAAGAATTGTGGAGACCTAACCCAGTAAGCTTTCGAGCCTTTAATCATTTCAGAGAGTATACATTAATCCTGAGTCACAAGATGACTCACTATTCTTCATGCCCGCAATAATTCGTTGAGAGATCTCATTATCTTTTGCTTCGATCATAAAACTCGGAACGACATCAACATTGGATTACTACGACAGAACCTTCTCTGTATCCAGTCAAGACAGTATACATGATAGTGCAAACCCTAGAAAATGATTTAGGCCATTTTTCTGAACCATTCAGCCTTTTTACTCACCTGAATTATACTTCACTAGAAACCCCTTGAGCCGTTCTATAAAAGCCTTTTATTTGCAAACCCATCAACCTAAAATCCAGTCCAGCTACGAAACATGACTGGCTACCCTTATTTTGAGATGGACAAAAGAATAACTGATGTGGGTGTACCGTGAAAAAGAAAAGTAAAGAAGAAGAATCAAAAGGAAAAGAAAGTGGTTCAAGCCAAAAACAAAATATAGAAAGAAAGTATGAAGAAGAGCTGAAAAGAAATTGAGCAGTCTCAGAAATATCAAGAAAAAGAGAAAAATATGAAAAAAAAAAAAAAAAAAAAAAAAAAAAAAAAAAAAAAAAAAAAAAAAAAAGGAAAAAGAACCAGATAATGGTGTTACGTCGCAGGAAAAATTCAAGAAAATGGCAATATCCTCTCAAGATCTTTGAAATCCTGTATCCCTTTATCTCTCTACACCTGACCTAAGCCTCATTACAACCCAGGAAAGTCCTACTTGATTCTAGGATAGTACGATCATAAAATGTGGAGATTGGAGAAAGAGAAGCTATAGAGTTTGATCTGACGTTCCTGAGTGAAGTGGTATTCCAATCATGAGATCTTCTTCTGTTAAAGATGTCCTTCCTTCAAATAAAACATATGTGAGATCTTTTGCCTCTTTATATTAAATATATCTCCTCACATATAAATTGAGAGAAAAGAAGAAAACCCTTCTTGTGTGATTCTATTCTGAGTGCTAAACATGTGAGATTTGAGGTCGAGGCATAAAAACTTAGAGGTGATCTGGAAATCTTTACTGTCGGATGATGAGAATGTTGAGCACACACACACGCAGAATCTGACTATTCTGGGTCATGATTATCAGTCTATAGTCTTGCCAAAACTTTCAAACTCTTCGCTAGCATGTAACTATTTTTGCATCCATTCAATAATTTGATGAACGGTGTTTTCCCGGAGCTAATATGAAAAAGTGTGCAGCATGTGCAGAGCCCTTTTAAGCTCATGCATTTCGCACTAATTGCCAAGGATTGGCAATATGCTGGTTGGGGGTTGTGATATTCGCTCAAAAGTGCTTATTTTAAGCACTTATCCTGTTAGCGTATCGCACTCTCCTACGTAAAACTGCTCTAATTATCCACTTTTCTACGTAAGAGTCTATCTCATTGCGTAAAACACACTTTTCTGGACGAAATGGTATATTTGCATGCATTAAACACATTTTTGGAAGTCTAGATATAAAGCCGTTCTGATTGAGTCTCATTACGTGCTTCTTTTGTCGCAGGAAACCCGATCAGACGGTTCTCAAGACTGGTGGGCCCACAATCAACCTCTAGAACCTATGATCAAAGCCCAAAAGCCAGTGGACTTGGACAAAAAGATGTAGGCCAAAGACGGGAGAGCCAGAGAGTCGGAAAAGCCTAAGAGAAGATTAAGAGGGAAGGAGAGGCAAGCCCTCAAAGAAGAGACTAAGGAGATTAAAGCTTATCAACTAACACAAGATGAGGACTTGCTCAATTGGTAAAGCATGCAGAAGACCAAGTCAAAGACCAAGGTTCAAGCCCCTATACTATCATTTTTCTCTTTATTTTGTAATATTTCTCTCTCTTCTCTCCTCTCTCTCTCCAAACCATCATTCTCTCTCTACTCTTGAATCCACATCATCCGATCCTCTCCCCTCCCTCAATCACTCAATTCTATGGCCTACCTTGGCCAATTTCCATTACTCGATCATCACCGTCCATCTCTACCATGCGATCGCTCAGTCAGTCCCCAATCATCCATTTTACCATCTCATAAATCCAATGGCCCTCATCACTTCATGTTCAATCCTATGGGCCTAAGCCAAGATGAAGTGCGGGCCCGGGCCCATTACCCATGGCCCAGCCATCCAGTGGGACCCACATACCCAACATGGACTGGAAATGGCTGCTAAAGAAGGAAAGAAGAGAATTTTGAAAAGAATTTTTAAAAATCAAACATTTTTCAAAAAGGAATTTTTTGACTCAATCTTTTCAAAAAAATGGAGGTATTTACATTTTAGAAACGTGGGTTTCTAAGTTAGGAACCCACGGTTATATACAAAGGTTTTCTAGAAGAAAGATATTTTGTGGAAAAGAATTTTTAAAAAATCGTGGGATTCTAATCTGGGAACCCACGATTTTACCAAAAAAATGAAGGAGAATCAAAAGATTTTTAAGAAACCGTGGGTTTCTAATGTAGGAACCCACGGTTCCTACCAAAAGATGGAAAATGAGCTTTAAAGAAATAGAAACCGTGGTTCCCATATATAAAGGGTGGAGATATCAAACCCTAGACCCCCCCCCCCCCACGTTTTGGAATAAGAAGAATTCCTTCTTCTTGCTGCCATTACGCCCACACCACCAGCCGTTCCTCCATCAAGACCCCCAGCCATTCACTCAACGTTTTTAAAAGAAGAGAGTTCTCTCTTCTTGTAAAAACCTCCCCCGAATCGATCCCTTCCTCTCTCCCACGTTCTCAAACTCTCTTGACCGTCCCTCTCTCTCCCATTTTCCATCCACGTTTTCTTCAAAAAAAAAAAAAAAAAAAAAAAAAAAAAAAAAAAAAAAAATAGTAAAGAAGAATGAAGGTGGGAAGAGGTAAAGCTTCTTGTCTTTAGTTGCTGCCCATCCTTGCTGATTCGTCTCCACTCCAAGGTAAGAGTTCTCTTCTCTCTCTAGATCTCTCCACTTTCTCTCTCCCCCATATTTTCTCTCTCTAGGATAGCCTTCTTCGATGTTTCTCTCTCTACATTTTCTCATTTCTCTCTCTAATTTTTATGGTTTTCTAGGTTAATTTTTGAATTTAGTTTGATTTTGTAAGACTCATTGAGGATGAATAAAATTATTATTTTTGCATTTGTTAGTTTACTTTTGTGTTTTTGATTATTTGTGGTAATTTCTCTCTCTAAAAATCACTAAGAATGTTTTAAATCCATCACCATTCTCACCTCTCCATGTTTTCTTGATAAAAATCCGTCATTTCATGTCGTTGAATTACGCAAACTAACCCCGAGTGCGGATCGACATCCGACACGAGCCACTGTACAACCCTGTGATTTTTGCAGGATTTGAGTGAAAAAGAATCGGATAATTACAAATATTGTTGAGATCTAGGATTTCCGAAACCAACGACGCGGAAAAATCCTACTTTCACTTTCTAGAATAGATTTACCGCTTTATTTATTTCTGTCATTTATTTCATGTAAGCAACAGTTTAATTAATGCAATTTGATTTTGATGATTTTAGTATTTTCTGGATCTCATGGATGTGTTTTAAATCGACTCGCCCTTCTCATCTCTTCCATCATTCTCCTTTTTCTCTTGTATATTATCTGTCATTTTATGTTCTTATTCGCGCTAATCCGACTAATCCCGAGTGCGGATCGACATCCGACACGAATCCCTATACAAAAGTTCATATTTTACAGGTTAAAAGTCTCGGATAAATTAAAAATGTGTTGAAGTTAGGGTTTCCGTAACAAACGACGCGGAAAAATCCAACTTTCAGATGTCGATCCGCACTCGGGATTAGTTCACGTGACTCAAGGACATAAAATAACAGATTTTTTTTTTTTTTTTTTTTTTTGGTTTCTTTTATCAGAAATTGATGCTGTGAATGATGGTGGGGTGAGAGTGATGAGAGATCGAGATTTTTAAAACATGCTTTGATTGGATCTAGAGAGAGAAAATGTTGTAAACATCAAGAGTAAGAAGAACTCAGATAAAGTAAAATACGAACGGGAAACTATTGCAACAAAAAAAATAGAAAAGAAACTACATTTTATTCAAGGTAATGAAAATCCTTACAATCAATTCTCAAATTAACTCAGTTTAGAAAATGATAACTAGAGTGAGAAACAAAGAAAAGAAGAGAGAGAGAGAGAGATTGTAGAGAGATAAAGTGAAGAACTTCACCTTTTAGACTTATCCATGCCTGGCCATGAGATGGGGGAATGATTTAGCCTGATGGTGGTGGTTCATGATGGAGATGTGGTGGCATAAGGGAGAGGAGTTGCAGGTAGGGTCTATCCTCCATTCTTCCACTTCTTCTTTTCTTCTTCTTTCTTTCTCTTTTTTTTTTTTTTTTTCTTTTTTTTTTTTATTTGGAAAAGAAGAAGATGAGGACGGCTTTAGGGGGTTGCTGCTGGCCTGTGTTGCTTGAAGGAGGCGAAGCTATTGGTGTTGGTTGGATGTGGTGGTGCGCCGGTGGTGGAGCAACACGATGAAGTGGGCAGAACGTTGCATGTGTGGCATGAGAGGGCGCTGGTGTGATATTCGCTCACCACATGTCTGGCTGAAGACGTAAAACTTAGCGCTTTCGGAAAGGCAATTCCGGTATTCCTAGAGTACATGAGTCTCATGCATTTGTTATTACTGTTATATCTCTGAAAATGCAGGTACATTCATTCTCCCGATCATCAGGTAACCAACACTGTCGAGTTTCTGCCGACTTGGTAACATCCTTCCTGAAATTTTGCATCATCATCACTGAATTTTTATCATTTTATGTCCCGGTCATGAGCACCGAGGACGGTGCTATATTTTGGTTGGGGGTGGGTATTTACCAAAACTCATGTCTTCATTTTGATAAAAAAAAAAAAAAAAAAAAAAAAAAAAAATTCTTGTTTTTGGGGTGATTTCCGATGTTCTCCAAAAGTTTTCTAGAATTTCAAAAATGTGTCAAATACCCTGACTTTGATTAGCTGAAAACCTCCGTTCAGTCAGTATTGAGGATGTCAATTTTTGTTTATAGTTAGCGTTGAGTCAATTCAAGCGTGACTACAGCAGGTTTGAAAACTCAGAAAAACTCATATTCGGCACAATTGTACACTATCAATATCAGAGTCATCCTAAGTTTAGAAATTCTAGAGATCCTGCGAGAATAATTGTGGAGACCTAACCCAGTGAGCTTTTGAGCCTTTAATCAATTCAGAGTGTTATACAACAATTCTGAGTCACAAGATGACTCACTATTCTTCATGCCCGCAATATTCGTTGAAAGATCTCATTATCTTTTGCTTCGATCATAAAACTCGGAACGACATCAACATTGGATTACTACGACAGAACCTTCTCTGTATCCAGTCAAGACAGTATACATGATAGTGCAAACCCTAGAAAATGATTTAGGCCATTTTTTCTGAACCATTCAGCCTTTTTACTCACCTGAATTATACTTCACTAGAAACCCCTTGAACCCTTCTATAAAAGCCTTTTCTTTGTAAACCCATCAACCTAAAATCCAGTATAGCTACGAAGCATGACTGGCTACCCGTATTTTGAGATAGACAAAAGAATAACTGATGTGTGTATACCGTGAAAAGAAAAGTAAAGAAGAAAAAAATCAAAAGGAAAAGAAAGTGGTTCAAGCTGAAAACAAAATATGGAAAGAAAGTATGAAAAAGAGCTGAAAAGAAATTGAGCAGTCTCAGAAATATCTAGAAAAAGAGAAAAATATGAAAAAGGGAAAAAGAACCAGATAATGGTGTTACGTCGCAGGAAAAATGCAAGAAAATGGCAATATCCTCTCAAGATCTTTGAAATCCTGTATCCCTTTATCTCTCTACACCTGACCTAAGCCTCATTACAACCCAGGAAAGTCCTACTTGATTCTAGGATAGTACGATCATAAAATGTGGAGATTGGAGAAAGAGAAGCTATATGGTTTGATCTGACGTTCCCGAGTGAAGTGGTATTCCAATCATGAGATCTTTTTCTATTAAAAATGTCATTCCTTCAAATAATACATATGTGAGATCTTTGCTTTCGTATATCAACACATCTCCTCACATATAAATTGAGAGAAAAGAAGAAAACCCTTCTTGTGTGATTCTATTCTGAGTGCTAAACATGTGAGATTTGAGGTCGAGGCATAAAGACTTAGAGGTGATCTGGAAATCTTTACTGTCAGATGATGAGAATGTTGAGCACACACACACGCAGAGTCTGACTATTCTGGGTCATGATTATCAGTCTGTAGTCTTGCCAAAACTTTCCAACTCTTCGCTAGCATGTAACTATTTTTGCATCCATTCAATAATCTGACGAACGGTGTTTTCCCGGAGCTAATATGAAAAAGTGTGCAGCATGTGCAGAGCCCTTTTAAGCTCATTTATTTCGCACTAATTGCCAAGGATTGGCAATATGCTGGTTGGGGGTTGTGATATTCGCTCAAAAGTGCTTATTTTAAGCAATTATCCTGTTAGCGTTATTGCATTCTCCTACGTTAAAATACTCTATTTATCTACTTTTCTACGTAAGAGTCTCTTGTGTTGCGTAGAACACACTTTTCTGGACGAAATGGTATATTTGCATGCATTAAACACATTTTTGGAAGTCTAGACATGTAGTCATTCTGATAGAGTCTCATTACGCGCTTCTTCTGTCGCAGGAAACCCCGATGGGACATTTCTCGAGACTTGCTAGCCCACATCAATCAGGAAAGCCCATTATCAAAGCTTAAAGAGCCCACATGCTATGACTAAAAGATATGGGCCAACTATGAGGACGAAAGAGCCGGCCCAAAGAACGAAGAGAGCAGGAGATCCAATGACCAAGAGACGGACCAAAGCGTTTAAAGCCACATGAGTCAGCAAAGAATGATAGTCGACTCTACTAGAGAAGCGTGAGGATGGTCACAGTGAAGACCAGGGTTCCAGACCCTCCGCCAGTGCTTTTTTCCATTTTTTTTGATACTTTTTCTCTCATCTCTTCTTATTCTCTCTCTCTCTTCATCTCTCGGTCCTCGAATCTACTGACCTAACCCCAGAACTCCTGTCCATCGGCTCTATCTCATCTCCCTTAGCTTTCTGACCGTTGGATCTTCAATCGGACCGTTGGATCTCTCTAGATTTGTCGATCTACCAATCTGGGTCCCAATCAAGTCACCATCCATCCGATCGCCTTCAGAATGCCTGTCACATCATCTTGTGAGACGATGGACATCATCAGTCCATGTGGGCCAGTAGCCGGGCCCATCATCATCGACCCGCTGTCCGACCAGTTAGTGGACCCCGCGAATTTCAAAAATAATTTTAATTAAATGGGGGGTCCACTAATTGGGGAGATTCCCCATAGAAAAGTAGGTTTTTACTTAAAAAAAATATATATATATATATATATATATTTTTTTTTTTTATTTTCAAAAAATACCCTATTTCCATTAATGGAAATAGGGAGCTTTATAAGAAGAGGGAGAAGGGTTCGTTCGAACCCTAATCCCCCTCCTTTCTCTTCCATTCTCTCCCCAAACTCTCCTCCCCCTTCTTCCCCTCGGTTTTAGACTGTTTTTCCTCCATTTTTTTTCTCAAATCACCGTCTTCATCTTCATCTTTATCACCGGAGTTGCGCCTGCAACTCCGGCCGTTCGTTCCACACCTTGCTGGCCTTTATCCCCCCCATTCTCTACCACGTTCCACCATCTCCTCTCTCATCTTTCCCTCCTTCTTCACCGTTTTCTTCAAAAAGAAAAGCAAAAAAAAAACCAGAAAAGAAAAAAAAAAAAAAAAAGAGATCACCGGAGTTGCAGGTCGCAACTCCGGCGAAACCAGCAACCCCACCATCTTCTCAAGCCGCATCCCACCTCTAGCAACAACACCTGCTCCTCCACATCTTTTCTTCATCACTGAACACTTCTCCAAACCATCTCTCCCCAAAGCAAAAAAACCAGAAAAAAAAAAGGAGAGAGGGAGAAAAGGAGAGGTAGCCGTTAGACTTACCTCCATTGGACTGGTGTGCATCACCCAGCCCTCTCCACGAACTTCCCTCCTCGGTTGTTGTTGCTCCTTCCATGCATCGTGTTGCTCCTATCATACATCGCCCTCCACAGTGTGCATGTTCCTCTTTAACGAACTGGACCTCTTCCATGCCGTCAACACGACCTGCAACTTCCCGAGTTGCATGTCTGCGACGTTAAAGCATCTCCATTCATGATGAACCAGCAGGCAGCACACCAGTCCACGGTCGATCATGATCGAACTTCGGGAAGGCCATCATGCTAGTGGAACTCACATGGCCGAATCAGGGTTTTCTCTCTCTCTAGTCTCTTCTCTCTCTCTAAAAATTCATACTCTCTCTCCTCTTATTCTCTTCCTCTCTCTAGTTCTTACGGCTTTATAGTTTAATCCTTTTAGTTCTTTTTATGTTTAGTTCGCAATTTTGATTGAGAATATTGTAAGAAAGTTATTATTTCAATAAATTCTAGTATTACTTCATTGTGTTAGTTATTTTCTTTTTAATCTTATGGCAATTTCTCTCTCTAGAAATCATTAAGCATGTTTTAAATCCATCACCATTCTCACCTCTCCATGTTTTCTTGATAAAAATCCGTCATTTCATGTCTTTGAATTACGCACACTAACCCCGAGTGCGGATCGACATCCGACACGAATCCCTATACAATATCGCATATTTTGCAGGATTAAAACTCGGATCAAATTACAAATCTTGTTGAGATTAGGGTTTTCGTAACCAACGACGCGGAAAAATCCTACTTTCAGTTGCAGCAGCAAGGTGGGGCGAGTTGGGCGTGCACACCAACAGCAAGAAGGAACCTCCTCCTCCTTCTTTCTCTTCTCTATTCTCTTATTCTTTTTCCCTTTTTTTTTTTTTTTTTTTTTTATCTTGACGGCAATGGAGAGGGAAAGTGCTGGGTGGTTAGGATTGGGAAGGGGATGATGAAGGGAGTGTTGAGGGAGAAAACATGAAGAAGGAAGGGAGCGGCTGGATGGTGTTAAGATAGGGGCAGCAGTGATTTTTTTTTCTTTTGGGAGCGGTGGAAGAGATGGGGCTATAGTGAAGTGGGAGAGGCGTTGTAAGGAGGAAGGAGAAGACGGTGGTGGAGTGGTGTTGCAGCATGGAGGAAGTGGTCAAGGAGGGGCGTTGCAGGTTGCAACTCGTGGATGGGGTGATGGAGCAGCAAGAGAGGAGCGATGGTGGCTTGAAGACGACGACGTACAGAGGTCTGCAGCAGGCAGAAGCGGTTCAAATGCTGGCCGGAGTTGCACAGTGGGGCGGTGTGGATGAGGACGGTGCTGGTGAGGTGAACAGGGTGTTGATCGTAGCAAGCAAGAGCAGCCGCTCTCCTTAGAGAAGAAGACAGCTGGAGAACGTGGATGCTGGACTGGAGGACGTGGGGCAGTACACCTGCTGTGGTAGTGGCCGGAGTTGCAGCCTGCAACTCCGGCAATGATGTGGTGAAGAAGATGAAGAAGAAGGTGGCGAAGCGGGAGGAGAAACGGCCAAGAGAAGGGAGAAAAAGGGCAGGATCTTTTTGGGGAGAGAAAGGAGGGGATTAGAGGAGGATTAGGGTTCGAACGAACCCTTCTCCTTCCTCTTATAAAGCTCCCTATTTCCTTTAATGGAAATAGGGTATTTTTTAAATAAAAAAAAAAAAATATATATATATATATATATATATATATATATATATATTTTTAAGTAAAATGCTACTTTTTCTTGGGGAATGTCCCCATTTAGTGGACCCCCCATTTTTTAAAATTTAATTAAAAGTCTTTGGAAATTCACGGGGTCCACTAACTGGTCGGACAGCGGGTCGATGATGATGGGCCCGGCTACTGGCCCACATGGATTGATGATGTCCATCGTTTCACAAGATGATGTGACAGACAGTCTGATGGCGATCGGATGGATGGTGACTTGATTGGGACCCAGATTGGTAAATCGACGGATCTAGAGAGATCCAACGGTCCGATTGAAGATCCAACGGTCAGAAAGCTAATGGAGATGAGATAGAGCCGATGGGCAGGAATTCTGGGGTTAGGTCAGTAGATTCGAGGACCGAGAGATGAAGAGAGAGAGAATAAGGAGAGATGAGAGAGAAAGTATCAGAAAATAGAGAGAAAAGCACTGGCGGAGGGTCTGGAACCCTGGTCTTCACTGTGACCATCCTCACGCTTCTCCAGTAGAGTCGACTATCATTCTTTGCTGACTCATGTGGCTTTAAACGCTTTGGTCCGTCTCTTGGTCATTGGCTCTCCTACTCTCTTCGTTCTTTGGGCCGGCTTTTTGGTCCTCTTATTCAGCCCATATTTGGCCCATATCTTCTAGTCATGGCATGTGGGCTCTTTAAGCTTTGATAATGGGCTTTCATGATCGATTTGGGCCCACAAGTCTTGAGAATCGTCCCATCGGGGTTTCCTGCGACAGAAGAAGCGCGTAATGAGACTCTATTAGAATGACTACATGTCTAGACTTCCGAAAATGTGTTTAATGCATGTAAATATACCATTTCGTCCAGAAAAGTGTGTTCTACGCAACACAAGAGACTCTTACGTAGAAAAGTAGGTAAATAGAGTATTTTACGTAGGAGAATGCAATAACGCTAAAAGGATAATTGCTTAAAATAAGCACTTTTGAGCGAATATCAGTGTCACAGAAGACACGGATTTAAGAGGTTTGACTTTAGTAGGTAAAGGAAGGATGGGTTCTTTGGCCATGGTTATCAGAGGCTCGAACTCGATGCGTGGAGCGGGAATCTCTATCAGTGGAGCAGTCTCCAAAAGATCATTGAGATCAGAAATGGCTGACTCTATGGCAAAGTCAGCTCCAAAGTGTTTTAGACACTACTTAAGAATATCTTCGGTGGAGTCCGGTATTAGACTCTTAACGGCACACGTTTCATCGGCCACATCGCGATCGGCATCCTGTTGCATTAGACGAAAGATATTGACCTCAGCTTTGAGGTTACCGAAAGCAATGGACATGTTTCCGTCCCGACACCCGATGTGTGCATTCGCGGTGGCAAGAAAAGGACGGCCTAAGATGACCGGAATGCGGTTATCCTGACATGGCTCAGCGTCAAGAATGATAAAGTCCATAGGATAATAAAAGTCAGCAACTTTTACTAGGACATCTTCAATGATTCCTCTTGGAATCTTAATGGACTGATCAGCCAATTTCAACGTTACATTGGTGGGCTTCATATCTTTCAGTCCTAATTGCTGATATACCGAGAACGGTATGAGGTTGACGCTAGCCCCTAAATCTAGCAAGGCAGTGCAGCTAAAGTTGTCTCCAATTTTGCATTGGACAGTTGGGCTACTCTGATCCTTGTGTTTGATCACACTATTGCGTTGAATGAACGCAGTAGCTTTTTCGGCCAAGAAGGCAGCTTTGGGTACATGCGTACGCCGCTTGACTGTGCACAAGTCCTTGAGGAATTTGGCATAAGAGGGGATTTATTTGATAGCAGAAAGAAATGGGATATTGATCTGGACGTCTTTAAAGATGTCTAAGATCTCTGAGAATTGCTGATCCCGCTTATCTTGGACAAGTCTGTCCGGGAAGGGAGGCTTTACGCGATAAATGAATTTATCTTTAGCCTTAGATGTCTGCACAGGGATATCTGATGTTGGTGCAGAGGTAGAAGAAGTAGAGGTAGGATTGGTACTAGTTTCCTCTGTACGAGTGATGGGTGCTGGAGATGGCATCGACGGTGGTTGGACTCCCATTTCCACAGTTTTTCCTGACCTTAGGGTGGTGACAGCTTGCACCTCCCCTTGACAGTTCTCATTCTGGCTTTGAGATTGGGAATCGATCTCATATACTGCCCCTTTGGCAGTTCCTTTAGGGTTGGCAATGGGTTGGCTAGGAAAGATCCCCTTAGCTTTCTCAGCTTCTAAGTTACCTAGATATTGCTCTAGACGAAGCATGGATTGCTGTTGTTGTTGCTCTAGGCGTTGCATAGATTGAGTAATGAGTTGAGCTAGAATGTCCTCGATACTGGGTTTGGGGGCCAACTGTTGGGGGGCAGCTAGTGGGAACTGAGGCACCAATTCGTGACTCGAGCTCATCGGGGCATTATAGTTATAGGCTGGAAAATTAGTTGGGACAATCTGTTGGTTCGGAAAGTTCTGGGGAACTCTTGGTTGTTTCTGAAATGTGCTCAGTTGTCTAGAGTATTGACCCTGTTGGAACTGCTGGTTTTGAGTAGATGGGTACTGACTCTGCTGGTATATTCCCTAATTGAATTGCCTATTGGGTTGATTGAACCCAGGAGGATACATGCCCTGAGGCTGACGCGGAGGTTGAGCTGGCGGTTGAGTGGACTGAGGCCTCCAAGAGAAGTTAGGGTGGTTTCTCGTGTCAGGATGATAAGATTGGCTATACGAGTTTGGAGTGGGTGGTTTGTATGTGCTGAAAGCACAAACTTCTTCCTGAAGAGGATTAGACCAGCCTTCATTCAAAGGACAATGCTCAGTAGTATGGGAGGGTTGCAGACAAAGGGTCCAAGATTCCATAGGGCTCTCGTGTCCCACATGCATGACTGGGGTGGATTGTTGAGTAGGCTTTTGTACTGATGATATTCGCTCAAAAGTGTTTATTTTAAGCACTTATCTTGTTAGCGTATCGCACTCTCCTACGTAAAACTGCTCTAATTATCCACTTTTTTACGTAAGAGTCTATCTCATTGCGTAAAACACACTTTTTTGGACGAAATGGTATATTTGCATGCATTAAACACATTTTTAGAAGTTTAGATATTAAGCCGTCCTTATTAAGTCTCATTACGCGCTTCTTCTGTCGCAGGTTTGGATGATTCTCGAGACTTGTGGGCCCACATGGATCATGAAAGCCCATTATCAAAGCTTAAAGAGTCAACAGGCTATGTCTAGAAGATATGAGCCTATTATGGGCTGAACAAGGGGATCGAAGAGCTGGCCCAAGGAACCACGAGAGCGGGAGAGCTGATAACCAAGAGAAGGAGCAAAAGCATTTAAAGCCACATCAAATGATGGTTTGCTCTACTGGCAAAGCTCAAGTGAAGAACAATGGAAAACCAGGGTTCATGACCCTCTGCCAATACTTTTTCTGATATTTTCTCTCTCATCGCTCCTTATTTTCTCTCTCTTCATTTCTCGGTCCTCGAATCTATTGACTTAACCCCAGAACTCCTGCTCATTGGCTCTGTCTCATCTCCCTTAGCTTTCTGACCGTTGGATCTTCCATCGGGCCGTTGAATCTCTATAGATCGCCATGTGATCTATCAATTCTATGCATCCGACCATCCGATCATGCTACTGATCAGTCGATCATCCATCCTATCAACCACCCGATCTCCAGTGTAAAATATCAGTCCCTAAGGCAGGTTTGATTATAGAGTAATGCCTCAGATTATTGATCGTGGCTGAGAGCGTAGAGCTCGATTTTCGAAGAAAGGAAAATACATCTTTCCTTGATGGGTATTTCAAGGGGAAAAATGCATTTTTCTCCCCTGGCAACCAAACGCACCCTAACCCACATCCATCGAGCCCAGTGGCCCACTATCCTTCTCACCTACCTCTGGCCCATGGCCGATGCACTCTGGGCCCACGATTTTGAGCATTCCATTTGGCCAACCACTGGCCAACACGTGGCGCGATCTCTCGGCCTAGTAATCAATCAGCCTTATGGCCAAACGGCCCATAAACCTCGAGCCCAAGCCCCTAAGTTCGAATATACAAATAAAAAATAAAAATAAAAAAATAATAAAAAAACAAAAAAATTATTTTTAGAAACCGTGAGTTTCCAAGTTGAGAAACCCACGGTTTCTCCTTGTGAAGAAGGGTTGAAAACCCTAAGACCCCTCTCCCTTTTTGGTCTCTCCCCCCTCCTCTTTATTCCTTCTTCCTTCTCTTCTTCTCCACGGATCCGGCGAGCTACACCGGCGAGCCAACTCCGGCGACTGGTTTCCTTCTTCTCCTCTTTCTTCTTCTTCTTCTTCTTCTTCTTCTTCTTCTTTCCCTCCTCCTTCTTCTTCTTCTTCTTCTTTTTCTTCTTCTTCTTCTTCTTCTTCTTCTTCTCCTCTTCCCCCTTCTCTTCTTCTTCTTCGTCTTCTTCCTATTCTGCATAGTCGCCGGAGTTGCAGGCAGCAACTCCGGTCGTCGTCGTCACCACCACCGCCAGCACGTCCTCTCTTCCCCCCTTCTTCTCCTCTTCCTTCTTCTTCCTCTTCTCTTTCTTTAGGCTTCTCTTCTTCTTCTTCCTCTTCTCTTCTTCTATTTTTTTTCCTTACCGGAGTTGCAGGTCTGCAACTCCGGTGTTCATGGGGTTGACAACCAGCAACACGCTAATCGCCCCTACCGGTCCATTTTCTTCCATTCTCTCTCTTCACGGTGCTTTCCCCCGCACCACCAGCAGCTACTGCAGCCTCCACTGCCAGCCGGATTGGCTCTTCTCCAGTAAACTCCACCGCCTGCAACTAACGGACTGGTTTTGAACCAGTCACCACCGTGTGATGCATCCTCTCCGGCCAGCAACCACTTGAAGGTCTGTCCACATCAATTTGCTGTTGCAACTAGCATGGTGAGTGCACCAATGATGGTTCATCACACCAGCAACCATGTCCTTCATCCTTGCTGTCCCAATGGACTGCAAGAGCAATCCCCTTGCCTGCAACATCACGACGTGATCTTCTTCACGACTATGTTTTTGGGCCAGCACACCGCAACACCAGGCCAGCCAACATCATGCACTCATGTTCGACCATCTTTAAGTCCGATGGCCTATTCCCATTGGTCGATCATCTTCTTCATCACTGGCCGATCCATCCGTTGGTAAGAATTGCAAGGTAACAACCTTTGATCTCTTCTTCCTTTCTCTCTCCTCTTTAGTTTCTCTCTAGACTCTCTCTCTAGATTCCCCAGGCTGATCGCCTTTTTGCACCACCGACTCCATTCGGTGAATGCAAGAGGGTGAGTTTTTCTCTCACCTCTACCTTGTCGGCCGGTAAACGACCGAGGTGTGAAAAACCTCTCTCTACCTTCTTCCTCTCTCTCTAAAATCTCTTTTTACATGCTTTCTTACATGCTTTCTAGAATAGATTTACCGCTTTATTTATTTCTGTCATTTATTTCATGTAAGCAACAGTTTAATTAATGCAATTTGATTTTGATGATTTTAGTATTTGCTGGATCTCTTGGATGTGTTTTTAATCTCGACTCGCCATTCTCATCCTTCCACGTTTCTCTTGTATATTATCTGTCATTTTATGTTCTTATTCGCGCTAATCTGACTAATCCCGAGTGCGGATCGACATCCGACACGAGCCACTGTGCAAAATTGCTCATTCTACAGGTTAAATGTCTCGGATAAGTTAAAAATGTGTTGAAGTTAGGGTCGTTCTCTCAACGACGGAAAAACCCTATTATCAAATGGCGCCGTTGCCGCTCGGGTGTACGGGAGTGCGAAAAAGGACGTAAAGACAGAATTGGAAAGTTGCTGAAGCGGAAAGCTGCTCAATTTGGACAGCCCGACCTTTTCGGGAAACTTTCTATTTTTTGTTTTTGTTGATTTTAAGCAGTTTTTAAATTACTATTTTTAATGCCTCGGAAGGCCGAGTGCAAAGTTGTAATAATTTAGGAATTTTACTACTTTCCATTTAAACTACTAGATCTTGTTCTAGGGTTTTTTAGAAACCCTAGATTAAGTAAAAAATACCAAAAAAATCAAAAAAATCAAAAAAATTGAAAAATGGTAGTTTCTATTTCTGCACATTTTAGGATATTCGCATATGGGAAGATTGCATTTTTGGATACTTCCCGAATCGGGAAATTTCCATTTTTGCACGGTTTCCATTCCTGGGAAATTTCAAATTGGAATTAAGCTTATTTGGATAGTTTCCAAATCGGACGAAATTCCATAATTAGCAATTCTTATTTTTAGAGGATTTCTAACTATGGAAGGTCCCCTTTTTGGAAGGTTTCCAACACAGGAAGAAACCCTAAGTTTAGTAAGTTTTCAGATTTAGGAAACTTCTACTTTTAGGGAATTTTCCTAACTTGGAGAAACTCTTAAATTGGAAAGGTCTATTAGGGGGTTGATAGTTGTTTAGTCAACTCTCATGAATAGTAACTTTCCAATTTACCCTGCCTAATTGATTGATTGATTGCTTACCCACCCTAGGCAGGGACATTCCAAAAAAATATTCCCACACCCTAGACCCATATCATATACTAATTCGTATGCAGGATTGCGAATCTAACTGCGGGTAGGGAGCGAAAGCTCACTTAGGAGGAGTCGGGCCCATGCTCATGAAGGATACCCCTCCCTACCCCAAAGAGGCGACCCCGTGGCGTGGCCCACGGGAGGTAAGTCTCTATCCTCGCCTTGAGTGCGATACAGAGCAATTTGGGTGAATCATTGCCGCTTGTCTATTTGCTTTCGCATACATATTATTCGACTTGCGTGGCGTGGCCGTTAATAATTGAACATTAATCGAGCAGACCCAGCTCTTTTACAACTGGTGGGATTTCATCACCCACCTCATCATTCCAACTGTTTTGATCCCAAGGCTCCATTTAATTAAAAAGAATCAAGAAGTAGAGCCAATTAGCCCGGTGTTCAAGGAAAAATCCACACAAAGCGAACCCACTTAACATCCAATCGAAATAAGACCACGAGCGCGGGTCCCTGTTGTCTAACACACCCATAAGTCCCTGCTACTCAAGTACACTGAGCTCTACGTGGCATCTTGGACTATTCGGCGATTAGTTGCGTGTGGACTAGGAACACGCACCAACCCTAGCTTAACCCGAGGGAACACTCTTCTTAAACACTTGACCAATCTGGTTAGTCTGGGACGTACTTAAGACAGCCATTGTGCCGCACGTCTGTATAGGCTTCGGATTGCCTTGTTGTTGACTAGAGTCAGTACTAAAGGATTCGCTTTGAAGAGTGTAGCCTGGTGAGAACCTAAGAGCGACAAAGTTAGTCCGGTGGTTAACAAAATAAACCAGTGATCCGCCCACTGTCATAATCTACCATACCCCAGAAACTAACAAGATAAATTCTCAAACTTATCCTGATTTGTTATAGGCATAGGATTATCTTGCTTGCTCTATGTGCATCATTTAGGATCCCTACCCCAGTGTCTCTTTGTAACCTAATCTGAAGCTTATTTATATGGGTTCAACTGCCCCATTGTTTGACTCGATCTGAGAGTCCTTCAATCTTCACCACCCTTCCTTTGCCATTGGTCTCTTACTGATGAGAGACCAGGCAGACGGATCTCATCGATCCAATCTATTAAGACTGATGATCATTTCAGTCTCACTGCATTTTATACTGGATAGGGGTGCTTACTGTCAACCCCACTGGAGTCTGCTCCAATAAATCCATCCCCGATACACATTGTGTCTTCGGCTCTGCTAACCATGGTCAGAGAATCCCTTGCTAGGTCTCTTACTGATGAGAGACCCACTTCTGTTCTCCCATACCCGCTCCTCTTTATGAGTTTGCGGCTCTGCTAACAACGGCCAGAGAACCCTCTCAGTCTTAACTGAGAAAGAACCTACCTGTACTATTGCTGGGTTGGGTTAGCTCGATTGGAAGCGTTCCTGCTCCAACTGATGAGCTGGATGACTGATGACTCACTCAGTTTCCTTGTGCTTCAAATTGGTTGGGGGTGCTTATCACCCCCGTTGTGTCTGGCTGAAGACGTAAAACTTAGCGCTTTCGGAAAGGCAATTCCGATTTCTTAGTTACATGAGTCGCATGCATTGTTATATCTCTCTGTCATACAGGTACACTCACTACAGATAATCTCCTGATACCAGACAGCATTCATTTCATGCTCCATTGGTAACATCCTCCCTATTCCTTGCATCATTATCATTATTTCATCCATTTTTGTCCCGCTCATGAGCACCGAGGACGGTGCTATATTTTGGTTGGGGGTGGGTATTTACCAAAACTCATGTATTCCTTTTGATAAATATATATATATATAAAAAATTAAAAAAAATAAAAATAAAAAAAAAAAATAAATAAATTCTTGTTTTTGGGGTGATTTCCGATGTTCTCCAAAAGTTTTCTAGAATTTCAAAAATGTGTCAAATACCCAGACTTTGATTAGCTGAAAACCTCCGTTAAGTCAGTATTGAGGATGTCAATTTTTGTTTAAAGTTAGCATTGAGTCAATTCAAGCGTGACTACAGCAGGTTTGAAAACTCAAAAAAACTCATATTCGGCACAATTGTACACTATCAACATCAAAATCATCCTAAGTTTGGAAATTCTAGAGATCCTGTGAGAAGAATTGTGGAGACCTAACCCAGTGAGCTTTCGAGCCTTTAATCATTTCAGAGAGTTATACAATAATCCTGAGTCACAAGATGACTCACTATTCTTCATGCCCGCAATATTTGTTGAGAGATCTCATTATCTTTTGCTTCGATCATAAAACTCGGAATGACATCAACATTGGATTACTACGACAGAACCTTCTCTGTATCCAGTTAAGACAGTATACATGATAATGCAAACCCTAGAAAATGATTTAGGCCATTTTTTCTGAACCATTCAGCCTTTTTACTCACCTGAATTATACTTCACTAGAAACCCCTTGAACCCTTCTATAAAAGCCTTTTCTTTGTAAACCCATCAACCTAAAATCCAGTATAGCTACGAAGCATGACTGGCTACCCTTATTTTGAGATGGACAAAAGAATAACTGATGTGGGTATACCGTAAAAAAAAAAGTAAAGAAGAAGAATCAAAAGGAAAAGAAAGTGGTTCAAGCCAAAAACAAAATATGGAAAGAAAGTATGAAGAAGAGCTGAAACGAAATTGAGCAGTCTCAGAAATATCAAGAAAAAGAGAAAAATACGAAAAAAAGGAAAAAGAACCAGATAATGGTGTTACGCCACAGGAAAAATTCAAGAAAATGGCAATATCCTCTCAAGATCTTTGAAATCCTGTATTCCTTTATCTCTCTACACCTGACCTAAGCCTCATTATAACCCGGGAAAGTCCTATTTGATTCTAGGATAGCACGATCATAAAATGTGGAGATTGGAGAAAGAGAAGCTATAGAGTTTGATCTGACGTTCCCGAGTGAAGTGGTATTCCAATCATGAGATCTTCTTCTGTTAAAGATGTCCTTCCTTCAAATAAAACATATGTGAGATCTTTTGCCTCTTTATATTAAATACATCTCCTCACATATAAATTGAGAGAAAAGAAGAAAACCCTTCTTGTGTGATTCTATTCTGAGTGCTAAACATGTGAGATTTGAGGTCGAGGCATAAAAACTTAGAGGTGATTTGGAAATCTTTACTGTCGGATGATGAGAATGTTGAGCACACACACACGCAGAGTCTGACTATTCTGGGTCATGATTATCAGTATGTAGTCTTGCCAAAACTTTCCAACTCTTCGCTAGCATGTAACTATTTTTGCATCCATTCAATGATTTGACGAACGGTGTTTTCCCTGAGCTAATATGAAAAAGTGTGCAGCATGTGCAGAGCCCTTTTAAGCTCATTTATTTCGCACTAATTGCCAAGGATTGGCAATATGCTGGTTGGGGGTTGTGATATTCGCTCAAAAGTGTTTATTTTAAGCACTTATCCTGTTAGCGTATCGCACTCTCCTACGTAAAACTGCTCTAATTATCCACTTTTCTACGTAAGAGTCTATCTCATTGCGTAAAACACACTTTTTTGGACGAAATGGTATATTTGCATGCATTAAACACATTTTTAGAAGTTTAGATATTAAGCCGTCCTTATTAAGTCTCATTACGCGCTTCTTCTGTCGCAGGTTTGGATGATTCTCGAGACTTGTGGGCCCACATGGATCATGAAAGCCCATTATCAAAGCTTAAAGAGTCAACAGGCTATGTCTAGAAGATATGAGCCTATTATGGGCTGAACAAGGGGATCGAAGAGCTGGCCCAAGGAACCACGAGAGCGGGAGAGCTGATAACCAAGAGAAGGAGCAAAAGCATTTAAAGCCACATCAAATGATGGTTTGCTCTACTGGCAAAGCTCAAGTGAAGAACAATGGAAAACCAGGGTTCATGACCCTCTGCCAATACGTTTTCTGATATTTTCTCTCTCATCTCTCCTTATTTTCTCTCTCTTCATTTCTCGGTCCTCGAATCTATTGACTTAACCCCAGAACTCCTGCTCATTGGCTCTGTCTCATCTCCCTTAGCTTTCTGACCGTTGGATCTTCCATCGGGCCGTTGAATCTCTATAGATCGCCATGTGATCTATCAATTCTATGCATCCGACCATCCGATCATGCTACTGATCAGTCGATCATCCATCCTATCAACCACCCGATCTCCAGTGTAAAATATCAGTCCCTAAGGCAGGTTTGATTATAGAGTAATGCCTCAGATTATTGATCGTGGCTGAGAGCGTAGAGCTCGATTTCCGAAGAAAGGAAAATACATCTTTCCTTGATGGGTATTTCAAGGGGAAAAATGCATTTTTCTCCCCTGGCAACCAAACGCACCCTAACCCACATCCATCGAGCCCAGTGGCCCACTATCCTTCTCACCTACCTTCTGGCCCATGGCCGATGCACTCTGGGCCCACGATTTTGAGCATTCCATTTGGCCAACCACTGGCCAACACGTGGCGCCATCTCTCGGCCTAGTAATCAATCAGCCTTATGGCCAAACGGCCCATAAACCTCGAGCCCAAGCCCGTAAGTTCGAATATACAAATAAAAAATAAAAATAAAAAAATAATAAAAAAACAAAAAAATTATTTTTAGAAACCGTGAGTTTCCAAGTTGAGAAACCCACGGTTTCTCCTTGTGAAGAAGGGTTGAAAACCCTAAGACCCCTCTCCCTTTTTGGTCTCTCCCCCCTCCTCTTTATTCCTTCTTCCTTCTCTTCTTCTCCACGGATCCGGCGAGCTACACCGGCGAGCTAACTCCGGCGACTGGTTTCCTTCTTCTCCTCTTTCTTTTTCTTCTTCTTCTTCTTCTTCTTCTTCTTTCCCTCCTCCTTCTTCTTCTTCTTCTTCTTTTTCTTCTTCTTCTTCTTCTTCTTCTTCTTCTTCTCCTCTTCCCCCTTCTCTTCTTCTTCTTCGTCTTCTTCCTATTCTGCATAGTCGCCGGAGTTGCAGGCAGCAACTCCGGTCGTCGTCGTCACCACCACCGCCAGCACGTCCTCTCTTCCCCCCTTCTTCTCCTCTTCCTTCTTCTTCCTCTTCTCTTTCTTTAGGCTTCTCTTCTTCTTCTTCCTCTTCTCTTCTTCTATTTTTTTTCCTTACCGGAGTTGCAGGTCTGCAACTCCGGTGTTCATGGGGTTGACAACCAGCAACACGCTAATCGCCCCTACCGGTCCATTTTCTTCCATTCTCTCTCTTCACGGTGCTTTCCCCCGCACCACCAGCAGCTACTGCAGCCTCCACTGCCAGCCGGATTGGCTCTTCTCCAGTAAACTCCACCGCCTGCAACTAACGGACTGGTTTTGAACCAGTCACCACCGTGTGATGCATCCTCTCCGGCCAGCAACCACTTGAAGGTCTGTCCACATCAATTTGCTGTTGCAACTAGCATGGTGAGTGCACCAATGATGGTTCATCACACCAGCAACCATGTCCTTCATCCTTGCTGTCCCAATGGACTGCAAGAGCAATCCCCTTGCCTGCAACATCACGACGTGATCTTCTTCACGACTATGTTTTTGGGCCAGCACACCGCAACACCAGGCCAGCCAACATCATGCACTCATGTTCGACCATCTTTAAGTCCGATGGCCTATTCCCATTGGTCGATCATCTTCTTCATCACTGGCCGATCCATCCGTTGGTAAGAATTGCAAGGTAACAACCTTTGATCTCTTCTTCCTTTCTCTCTCCTCTTTAGTTTCTCTCTAGACTCTCTCTCTAGATTCCCCAGGCTGATCGCCTTTTTGCACCACCGACTCCATTCGGTGAATGCAAGAGGGTGAGTTTTTCTCTCACCTCTACCTTGTCGGCCGGTAAACGACCGAGGTGTGAAAAACCTCTCTCTACCTTCTTCCTCTCTCTCTAAAATCTCTTTTTACATGCTTTCTTACATGCTTTCTAGAATAGATTTACCGCTTTATTTATTTCTGTCATTTATTTCATGTAAGCAACAGTTTAATTAATGCAATTTGATTTTGATGATTTTAGTATTTGCTGGATCTCTTGGATGTGTTTTTAATCTCGACTCGCCATTCTCATCCTTCCACGTTTCTCTTGTATATTATCTGTCATTTTATGTTCTTATTCGCGCTAATCCGACTAATCCCGAGTGCGGATCGACATCCGACACGAGCCACTGTGCAAAATTGCTCATTCTACAGGTTAAATGTCTCGGATAAGTTAAAAATGTGTTGAAGTTAGGGTCGTTCTCTCAACGACGGAAAAACCCTACTTTCAACTGACACAGCCAGTGCCGAGACTGACTTGCTCAATTCTTGAATGACAAATCTAAGCTCAGTGTTTGCTGTAGCGTCATGTACCTTGGTGGTCCTTTGGACCGAAGTGGCTTGACTAAACTCTGAGTCAGTCGTCCAATGTTGAGAGTTTTCTCCTAACTCTCCCAAGAATTTGTATGCATCAGTCGGAGTTTGGTGGAGGAATTTTCCCTAGGACATAGACTCTACCATGGTCTGGGACTCATCAGTAAGTCCCTTGTAGAAGACGTGGACAAGATTGCCCTTGTCGATGCTATCATGGGGACACTTAGTCAGGTAGTCTTGGAATCTATCCCACGCTTCGAAAAATTTCTCATCGGACTTCTGTCGAAAGTCCTGGATGAGTTGCTTCATTTGGTTGGTTCGAGTCATGGGGTAGAATTTAGACATGAATTTGCCCACCAACTCTTTCCAACTGCTGATTGAATCAGCGGGTAAGGAGTAGAGCCAATCTGAGGCTCAGTCTTTGAGCGAGAATAGGAAAACTCGCAGACGTACATTGTCATCATCAAGGTTCTGATTCTTGAAAAGTAGGATGACATGTTGGAATTCCCTAATATAGGAATATGGGTCTTCTCTTGGGAGACCACGAAAGGTTGGCAGCATTTGGATCATCTGCGGCCTGATCTCAAATTGTACCGCCGTAGTAGGTGGGAGAATAATGCAAGTAGGTGGATTAGCAGAGATAGGGATGAACGTCTCGATAAGAGGGCGTTCGACTGCCATGACTACAAAGGTAGTAGTACTAGGGGAGGCGGGTGGGGAAAGAGATGGGGAAGGATTCAGTAGAGGATCCACTGTAGGTATGTGATTCTCAGATCTAGTCAAGCGTTTGTTCGGACGAGTCCAAATGGGCATACGCTGAGGAGGGAAGCTCTATACTTGGCAAAAAGTTGCCAGAGAGGTACACTATCCTAAATGATGCACACCAAGCACAGATAATCCTATTCTAAGCAATTATGATATATTTTAGGAATTATCTTGTTAGTTTTGGGGCTAGAGTACATTATGACAGTGGGCGGACCACTAGTTTATCTTTTAACCGCCGGACTAACTGTTTTGCACTCAGAGGTTCTCACCAGGCTACACTCTTCAGAGCGAATCCTTTCGTACTAACTCTAGTTAACAACAAGGCAATCCGAAGCCTAGACAGACGTGCGGCACAATGGCTGTCTTAAGTACATCCCAGACTAACCGGATTGGTCAAGTGGAGAAGAAGAGTGTTCCCTCGGGTTAAGCTAGGGTTGATGTGTGTTCCTAGTCCACACGCAACTAACTGCCGAATAGTCCAAGATGCCACATCGAGCTCAGTGTACTTGAGTAGCAAGGACTTATGGGTGTGTTAGACAACAGGGACCCGCGCTCGTGGTCTTATTTCGATTGGATGTTAAGCAGGTTCGCTTTGTGTGGACTTGTCCTCGAACACCGGGCTAATTGGCTCTACTTCTTGATTCTTTTTAAGTAAATGGAGCCTTGGGATCAAATCAGATGGAATGATGAGGTGGGTGATGAAATCCCACCAGTTTCAATTTTGGAGCTGGGTCTGCTCTCTTAAAGTTGATTGATTAACGTCCACGCCACGCAAGTCAAAGAATATGTATGCGAAAGCAAATAGACAAGCGGCAATGATGCACCCAATAACACCGTATCGCACTCAAGGCGAGGATAGGGACTTACCTCCCGTAGGCCACGCCAAGGGGTCGCCTCCGTGGGTTAGGGAGGGGTATCCTAATGGGCTTGGGCCCGACTCCACCTCTTTGAGCTTTCGCTCCCTACCCACACTGGATCGTGTTCCTGCAGAAAAGTTAGATCGCACGGTCTGGCATTTGGGATGCTATGTGGAAGATCCTTGCCTTTTTAGGGTTCACTGAACAAGCACTGGATTTAGGCAAGTTTTTGAATTAGTTTCCAAATTCGAGATGGGTTAAAATTTAGGTATTCCTAGATTGGAAAATACCTAGATTGGAAAGTTTCCCGAACTGTGGAGATCTTCCAAGAAAGATTTGATTGCGAGATCCCTTACAATTTTGGAAAATTTCCCAAAATTGAAATTCTGCTAGATTTGGGGTGTTTCCTTTTGCAGACTTTTCCAAATTCGGAAGATTTCTAAAAATAGAAATTCTTCTAAAGAGGAAACTTCTAAGAGGGGAAGCCCTAATTAAGCAGAGTTTCAAGATTTTGGAATCTTTCCAAAAATCGCAAATCCTTGATTGGTGATTTCTAAAAATCTGCAGAATATAAAACCCTAATTTTTTTAATTTTTATTTTTAATTTTTTTTTGGTATTTTTGACTTAATCTAGGGTTTCTAAAAAACCCTAGAACCAGATCTAGCAGTTATATGGAAAGTAGTAAAATTCCTAAATTATTACAACTTTGCACTCGGCCTTCCGAGGCATTAAAAATAGTAATTTAAAAAAAATGCTAAAAATAACTAAAAATAAAAAATAGAAAGTTTTTAAAAAAGGTCGGATTGTCAAAATTGAGCAGCTTTTCGATTTAGCAACTTTCCAATTCCGTCTTTACGTCCTTTTTCGCACTCCCGAACACCCGAGCGGCAGCGGCGCCATTTGAGAGTAGAGTTTTTCCGCGTCGGTGGTTACGAAAACCCTAGAATCAACAAGATTTGTAATTTATCTGAGATTTCCTGCAAAATTCAGAGAATCTAGCATAGGGATTCATGTCGGATGTCGATCCGCACTCGGGATTAGGGAACGTGCAGTAAAGAACATAAAATGACTCTTTTTTTTTTTTTAATTCATGGCAAAAATAAACTAGATTTATTCAATTAAAATGTCTATTACAATGCGAAAACCAATTTACTAAATAACATGAAATAAACTAAGCTAAAGAAACTAATTAAAAGTTACCTAAACTAGAGAGAGAAAGTGGAGATAGAAAGGGAAAACTAGAGAGAGAAGGTGAAGATGATCTAGAGAGAGACTTACCATGATGGGAAAAGTCAGCCAAGGTGGTGCTAATGATGGAATCGAAGGCTCATGAAGATGAGGTCTTGGTTGAACGGGCTGGACGGTGCTGCCTGGAGATGGAGGAACGGCTGGTGGTGTGGGTGTGCATCTCGTGGGAGCGCAAAACAGTGGAGCACCCAACAAACTTGCAGATGGTTAGGTGAAAGAGGCAGCACAGGGGATGATTTCTCTCCAGCAGGTTGTGAAGAAGACGAGTTAAAGGAAGTGCTCCCACACGGTAAGTTGGTGGTGATTATGGTGAATGGCAGCAGCAAGGTAATGACATTTTGAAACTAGCAAAGATCTCTAGCTATTGGAAGCAACTCCCCTAAAGGATAACAAGCCGTGGAGAAGAAGGGAGGGGCGCTGGTTTTTGGTAGGGGAGGACTGGTTTGGGCGACACACAGCAGTGCACTTTCAGACGTGGTTTGAAGGAGGCAGGTGGAGGTGTTGGCTGGTGCAGGTGTTGCTGCTAGTGCTGGAGGCGGATTGGTGCAACAGCACCTTGGAGTGAGGACGGTGGTAGCAGCGGCACAGGTGAGCCCTCCTCCTCTTCCTCTCTTCCTCTTCTTTTCTTTTCTTTTCTGCCTTCTTTTCTTTCCTTTTTTTTCTTTTTGAAGAAGATGAAGATTGTGAAGAAGAAGAGAATGAGGATGGGCACAGGTAGCCCACAGACTGGTGATGGTTTTTTGGCCTGCAATTCCTCTCGATTTGCAAGTCGTGAATGGTGGTTTTAATGGTGAAGAACTCCCAATGGAGATGCACTCACGGTGGTGGTTGGGTTGCTAATCACTAGCAGCGTGGTGGAGATGTTGATGACGGCTTCTAATGGTGGAGGCAGGGTGGTTAAGGGGGATGAAGAGGAAGAAGGATGGAAAGGTGGAAGAGAGAGAGGGGATATGGAGCAGGCGAGAATGGAGTGGAGGCGGCTGAGGTAAGTTCAGACCCTACTCCTCTCTTCTTCTTCTCTTTTTTTTTTTTTGGTTTCTTTGGTGAATAACGGAAGAGGAAAGGACGGTGGAGAGTGAACCGCTGGTTCACTTGGAAGAGCAGCAACTTGCTGTTCTTGGAGCAATGAGGAGGGCGGCTTAGGGTGAAAACGTGGAGTATGGGAGAAAGAGGTAAGGATGTGGGGAGGGGAGTGAAGATGACGGCTGGGAGAAGGAATGGTTTAGGGTTTTTTTTCTTTTTTAAAACGTGGGAGAGAGAGGAAGGAATGGTTTTCCTCCTCCTCTTATATAGGAACCGTGGGATTCCCTACTAGAGACCCACGGTTTCTAATTAGGACTTCTCCCTCTTTTTTTAAATTATTATTTTTTTTTTGCTATCACCTCAGCCCACCATTCAAAGGAAACTTCAATCCTCTTTCTAGAATGGTCTCTCTACTCTTTTTAGAAAATTTTCTTTGCAACTTTCCTTCCTCATTTTTCAAAAAGCTTTTCAAAAGATTTTCTTTAAATCAATTCTTTTCATAAAAAACTTTTGAAGAACAAGAAATCACATTTGAAATATAGACCCTCCATTCTTGTGGTCCTTTGATGGACTCGCCACTTGTGCGTGCTAAGATCACCGTGTGTCAACATGGGCCCTATTAATCGGATAGGTGATTGGGTAGATCGTGCGTAGGGAGATGCGATGATGAGATTGATGACGATCGGAGAGATCGGATGATAAGTGGAGGATCGTACTGGAGATCAAATGGTGATGATTTAATGGATCATCGAAAGTTGGAGATCGGCCAAGGTAGGCCGTAGGATCGAGTAATTTCAGAATGAGAGAGGATCGGGTGGTTGATAATGAGAGTAGAGAAAGAATGAGGATTTGGAGAGAGGAGAGAGAAATTATTACAAAAATAAAGAGAAAATGCTAGCAGAGGGTCTTGAACCCTGATCTTTGACTTGGTCTTCTGCATGCTTCACCAACTGAGCAAGCACTCGCCTTGTGTTAGTTTATAAGCTTTAATCTCCTTAGTCTCTTCTTTGAGGGCTTGTCTCTCCTTCTCTCTTGGTCATCCCTTGATTCTGTCGACTCTCCAATTCTTTCCGTTTTTGGCCTATATCTTCTCATCCTCAGCTTGTTGGCTCTTGAGCTTTGATCACAGATTCTGGAAGTTGATTGTGGGCCCGCATGCCATCAAAATTGCCTAATTAGTGCTCCTACGATAGAAAAATTGCGTAATGAGAATGACTTCGCATGTGGATCAAATAAATGCGTATGAATGCATGCGAATATACCCTTTTAACCAGAAAAGTGTGTTCTACAGAATGAGAGAGACTCTGACGTAGAAATATTGATAAAAAATGCAATTTTACATAGAAGAGTATGACAATGCTAGAAGGATAATTGCTTAAAATAAGCACTTTTGAGCGAATATCAGTGGCTAGAGGAATTGGTTCAAATGAATAAAATATAATGGTCAAACCTAGTCGTTAGATAAACCCGAGTCTAAGTCAAAGATATTGACTAATGGGAGAGTCCAATCAATTGGACACTTATCCCCAATCGATTGGAGACTCTGTGTAATCGATTGGAAGCTACGAGGTAGAAACTTATTTCAGCCCGATCGATTGGAGATTCTATGAAATCGATTGAAGTCTTTGGGACAGAAACTTATTTGAGTCAAAACGATTGAAGACTCTGTGAAATTGATTGGAGCCTTCGAGACAGAAACTTATTTGAGTCAAATCGATTTGAGACCTCTGTGTAATCGATTAAAGCCTTCGGAACAAGAATCTTATTGAGCCCAATCGATTGGACATGGCCCAATCTATTGGACCTAGTGTACAATCCATTGGACCATGCATAGAATCAGTTCTTATCAGATCCAAAATTCTTGGTTCCATTATCCCACGTTCTGCACGACTTAGGGTCATGGAATTCTATAAATACAACCTTTCTATGCCTTCTCTAAACACACACAGAGACATAGAGTGACTCAATCTTCAAGAGAGAGAAGAAAATGTTATATTTATTAGAGTGTCCATTCGAAGATAAATAAGCTTGTTTCCCATTCACATCTTGTGAGCTTGTTCTCTTCTTGATCAAAGCTAAGTGCTTGATCCTTTCCTCAGCTTAGGTCTTCTACTTCTATATTCAACCTAGTAGCCTGAGTGTATCAGTGTGACTCAACACCATTTGAGCAACCTAAGGTTTAGGGTGTACTAAATCCTTCACCTTCTGCAAAGGCGGGAGTGTTGAGAATTAAGATCGGAGGAGCCGATCGACGGTAGGTTTGGGGTGTACCAAACTGAACAAGTGGACGAGACCACTTGGTTGAAAGGGCGCGTGTGGATTCGTAGCTTTGATTCAGAGGACATGGATGCATTGGCAGTAGGCCTTGGCTAAGGTTGAAAGCTGTATTTGCAACGGTGCTGCATAGGTAACCTTTGTTTTGTTTAACTTTCAGTTAGTGATACTTTCCGTCTAGACGTGGTCCCGTGGTTTTTTTCTTGACTAAGGTTTCCACGTAAAAATGTCTTGTTTTGTGTGATTGTTTGTTTGTATTCCACAATCTATCTTGATTAGATCAAACGACGAAAAGAAAATATACCACGGAGGTATATTTGATTTGAGTCGGTTGTGATAATCTTTTATCAAACAATTAAGGCATGCGATTTTGTTCCCCTACCATAGACCAGTAAAACTGTGTAGGTATAAATAATTTTAAATACCTGATCAACCCCCTTTTCTAGGTATTTTGGATTAAAGAGAACGGACCGGTGAAATTTTAAATAACTGCTAGATCTTCGTTCTAGGGTTTTGTAGAAACCCTAGATTGAGTGATATTAAAAAAAATATATGGTAGTTTCCTTTTCTGCATATTTTAGGATATTCGCATATGGGAATATTGCATTTTTGGATACTTTCGGAATCGGAAAGTTTCCATTTTTGCACGGTTTCTATTCCTGAGAAATTTCAAATTGGAATTAAGTTTATTTGGAAAGTTTTCAAATCGGACGAAATTCTATAATTATCAATTCTTATTTTTAGAGGATTTCTAAATATGGAAGGTCCCCTTTTTAAAATGTTTCCAACACGGAAAGAAACCCTAAATTTAACAAGTTTTCAGATTTATGATACTTCTACTTTTAGGAAATTTTTCTAACTTGGAGAAACTCTTAAATTGAAAAGGTCTATTAGAGGGTTGATAGTTGTTTAGTCAACTCTCATAAATAGTAACTTTTCAATTGACCCTGTCTAATTGATTGATTGATTGCTTACCCACCCAAGGCAAGGACAGTCCAAAACAATATTCCCACACCCTAGACCCATATTGTATACTAATTCGTATGTAGGATTGCGAATCTAACTGTGGGTAGGGAGCGAAAGCTCACTAAGGAGGAGTCGGGCCCAAGCCCATGAAGGATACCCCTCCCTACCCCAAAGAGGAGACCCCGTGGTGTGGCCCACAGGAGGTAAGTCCCTATCCTCTCCTTGAGTGCGATACAGAGAAATTTGGGTGAATCATTGCCGCTTGTCTATTTGCTTTCACATATATATTATTCGACTTGCGTGGAGTGGCCGTTAATCAATCAACTTTAAGAGAGCAGACCCAGCTCCAAATTGAATCTAGTGGGATTTCATCATCCACCTCATGATTCCAATTGCTTTGATCCCAAAGCTCTACTTAATTAAAAAGAATCAAGAAGTAGAGCCAATTAGCCCGGTGTTCGAGGAACAATCCACACAAAGTGTACCCACTTAACATCAAGTTGAAGTAAGACCACGAGTGCAGGTCCCTGTTTCTTAACACACCCATAGGTCCCTGCTACTCAAGTACACTGAGCTCGATGTGGCATCCTGGACTATTCAGCGGTTAGTTGCGTGTGGACTAGGAACACGCACCAACCCTAGCTTAACCCGAGGGAACACTCTTCTTAAACACTTGACCAATCCGATTAGTTTGGGATGTATTTAAGTCAGTTGTTGTGCCATACGTCTGTCTAGGCTTCAAATTGTCTTGTTGTTGACTAGAGTTAGTACTAAAGGATTCGCTCTGAAGAGTGTAGCCTAGTGAGAACCCAAGAGCGACAAAATTAGTTCGACGACTAAAAAGATAAACCAATAATCTATCATACCCCACAAACTAACAAGATAAATCCCCAAACTTATCCCGATTTGTTTTAGGCATAGGATTATCTTGCTTGCTCTATGTGCATTGAAAGTAAGGTTTTTCCGTGTCGTTGGCAACGGAAACCCTAATCTCAACACATTTGTAATTTTTATCCGATTATCCTGTAAAATATGGAGATATTGTATAGGGATTCGTGTCAGATGTCGATCCGCACTCGAGATTAGTCGGATTAGCGCAATAATGAACATAAAATGATGGGAAATTTGCAGAGAATGTAACTCAATCAACTTAATTCAACTTCATTCAATCGAACATGTCTCTTACAATGAAAAGCAAACTAAAATAACTAAATTATAAAGCATAAAAAAAAATAAACTAGAGAGAGAATTTTAGAAACTAGAGAGAGAAAATTATAAATGAGAGAGAAAGTAGGTAGAGAGAGAAAGTGATAGTAAGAGAGAGAACATGAGAGAGAAGATGAGAGGGAAGGCATTTTAGAGAGAGATAGTAAAAGGTTAGAGAGAGAAACTAAAGAAAAGAGAGAGAAAGGGTGAGACTTACCAAACTTACCGAGGGTTGCTTCGGCCATTGATGATGGTGAAGCACACGTGGTGCAATGGAGAGGAAGAGGCTGGAGGACATGGTGAGGTGTTGCAGGCCAAGATCAGCAAGTCGTGAGGATGAAACCCGAACCTATGGTGGTCCGGCGAGGAGTGGATGCACGCTGGTTTGGTGGTGCCATGGAGGAGGCGACTGGAAACCACGATGATGGAGATGAAGATGGCTTGAGGCGGTTGCAAGAATGGAGACAGTGGCAACGAGCATTGCTTGGCTGACTGTAGATCAACAAAGATGCTTCACTGTGGCTGGTGGTGTTGGAGGTCATGGCGAAGATTATGATGGTGTACAACGAGATAAAAAAGAGGAGGGGAGTTTGGTGCTTTGGTGTTGCAGACCTGCCAGAGTTGCAAGTGAGAGGAGCTTGTTGGCCGGTTTGCAGCAGGCGGTGATGATGGTGTGGGCAGACTCGGGAGGAAGAAGACACCAATGTGGAGAGATGAGCCAGTGGAGGAAACTATTGTGGGGAGCACGCAGGTTCGCAACCTGAGTTGCAGTCCGGTTCTCAATGGAAGGAGCAGGTCGCCGGCCGACTGTGCACATGTAAGAGAGAAGGGTGGAGGCTAGCAGGTGACTGTGGACTGGTGAAGGTTAATGGTTTGCCGGCCGGACCTGCAACTCCGGCAAAAGCACAAGAAAAAGAAAAAGAAGAAGAAGAAGGAGAAGGAGAAAGAAGAAGAAAAAGAAGAAGAAGACGAAAGTGGACTCTTACCTGTTGGCCGGAGTTGCAGGAGGCCGCATTAATGGCCGACTTGGTGGACGGTGTTAGAGGTGCAGCAAGGGCACCGTGGTGATGCACAACTTTGAGCAGATCTGATCACTGGCCGTGAAGTTGTAGACCATGTGGGAAAGAAGAAGAAGAACACCACCCGTTCGCCGGAGGAAGGCCCGTTGGAGAAGGAGAAGAAGAGGAGGTGGCCGGAGTTCTGCAACTCCGACCGAAAAGAAGAAGAAGAAGAAGAAGAAGCGGCAAGCAGGAGAAGGGAGAACATGGGGGGGATTGATAGGGGGGAGGAGAGGATGAGAGGGGAGAGGGATTAGGGTTCAAACGAACCCTTCTCCTTCCCCTTTAAACCTCCCACTTTCCTTTAATGGAAAATGAGGTTTCTTTTAAAAATAAAATATATATATATATATATATATATATATTTTTTTTAAGGAAAACCTTTCTTTTCTTTGGGAAATTTTCCCATTTAGTGGACCCCCCTTTTTTTATTTAAAAATAATTAATTTAAAGCATTTGAAAATTGCGAGGTCTACTAAATGGTCGGGCCACGGATCGATGATGATGGGCCCGGCTACTGGCCCACACGGATTGATGATGTCCATCGTCTCACAAGATGATGTGACAGACAATTTGATGACGATCGGATGGATGGTGACTTGATTGGGACCCAGATTGGTAGATCGACAGATCTAGAGAGATCCAACGGCCCGGTGGAAGATCTAACGGTCCGATTGAAGATCCAACGATCAAAAAGCTAAGGGAGATGAGACAGATCCAACAGGCAAGAGTTCTGAGGTTAGGTCAGTAGATCTGAGGATCAAGTGGTGATGTATATGGAGATGAAGAGAGACGAGAGAGAAATAGGAGAAATGAGAGAGAAAGCTCTACAGACTATAGAGATAACTGCTGGCGGAGGGTCTTGAATGTAGGATTTTTTCGCGTCGTTGGTTACGGAAACCCTAATTCCAACTAAATTTGTAACTTTTCCGATTTAATTCCTGCAAAATATGCGATATTGTATAGGGGCTTCGTGTCGGATGTCGATCCGCACTCGGGATTAGTCGGATTAGCGTAATCAGGAACATGAAATGAAGGAACATTACAAGAAATAATAGATAAAAATAAACTTCATCATTAAGTAATCAAAATGTCTATTACAATGCTTGAATAGAACATAAAATAAAATAAGATAAACTACAAAGCAATTTTAAAGAAGAAAATTCTAAAGAGAGTTAGAGAGAGAAAGTTAGAAAGAGGTCTCTAGAAAGAGAGATTACTCTCTAGAGAGAGAAAAAGAGATATAGAGAGAACTAGGTAGAGAGAGAACCTCCTAAAAACTAGAGAGAGAAACAAGAGATAGAGAGAGAAAGAGAAAACTCTAGAGATTTTAGAGAGAGAAAAGAGGTGAGAGGCCTTTACCTTGGAGGAGAAGGCTTCATTTTACCTTGTAGGACGAAGATGGTTGATGCCCGATGATTCGGCCATGAGTGGCCCAAGAGATCACAACGTGGAGATTGATGTCGGTCTCATGGTAAGAAGGAGATGCGAACTTCACAAACGCAGCAACGGTGAATGGAGAGTGCGCCTATGGTGAGGATCTACTGTGGAAGGGAGAAACCGTGGATGACTTTCCACGTTTTGTAGAGGAGGCGCCAGCTAGTGCGGTGGAGAGTGGTGTGAGAATGGCGTGGGGAGACTTGTAGGTGTGCTGGCCTGGTTGGAGTTGAGACAAAGAAGATCAACCTGTTGTGGTACTTGCATGGACAGCAAGAAGGTGAGAACGATGGTCCATACAGGTTCTGGTGGTGATGATGGTACCCACGGCCTGCTTCTTTGCCATGGGAGTTGCTTGGAGCAACAACGATGGTAGGTGTGTGGGCTTTCTTTAAGAGTGAACGACTGCAACTCTCAGTTGCCACCGTGAGAGAGAGAAGTTCAAGACGGTGATGAAGGCTGCTTCAGCCCTTACCTGCAATAGTGGAGGCACTACGGCTAGGCAATCCAACGGTGTTGCCTTGAAGAGGAGATGGGATGGAACAGTCCAACGGTAGAGGGAAGAGGGTAGCAGTCATTGCAGCAGGACGTGGTGTTCTCTTGCCGTGAAACTACACCATGGTGGCTGTTGAGCCGTTGAGGGGCAGCATAGGGGGAGGGATCCACAAGACGTCCACGGAGTTGCTGTCCGTGAAAAACGAGTGGATGAAGCCGGTCTGCAAGTGTTGCAGACCGTGACTGATAGAGAAAAGGGTGGACGGTGCTATGCTCAAGAAGGAGCTGTAGGTCAAGCAGTAATGAAGACCAAGAAGGAGAAGAGAAGGAAGAGAATCGGACCGGTGTGGCTTTGGCCGGAGTTGCAGGCTTTGCAACTCCGGCGTTTGATTAAAGGAGGAGATGATCGCTGGTGGAGAAAGGAGGTTGTGTTGTCCGTCGGGCAGCACGTTGGAGAGGGCAGAAAGGAGGGGCACGGTTGCTGAAATGGGAGAGATACGAAGGGCAGCCCTCAGTTGGCTGGAATTGCAACCTGCAACTCCGGCGGTGGTTTTAATGAAGAAGACGGTGATAGGAGTGGATGGTGCAGGCGGTGCTAGTGGTGCTGCTCGCCTTTGCAGACGCAGGAAGAAGAAGAAAAAGAAGAAAAAGAAGAAGAAGAAGAAGAAGAAGAAGGAGAAGAAGAAGCGGCCGGAGTTCTGCAACTCCGGCGAGATCAAGAAGAAGAAGAAGAAGAAGAAGAAGAAAGGGAAGGAAGAAGAGAAGGAGAAAAAAATGTCGGGGGCGATTTGGGAGAAGCAAAGGAGCAGAAAGGAGGGGGATTAGGGTTCAAACGAACCCTTCTCCCTCCTCTTATAAAGCTCCCTATTTCCTTTAATGGAAATAGGGTATTTTTGAAATAAAAATAATTTTTTTTTTTTTTTAAGTAAAAGTCTACTTTTCCTTGGGGAATGTCCCCATTTAGTGGACCCCCCATTTTTTTAAAATTATTTGGAAATTCACGGGGTCCACTAACTGGTCGGACAGCGGGTCGATGATGATGGGCCCGGCTACTGGTCCACATAGATTGATGATGTCCATCGTCTCACAAGATGATGTGACAGATAGTCTGATGGCGATCGGATGGATGGTGACTTGATTGGGACCCAAATTGGTAGATCAACGGATCTAGAGAGATCCAACGGTCTGTTTGAAGATCCAACGGTCAGAAAGCTAAGGGAGATGAGATAGAGCCGATGGGCAGGAGTTCTGGGGTTAGGTCAGTAGATTCGAGGACCGAGAGATGAAGAGAGAGAGAGAGAATAAAGAGAGATGAGAGAGAAAATATCAAAAAATGGAGATAAAAGTATTGGCAGAGGGTCTAGAACCCTGGTCTTCACTGTGACCATCCTCATGCTTCTCCAATAGAGTAGACTATCATTCTTTGCTGACTCATGTGGCTTTAAACGCTTTGGTCCGTATCTTGGTCATTGGCTTTCCTGCTCTCTCCGTTCTTTGGGCCGGCTTTTTGGTCCTCTTATTCAGTTTATATTTGGCCAATATCTTCTAGTCATAGCATGTGGGCTCTTTAAGCTTTCATAATGGGCTTTCCTGATCGATGTGGGCTCGCAAGTCTCGAGAATTGTCCCATCGGGGTTTCCTGCGACAGAAGAAGCGCGTAATGAGACTCTATCAGAATGACTACATGTCTAGACTTTCAAAAATATGTTTAATGCATGCAAATATACCATTTCCTCCAAAAAAGTGTGTTCTACGCAACACGAGACTCTTACGTAGAAAAGTATATAAATAGAATATTTTACGTAGGAGAATGCAATAATGTTAAAAGGATAATTGCTTAAAATAAGCACTTTTGAGCGAATATTAGGTCTGGAACCCTAGTTTTCAATATGTTCTCTTCTCAGGCTTCGCTAGCAGAGCAGATTATCATTTTCTTCTCATTTCATGTGGCTTCGACTACTTTGGTCTGTCTCTTGGTTATCGGCTCTCCATCTCTCTTGGTTCTTTGGACCGGCTCCGTGATCCTCTGACTTGACCCATACTTGGCCTGTATCTTCTAGTCATAGCATGTTAGCTCTTTAAGCTTTGATATTAGGCTTCTGTGGTTGATCATGGGCCCGCAAGTCTCGAGAATAGCCCGATCGAGTTTTCTGTTAGAGAAAAGCATGTAATGAGACTTGATCATAACGTCTTTATACCTAGACTTCCAAAAATGCATTTAATGCATGTAAATATACCATTTCGTCGAGAAAAGTGTGTTCTGCGCAATGAAATAGACTCTTACGTAGAAAATTGGATAATTAGAGCAGTTTTACGTAGGAGAGTGATAACGCTTAGAAGATAACAGTGGAAAATACGCCCTTTTAAGCGAATATCATGCATCATTTAAGATCACTACTTTAGTGTCTCCTTGTAACCTAGTCTGGGGCTTATTTATATGGGTTCAACTGCCACATTGTTTGACTCGATCTGAGAGTCTTTCAATCATCAATACCCTTCCCTTGCCATAGGTCTCTTACTGATGAGAGACCAGGCAGCCGAATCTCATCAATCCAATCTCTGACGACTGATGATCATTTCAGTCTCACTGCATTTTATATTGGATAGGGGTGCTTAATGTAAACCCGACTGGAGTCTGCTCCACTAAATCCATCCCCGATACACATTGTGTCTTCGGCTCTGCTAACCATGGTCAGAGAATCCCTTTGCTAGGTCTCTTACTAATGAGAGACCCACTACTGATCTCCCATACCCGCTCTTCTTTATGAATTTGCAGCTCTGCTAACCACGGCCAGAGAACCATCTCAGTCTTCACTGAGAAAGAACCTACCAGTACTACTGTTGGGTTGGGTTAGTTCGATTAGAAGCGTCTTGCTTCAACTAATGAGCTGGATGACTGATGACTCACTCAGTCTCCCTGTGTTTCAACCTGGTTAGGGGTGCTTATCACCCCTGTTGTGTCTGGCTGAAGACGTAAAACTTAGCGATTTCGGAAAGGCAATTCCGATTTCCTAATTACATGAGTCACATGTATCTTTTATTGTTATATCTATCTATCATATAAGTACACTCACTACAGAAAATCTTCTGATACCAGACAGTATTCATTTCATGCTCCATTGGTAACATCCTCCCTATTCCTCGCATCATTCTCGTTATTTCATCAATTTTTGTCCCGGTCATGAGCACCGAAGACGGTGCAATATTTTGGTTCGGGGTGGGTATTTACCAAAATTCATGTATTCTTTTTGATAAATTAATATGTAGATGTATAGATATATATATATATATATATATATATATATATATATATATATATATATATATATAAAGAATAAAAATCTTGTTTTTGGGTAATTTCTGATGTTTTCCAAAGTTTTTCTAGAATTTCAAAAATGTGTCAAATACCCTGACTTAGATTAGCTGAAAATCTCCGTTAAGTCTTTTTCTAAAGGATGACATTTTCTAAAGAGTGTTACCTGTTAGCTTTGAGTTCAATTCAAGTAAAGCTGTACTACATTGATGTCGGACACTTAGAAAAACTCAGATTTGGCACAATTGTACACTACTAACATCAGAATAATCCTAGGTTTAGAAACTCTAGAGTTCCTGTGAGAATAATTGTGGAGACCTAACCCAGTGAGCTTTCGAGCCTTTAATTATTTCAGAGGGTTATACAATAATTCTGAGTCACAAGATGACTCACTGTTCTTCTTGCCCGCAATATTCGTTGAGAGATCTCATTACCCTTTTATTTGATCATGGAACTCGGACGACATCAAAATTGGATTACTATGACAGAACCTTCTCTGTATCCAGTCAAGACAGTATACATGAGAATGCAAACCCTAAAAAATGACTTAGGCCATCTTTCTGAACCATTTAGCCTTTTAACTCACCTGAATTATACTTCACTAGAAACCCCTTATACCTTTCTATAAAAACCTTTTTCTTGTTAAGCCCATTAACCAAAAACCCAGTCCAGCTACGAAGTATGACTAGCTACCCTATTTTTGAGATGGATGGAAGAAAAACTGATATGGGTGTGCTGTGAAAAGAAAAAAAATAAAAAAAAATAAGAAAGTTATTCAAGTTGAAAAGAAAATATGGAAAGAAAGTATGAAGGAAAAATAAAATGAGCAATCTCAGAAATATCAGAAAAAGAGAAAAATACAAAAATAGGAAAAGAACCAGATAATGATGTGACACTACAGGAAAAATACAATAAAATAGAAATATCCTCTCAAAATCTTTGAAATCCTGTACCCCTTTATTTTTCTACACCTTACCTAAGCCTCATTACAATCCAGGAAAGTCCTACTTGATTCTAGGATTGCACGATCATAAAATATGAAGATTAGATAAAGAGAAGCTATAGAGTTTGATCTGACGTTCTCTAGTGAAGTGATATTCCAATCATGAGGTCTTCTATTTTTAAAGACGTCATTCCTTCAAATAATACATATGTGAGATATTTTCTTTCATATATCATAACATTCCCTCATATATAACTTGAGAGAAAAAGAAATAAACTGCTGACGAGTGATTCATTTCTGAGTACTAAACATGTGAGATTTGAGGTCGAGGCATACATAAAATTTCACCGGTCCGTTCTCTTTAACTCAATATACCTCGAAGGGGGTTGATTAGATATTTAAAATTATTTATACCTACACAGTTTTACTGGTCTGTGGTAAGAGAATAAAATCACATGCCTTAGTTATTTGATAAAAGATTATCACAACCGACTCAAATCGAATATACCTTCGTGGTATATTGTCTTTTTGTCATTTGATTTAATCAAGATAGATTGCAGAATACAAACAAACAATCACACAAGACAAGACATTTTTACATGGAAACCTTAGCCAAGGAAAAACCACAGGACCACGTCCAGACGAAAAGTATCACTAACTGAAAAGTTAAATGAAACAAAGGTTACCTACGCAGCACCGTTGCAAATACAACTTCCAACCATAGCCAAGGCCTACTACTGATGCGTCCACGTCCTCTGAATCAACACTACGAATCTACGCGTGCCCTTTAGCCAAGAAGCCTTATTTGCTTATTCAGTTTGGTACACCCCAAACCTACCGTCGATCGGCTCCTTCGATCTTAATTCTCAACACTCCCACCTTTGCAGAAGGTGAAGGATTCAGTACACCCTAAACCCTAAGTTGCTCAAATGGTGTTGAGTCACACTGGTACATTCAGGCTACTAGGTTGAATATAGAAGTGGAAGACCAAAGCTGAGGAAAGGATCAAGCACTTGGCTTTGATCAAGAAGAGAACAAGCTCACAAGATGTGAATGAAAAATAAGCTTCTTGCTCTTCGAATGGACACTCTAATAAATAAAACATTTTTTCTCTCTCTTGAAGATCGAGTCACTCTGTGTCTCTGTGTGTGTTTAAAGAAGACATAGAAGGGTTGTATTTATAGAATTCCAAGACCCTGAGTCATGTAGATCGTGGGATAATGGAACTAAGAATTTCGGATCTGAGAATGACCAATTATGTGCATGGTCCAATCGATTGTACACTAGGTCCAATCGATTGGGCCATGTCCAATTGATTGGGGATAATTAGGGATAAGTGTCCAATCGATTGGGCTCAATAAGATTTCTATTCCGAAGGCTCCAATCGATTACACAAGGTTCTCCAATCGATTTGACTCAAATAAGTTTTTGTCCCGAAGGTTCCAATCGATTTCACAAAGTCTCCAATCGATTTGACTCAAATAAGTTTCTGTCCCGAAGACTCCAATCGATTTCACAGAGTCTCTAATCGATTGGGCTGAAATAAGTTTCTGTCTCATAGCTTCCAATCGATTACACAGAGTTTCCAATCGATTGGTCTATGTCCAATCGATTGGACTATCCTATTGAAAAATAGGGTTTTTCCGCGTCGTTGATTACGGAAACCCTAACTTCAACACAATTTGTAATATTATCCGATTATCCTGCAAAATTGATAGATTTGTATAGGGATTCGTGTCGGATGTCGATCCGCACTCGGGATTAGTCGGATTAGCGCGAATAAGAACATAAAATGACAGATAATATACAAGAGAAAAAGGAGAATGATGGAAGAGATGAGAAGGGCGAGTCGATTTAAAACACATCCAAATAAGATCCAGAGAAGACTAAAATTATCGAAATCAAATTGCATTAATCAAACTGTTGCTTACATGAAATAAATGACAGAAATAAATAAAGCGGTAAATCTATTCTAGAAAGCATGTAAGAAAGCATGTAAAAAGAGATTTTAGAGAGAGAGGAAGAAGGTAGAGAGAGGTTTTTCACACCTCGGTCGTTTACCGGCCGACAAGGTAGAGGTGAGAGAGAAACTCACCCTCTTGCATTCACCGAACGGAGTCGGCGGTGCAAAAAGGCGATCAGCCTGGGGAGCTTAAAGAGAGAAAACATGAACTCTAGAGAGATAACATGTTTCTAGAGAGAGAAAGTGGAAGTAACCTTGGAGAACTCACATTGAGTGCTCGGATCGCCCGGTGAGTGGTTCGGCCCGGTTGATCGACCATGCGATAAAGTGCACATGAGGGTGCGCCATGAGTAGGGATGCAGCCATGATTGCAATGGAGGATAAGATATTGGCAGGAGTTGCTATGGAGATGATGGATGGTCAAGGTGATGGTGCACAGCCAATGGATAGAGAGCGGTTCCTCTTTGCGGTAGAGGAGATGATCAACGATGCTGTGTAGCAAGTGTTCGAGCCAAAGGATGCACAGGTTGGAGAGGCGTTTTAGGTCAAGGCATGGGTCGAACATGACCTGCAAAGATGAGGACGTGCAGATCTAGAGCTGCAAGTTGTGCACGAGCTGTGTCATCCACCGTTGATGAAGGAGCAAAGGGCGGTTGTGATGGACAGCAGATTGGTGATGTGAAGTTGCTGCAACCGTGGGCAGCTCCTTGCTGGTTCGGGTGGAGGCGCACCTGCTATTGGCTGGTGGTGGTCCTTTCATGGCAGCAAGTGGTGGTGCTTTCATGGCAGCAAGTTGGGGGGTTGCTGGAATGCAAAGTTGCAGCCCGTAGGAGATCGGAAACTGGGTAAAAACGTGGGGACGTGAGTCGAGGCAGCAACAGCGGCAGGGTGGAGGCGCTTGGGAAGAGAGAAAATAGTGGCTGGTGGTGCTACGGGGCTATTCTGTTGGAGATGACGGAGGAGCAGGCGGAGGGGGGCGGAGGCGAACCAGTCCGTTAGAAACACAGGCGGTGCTGTTTCTAACGGAGTTGCAGGTTCGGCCAAGGGTTGAATGGCAGACCTGCAACTCGGTCTGCAAGTGGAGGACATATAGGGGTGGTTCGCTAGTGGATGGAGGCGCTGTTGGTGCCCGAAAAGGGAGGACGACAGTGGAGGAGGCGGAGGCGAACCAGTCCGGTGGAGAAACGGTGGTGGTGTTGCAAGTTTTGCAGGCGGGGATGGTATGGAGGTCGTGCTGGCCAGGAGGAATGGTGGAGCAGTTGCAGGCAGCACAGGAGGGGAGGAAGAAGGGTATGAAGAAGAAGAAGACAGCCGGAGTTGCAGGCCTGCAACTCCGGCGAGGGATGAAGATGAAGAAGAAGAAGAAGGAAAAGGAGAAGGAAAAAGGAGAAGAAGAGGAGAAAAAGGAAGGGGAAGAAGGAGGAATGATGTGGGGGGGAAGGAGAGGAGGAGAGGGGTTTGAAAATTAGGGTTCGTCCCCCTCCTTCCCCCTTTATATAAGCTCCTAATTTCCATTAATGGAAATTAGGATTTTTAGGAAATAAAAAAAAAATATTAATTTTTTTTTTTTTTTTTTTTTTAAGTAAAACACTACTTTTTTATGGGGAATCTCCCCAATTAGTGAACCCCCCATTTTTTAATTAAAATTATTTTGAAATTCACGGGGTCCACTAACTGGTCGGACAGCGGGTCGATGATGATGGGCCCAGCTATTGGCCCACATGGACTGATGATGTCCATCGTCTCACAAGATGATGTGACAGACATTCTGATGGCGATCGGATGGATGGTGACTTGATTGGGACCCAGATTGGTAGATCGACGGATCTAGAGAGATCCAATGGTCCGATTGAAGATCCAACGGTCCGATGGAAGATCCAACGGTCAGAAAGCTAAGGGAGATGAGATAGAGCCGAAGGGTAGGAGTTCTGGGGTTAAGTCAGTAGATTTGAGGATCGAGAGATGAAGAGAGAGAGAGAATAAGAAGAGATGAGATAAAAAATATCAAAAAAATGGAAAAAAAAGCACTGGCGGAGGGTCTGGAACCCTGGTCTTCACTGTGACCATCCTCACGCTTCTCCAGTAGAGTCGACTATCATTCTTTGCTGACTCATGTGGCTTTAAACGCTTTGGTCCGTCTCTTGGTCATTGGCTCTCCTGTTCTTTTCGTTCTTTGGGCCGGCTTTTTGGTCATCTTGTTCAGCCCATATTTGGCCCATATCTTCTAGTCATAGCATGTGGGCTCTTTAAGCTTTGATAATGGGCTTTCATGATCGATTTGGGCCCACAAGTCTCGAGAATCGTCCCATCGGGGTTTCCTGCGACAGAAGAAGCGCGTAATGAGACTCTATCAGAATGACTACATGTCTAGACTTCCGAAAATGTGTTTAATGCATGCAAATATACCATTTCATCCAGAAAAGTGTGTTCTACGCAACAGAAGAGACTATTACGTAGAAAAGTAGATAAATAGAGTATTTTAACGTAGGAGAATGCAATAACGCTAACAGGATAATTGCTTAAAATAAGCACTTTTGAGCGAATATCACCTATTAGTTAATTTAATTGACTTAGACTCGGGTTAGTCCAATGACTAAGTTTGACCATTATATTTTATTCATTTTAACCAACTCCTATGGCCATTAAGTCACTTACCTTCCTAATCGAGCATACACGATCGTTAACTAACAAATCGGCAGTTACTTAGATGACTCCTGTCGTCAACCGTCTGATTCTTGTTGTCTCTGTCTTTTAGTCTTCACGTAGTTGGCAAAGTATGCATACCGCGACATCTCCACACTACACTTGTGCTCGTAAGAACGGTTACAATTATGTTTTTATGTTAAACAGAATCTTTGCTAAATTGAATATGAAAATATTCCTTACAATACAGACTTATAGGTGATCTGGAAATCTTTACTGTCGGAAAGATGAGAATGTTGAGCACACATACACACAGAGTCTGACTAATTTTAGGTCCTGATTATCACTCTGTAGTCCCACTAGAACTTACCAACTCTTTACTAGCTTGTAACTATTTTTGTATCCATTTGATGATTTGACGAATGGTGTTTTCCCTGAGCTAATATGAAAAAGTGTGCAGCATGTGCAGAGCCCTTTTACGCTCATTTATTTCGCACTAATTGCCAAGGATTAGCAATATGCTGGTTAGGGGTTGTGATATTCGCTCAAAAGTGCTTATTTTAAGCAATTATCCTCTAAGCGTTATCACACTCTCTTGCGTAAAACTGTTCTATTTATCCACTTTTCTACATAAGAGTCTTCTTTATTGAGTAGAACACACTTTTCTGGACAAAATGGTATATTTGCATGTATTAAACACATTTCTAAAGTCTAGATATGAAGTCATTCTGATTAAGTCTCATTACGTGCTTATTCTATCATAAGAAACCCCGATTGGATGATCCTCGAGACTTGCGGGCCCACATCGATCATAGAACCCTAACATCAAAGCGTAAAGAGCCAACAGGCTATGACAAGAAGATGCAAGCCAAGTACGAGTCATGTCAGAGATCTTAGAGTTGGACCAAGAACCAAGAGAGAGGAAAAGCTAATGACCAAGAGACGGACCAAAGTGATTCAAAGCCGCACCAAATGACATAAAATGATGGCTTACGTGATTAGTAGAGCCTATTGAAGGATAGATTCAAGACCCAGATTCAAGACCCTCCGCCTGCCCTTTTATCTTTTATTTTTGTAGTATTTTCTCTCTCCTCTCTCTTATTTCTCTCTCCCCTCTCTTCATCTCCCTATGCCTCACTACCAAACCCTCAAATCTACTGACCTAACCTCGGAACTCCTGCTCGTTGGCTCAGTCCCATCTCCCTTAGCTTTCTGACCATTGGATCTTCCATCAGACCGTTGGATCTCTCTAGATCTGTTGGTCTACCAATTTGGGTGCCAATCCAGTCACCATCCATCCAATTGTCAGCAAATTGTCTATCACATCATCTTATGAGACGATGGACTTCATCAGTCCATGTGGGCAGCAGCCGGGCCCATCATCATCGACCCGCGGCCCGGCCATTTATTGGACCTCGTGAATTTCAAAATAATTTAAATTAAATTTTAAAAATGATGGGGGGTCCACTAAATGGGAAATCCCCCAATTAAAGAAAAGTAAAAAAAAAAAAAATATTTTTTTATTTAGAAAAATCCCTAATTTCCATTAATGGAAACTAGGGAGCCTTAAAAGGGGGGAAGAGAGGGTTCGAAACCCTAATCTCCAAACCCCTCTCCTCCTCTCCTTCCCCTAATGGAATCTCGAACCCTTCTCATCCTTCTCTTCTCCTTATTTTCTTCTTCTTGTTCATCTTCTTGTTCATCTCTCCGGCGGACTGAACCAGTCCGTCAAGCTCCGCCTCCTCGCAGCACCGTTGTTGTCTCAGCCGCCAGCTACTTCTACACCCTGCTGCCCTCTTGCAGGGCAGCGTCACCTGCAACAACAACCCCTCCTCTCTTGCAGATGGGGTTCCTTCCAAGTTGCAGCCACTGCTTCTCTCATCTCCGCCTGCCACCACCGCCAGTGATATTTGCTCAAAAGTGCTTATTTTAAGCCATTATCCTTATACTGATGTCACATTCTCCTATGTAAAACTTATCTTTTCATCGACTTTTTCACGTAAGAGTTTCTTCCAATGCGTAGAGCGCATTCTTCAGACGAAAATTGACTATTTGCATGAAATATACGCATTTCGGATAGTCTAGATATGAAGCCATTTTGATTAAGTTTCATTACGCGCTTTTCTCTCGCAGGAAACCCAATCGGGTGATTTTTGAGACTTACGGGCCCACGATCAACTATAGAAGCCTAATATCAAAGCTTAAGGAGTCAACAAGCTATGACAAGAAGATACCTGCCAAGTACGGGTCAAGTTAGAGGATCGTAGAGCTAGATAAAGAACCAAGAGAGAGGCAAAGCTGAAGACCAAGAGACGGGCCAAAGTGATTCAAAGTTGCACCAACTGATATAAAATGGCGGCTTGGTGAAGCCGACGGAAGATTACATTGAAGATCAGGGTTCATGACCCTCCGCCAGCTCTTTTGCCTTTATTTTGTATTATTTTCTCTCTCCTCTCTCCTAATTCTCTCTCCATCTCTCTAGACTCTAATATCTAACCCATAGATCATCTCATCCTACCATTAGATCCCCAGATCTACCATCCGATCCCCCTCTCCATGATCGAATTGCCTGTATCTCACCATCCGATCCTTAGATCGATCATCCTAACCCTCTGATCTCCATCATCTAACCTCAGATCTTCTCTCCTTTAGCTTTATTCCATCTCTCATAGTTCTTCTACCGTTAGATCTTCTATTCGACCGTTAGATCATTCATCTGACCGTTGGATCTTTCCAGATCCTACGGTCCGCCAATTGTAGACTGAGTCAAACCGCCACCTCATCTCATCCAATTATCATAGTTTCATCATCTAACAGCCCCCATGGCCAAGTGACCCACAAGCAAATTGGAAGCCCACGGCCTTGTAACCCGTCCTAGAGCCCATGGTGTTTTGGGCTCATTTACCATTTTTTTTCCTTGCCGGCCAAACGCACCCAGATCTACGGCCTCGCAAGAGGCCCATATCCATCTGGCCCATTAGCCCGCTTATCCTTGAGCCCATGCCCATACCCATTGACACATGGTCGCAAGGCCCACGGGCCAATTATCCTTGTAATGACCTATGTCCTACTATTTCTCATGGGCTCCAAAGTTCATGGCCCAAGTCCATTGGCCCACAAACTTACGGGCTCTCAAAAGCCCGCATCCAAGCCAATGGGGTAAGTGGTCAACCTTGACCACTTCTCACGAATCCCCAATTTAACTCCCACGGTTTCTCTCTTCCTTTATAAGAGAAAGAAACCGTGGGTTTCTTTTTGGTTCCTTCCCCCCTCAATTCTCCTAATCTCTTCTTCTTTCTACTTACAACTTCTTCCTCAATCTCTCCCTTCCAAACTGCAAATCATCAACTGGGAAAAGAAGGTGTTGTCAAAACTGGGAACAATCTGCTCTTCCTTGGCGCACAGCTGCAACTACACCCCACGGGCCTCCTATTGGTCGTGAGTTCTTCACGTGGAGCCTACCATCCATCAGTACGGTGCATCTTGATGCACCTCCAGCAAGAACCACCATCTTCTCCAATCACAACACCTTCCACCTTGCAGGTTCGTCTTGCTTCCCACCTTCCACGAGTTCCCCTTTCTTTAGTGCTTCACGTTGCTGCCATTTTCGGCCTGCAACCCAGCATCTTCCTTCACCGTTAAAACCTGCAACTTCCGGCGGGTCCTCATCTTCTCTTGTCGAATCCTTCACGGTTTGCCGGTCTAACGGCCTACAATCTGTCCTTCACACTCCAGCACCACCTTCTCCTTTCACAAGATCTCCTCATCTGAAACCACTACTGCCATCCCCCTTCACGTAGCTTGTGCACACCTGTGTGTCAACACCAGCAACTCCGGCTGGTTTCTCAAGCCGTTAGCTCCACCGAACCTACATCTCAGTTGTTGTTACGCTTAGCAGCAACAACGTGTGCCTCCAAGATCTCACTCAACTTGCACATCATCCTAGCTGCCCGTCATTTTTGATGACCAGCAACGTTCTGGTGCCTTCCCACCTGCTGCTACACCAGCAGAACCTAAATCTTCTCCCATCTATTCTCCTTCTAACTCTTCATAGAAGATACAGCAGGCGGTTTGAAAATAGGATTTTCCCGCGTCGTTGTTTGCGGAAACCCTAGTTCTCAACAAGATTTGTAATGTGATCCGAGCCTCAAAATTCCTGCAAAATTACAGGCTTCGTATAGTGATTCGTGTCGGATGTCGATCCGCACTCGGGGTTTAGTTAGCGCAAACAAGAATCATAAAATGACGGAGCATGCTAAAGAACTCGATGGAAGGATGAGAGGGGTGGATCGAAGTTTAAAACATGATTTTTTTTTTTATTTTAATTTCAGAGATCGATTCTTAATAAAAGAGCTTAATAAACAAATAAATTCAAAATTATTATTCATAAAAAATTATCACGAACAAGCACTCATAAGAAAACTTATTTTATTGAATCCAAATAAACCGTTTACATTCACTAAAAAAAAAATAATAATTAAAACTAACCTAAAAAGCATGAAACATAGAGAGAGAAAACTAGAGAGAGAGAGAGTCTATAGAGGAGAGAGAAAAAGGTAGAGGATGAGACTTTTAGAGAGAGACAAAGAGAAGTCTAGAGAGAGAAAGAGACTAAAGAGATAGAAAATATCCTAGAAGGAAAATTCACCGTTTGATCTCACCTTCAGATGGAGAGCAATGGAAGAGTTGCTAGCAACATGGTAGCAAGGAGTGGTTTGGCCGGAGAAGATCACCTAGAGTTCCAACCGATGATGAAGTGAATCGACCATCATGATTTTTCTTCCAAGCAATTTGGGGCAGCATGTTGAGAGGTGCTTGATGCACCGTTAAGTGGACCGTGGACGGTGGGGGAGACGATGTGCAACCAACAGTTGGCAGCGGCTAAGAGATGCTGGTAGGTGACTTGCTGGAGTTGCACGTGGCTTGTGGGGGAAGGTGTAGATTGCTGCCTGGAGCTGCAAAGAGATGCACCATCGTTGATGGTGGTGGCTGGCAAAGAAGACACGCCAGTTCAGCAAAGAGAGATGGGAGGATGCAGGTTCGTGGTCACCATGGAGGGAGCAAGAACGGCTAAGAGAGAGGGTAGAGGTCCAGGTGGTAAGGGCATAGGTTGCAGGCGACGATAATGGAGGTTGCTGCCCAGAAAATGGTAGAGAGAAGCCTAATGGCGTCCTCTTCCATCCTTTTCTTCTTTTCTTTTATGTTCTTCTTTTTTTTCTTTTGTTTGTTTTGAAGATGAAGGAGCAGGCGGTGAAGTGAGGCTGGGCAGTCCGTTGGAGAAGGCTCTGTTCCTTCCAATGGAGGATCGACTTTGTGAGGGGGCGGCTAGGCGTGAGGGAGACTGAGTGGTGTTGCAGGCGGTGAACCAACAACGCTTTGGAGATGATGGAGACTGTGTTTTGGTAAACCAGTTGGGAGGCGCAGCCACGGAGCTGTAACCTGGTGTTGTAGGTTGCAACACCAGTAACGAAGAGGATGTGGAGAAGGGAAGGAGAGGAGCTCGGGTTCGGTGGTGTTAATGGAGGTGGAGGCTAACGGCTTGAAGATGAAAGGAATGGGGGCGGCTAGGTTGATGGGTTAGGACGTGGATGGGTTGTAGCGTGAAAGAGAAAGAGAGGAGAAAGATGGTGGATGGGGAATAAGGAAGGAGTTGCAGTTGGCCGGAGTTCTGCAACTCCGGCGAGAAGCAATGACGAAGAAGAAGGTGAAGAAGAAGAAGGAGAAGGGAAGAGGAGGAGGAAGAACGGCAAGGGAAGGTTTTGGGAGAGAAAGGAGGGGATTAGAGGAGGATTAGGGTTTGGAAATTAGGGTTCGTCCCCCTCCTTCCCCCTTTTTAAAGCTTCCCTATTTCCTTTAATGGAAATAGGGGGTTTTTGAAAATAAAAAAAATAAGAAAAATATTATTATTATTTTTTTTTTTTTAAGTAAAACACTACTTTTTTATGGGGAATCTCCCCAATTAGTGGACCCCCCATTTAATTAAAATTATTTTGAAATTCGCGGGGTCCACTAACTGGTCGGACAGCGGGTCGATGAAGATGGGCCCGGCTACTGGCCCGCATGGATTGATGATGTCTATCGTCTCACAAGATGATGTGACAGACAGTCTGATGGCGATCGGATGGATGGTGACTTGATTGGGACCCAGATTAGTAGATCGATGGATTTAGAGAGATCCAACGGTCCGATTGAAGATCCAACGGTCCGATGGAAGATCCAACGGTCAGAAAGCTAAGGGAGATGAGATAGAGCTGATGGGCAGGAGTTCTGGGGTTAGGTCAGTAGATTCGAGGATCGAGAGATGAAGAGAGAGAGAGAATAAGGAGAGATGAGAGAGAAAGTATCAGAAAATAGAGAGAAAAGCACTGGCGGAGGGTCTGGAACCCTGGTCTTCACTATGACCATCCTCACGCTTCTCCAGTAGATTCGACCATCATTCTTTGCTGACTCATGTGGCTTTAAACGCTTTGGTCCGTCTCTTGGTCATTGGCTCTCCTACTCTCTTGGTTCCTTGGGCCAGCTCTTCGATCCTCTTGTTCAGCCCATAATAGGCTCATATCTTCTAGACATAGCCTGTGGACTCTTTAAGCTTTGATAATGGGCTTTCATGATCCATGTGGGCCCACAAGTCTTGAGAATCATCCAATCAGGGTTTCCTGCGACAGAAGAAGCGCGTAATGAGACTTAATCAGAACGGCTTAATATCTAAACTTCTAAAAATGTGTTTAATGCATGCAAATATACCATTTCGTCCATAAAAGTGTGTTCTACGCAATGAGATAGACTCTTACGTAGAAAAGTGGATAATTAGAGCAGTTTTACGTAGGAGAGTGCGATAATGCTAAAAGGATAATTGCTTAAAATAAGCACTTTTGAGCGAATATCACGGTTCCCCCTTGGAGCTTCCACACAACAGCCACCTGCACTTCATTTTCTCAGGCGTCGCACCTGAAATCACAGCCCACAAGCACGTCTCCAACCACATTTCAGATCTGAGTAATCATCGTCATCACCTCCCTCACTGATCGGAGTTGCTTGCAAACTCCGGCGAAGACCATCTTCTCCAAACGAACTAGAAATCTGGTTCGCCTCCTCTTCTCCCCACTACCAACAGCAACACCATTGTTGTTTTCCTCCTCCATCAAGCTCCTCTTTTTTCTTCTCCTCCTGGCGTGGTGGTTCTCTCAGAACAACCTCCTCCATTGCTGCAACTCCGGTGTGCAAACCTCTGCATCTTGACCGTCTTCTCTCCTTTCTTGGTGCACCGGACACCTGCAACGCTGGCTGTTGAAAACCTACAACCAGCAGCCACCTTCAACGGCTCTCCTCCCAGCCACTGTGCAAACTGTGCATCTTTTCATTGCTGCGATCTCCCTCACGTTGGCGTACCACACCACCTCTCCACGGCCTACACCATTTGCACGAATTGCTTGCTGCTACGTCACCACGAGTCAGCAAGTTTGCTGCTCATCCAATCGCCTGGAACACTCCTCATTGACTTTGCTAGACCTGCAACAGTCAACGTTTCACCACCCTTCTAAACGGAATATCAACCAGCAGCCACATCAGCCACTAGCGCCCTCATTTCGCTCCCTTGCAGGTTCGGTTGCAAGCAAGCCACACAGTCCAACTTGCAATCAACACGGTGCTGTACTTCATGCAACACTTGCAAGTGCATAAGTACCTTTTCTCCTCATCTCAACCATCCACTTGCTGCCACCACCAAGCCGTTGGATCTCTTCCATTCCATCACACCATTCTCCAAACTGTGTGCCACTGTCCTTTTAGAACCAAGAGCTTGCTATCTTATCCGTCAAGAACCTGCTTGAAATTACTTGCTGGATTTGCAGCACCCATCTCACATCCAACATTCACCACGATCTAGATCAGGGTGCACCACTTCTTGCATGCCCTCCTTGCACCACGGTGCATTACTCCACTCTCAAGGTTTGTGAATCCATGGTAAGTAATATCTAGTGGGTAAGTGACCTCTTCTCTCTCCATCTTTTTAGGTGGATTTTCTCTCTCTAAATCCTCTCTTTCTCTCTCTACTTTTTCAAGCTTTGTAATCAGTTTTGTTTTTAGTTTGGATTAATACATTTTGTAAGGATTTTAATTAATTAATTTCATTTCATTTCATGCTATTTCAGTAATGTCATTTGATTTAGTAAATTTTATTTAATTGAAAATTCTCCATCCAAAAATCATATTTTAATCTCAATCAAACCACCATTCTAAACCTTCCATCATTTCTAAGCATATTTCCTATAATTTGTTCTTTATTTGCCCTAACCCCAAGTGCGGACGATATCCGACACGAGCCACTGTGCAAATCTGCATTTTTGTAGATTAAGTGAACCAAATCGGAGAAATTACAAATATTGTTGAACTTTAGGGTTTCTGTAACCAACGACGCGGGAAAACCTCATTTTCAAATGGCGCCGTTGCCGCTTGATTGACGGGATTGCAAAAAGATGAACAGGAATTCGGAAAGCTGCTTACTCTTCAAGATCCGATTGATATTCGCTCAAAAATGCTTATTTTAAGCAATTATCCTTTTAGCGTTATTGCATTCTCCTACGTAAAATGCTCTATTTATCTACTTTTCTACGTAATAGTCTCTTCTGTTGCGTAGAACACACTTTTCTGGACGAAATGGTATATTTGCATGCATTAAACACATTTTCAGAAGTCTAGACATGTAGTCATTCTGATAAAGTCTCATTACGCGCTTCTTCTGTCGCAGGAAACCCCGATGGGACAATTCTCGAGACTTGCGAGCCCACATCAATCAGGAAAGCCCATTATCAAAGCTTAAAGAGCCCACATGCTATGACTAAAAGATATGGGCCAACTATGGGTTGAATTGGAGGACCAAAAAGCTGGCCCAAAGAACGAAAAGAACAGGAGAGATAATGACCAAGAGACGGACCAAAGCGTTTAAAGCCACATGAGTCAGCAAAGACTGATAGTCGACTCTACTGGAGAAGCGTGAGGATGGTCATAGTGAAGACTAGGGTTCCAGACCCTCCGCCAGTGCTTTTCTCTCTATTTTCTGATACTTTCTCTCTTATCTCTCCTTATTCTCTCTCTCTCTTCATCTCTCGGTCCTCGAATCTACTGACCTAACCCCAGAACTCCTGCCCATCGGCTTTATCTCATCTCCCTTAGCTTTCTGACCGTTGGATCTTCAATCGGACCATTGGATCTCTCTAGATCCGTCGATCTACCAATCTGGGTCCCAATCAAGTCACCATCCATCCGATCGCCATCAGAATGTCTGTCACATCATCTTGTGAGACGATGGACATCATCAGTCCATGTGGGCCAGTAGCCGGGCCCATCATCATCGACCCGCTGTCCGACCAGTCAGTGGACCCCGTGAATTTCAAAATAATTTTAATTAAATTTTAAAAAATGGGGGGTCCACTAAATGGGGACATTCCCCAAAGAAAAGTGATGTTTTACTTAAAAAAAAAATAAAAAAAAATAAATAAATAAATAAATATTTTTTCATATTTTTTATTTTCAAAAAATACCCTATTTCCATTAATGGAAATAGGGAGCTTTAAAAGGAGAAGGTGAGGGGTTCGTTCGAACCCTAATCCCCCTCCAATCTCTTCCATTCTCTCCAAAAAACTCTCTTGCCCCTTTTCCCCCTCTCTTGGCCGTTTCCCCTCCCCTTTCTCTATCCTCTTTCTTCTTCCTCTTCCTCTTCTTTCTCCCACAAACTCACAGCACTTTACTTCGCATCCCGCCTCATCTTGCTGGCCATAACAGCAGGCTTCGCCTGCATTGTCTTCACTATAGGTAACGTGGCTGGACCTGCAACTTCGGCAGGTCCATTCTTCATCACCGGTAGCTCCTCTTCGAGAGCAACGAGATGGCACCGTGCTGGACTGGTGCGACTTCGCATCCCCACGCCCCAACTTATAATCCACGTTCCTTCATTGGGGAAATCAGGTAAACTCTTCCCCTTCTTCTTCTTCTTTTAGATCTTCTCTTCTTCTTCTTTTTCTTTTAGATCTTCTTTTTCACCCACCGGAGTTGCAGGCTGCAACTCCGGCCACCTCTGCACACGGGCAGAACGCTGCTGCCGCTTCCTACTCCTTCCTCTCCCCATCCTTCCTTCTTATTCTCCCTCATCTCGCCATCAACTCAGGCCGTTATCGGCTTTGAGTTTTTTTTCAAACAAAAAAAGAAAAAAAAAAAAAAAAGGAGAGAGTTCGCCGGAGTTGCAGAACTCCGGCAATCTCCATTAAAACCGGTGACCAGCACCACCACTTCAACCTTTCCTCTCCTTGCCATCTCTCCCAAGACCTCCACCATACCTATCATCACTTATTCTCTTCTTAGAAAAAGAGGAGAAAAGATCAACGTCTCTCTCTTCTTGCTGATTTCAACGTTGGTCGTTCCCCCCCCATTCCATCTCGCTATCTTGAACGCCACAGCCAACGTCTCCAGCTCTTCAGCCGGCATCCTGCAGTCCTCCACCTTGCTGCCCTCTTGCAGCCGAAAAAAAACAAAAAAAACATCTGCACGCAGCGCCTCCTCTCCATGCTCGTGCTCTAGACGTGACTACTCTTCTTTGCTGCACTCTTGCTTCACGCCTCCATCATGGCAGCCTACAACTCCGGTAGTTACAACTTGTAACAAATAGCAATATCCTCCCTTTTCACCAGCTGGTTTCACCTCTGAAAGTGCATCTCGCCCCCACAAAGTTGCACCACCACTACCTCTTCTCAACGCTTCCTTGCTGTGTGTCCCCTTCCTACCCGCCATCTCCTTCGCTACCCTCAACGAGTGCAGCCACCTGCCAGCTGTGCATCCCCTTGGCTGCTACTTCACTACCCATCACCACCTCGTCACTATCGCACCACCCATGGAACCACACTGAGCCATCACCCATGCTTCATTCTTCTCCACGCACCACCATTGTAGCACCTCCATCTCCGGTTATTATCTCATAGCAAAAAGGTAAGATCCAAGGTAAGAAAAAAAAAAAAAAAAAATCTCTCCTTTTCTCTCTCTCTCTAGATCTCCTTAGTTTCTCTTCTTTCTCTCTCTAGAGATCTCTCTCTAACTTTCTCTCTCCACTTCATTTTCTCTCTCTAACTCTCTCTAGAATTTTCTTCCTTAAAATTACTTTTTAGTTTATCTTATTTTATTTTATTTTCGATTCAAGCATTGTAATAGACATTTTGATCACTGAATGATGAAGTTTGTTTTTATCTATTATTTCTTGTGATATTCCGGAAGTTTTGTTCTTATTCGCGCTAATCTGACTAATTCCGATTGCGGATCGACATCCGACACAAGCCACTGTGCAAAATTGCTCATTCTACAGGTTAAAAGTTTCGGATTAATTAAAAATGTGTTGAAGTTAGGGTTTCCGTAACCAACGACGCAGAAAAATCCTACTTTCACCGATCCAGATCAAAAACTTTCCACTTTATTTTTCACATTTTTCACTTATTATTTTAATGCCTCGGACGGCCGAGTGCAAAGTTGTAATAACTTAGGACTTTATTTTCTCTGCTTTTCGAATAACTGCTAGATAATTAACTAACTAAAAATACCAAAAATATTAGGGTCAGATTTCAATTCTGCTATTTCTAGTTATATCACCATTGGTTATTTGATTCAATTAAGAAGATTTTCAACTCCGGGTAATTCAAAAGTAGATATTTCTGAATCCTAATTCGAGAATAGCTAAAGTTGAATTTCAAACCCTAATTGGAACTAATTCACAATACCTGCCCTAAATTATTGCGTGTTTCTTGAAACCCCAAATGCGGTATACCTTCTAATTCCATACCATAGACCATTGTGGACTAACGTGATTGCGGATTGCATTTACCAAGTGAGTAGGGAGCGAAAGCTCAAAGAGGTGGAGTCGGGCCCAAGCCCATTTGGATACCCCTCCCTATCTCACGGAGGAGACCCCGTGCGTAGCCAACGGGCAGGTAAGTTTCTATACCTTGCCTTGAGTGCGATCGTGATCATTGTGCAAACTACTGTGCCGATTGTCTATTTGCTTTTGTAAACATTATCAGAACTGCTTGGTTTGACCGTAATAAAATACATTAAAGAGCAAATCCAGCTCTAACTTGAAACTGGTGGGATTTCATCACTCACCTCGTCATTCCAGCTTTTGTGCAACCATAGCCAAGAATTAAAATCGATCAAGAATAGAGCCCACTTAGATCGGTGTTCGAGGGAAACTCCACATAAAGCGACCCCTTCAAAGATCAAGTCGATTAAGTCCATGAGTGCGGGTCCCTGTTATCTAACACACCCATAGGTCCCTACTACTCAAGTATACCGAGCTTGTAAGTGGCCTCCTTGATTTACTGTCGGATTAGCTAGTGTCGGATTAGGAACACGAACCAACCCTAGCTCCTCTTCTGGGTAAACTCATCTTCACGCTTGACAAATCCGGTTAGTCTGGGGCGTACTTAATATTCGCTCAAAAGTGTTTATTTTAAGCAATTATCCTTTTAGTGTTATTGCATTCTCCTACGTAAAATAGTCTATTTATCTACTTTTCTACGTAAGAGTCTCTTGTGTTGTGTAGAACACACTTTTCTAGACGAAATGGTATATTTGCATGCATTAAACACATTTTCGGAAGTCTAGACATGTAGTCATTCTGATAGAGTCTCATTACGCGCTTCTTCTGTCGCAGGAAACCCCGATGGGCCAATTCTCGAGACTTGCGAGCCCACATCGATCAGGAAAGCCCATTATGAAAGCTTAAAGAGCCCACATGCTATGACTAAAAGATATTGGCCAAATATGAGCTGAATAAGAGGACCAAAAAGTCGGCCCAAAGAACGGAGACAGCAGGAGAGCCAATGACCAAGAGACGGATGATATTCGCTCAAAAGTGCTTATTTTAAGCAATTATCCTTTTAGCGTTATTGCATTCTCCTACGTTAAAATACTCTATTTATCTACTTTTCTACGTAAGAGTCTCTTGTGTTGCGTAGAACACACTTTTCTGGACGAAATGGTATATTTGTATGCATTAAACACATTTTCGGAAGTCTAGACATATAGTCATTCTGATAAAGTCTCATTACGCGCTTCTTCTGTCGTAGGAAACCCCGATGGGACAATTCTCGAGACTTGCGAGCCCACATCGATCAGGAAAGCCCATTATCAAAGCTTAAAGAGCCCACATGCTATGACTAAAAGATATGGGCCAACTATGGGCTGAATAGGAGGACCAAAAAGCCGGCCCAAAGAACGAAAAGAACAGGAGAGCCAATGACCAAGAGATGGACCAAAGCGTTTAAAGCCACATGAGTCAGCAAGGAATGATAGTCTACTCTACTGGAGAAGCATGAGGATGGTCACAGTGAAGACCAGGGTTCCGGACCCTCTGCCAATACTTTTCTCCATTTTTTTTGATACTTTCTCTCTCATCTCTTCTTATTCTCTCTCTCTCTTCATCTCTCGATCCTCGAATCTACTGACCTAACCCCAGAACTCCTACCCTTCGGCTCTATCTCATCTCCCTTAGCTTTCTGACCGTTGGATCTTCCATCGGACCATTGGATCTTCAATCGGACCGTTGGATCTCTCTAGATCCGTTGATCTACCAATCTGGGTCCCAATCAAGTCACCATCCATCCGATCGCCATCAGACCGTCTGTCACATCATCTTGTGAGACAATGGACATCATAAATCCATGTGGGCCAGTAGCCGGGCCCATCATCATCGACCCGTTGTCCGACCAGTTAGTGGACCCCGTGAATTTCCAAAGAATTTTAATTAAATTTCAAAAAAACGGGGGGTCCACTAATTGAGGAGATTCCCCATAGAAAAGTAGATTTTTACTTAAAAAAAAAAAATATTTTTTATTTTCAAAAATACCCTATTTCCATTAAAGGAAATAGGGAGCTTTATAAGAGGAGGGAGAAGGGTTCGTTCGAACCCTAATCCCCCTCCAATCTCTTCCATTCTCTCCCAAAAACTCTCTTGCCCCTTTTCCCCCTCTCTTGGCCGCTGTTTTCCTCCACTTCTCCTCCACCTTCGTCATCTTCTTCACCATTTTTCTACCGGAGTTGCAACCTGCAACTCCGGCGAGCCCAAAAACCAGGTTCGCTCTCTTCTCCAACTCTCTACCCACGTTCCAAATTTTTGGAGGGATATCTCCCACTCTTTACCACGTTCTCAAAAAAAAAAGAAAAAAAAAAAAGAAAAGAAGAAGTAGAGAAGGAGGTCAGCACTCCATCTCGTCCTCTCCACCTCGATTAGCGTCTTCACCAGCAAGTATCCTTGTCGGTGTTGCACCCAGCAATACCGGCCGGCAACTCCTTCAAAGACGCTAAATCCTCCCTTGCTGCTCTACCTAACTGCCATGCCGTTCTCCACCGCTGCAACAACTCTAGCTGGCTGAACATCACCGCCCACAACCTTCATCTCGCCATTAAAATCGGCGAGCTTCGAGCTCTCTCACCAGTGGTCAGTTCTGCCTCCCAAAGAAACCACCATCTTCTCCACGTGAAGGACTTGCTGCCTGCAACCCAACACCACGGCTTTGGAGGTCGTGCTTTGTTCCACGCTGGACTATTTCTCCACCGGCTTTCCATTGCAACACAAGCAGGTCGTTAGCACATTGCTGGTTGTCTTCTATTGCAGGACAACACCCACGTTGTTGCTCCCTCCATTCTTCACCATAGCCATCTGCTACCACCCCCACAAACTTGTTGTGCACCACCGTCTGTCTAGCACTGCCATCCACCTCTACCAGCACCGCCTTGGCCATCATCTTCTCATCACGACCAGCAACATACAGTTGCTGGCCTACCCTCCAATCACAGTGCATGATGGTCGACACCACCATTATTTTCTCCACGAATCGATCGTCCTGGATCTTCTTTTCCATGGTTGGACAGCTGCAACCACCATCATCTTGGTCGGCCATCTGAGTTGCAGGTCAACAACTTTCCAAGTTGTTGCCCTCACGACTCCACGACCTTCCTCTTCGGGCATGCAACCGGATCGTCCATTCTCTTTGCCGAAGCACCACCGACGGCTGTTGGTAAGATTTTCTGTTTCTTCATCTCAATCTCTCTCTCTCTCTCTATCTCACTCTCCCTTTCTCTCTCTAATTTCTCTCTCTTAGTTCAATCTTTTTCTAGATTAATTTGTTTTTATTTGCTTCAGTAATGGGATCCAGGCATTGTAGACTTTATTTTGTTTGATGAATAAAAATTGATTTTGGCATGTTTGTTGATTTAGTTTACAGTTTTGATAAATCCTCTGTCTAGAAAATTCCCAAAATCATGTTTTAAAAAAAAAAAAAAAAAAAAAAATCACAAATCCACCACTCTCATCACTCCATAAATTTTTGGCATTTTTCTAGTAAAAATCCGTCATTTTATGTTCTTGATTGCGTTAACTAAACCCGAGTGCGGATCGACATCCGACATACTTCCACCATGCAAAGCATAGCTTAATTTTGCAGGAAATCTCAGATCAAAATTACAAATCTTGTTGGAATTAGGGTTTCCGTAACCAACGACGCGGGAAAAACCTATTTTCAATGGACCAAAGCGGTTAAAGCCACATGAGTCAGCAAAGAATGATAGCCTACTCTACTAGAGAAGCATGAGGATGGTCACAGTGAAGACCAGGGTTCCAGACCCTCTGCCAATACTTTTCTCCATTTTTTTGATACTTTCTTTCTCATCTCTCCTTATTCTCTCTCTCTCTTCATCTCTAGATCCTCGAATCTACTGACCTAACCCCAGAACTCCTACCCTTCGGCTCTATCTCACCTCACTTAGCTTTCTGACCGTTGGATCTTCCATCGAACCATTGGATCTTCAAACGGACCGTTGGATCTCTCTAGATCCGTTGATCTACCAATCTGGGTCCCAATCAAGTCACCATCCATCCGATCGCCATCAGACTGTCTGTCATATCATCTTGTGAGACGATGGACATCATCAATCCATGTGGGCCAGTAGCCGGGCCCATCATCATTGACCCGCTGTCCGACCAGTTAGTGGACCCCGTGAATTTCCAAAGAATTTTAATTAAATTTCAAAAAATGGGGGGTCCACTAAATGGGGACATTCTCCAAAGAAAAGTAGACTTTTACTTAAAAAAAAAAAATATATATATATATATATATATATATATTTTTTATTTCAAAAATACCCTATTTCCATTAGAGGAGGGAGAAGGGTTCGTTTGAACCCTAATCCCCCTCCAATCTCTTTCTCTCCTCCCCAAAATCATTTTCGAACATTTTCCTCTCCTCCTTCTCCTTCTTTTTCTTCTTTCTCTTTCTCCTCTTCTTCATCTTCTTCATGTCTTCGCCGGAGTTGCCTGCAACTCCGGCCGTCTGGTAAGGCTTCCTCCTCCTCTTCTTCTTCTTCTTCTTCTTCTTCTTCTTCCTCTTCTGCTTCCTCTTTTGCTCCTTCCTCTTTGCTGCTGTGTGCAGCACGTCTTCCATCACCCCTTCACCGCCTGAACCAGTCCGTCAACCACCGCCTGCCTCCACCCTTTTCCCATATTCGGGAATTCCAACATGTCATCCTACTTTTCAAGAATCAGAACCTCGATGATGACAATGTGCGTCTGCGAGTTTTTCTGGACTTTTTACTTGGAATTGATGGGGTGAGACTGATGGAGTGATTGAAAACATCTTTTGGTGATTTGTAGAGAGAGAAAATTACTCATAACCAATAAAGAACCATAAAAGCAAAATTAAAAAAAATGCGAAATATCAACTTTATTAATTATCAAAGGTTCCTTACAATTATCAACTAAAATTAATCAAAAGAAAGAAACTACAAAACAATAAAAAGACTAAACTAGATAGAGAAGTAAGAGAGATGAGAGAGAAAGTGAAAGAAAAGTAGAGAGAAATTAGTTTTAGAGAGAGAGAATAATTATTTTGAAACTTACCCCTAGAGATCCAAGGAGGAATGGCTGTGAGGTGGTGTGCACGTGGTGCAAGAGGATTCTAGTGATGCTGTCCACGTGGCGTGAAGATGTCATACGGTGAAGGAGTTCCAGATCAGTGCAAGGCGTATACGACGTCGAAAAGAGGGAGTGACGTGTTGCTAGAGGTGTAGCACCGTGGGTGTTTGGTTGCAGACCATTGTTGCAGGAGATGGATCCACGTTGGAGAGGAGGGCCACGACTTGCCGGAAGTGAACAAGGAAGAATAGGTGGTAGCCGGTTTGGAGAACCAGGCCGTGAAAAATTCTAGGAGGCAGTCTTGGAGATCACCACGTGGAAGAAGATGGTGGTTGTGCACCAGTCCAGCAATGCACAGGTGTTGTGATCGCCGCTGGTAGATGAGCACGCCCAAGAGGAAACGACAGACCTGCTTCTCCAGCAGGTTGTTCTTGTTAGATCAATCAGCAAGGGGAATGAACGGTCAAAATTCAGACCATGGGTTTCCACGGTTTCTTCAAACCGTTTGGGAGATGAACTCCTTACCTGTGGAGGGAGCAAGCAGAAGGAAGAAAAGGGGGTTACCTGTCCAGCAAGGAACGGCAGAGACAGGCGTTGGAGATGGGCGTCATGGGTGGAGCACGCGGATTGAAAAGGGTGGAGGCAGGCGGTGGTTGACGCACCACAAAACCAGCTCCTCCAAGTGTCGCCTCCACAGTGAAACAGGCAGTCTGCAACGTCTTCTCTTCTCCCTTCTCCTTCTTCTTCTTCTCCTCCGGCCAACAGCAACGTCTTCACCACTGTTCCGACCTGCTGGTGAACTCTTCACCATTCTCCACCAACGTGCATCTCCACGCTTGGATGGCCTACAACGTTCTGTTGCCTTCCACCTGCTGCAACAACCACAGAGATCCGGCCACCTCTTGCAGAACACACCGCCTGCACCTCCCATCTCAACCACGGTGTTGCTCCTCTGTTGCAACACCAGTGTGCCCAACTCTCCTCCTTCTCCTTCACGGAATACACTTGCCGCACATCCACTTAGACGAACTTGCAACAGTCCACCACCATCGTCTCCACCATGCACCCCCCCCGTCCATCTTCATAGCCTGATTCGTTGGTCTAAGGGTTGCGCTTGCTGCCATCTGTCTTGCACATCGCTGCAAACCTTGAAGCCAACCACCAGCCTTGTCCTTCCACGTGTTACTGTAGCCTCCTCATAGTGCATCACGTGCACTACCTACAACCAATCACTTGGCTGGATCTCCTCGCCGTACTCGACCAGCCCATTTGCCGATCCAACATGGTGATCCTTTGCCATTGGTAAGTTCTTGAAAGGTGATCTTCTATCTTCGCTCATTAATCTTCTTTCTCTCCAAAATCTTTCTTTCTCTCTCTTCCCCTAACTTTCTCTCTCTTAATAACTCTCTCTATCTCTAGCATTTTTCTCTCTCTAGTTTCTCTTAATTAACTTTTATTAGAAAGTATGTGATATTCGCTCAAAAGTGCTTATTTTAAGCAATTATCCTTTTAGCGTTATTGCATTCTCCTACGTAAAATGCTCTATTTATATACTTTTCTACGTAATAGTCTCTTATGTTGCGTAGAACACACTTTTTTGGACGAAATGGTATATTTGCATGCATTAAACACATTTTCGGAAGTCTAGATATTAAGCCGTTCTGATAAAGTCTCATTACGCGCTTCTTCTGTCGCAAGAATCCCCGATGGGACGATTCTCGAGACTTGTGGGCCCAAATCGATCATGAAAGCCCATTATCAAAGCTTAAAGAGCCCACATGCTATGACTAGAAGATATGGGCCAAATATGGGCTAAATTAGAGGACCAAAAAGCCGGCCCAAAGAACGAAGAGAGTAGGAGAGCCAATGACCAAGAGACGGACCAAAGTGTTTAAAGCCACATGAGTCAGCAAAGAATGATAGTCGACTCTACTGGAGAAGCGTGAGGATGGTCACAGTGAAGACCAGGATTCCAGACCCTCCGCCAGTGCTTTTCTCTCTATTTTTTGATACTTTCTCTCTCATCTCTCCTTATTCTCTCTCTCTCTTCATCTCTCAGTCCTCGAATCTACTGACCTAACCCCAGAACTCCTGCCCATCGGCTCTATCTCATCTCCCTTAGCTTTCTGACCGTTGGATCTTCAATCGGACCGTTGGATCTCTCTAGATCCGTCGATCTACCAATCTGGGTCCCAATCAAGTCACCATCCATCCGATCGCCATCAGACTGTCTGTCACATCATCTTGTGAGACGATGGACATCATCAATCTATGTGGGCCAGTAGCCAGGCCCATCATCATCGACCCGCTGTCCGATCAATTAGTGGACCCCTTGAATTTCAAACTAATTTTAATTAAATTTCAAAAAATGGGGGGTCCACTAAATGAGGAGATTCCCCATAGAAAAGTAATGTTTTACTTTAAAAAAAAAAAAAAAAAATACTTTTCATATTTTTTTTATTCAAAAAATACCCTATTTCCATTAAAGGAAATAGGGAGCTTTAAAAGGAGAAGGAGTGGGGTTCGTTCGAACCCTAATCCCCCTCCCTTCTCTTCTAATCCCCCCTAATCTCCTCCTCTCCTTCCCCCTATCCTTTCCCTTCTTCCCCGCGACTTCCCTCTCCTCTTCTTCCTCCTTTCTTCTTCGTCTCTTTCACCATTCTTCGCCGGAGTTGCAGGTTTGCAACTCCGGCCGTTTGTCTCCTTCTTCTTCTCCCCACCTGCGCGCGCGTTTGCTGGCGGATTCTCCCTTCTCTACCGCCCCTTCCAACGACTCCGGCAAGCAACCAGCGTGCTCGCCGAACTGGTTCGCCCTTTTTAAACCGCCTGTGCGATCGCCCTCCATACCGCCTTCTTCTCCGCCCGCCTGCGCCACCGCCCTCCACAGGTGCAGATCCTCACCTCTTCATGACCACCATCTTCTTCATTGTTGCTGGAAACGTCCAGCAACAACCTCCACTTGTGCACATCGCCTCAACCTGCGTGCAGCATCTCCGCCTCCACGAGCTCCACCTCCGTTTCACTCCGCCTCCTTCCTTCCCTGCCACTCTTCCTCGTTGCTGCTCCTCTCATCCTCAACACAGCACCGTCGAACAGACCTCCGTTGCCCAGCAACTTGCAGGTGCACCTCTCCTCAAGGCTTCCGCAAATGGATCTCACCGGCGAACCAGCCAGCAAGGTGCCATGGCCAGCACCACCACCGTGCAGCACTTTTGCACCTCCTGTTAGATGAACCTTCCCATTTCTCGCCTGCGCACAGAACCTTGGCAAGAACCAAGGCGTTCCTCCAACTTACCACCGTTGCATCCATCTCGGTCTACAACTTTTGGTGCTTGCTAGTTCCTCCACGCTGCTCCGTTCAGTCGACCTTCTTCTCTCCACAGTCGGCAACGGTCTCCATCTCCACTATCTCCAATCTGAGTTCGACCCACGCAACCTCTTCGATTGTTTCGGTTGCTCACCTTGGCATCTTCACGATCTTATACCAAGGTTGCATCTTCACGGTCTGAGATCAACATCTATAACTCCGACGAACGAAGGCTATTTCACCACCATCACCATGCAACCATCTCTCATGGTAAGTTCCTCTACTTCTCTCCCTCACCTCACCACTTTCTCTCTCTATCTTTCTCTAGGTTTTCCCCTTTCTCTCTCTACCTTATTTTCTTTTCTCTTTCTATTTTTTTTCTCTCCTATCCTTAATTTCTCTCTAGGTTTCGATTAGTCTTTCCCTTACTTCATCTCTCTCTCCATCCATTTCTCTCTCTAAAAATCCCTTTTATTTTCTCTCTCTAAAATCTCCCTCTCTAATTAGTTTTTTTTATATGCTTTCTAGTTAGATTCATTTCTTGTCTAATGATTGTAAGAACTTTTGATTAATGAATAAATTCAAGTTGATTATTATGTTTTAACACCGATAAATCCACCATTCTCACCTCATCATATTCTCCATTATTTTGTGACAATTTTCTGATACTGTATGCTCCTTAGTGCACTAACATTAACCCGAGTGCGGATCGACATCCGACACAAGCCACTGTGCAAAATTGCTCATTTTACAGGTTAAAAGTTTCAGATTAATTAAAAATGTGTTGAAGTTAGGGTTTCCGTAACCAACGACGCGGAAAAACCCTATTTTCAAATGGCGCCGCTGCCGCTCGGGTGTTCGGGAGTGCGAAAAAGGACGTAAAGACGGAATTGGAAAGTTGCTGAAGCGAAAAGCAGCTCAATTTGGCCAGCCCGACCTTTTCGGGAAACTTTCTATTTTTTGTTTTTGTTCATTTTTAGCAATTTTTAAATTACTATTTTTAATGCCTCGGAAGGCCGAGTGCAATTTGTAATAATTTAGGAATTTTACTGCTTTCCATATAACTGCTAGATCTTGTTCTAGGGTTTTTTTAGAAACCCTAGATTAAGTGGAAATTACCAAAAAAATTAAAAAATCAAAATTCAAAAAAAATTAGGGTTTTATATTCTGCAGATTTTTAGAAATCACCAATCAAGGATTTGCGATTTTTGGAAAGATTCCAAAATCTTGAAACTCTGCTTAATTAGGGTTTCCCCTCTTAGAAGTTTCCTCTTTAGAAGAATTTCTATCTTTAGAAATCTTCCGAATTTGGAAAAGTCTGCAAAAGGAAACATCCCAAATCTAGCAGAATTTCAATTTTGGGAAATTTCCCAAAATTATAAGGGATCTCGCAATTAAATCTTTCTTGGAAGATCTCCATCGTTCGGGAAACTTTCCAATCTAGGTATTTTCCAATCTGGGAATTCCTAAATTTTAACCCATCTCAAATTTGGAAACTAATTCAAAAACTTGCCTAAATCTAGTGCTTGTTCAGTGAACCCTAAAAAGGCAAGGATCTTCCAAATAGAATCCCGAATACCTAGACCGTGCGATTTAACTTTTCTGCAGGAACACGATCCAGTGTGGGTAGGGAGCGAAAGCTCAAAGAGGTGGAGTCGGGCCCAAGCCCATTAGGATATCCCTCCCTAACCCACGGAGGCGACCCCGTGGCGTGGCCCACGGGAGGTAAGTCCCTATCCTCACCTTGAGTGCGATACAGAGTAATTTGGGTGAATCATTGCCGCATGTCTATTTGTTTTCTAGCAACAACTTATTCGACTTGCGTGGCGTGGCCGTTAATCAATCCACTTTAAGAGAGCAAACCCAGCTCTAAAATTAAAACTGGTGGGATTTCATCACCCACCTCATCATTCCAACTGTTTTGATCCCAAGGCTCCATTTAATTAAAAATAATCAAGAATTAGAGCCAATTAGCCCGGTGTTCGAGGAAAAATCCACGCAAAGCGAACCCGCTTAACATTCAATCGAAATAAGACCACGAGCGCGGGTCCCTGTTGTCTAACACACCCATAAGTCCCTGCTACTCAAGTACACTGAGCTCAACGTGGCATCTTGGACTATTCGGCGGTTAGTTGCGTGTGGACTAGGAACATGCATCAACCCTAGCTTAACCCGAGGGAACACTCTTCTTATCCACTTGACCAATCCGGTTAGTCTGGGACGTACTTAAGACAGCCATTGTGCCGCACGTCTGTCTAGGCTTCGGATTGCCTTGTTGTTGACTAGAGTTAGTACTAAAGGATTCGCTCTGAAGAGTGTAGCCTGGTGAGAACCTCTGAGTGCAAACAGTTAGTCTGGTGGCTAAAAGATAAACCAGTGGTCCGCCCATTGTCATAATCTACTCTAACCCCAAAACTAACAAGATAATGCCTAAAATAGATCCTGATTGTTTAGAATAGGATTATCTGTGCTTGGTGTGCATCATTTAGAATCACTACTCCAGTGTCTCCTTTTGGCAACTTTTTGCCAAATCTTGGGCTTGCTTTTTCAAGTAGAAGCCCGATTGGACCTGTCCTCACCTTTTACTGACTCGATCTGAGAGTTAGTCCACCGCACCCCTCTATCGCCTCTAATGGCAGATGAACGGCCTCTATATGAGACCTACTATAGTTTCTGTGAGAATCGAGGTGATCACTCTCAACAATGGTATGACAATTCTGCGTATCATCATGATACTCCAGTCTCGCACACTTCTACAGGGTATGATAATCACCGAGATCCGGAGTACAATTCTGTTCTCCAAGAGCTTAAAAATTCAGTCTCTGCCCTTCGTGCCGCAGTCTAGCAACCTGTGTACCATTCCCAGTCTGTAGGATATTACCCTCCTATCCAGCAAGATGTCTGTACCTTTCCATCTCCAATGCAGACCTTCTATGACAACACTTATTATCTGGATAATAGGAGTCACCATAACTTTGATTGGGAACAGTCTGCCCTCCCGCAGCAACTGCCGCAGGATAATTATCCTTCCGGGTTCCATCAACCCAATGGAGAGTATGACTGGCAATACTCGCAATCCCAGTACCCGTCATATCCACAGAATGACTATTCTGATCAACAGTGGGCCCCTCAGGACTTTCAGAGTCAGCAACTAGTCCCAGACTCCACTTTGCCTTACAACTTTCATACCCAGTCGGACTACAATCAAGAGCTGACACCTCAACTTCCTTTGGCTGACCCACCTTCGTTGGCTACTAAACCCTATCTAGAGGACCTTCTCTCTCAGTACATTGCCCGGCAACAACAGTATTTCCAAGGTCTAGAGCACCAACAACAGCAATCTATGGAAAGCTTGGAGCAACGTCTAATTCAATTAGAAAATGAGAGAGAGGAAGTCAACTTCACTAGCCCACCAGTAGCTTATCCTGAGGAGAATGATATGGCCACTGTCTATAATGAGGAGTCACACAATTGGACCATGTACCAAAATTGCCAGGATGAAATAGAAAGCCCGATTATTGAGGAGCCAGTGTTTCCTTATTCGGTGCCTTTAACAGCACCAAATCTTGAACCTACCTCAGAGCAACCTAATTCTCACTCTACCTCTGTTGCCCCTGATGTCGATCTTCATGACACTGAGCTGTGTCTCGATCGTAGGATCCCAACTGTCATAGATCTACCGTTCCTCCCCACCTCCCTTGGATTGTGCAACATTAGTGATGAACCCGAGTCGCAATCTTTGGTGCCCTTAACAGCACCAACTTCTGGACCGAGCACAGAGATACCCATGTCCATCTCTATCTCTGATGCAGACATTCCTACCGTAGACCTACCGATCCCCACCGAGGAGGAACATATTGAGTGCAGGGATTGGAACATCCCTATCACATTAGGAAACATTGAGGAAGAGGTCAACAGTTTTCACCCGCTACCCTACATCGATATTATCGATGACCCGTGTGCCGTAGAGAGTCTAATTCAGGACTCTCCCGAAGCTCAATTATCCCAGTGTCAAGAACACTTTGAGTCTGACTTCATCTCAGAGTCAGACAATTTTGGTATTACTGATCTGCAGGAGTCTGCTCCATTCAGATACATTCCCGCAAAACTCAATGAGTTTGCGGCTCTGCTAACCACAGTCAGAGAACCCACTACTACTCTCCTCTCAGTCTTTACTGAGAAGCTTCTAACCCTCCCTACTGAACTAAATGTTTTTGCGGGTCTGCTTAGAGAACCCACTCCTACTCCTGTCCTCTCAGTTTTTACTGAGAAGCTTCAATCCCTCCCTACTCAACTACACACTTTTGTAGGGCTACTCAGAAAACTTACTGTCCTTCTCTCAGTCTACACTGAGAAAGACCTGTTCTACACAGGTATACCTAGACAAGGGATAGGATAATTGTTTTCGTTCCACCTTAGGTGTTAGGAAGACTACAGATTCACTCAGTCTCCATGAGTTTTATCCTGGTTGGGGGTACTTGATATACCCCAGTCATGTCTGGCTGAAGACGTAAAACTTAGCGCTTTCGGAAAGGCAATTCCGGTATTCCTAGAGTACATGAGTCTCATGCATTTGTTATTACTGTTATATCTCTGAAAATGCAGGTACATTCATTCTCCCGATCATCAAGTACCACACACTGTCAAGTTTCTGCCGACTTGGTAACATCCTCCCTGAACCTTTACATCATCATCACTGATTTTTCATCATTTTATGTCCCGGTCATGAGCACCGAGGACGGTGCTGTATTTTGGTTGGGGGTGGGTATTTACCAAAACTCATGTCTTCATTTTAATAAAAAAAAATAAAAATAAAAATAAAAATAAAATTTCTTATTTTTGGGGTAATTTCCGATGTTCTCCAAAAGTTTTCTAGAATTTCAAAAATGTGTCAAATACCCTGACTTTGATTAGCTAAAAACCTTCGTTAAGTCAGTATTGAGGATGTCAATTTTTGTTTAAAGTTAGCGTTGAGTCAAGTCAAGTGTGACTACAGCAGGTTTGAAAACTTAGAAAAACTCAGATTCGGCACAATTGTACACTATCAACATCAGAGTCATCCTAAATTTGGAAATTCTAGAGATCCTGTGAGAAGAATTGTGGAGACCTAACCCAATAAGCTTTCGAGCCTTTAATCATTTCAGAGAGTTATACATTAATCCTGAGTCACAAGATGACTCACTATTCTTCATGCCTGCAATATTCGTTGAGAGATCTCATTATCTTTTCCTTCGATCATAAAACTCGGAACGACATCAACATTGGATTACTACGACAGAACCTTCTCTGTATCCAGTTAAGACAGTATACATGATAGTGTAAACCCTAAAAAATGATTTAGGCCATTTTTTCTGAACCATTCAGCCTTTTTACTCACCTGAATTATACTTCACTAGAAACCCCTTGAACCCTTCTATAAAAGCCTTTTCTTTGTAAACCCATCAACCTAAAATCCAGTATAGCTACGAAGCATGACTGGCTACCCTTATTTTGAGATGGACAAAAGAATAACTGATATGGGTGTACCGTGAAAAGTAAAGAAGAAGAATCAAAAGGAAAAGAAAGTGGTTCAAGCTGAAAACAAAATATGGAAAGAAAGTATGAAAAGAGCTGAAAAGAAATTGAGCAGTCTCAGAAATATCAAGAAAAAGAGAAAAATACGAAAAAAAATGAAAAAGAACCAGATAATGGTGTTACGCCGCAGGAAAAATGCAAGAAAATGGCAATATCCTCTCAAGATCTTTGAAATCCTGTATCCCTTTATCTCTCTACACCTGACCTAAGCCTCATTACAACCCAGGAAAGTCCTACTTGATTCTAGGATAGTACGATCATAAAATGTGGAGATTAGAGAAAGAGAAGCTATAGAGTTTGATCTGACGTTCCCGAGTGAAGTGGTATTCCAATCATGAGATCTTCTTCTGTTAAAGATGTCCTTCCTTCAAATAAAACATATGTGAGATCTTTTGCCTCTTTATATTAAATACATCTCCTCACATATAAATTGAGAGAAAAGAAGAAAACCCTTCTTGTGTGATTCTATTCTGAGTGCTAAACATGTGAGATTTGAGGTCGAGGCATAAAAACTTAGAGGTGATCTGGTAATCTTTACTGTCGGATGATGAGAATGTTGAGCACACACACACGCAGAGTCTGACTATTCTGGGTCATGATTATCAGTTTGTAGTCTTGCCAAAACTTTCAAACTCTTCGCTAGCATGTAACTGTTTTTGCATCCATTCAATGATTTTACGAATGGTGTTTTCCCGGAGCTAATGTGAAAGTGTGCAGCATGTGCAGAGCCCTTTTAAGCTCATTTATTTCTCACTAATTGCCAAGGATTGGCAATATGCTGGTTGGGGGTTGTGATATTCACTCAAAAGTGCTTATTTTAAGCAATTATCCTTTTATCGTTATTGCATTCTCCTACGTAAAATGCTCTATTTATATACTTTTCAAAGTAATAGTCTCTTCTGTTGCGTAGAACACACTTTTCTGGACGAAATGGTATATTTGCATGCATTAAACACATTTTCGGAAGTCTAGATATTAAGCCGTTCTGATAAAGTCTCATTACGCGCTTCTTCTGTCGCAGGAAACCCCGATGGGACGATTCTCGAGACTTGTGGGCCCAAATCGATCATGAAAGCCCATTATCAAAGCTTAAAGAGCCCACATGCTATGACTAGAAGATATGGGCCAAATATGGGCTGAATAAGAGGACCAAAAAGCCGGCCCAAAGAACGAAGAGAGCAGGAGAGCCAATGACCAAGAGACGGACCAAAGCGTTTAAAGCCACATGAGTCAGCAAAGAATGATAGTCGACTCTACTGGAGAAGCGTGAGGATGGTCACAGTGAAGACCAGGGTTCCAGACCCTCCGCCAGTGCTTTTCTCTCTATTTTTTGATACTTTCTCTCTCATCTCTCCTTATTCTCTTTCTCTATTCATCTCTCGGTCCTCGAATCTACTGACCTAACCCCAGAACTCCTGCCCATCGGCTCTATCTCATCTCCCTTAGCTTTCTGACCGTTGGATCTTCAATCGGACCGTTGGGTCTCTCTAGATCCGTCAATCTACCAATCTGGGTCCCAATCAAGTCACCATCCATCCGATCGCCATCAGACTGTCTGTCACATCATCTTGTGAGACGATGGACATCATCAATCCATGTGGGCCAGTAGCCGGGCCCATCATCATCGACCCGCTGTCCGATCAATTAGTGGACCCCGTGAATTTCAAAATAATTTTAATTAAATTTTAAAAAATGGGGGGTCCACTAAATGAGGAGATTCCCCATAGAAAAGTAATGTTTTACTTAAAAAATATATATATATATATATATATATATATATATATATATATTTTTTTTTTTTTATATTTTTTTTATTCAAAAAATACCCTATTTCCATTAAAGGAAATAGGGAGCTTTAAAAGGAGAAGGAGAGGATCCCCCTCCCTTCTCTTCTAATCCCCCCCTAATCTCCTCCTCTCCTTCCCCCTATCCTTTCCCTTCTTCCCCGCGACTTCCCTCTCCTCTTCTTCCTCCTTTCTTCTTCGTCTCCTTCACCATTCTTCGCCGGAGTTGCAGGTTTGCAACTCCGGCCATTTGTCTCCTTCTTCTTCTTCTTCCGCTTCTTCTTCTTCTCCCCACCTGCGCGCGCATTTGCTGGCGGATTCTCCCTTCTCTATCGCCCCTTCCAACTACTCCGGCAAGCAACCAGCGTGCTCGCTGGACTGGTTCGCACTTTTCAAACCGCCTGTGCGATCGCCCTCCATACCGCCTTCTTCTCCGCCCGCCTGCGCCACCGCCCTCCACAGGTGCAGATCCTCACCTCTTCACGACCACCATCTTCTTTATTGTTGCTGGAAACATCCAGCAACAACCTCCACCTGTGTACACCGCCTCAACCTGCGTGCAGCATCTCCGCCTCCACGAGCTCCACCTCCGCTTCACTCCACCTCCTTCCTTCCCTGCCACTCTTCCTCGTTGCTGCTCCTCTCATCCTCAACACAGCACCGTCGAACAGACCTCCATTGCCCAGCAACTTGCAGGTGCACCTCTCCTCAAGGCTTCCGCAAATGGATCTCACCGGCGAACCAGCCAACAAGGTGCCATGGCCAGCACCACCACCGTGCAGCACTTTTGCACCTCCTGTTAGATGAACCTTCCCATTTCTCGCCTGCGCACAGAATCTTGGCAAGAACCAAGTGTAAGTAGGGTTTTTCCGCGTCGTTGGTTACGGAAACTCTAACTTCAACACATTTTTAAGTGATCCGAGACATTTAACCTGTAAAATGGGCAATTTTGCACAGTGGCTCGTGTCGGATGTCGATCCGCACTCGGGATTAGTCGGATTAGCGCGAATAAGAACAAAAACTGATGGATCATCACAAGAAATAATAGATAAAAACAAACTTCATCATTCATTAATCAAAATGTCCTTACAATATTTGAATTAGCAACAGTCAAAACCAGACTAAAAAAAACATTCTAGAGAGAGAAAAATATAAGGAGAATAGGTAGAGAGAGAAAATGAGAGAGGAGGCATTTTAGAGATAGAAAATGGAAGGTATAAAGAGAGAACGAGAATATGCTAAAGACTAGAGAGAGAAAATAATGTAGAGAGAGAGAGGGGAACTAGGAAATAGAGAGAGAAAATGAAAAGAAGAGAACTAGATGAAAAATCTAGTGAGAGAAGAAGTTACCTTGACCTACCAAGTGGATGATGGTGAAGATGCACGCTTGATGCATGCCTGAAGAATGCCAACCGTGAGCGAGTGATATGCTGCCCCGTGCTTTGGGCCATGGAAAGGCAATGATGGATCGGCCAAGTGATGACCGTGTAGCTGGAGATCTAGAAGAGTGCACCGTCTGTGCTCTAGGGGAAGAGATTGGTGGTTCACGGCCTTGCTTGGTGGTGGCTCATAGTGGAGAGGTTGAGGAAGGTTGAGGCTTGACGAGCAGCAGCTTGATGGTGCGTGGTGTGTACTACCAACCTGTGAAGGAGGTGAAGCTGGTGATGGCGGAGGAGGGAAGCGTTGTGGTGTTGCTGGTACAGCAACTCGAAAGTGGTAGGTTGCAACCCCGTTTGCAATGATGAATGGGCTTGCCTATTTGGAGAGAGATCTTCACGATGGGGTGCAGCAGGAGGTGGTCGGACAGGAGCGTTGCTGGCTATGGTAAGAGCAGAACGTGGTGGCTCCTTGCTGGTTCGGGTGGAGGAAACAACCTCCTCCTTTTTCCTTTTCTTCTCTTTTTCTTTTCTTTCTTCTTTTTTTTTCTTTTTTTTTTTTTTTTGGTTTTCTTTATTGCTTGAGAGAGGATGAAGACGACGGCGGGAGAGAGAGGAGAGAGAGGCGGACTGGACTGGTTGGGGGGCGCTACCGGCCGGAGTTGCAAGCTGCAACTCCGGTATAAAATGGGAATAAAAAGATGAAGAAAACAAAAAAAGAAAATAAAAGAGATGAGAAGAAGGATAAGAAGAAGAAGAAGAAGAAGAAGGAGGAGGAGAAGAAGACGACCAGAGAAGGATGAATGCAGTGGCGGCAGGCGGGAGACGGTGCTGCAGCAGGTTCAGGCGGTGGAGGTGGACTGGTTAACATGAACCAGTCCGCCGGAGGAAGGAGGCGCGGTTTGGCGGCGGTATCGTGGTGCAGCAGCGCTGCGGGGGTGTTGGCGGGCGAAGCAGCAGGAAGAGGAGGAAGAAGGGTATGAAGAAGAAGAAGACAGCCGGAGTTGCAGGCCTGCAACTCCGGCAAAGGATGAAGAAGAAGAAGAAGAAGGAAAAGGAAAAGGAAAAAGGAGAAGAAGAAGAGGAGAAAAAGGAGGGGGAAGAAGGAGGAATGATGTGGGGGGAAGGAGAGGAGGAGAGGGGTTTGAAAATTAGGGTTTCGAACCCTCTCTTCTCCCCTTTTAAAGCTTCCCTATTTCCTTTAATGGAAATAGGGGATTTTTGAAAATAAAAAAATAAGAAAAATAATTTTTTTTTTTTTTTTTTTTTTAAGTAAAACACTACTTTTCTATGAGGAATCTCCCAATTTAGTGGACCCTCCATTTTTTAAACTTTAATTAGAATTATTTGGAAATTCACGGGGTCCACTAACTGGTCGGACAGCGGGTCGATGATGATGGGCCCGGCTACTGGCCCACATGGATTGATGATGTCCATCGTCTCACAAGATGATGTGACAGACAGTCTGATGGCGATCGGATGGATGGTGACTTGATTGGGACCCAGATTGGTAGATCGACGGATCTAGAGAGATCCAACGGTCCGATTGAAGATCCAACGGTCTGATGGAAGATCCAACGGTCAGAAAGCTAAGGGAGATGAGATAGAGCCGATGGGCAGGAGTTCTGGGGTTAGGTCAATAGATTCGAGGACCGAGAGATGAAGAGAGAGAGAATAAGGAGAGATGAGAGAGAAAGTATCAGAAAATAGAGAGAAAAGCACTGACGGAGGGTCTGGAACCCTGGTCTTCACTGTGACCATCCTCATGCTTCTCCAGTAGAGTCGACTATCATTCTTTGCTGACTCATGTGGCTTTAAACGCTTTGGTCCGTCTCTTGGTCATTGGCTCTCCTGCTCTCTTCGTTCTTTGGGCCGACTTTTTGGTCCTCTTATTCAGCCCATATTTGGCCCATATCTTCTAGTCATAGCATGTGGGCTCTTTAAGCTTTGATAATGGCTTTCATGATCGATTTGGGCCCACAAGTCTCGAGAATTGTCCCATCGGGGTTTCCTGCGACAGAAGAAGCGCGTAATGAGACTTTATCAGAATGACTATATGTCTAGACTTCCGAAAATGTGTTTAATGCATGCAAATATACCATTTCGTCCAGAAAAGTGTGTTCTACACAACACAAGAGACTCTTACGTAGAAAAGTAGATAAATAGAGTATTTTAACGTAGGAGAATGCAATAACGCTAAAAGGATAATTGTTTAAAATAAGCACTTTTGAGCGAATATCACCAAGGCGTTCCTCCAACTTACCACCGTTGCATCCATCTCGGTCTACAACTTTTGGCGCTTGCTAGTTCCTCCACGCTGCTCCGTTCAGTCGACCTTCTTCTCCCCACAGTCGGCAACGGTTTCCATCTCCACTATCTCCAATTTGAGTTCGACCCACGCAACCTCTTCGATTGTTTCAGTTGCTCACCTTGGCATCTTCACGATCTTATACCAAGGTTGCATCTTCACGGTCTGAGATCAACATCTATAACTCCGACGAACGAAGGCTATTTCACCACCATCACCATGCAACCATCTCTCATGGTAAGTTCCTCTACTTCTCTCCCTCACCTCACCACTTTCTCTCTCTATCTTTCTCTAGGTTTTCCCCTTTCTCTCTCTACCTTATTTTCTTTTCTCTTTCTATTTTTTTCTCTCCTATCCTTAATTTCTCTCTCTAGGTTTCGATTAGTCTTTCCCTTACTTCATCTCTCTCTCCATCCATTTCTCTCTCTAAAAATCCCTTTTATTTTCTCTCTCTAAAATCTCCCTCTCTAATTAGTTTTTTTTATATGCTTTCTAGTTAGATTCATTTCTTGTCTAATGATTGTAAGAACTTTTGATTAATGAATAAATTCAGTTGATTATTATGTTTTAACACCGATAAATCCACCATTCTCACCTCATCATATTCTCCATTATTTTGTGACAATTTTCTGATACTGTATGCTCCTTAGTGCACTAACATTAACCCGAGTGCGGATCGACATCCGACACAAGCCACTGTGCAAAATTGCTCATTTTACAGGTTAAAAGTTTCGGATTAATTAAAAATGTGTTGAAGTTAGGGTTTCCGTAACCAACGACGCGGAAAAACCCTATTTTCAGTATGTCATCATGTTTAGAACAATTTTCAATTGAGCAACATTTTGTAACGCATAATTTTGATTAATCAATTAGAATTTTATTATTATATTTCTGTGTTTTGAATCATTGTCATTGATGTTATTAGTTATTTGTGATCAATTTCCACATAAAAAGCATGTTTTAATCTCACTTTCATCACCATTCTCACCCCTCCATAAATTGTTTCCGCAAATTTCTCGCTAAAATCTGTCATTTTATGTCCTTGAATTGTGCAAGCTAACCCCGAGTGCAGATCGACATCCGACACGAGCCACTGTGCAAAATCCTTCTTCTCTTCTTCTTCCGTCGTCTCCTTCTCTTTCTCCTTCATCTGAAACTTTCCACCCTCCGCCTGTGCGCAGCAGAGCTTGCTGCCACGGGCAGCACCGTTTCTGATTCAAGTTTTGATTACCGGAGTTGCAGCCTGCAACTCCAGTCACCTCTTCCTTCACCGCCATCTCCTTCCTTCAATACCCGAAGGCTCCCCCACGGCTTACCCCCTCGCCTGCCACGCTGAACGACTTAGTTTCGCCTCCACCTGCTAGGACGCCTGCTGCTGCTCGTGCAACACCGTTGCTGCTCCGCCCAACTCCTCCTTCACGTTGCTCCACCGTCCAGCGCCGGCAACACCACCACCGCACAACTCCTCCACAGTTTCACCTTGCTCCGCCTCCTCCCTCATCAACAGCAACTCCGACAATGCTCTTCTCTACTTCATCCGTTCCCCCTTGCTGCTGTGTGCAGCACCATTTCCTCCGCCTGCAACCACCGTCTTCTTCATCCTCGTGCTCCACCACCACCTGCAACAGCGCTCCACCGTCCATTACCGCCCCTCTCTCTTCCCACGATCTCACAAGCCAGCACCGGCTGGTTGGCGCACCACGAAACCAGCTCCTCCAAGTGTCGCCTCCATAGTGAAACAGGCGGTCTGCAACGTCTTCTCTTCTCCCTTCTCCTTCTTCTTCTTCTCCTCCGGCCAGCAGCAACGTCTTCACCACCGTTCCGACCTGCTGGTGAACTCTTCACCATTCTCCACCAACGTGCATCTCCTCGCTTGGACGGCCTGCAACGTTCTGTTGCCTTCCACCTGCTGCAACAACCACAGAGATCCGGCCACCTCTTGCAGAACACACCGCCTGCACCTCCCATCTCAACCACGGTGTTGCTCCTCCGTTGCAACACCAGTGTGCCCAATTCTCCTCCTTCTCCTTCACGGAATACACTTGCCGCACATCCACTTAGACGAACTTGCAACAGTCCACCACCATCGTCTCCACCATGCACCCCCCCCGTCCATCTTCATAGCCTGATTCGTTGGTCTAAGGGTTGCGCTTGCTGCCACCTGTCTTGCACATCGCTGCAAACCTTGAAGCCAACCACTAGCCTTGTCCTTCCACGTGCTACTGTAGCCTCCTCATAGTGCATCACGTGCACTACCTACAACCAATCACTTGGCTGGATCTCCTCGCCGTGCTCGACCAGCCCATTTGCCGATCCAACATGGTGATCCTTTGCCATTGGTAAGTTCTTGAAAGGTGATCTTCTATCTTCCCTCATTAATCTTCTTTCTCTCCAAAATCTTTCTTTCTCTCTCTTCCCCTAACTTTCTCTCTCTTAATAACTCTCTCTATCTCTAGCATTTTTCTCTCTCTAGTTTCTCTTAATTAACTTTTATTAGAAAGTATGTCATCATGTTTAGAACAATTTTCAATTGAGCAGCATTTTGTAACTCAGAATTTTGATTAATCAATTAGAATTTTATTATTATATTTGTGTTTTGAATCATTGTCATTGATGTTATTAGTTATTTGTGATCAATTTTCACATAAAAAGCATGTTTTAATCTCACTTTCATCACCATTCTCACCCCTCCATAAATTGTTTCCGCAAATTTCTCGCTAAAATCTGTCATTTTATGTCCTTGAATTGTGCAAGCTAACCCCGAGTGCGGATCGACATCCGACACGAGCCACTGTGCAAAATTGCCCATTTTACAGGTTAAATGTCTCGGATCAATTAAAAATGTGTTGAAATTAGGGTTTCCGTAACCAACGACGCGGAAAAAACTTACTTTCAGTACTTAAGTCAGCCGATGTGCCGCACGTCTGTCTAGGCTTTGGATTATCTTGCAGTCAACTTGAGTTAGTACTAGCGGATTTGCTTTGAAGAGTGTATCCTGGTGAGAACCTATAAAGTGAAAAAGTTAGTCTGGCGGGTATTTGAAGATAAACCAGTGGTCTGCCCACTATCATAATTTACACTATCCTTACACTAACAAGATAATTCATAATACTATCCTGAGTGTTTAAGTTAAGAATATCTGTTGCTCTGTGTGCATCATCTAGGCTCATTCAGTTTCATACACCTCTTGCCGACTCTAGAGGCTTGCTCTTTTAGCATATGCCCGCTTGGACTAGATCCAATCGTAGATTGATTCGATCTGAGAATCATTCTCGTACAGTGGAGTCTTCCACTATTCATCACCCCTCCCCTTTTCCCCCCCCCTCTTCCAGAGAAAATACCTTCATCATCATGGCAGACGAACGTCCCCTCATCAAGACGTATGCCCCGATCTCGGCCAACCCGCCATCATGCATTGTTCTTCCACCTACTGCGGCAGTATAATTCGAGATCAGGACGCAAACTATTCAAATGCTGCCAACTTTTAGAGGTCTCCCCAGAGAAGACCCCTATTCCCATATTAGGGAATTTCAACATGTCATCCTGCTCTTTAGAAATCAGAATCTTGATGATGACAATGTTAGATTGAGAGTTTTTCCTTTCTCTCTAAAGGATAGAGCCTCGGACTGGCTTTACTCTCTTCCTGCAGATTCTATCACAAGTTGGAAAGAACTTGTAGGAAAATTTATGTCCAAATTTTACCCCATGACTCGTACTAATCAAATGAAACAACTCATACAGGACTTCTGACAAAAGTCCAATGAGAAATTTTATGAAGCCTGGGAACGATTTCAAGATCATTTGACCAAGTGTCCGCATCACAGTATCGACAAAGGCAGTCTGGTTCACATTTTCTACAAGGGACTTACTGATGAGTCCCGCACTATGGTTGAGTCAATGTGCCAAGGAAAATTCATGCATAATACTCCTACTGAAGCGTACAAATTTCTGGGAGAATTAAGTGAAAATTTTCAGCATTGGACGATTGACTATGAGTTCAGTCGAAATACTCCGATCTTGAAAACTAATATGGGAAATGAAGCAAAGGTTGACCCTGAACTCAAATCCCTCATTCAAGAGTTGACCAAGTCAGTCTCTGCCCTGGCTGTGTCTGTATACAAGCCTGTTCACCATTCTGCCCCAGTCATGAATATAGGTCAAGAGAACTTATTGGAACCCTGTAATATCTATTTACAGCCCTCCCATTCTACTGAAAATTGTCCTTCAAATGACGGATGTGCCCCTCCACTCCAAGAAGAAGTTTGTGTGTTTAACACCTTTAAACCACCTACCCAGAACTCGTATAGCCAAACATACCATCCTGATACAAGAAATCATCCTAACTTCTCCTGGAGGCAGCAGTCTGCTCCACAGCAAAGACCTGCGCAGAGCACATATCCTCCTGGGTTTAATCAACCCAATAGGCAATACCAACAAGGACAATACCAACAGAGTCAGAACCAAACGAGTCAATACCCGTCTAATCAGAATCGATCATTCCAGCAAGGATAATACTCTAGCCAACAGGCACCTAATCAGAATCCCCAGAATCTATAGTTAAGTCAAACTGCACCTCAATCCTACAATTATTCTGCCCCTATGAGCTCAAATCGTGAACTGGTTGCTCAAGCTGCTCCTAAATTGGGTCTGGAAGACCTCCTATCACAATTTATTGTGTAGCAAACCCAGTCCATGCAGCGCCTCGAGCAGCGTCTAGGGAATTTAGAAGCTGAGAAAGCCAAAGGCATCTTCCCTAGCCAACCTATTGCAAATCCTAAAGGGAATGCCAAGGGCGCAGTTTATGAGGTCGGTTCCCAGTCACAGAATCCAAACTACCAAGGAGAGGTACAAGCTGTTACCACACTCCGATCTGGAAAGACTGTGGATATGGGAGTAAAAGAACCGTCAGAGCCATCTCCCGATCCTATTCCTAAATCGAGCACAGAGGAACACATTTCAAACTCCACCTCTGATGCTGTGAAGCCTGCACCAAAATCTACAATCCCAGTGCAGAGATATCAGGCGAAGGACAAATCTATTTGTCGGATTAAGCCTCCCTTCCCGGACAGGCTTGTCTAAGACAAAAGAGATCAGCAATTTTTAGAGATCTTAGACGTTTTCAAAGACGTCCAGATCAATATCCCCTTCCTATCTGCTATCAAACAGATCCCTTCCTATGCAAAATTCCTGAAAGAATTATGCACTGTCAAACGGCGTACGCATGTACCCAAAGATGCCTTTTTGGCAGAAAAAGCTACAGCGTTCATCCAACGCAATAGTGTAATTAAGCATAAGGATCTGGGAAGTCCTACTGTGCAGTGTGAAATTGGTGATAACTTTAGTTGCACAGCTTTGTTGGACTTAGGAGCTAGTGTCAATCTCATACCGTTTTCGGTATACCAGCAGTTAGGACTCAAGGATATGAAGCCAACAAAAATCGCTCTGAAGCTGGCCGACCAGTCCATAAAAATTCCAAGGGGAATTATTGAAGATGTCCTAGTGAAAGTAGTTGACTTTTACTACCCTGTAGACTTCATCATCCTTGACACAAAACCGTGTAAGGATAATTGGATCCCAGTCATTCTAGGCCGACCATTCCTTACTACCGCGAATGCACACATCGGGTGTAGGGACGGGAATATGTCAATTGCCTTCGGCAACCTAAAGGCTGAAGTTAACATCTTTCGACTTATGCGACAGGATGCCGATCGCGATGTGACAGATGAAATGTGTGTCGTTGAGAGTCTAATTCAGGACTCCACCGAAGATATCTTGAAACAGTGCCAACAGCACTTTGATACTGACTTCCAATGGGAGTCAGCAATTTCTGAAAATAATACTATCCAAGAGTCAGTTACACTGATTTCTACTCCTCCTCCTATTGTTGAGTACGAGCCTCTGCTAACCATGATCAGAGATCCTACTACTGTCAACTCTATCTCGGTAGAGGAGGAAGAATCAAGCTCCACTGATCAGAAACTCGAGCTTAAGCCTCTACCCTCTGAACTATCTTATGCTTCTCTTGGTCCTGAAGAGACTTATCCTATCATCATTGCTTCTGCCATATCTGCGCCCCAAAAAGAGAGACTAATTATGTTGCTAAAGAAGCACAAATCAGCCATAGGATGGACCATTGATGACATTCGTGGGATAGACCCTTCTGTGTGCCAACATCACATTTATCTTGAAGATGACTCTAAGACGTCTAGAGAGCACCAGAGGAGGTTAAATCCAGTCCTAAAAGAAGTAGTGCGGGATGAAATTCTAAAATTGCTAGATGCGGGTATCATTTACCCCATCTCTGTAGCAAATGGGTGAGTCCAATCCATGTCGTACCTAAGAAGGCGGGTTTCACTGTTGTAGAAAATGATCAAGGAGAAATGGTGACCCAGCGCTTAAAGAAAGGATGGAGAGTCTGTATTGACTACAGAAGGCTCAATACCAACACCCAGAAAGACCATTTCCCTCTCCCATTCATTGATCAGATGTTGGAACGTCTTGCAGGTCATTCCTACTATTGCTTCCTAGATGGTTACTCGGGATATAATCAGATTCCCATTGCACCCGAGGACCATGAGAAGACCATGTTCACCTGTCCATTTGGCACTTTTGCCTACAGTCGCATGCCTTTTGGCCTCTGCACTGCACCTGCGACTTTTCAAAGGTGTATGATGAGTATATTTTCGGACATGGTCGAACGATTCTTAGAAGTTTTCATGGATGATTTCTCCGTCTTTGGATCCTCTTTCGATGACTGTCTCCAACATCTGAGTCTGGTACTCGCAAGAAATCAGGATAAGCGACTTGTCCTAAATTGGGAAAAATGCCACTTCATGGTAAAGAAAGGAATCGTGCTAGGACATGTCATTTCTGACAAGGGTATTGAGGTCGACAAAGCCAAGATTGATATTATCTCGACCCTACCAATTCCTAAATCTGTGCGTGATATTCGATCTTTTCTTGGACATGGAGGATTCTACAGGAGATTCATTAAGAATTTCTCCCAGATAGCTCGACCCCTATGTAGTCTTCTGGCTAAGGATAGCCCTTTTGACTTCAATGCTGACTGTGTGAAGGCATTCGAGCATCTTAAATCTGAGCTTACTTCTGCGCCCATCATCCGCCCTCCTGATTGGACCATACCTTTTGAGGTGATGTGTGATGCATCCGACTATGCTCTTGGAGCAGTTTTGGGCCAAAGAGTAAACAAAATGCCACATGTGATATACTATGCGAGCAAGACTTTAAACTCGGCTCAGTTAAACTACTCCACTACTGAAAAAGAGCTACTGGCCGTTGTTTTTGCTCTGGATAAATTCAGACCATACTTATTGGCCACTAAAGTCATAGTTTATACGGATCATGCGACATTGAGATATCTAATGTCCAAAAAGGAGACGAAGCCGAGATTGATAAGATGGATCCTTCTATTACAGGAATTTGATCTAGAGATAAGGGACAAGAAAGGAACTGAGAATGTTGTGGCTGATCACTTGTCAAGGCTGACTTTAGAGTCTAATTTTGAATCTCAGCCCATTCTAAAAACTTTTCCTGACGAACAACTGTTCGCTATCTCCGTCACCCCATGGTATGCTGACATTGTCAATTACCTAGTGACGGAGGAAATACCATCTCATTGGTCAAAATAGGACAAAAATCAATTCCTGGCAAGAGCTAAGTATTACTCTTGGGACGAGCCTTATTTATATAAATATTGTCCTGACCAAATTATTCGTCTCTGTGTCCCTGAATCTCAGCAGTTAAATATCTTGTCCTCTTGTCATGACCAACCACGTGGTGGTCACTTCAGTTCCAAGAAGACGGCTGAGAAAATCCTACAATGTGGATTCTATTGGCCATCACTGTTCAGAGAAACACATATCTACTGCAAGGCTTACCCTAATTGTCAAAACCTTGGAAGAATTTCACAAAGAAATATGATGCCCTTGAATCCTATTCAAGTTGATGAGATATTCGATATGTGGGGTATTGATTTCATGGGGCCCTTTCCTACATCCAATGGTTTCTAATTCATCCTCCTAGCTGTGGACTATGTCTCTAAGTGGATTAAGGCAATTCCTACAAGAACCAATGACCATCAAGTTGTGGTGAGATTTTTGAGGGAGTACATCTTCACAAGATTCGGAGCTCCCAAAGCCATTATAAGTGATGGGGGTAGCAATTTCTGCAATAGAGTTTTTGAAAAGTTAATGAAAAAATACGGTGATATTCGCTCAAAAGTGCTTATTTTAAGCAATTATCCTTTTAGCGTTATTGCATTCTCCTACGTAAAATACTCTATTTACCTACTTTTCTACGTAAGAGTCTCTTGTGTTGCGTAGAACACACTTTTCTGGACGAAATGGTATATTTGCATGCATTAAACACATTTTCGGAAGTCTAGACATGTAGTCATTCTGAGAGAGTCTCATTACGCGCTTCTTCTGTCGCAGGAAACCCCGATGGGACGATTCTCAAGACTTGTGGGCCCAAATCGATCATGAAAGCCCATTATCAAAGCTTAAAGAGCCCACATGCCATGACTAGAAGATATGGGCCAAATATGGGCTGAATAAGAGGACCAAAAAGTCGGCCCAAAGAACGAAGAGAGTAGGAGAACCAATGACCAAGAGACGGACCAAAGCGTTTAAAGCCACATGAGTCAGCAAAGAATGATAGTCGACTCTACTGGAGAAGCGTGAGGATGGTCACAGTGAAGACCAGGGTTCCAGACCCTCCGCCAGTGCTTTTCTCTCTATTTTCTGATACTTTCTCTCTCATCTCTCCTTATTCTCTCTCTCTCTTCATCTCTCGGTCCTCGAATCTACTGACCTAACCCCAGAACTCCTGTCCATTGGCTCTATCTCATCTCCCTTAGCTTTTTGACCGTTAGATCTTCCATCGGACCGTTGGATCTTCAATCGGACCGTTGGATCTCTCTAGATCCGTCGATCTACCAATCTGGGTCCCAATCAAGTCACCATCCATCCGATCGCCATCAGACCGTCTGTCACATCATCTTGTGAGACAATGGACATCATAAATCCATGAGGGCCAGTAGCCGGGCCCATCATCATCGACCCGCTGTCCGACTAGTTAGTGGACCCCGTGAATTTCCAAAGAATTTTAATTAAATTTCAAAAAAACGGGGGGTCCACTAATTGAGGAGATTCCCCATAGAAAAGTAGATTTTTACTTAAAAAAAAAAAATATTTTTTTATTTTCAAAAATACCCTATTTCCATTAAAGGAAATAGGGAGCTTTATAAGAGGAGGGAGAAGGGTTCGTTCGAACCCTAATCCCCCTCCAATCTCTTCCATTCTCTCCCCCTATCAATCCCGCGCGGATCCCTTCACCCTTAGCCCCATTCTCCTCTTCTTCTTCATCTTCTCTTTCATCTTCTTAATTTTTTTTATTTTATTTCGCCGGAGTTGCAGCACTCCGGCGATCTGCCATCATCCCACGGTCATTCCCTCTTCCTTCTCCATCTCGTACCGCCCCCCCAACCAATCCAGTTCGCCTCTCTCCCTTGCTGTTGCTACCCAACGGACAGCACAACGGTACCGCCTCCACCACGTTTGAGTTGCAGCTCCGCCTGCAACCTCCGCCTGCAAATTCCGCCTGCAACCTCCACCGTTGCAACCTCCATCAGTCCAAGCAGTTGCCACTGCAACAACCCATTCTATGGACGGCATCCTCTCCTTTTGGGTTGGGTGATATACATTGATTCACCTTCGCCTTCACCTACAACAGTAACGCCACCCTCAACCACCGTTTGCACCACCTTGCTGCACCTTAGCCACCGTCAACAAGCAGGTTTGCAGCCTTCTCCAACGCCTCTACGTCCACGCCCTCACCCATTGAAACATCTGCAACACCCTCAACAGCAACTTAGGTTGCTGAAAATAGGATTTTTCCACGTCGTTGGTTACGGAAACCCTAACTTCAACACATTTTTTATTTATCCGAGACATTTAACCTGTAAAATGAGCAATATTGTATAGGGATTCGTGTCGGATGTCGATCCGCACTCGGGATTAGTTGGATTAGCGCAAATAAGAACATAAAATGACAGAAAATTTCCTGAAAATGGAACACAATTTTATTCAAATCAACTTCATTCATTCGAACATGTCTCTTACAATCAAGTAAAAATAACTAAATTATAAAGCTTTAAAAAAAATAAACTAGAGAGAGAAAGAGAGAACTAGATAGAGAAAATAGAGAAATCTAGAGAGAGAAATTAGAGAGGAGATTGTAGAGATAGATAGGGAAATCTAGAGAGAGAAAAGCGAGAAGAGAGAAGAGAAAGAAGAGAGAAAAAGGATGAGAAGAGAGAGAAACTAGAGAGAAAGAGAACTCACCCTTGGGAACTTACCATGAAAGAGATTGGGATCGCCGGCAAAGGTAGGCCGGAGAATGGAGATTATGTTCGCCCATTGTCCAAGCGTGGAAGTAGAGCTGACAAGTGAAGAAACGGTTAGGAGAAGTGTTTGTTGGTGAAGATAATCCATAACCGGTGTAACTGTAGTCATTGTGAAGCCGTGAAGCGAAGGCGATCGAAGAAGCCCGGCCTGTGTAGCATGGCAGCAAGGGGCGATAGTCCTTTTGGGACCGCCTGCTAGAAAGAATGATGAGAGGAAAGTTCTGGAGTTGCAGGTCGGAGATCGCAGGTGTGCCTCCAACTGGTAGAGATAGATTGCAAGGGCGTGGTGGAGCACGTTCTTGCGGCCGACCGTGGAGGAGGGCAGTTGAAAGTAGGATTTTCCCGCGTCGTTGGTTACGGAAACCCTAACTTCAACAATATTTGTAATTATCCGAGACTTTTAACCTGTAAAATATGAACTTTTGTATAGGGATTCGTGTCGGATGTCGATCCGCACTCGGGATTAGTCGGATTAGCGCGAATAAGAACATAAAATGACAGATAATATACAAGAGAAATGTGGAAAGATGAGAATGGCGAGTCGATTTAAAACACATCCAAGAGATCCAGAAAATACTAAAATCATCAAACTCAAATTGCATTAATTAAACTGTTGCTTACATGAAATAAATGACAGAAATAAATAAAGCGGTAAATCTATTCTAGAAAGCATGTAAGAAAGCATGTAAAAAGAGATTTTAGAGAGAGAGGAAGAAGGTAGAGAGAGAATTTTCACACCTCGGTCGTTTACCGGCCGACAAGGTAGAGGTGAGAGAAAAACTCACCCTCTTGCATTCACCGAACGGAGTCAGTGATGCAAAAAGGCGATCAGCCTGGGGATCTCTAGAGATAATCTAACTCTAGAGAGAGAAAATATAGAGAGAGAAACTGACCTTGTAGTGAGTTACTGGAATGTGGTCGGGTCAACTTGGTGATTTTGGATAGAACAGCCACATGAAGGCTCCAAGGGGATCGGGATTGGATCGGCCAAGCATGTAGGCCAAGTGGTGGCCGGAGCTTGTGGTGTGGTAGCTTTGGTGGAGCAATAGCCCAATCGGCCATGAACAAGGGAGATGACCCAATCGGTCATTGTTGGAGGGCAACCCCGCACGTGGAGGAATGAGAGTACGTTGCACGCATGATGACGCCGTGGCTGTAGCTGTGTGAAGTGACGGCTTGAAGAGCCACAGGTTGTAGCAGAGGGTTACTGGTTTGGCCATGGATGAAGAGGTGCAAAAGGCCATGGGATGGTGAGTGCACATAAGGAGATGGTGCACAGAAAGGACACCATGGAGAGGATTGCTTGCTGGTGTTGTTTGGGAGAAGAGACCCTGGAATGGTGATGCAGGTGCTCTCCTTCGAGTCCACAGTCCGGAAGAGGTCCGAAGTTGCAGGTTTGCAACTCCGGCGTTAATGGCATGCAACACAGTATGGTTGCTAAGTGGAGACAGAGCAGCAACGTTGAGAGGGTGCACGTGGTGTTGCTAACCGTTGCAGGTGAAGGAGGGATGGCTGGTGCGCTGCCCGTGGGAGGAAGTGACGGACCTACAGGTTGTTGTGGCAGTAGTGGAGCGGGCGGATGGAGAAGATGGTGGACCACAAGATGGTGTTGCACCTCTGTGCAACGGTGATGAAAGAGGGCAGCCCGTGGTGTTGCTGGTTTTGCAGGCGGTGCTGCGTCGCAGCACGCAGGTGAGTGCTGCGTTGATGAACAACGGCATTGTGGTGTCTGGTTGCTGCGAGGAGGAAGGCTAGGAGCTTCCATGGTGGTTGCAGCAGCAAGGGGTGGTGGAGCATGGGAGCCTTGCTGGTTGGAGAAGGCAGTAGGCACAGGCGGAGGAAGATGAAGAAGGCGGTGGTGCTGCAAGTGCTGCAGGCGGAGGCGTTGGGTTGGTGCCCAAGGAGAGGGGCAGATGAGTGGTCTGAGGAAGATCCCCACGTCCGGCACGTTGGTGAAGGGGTGGCGCACCAGCGGAGAGCACAAGTGCAGGCGGAGGTGGAGATCGCAGAGGTTGCTGGCCGGAGTTGCAGGCTGCAACTCCGGTGTAAAATTAAAGAGGATGAAGAAGATGAGAAGGAAGAAGAGGAGAAGAAGGAGGAGGAAGAAGGGGAAGTGATGTGGGGGGAAGGAGAGGAGAAAAGGGGTTTGAAAATTAGGGTTCGTCCCCCTCCTTCCCCCTTTATATAAGCTCCTAATTTCCATTAATGGAAATTAGGATTTTTAGGAAATAAAAAATAAAAAAAAATATATTAATTAATTTTTTTTTTTTTTTTTTTTTTTTTTAAGTAAAAACCTACTTTTCTATGGGGAATCTCCCCAATTAGTGGACCCCCCATTTAATTAAAATTATTTTGAAATTCACGGGGTCCACTAACTGGTCGGACAGCGGGTCGATGATGATCGGCCCGGCTATTGGCCCACATGGACTGATGATGTCCATCGTCTCACAAGATGATGTGACAGACATTTTGATGGCGATCGGATGGATGGTGACTTGATTGGGACCCAGATTGGTAGATCGACGGATCTAGAGAGATCCAACGGTCCGACTGAAGATCCAACGGTCCGATGGAAGATCCAACGGTCAGAAAGCTAAGGGAGATGAGATAGAGCTGATGGGCAGGAGTTCTGGGGTTAGGTCAGTAGATTCGAGGACCGAGAGATGAAGAGAGAGAGAGAATAAGGAGAGATGAGAGAAAAAGTATCAAAAAAAATGGAAAAAAGCACTGGCGGAGGGTCTGGAACCCTGTTCTTCACTGTGACCATCCCCACGCTTCTCCAGTAGAGTCGACCATCATTCTTTGCTGACTCATGTGGCTTTAAACGCTTTGGTCCGTCTCTTGGTCATTGGCTCTCCTACTCTCTTCGTTCTTTGGGCCGGCTTTTTGGTCCTCTTATTTAGCCCATATTTGGCCCATATCTTCTAGTCATAGCATGTGGGCTTGTTAAGCTTTGATAATGGGCTTTCATGATCGATTTGGGCCCACAAGTCTCGAGAATCGTCCCATCGGGGTTTCCTGCGACAGAAGAAGCGCGTAATGAGACTTTATCAGAACGGCTTAATATTTAGACTTCCGAAAATGTGTTTAATGCATGCAAATATACCATTTCGTCCAGAAAAGTGTGTTCTACGCAACACAAGAGACTCTTACGTAGAAAAGTAGATAAATAGAGTATTTTAACGTAGGAGAATGCAATAACGCTAACAGGATAATTGCTTAAAATAAGCACTTTTGAGCGAATATCAGCAGTGTGCAGCACTTGCACGTGGTTGGAATGAGAACCAGGCGGTGTTCCTGCTAGTGGGTTGCCATGGAGATGGGTATGCAACACGCATGGACGGAGCAAGAGGGAGAGGAGGAGATGCTGCTTGTGAGCATGGTGGAAGAGGCGTTGACCGGTGGTGGAGCTTGATGCAGAGGAGCGTTCGTGCACGCAGCAACAAGAAGAATGGTGGTTGAAGATGCTAGCTAGGTGCTGCGTTGCTGGAGGAAGGAGCGGTGGAGCTTCAGGCGGTGTGCAAGCGGAGGAGGCGGAGGCGAACCAGTCCGGCGGTCGTGGTGGTGTTGGTGTTGCTGTTATGCAACACCAGCACGTTGCTGCTACGAAGGTGGGAGGTGCTGGTTGCAGACGAGGAAGAGGGGCAGAAGAAGAGAAGAAAACGATGAAGAAGAAGGGAAGATGGTGGCGGCCGACCGGAGTTGCAGGCTGCAACTCCGGTAGAAAACGGTAATAAGAAAAAACGAAAACTAAAAATACGAGAAGAAGAAGACAGAGGAGAGAAGGAGAAAGAAGAAGAAGAAGAAGAGGAGGAAGAAGAAGGACGGCCGGAGTTGCAAACCTGCAACTCCGGCGAAGTATAGGTGAAGAAGACGAAGAAGAAAATAGGAAAAAGAGGAGAAAGAAGTCGCGGGGAAGAAGGGAAAGGATAGGGGGAAGGAGAGGAGGAGATTGGAGGGGGATTAGGGTTCGAATGAACCCCTATCCTTCTCCTTTTAAAGCTCCCCATTTCCTTTAATGGAAATAGGGTATTTTTTTGAAAATAAAAAATACGAAAAATTAATTTTTTTTTTTAAGTAAAAACCTACTTTTCTATGGGGAATCTCCCCAATTAGTGGACCCCCCATTTAATTAAAATTATTTTGAAATTCGCGGGGTCCACTAACTGGTCGGACAGCGGGTCGATGAAGCTGGGCCCGGCTACTGGCCCATATGGATTGATGATGTCCATCGTCTCACAAGATGATGTGACAGACAGTCTGATGGCGATCGGATGGATGGTGACTTGATTGGGACCCAGATTGGTAAATCGACGGATCTAGAGAGATCCAACGGTCCGATTGAAGATCCAACGGTCCGATTGAAGATCCAATGGTCAGAAAGCTAAGGGAGATGAGATAGAGCCGATGGGTATGAGTTCTGGGGTTAGGTCAGTAGATTCGAGGATCGAGAGATGAAGAGAGAGAGAGAATAAGAAGAGATGAGAGAAAAAGTATCAAAAAAATGGAAAAAAGCACTGGCGGAGGGTCTGGAACCCTGGTCTTCACTGTGATCACCCTCACGCTTCTCCAGTAGAGTCGACCATCATTCTTTGCTGACTCATGTGGCTTTAAACGCTTTGGTCCGTCTCTTGGTCATTGGCTCTCCTACTCTCTTCGTTCTTTGGGCCGGCTTTTTGGTCCTCTTATTCAGCCCATATTTGGCCCATATCTTCTAGTCATAGCATGTGGGCTTGTTAAGCTTTGATAATGGGCTTTCATGATCGATTTGGGCCCACAAGTCTCGAGAACCGTCCCATCGGGGTTTCCTGCGACAGAAGAAGCGCGTAATGAGACTTTATCAGAACGGCTTAATATTTAGACTTCCAAAAATGTGTTTAATGCATGCAAATATACCATTTCGTCCAGAAAAGTGTGTTCTACGCAACAGAAGAGACTCTTACATAGAAAAGTAGGTAAATAGAGTATTTTACGTAGGAGAATGCAATAACGCTAAAAGGATAATTGCTTAAAATAAGCACTTTTGAGCGAATATCAGTTGCTGATCTTCTTTTGGATGATTCTCCAACGGCTTACCTTGGGTGCACTCCAAGGTGGCTCACTCAACTACCGAGTTGTCGCCTCATTTCTACCGTCCGTTCTCCACTCCATGGTGAGCATTCTCTATGTTCCTCACATTCTTTTTCTCTCCCTTATACTTTCTCTCACTATCTCTAGTTATCTCCTCCTTTCCCTCTCTAGATCTCTTTTGTTTTCTTTTTCTCTCTCTATCTCTAGTTTGCTTTTTAGTTAGGAATTGTTCATTCAAGCAATGTATTTCTTTTAGTTAATTTGATTAATAAAATAGTTTATTTTCAGTACAAATTATTGTCTTCATTATTTCGTAGGCTTTCGATGGTCCATAAATTCTCTCTCTAAAAATATCATGTTTTAAAGTGAACCACCACTCTCACCCCTCCATCCTATCTTTTTAGCAATTTCTGTGGAAAATTTTGTCATTTCATGCTCTGAATCGCGCTAATCCGACTAATCCCAAGTGCGGATTCGACTCCGACTTTCCACTGTGCACACAAGTTTCTATTTTGCAGGAATAAGTCTCGGATAATTACAAATGTGTTGATTCTAGGGTTTCCGTAACCAACGACGCGGAAAAACCCTATTTTCATACGGTGTAACTCATAAGGTTGCCCTTGCTTACCATCCGCAGACCAGTGGTCAGGTCGAGGTCTCCAATCGACAAATCAAGCAGATACTGGAGAAGACAGTCAACACAACTCGTAAAGACTGGTCTACCCGCCTCTCGGACGCTCTATGGGCTTACCGAACAGCTTATAAAACTCCCTTGAATATGTCTCCATACCGGTTGGTTTATGATAAACTGATATTCACTCAAAAGTGCTTATTTTAAGCAATTATCCTTTTAGCGTTATTACATTCTCCTACGTTAAAATACTCTATTTATCTATTTTTCTACGTAAGAGTCTCTTGTGTTGCGTAGAACACACTTTTCTGGATGAAATGGTATATTTGCATGCATTAAACACATTTTCGGAAGTCTAGACATGTAGTCATTCTGATAAAGTCTCATTACGCGCTTCTTCTGTCGCAGGAAACCCCGATGGGATAATTCTCGAGACTTGCGAGCCCACATTGATCAGGAAAGCCCATTATCAAAGCTTAAAGAGCCCACATGCTATGACTAAAAGATATGGGCCAACTATGGGCTGAATAGGAGGACCAAAAAGCCGGCCCAAAGAACGAAAAGAACAGGAGAGCCAATGACCAAGAGACCGACCAAAGCGTTTAAAGCCACATGAGTCAGCAAGGAATGATAGTCTACTCTACTGGAGAAGCGTGAGGATGGTCACAGTGAAGACCAGGGTTCCAGACCCTCTGCCAATACTTTTCTCCATTTTTTTGATACTTTCTCTCTCATTTCTTCTTATTCTCTCTCTCTCTTCATCTCTCGATCCTCGAATCTACTGACCCAACCCCAGAACTCCTACCCTTCGGCTTTATCCCATCTCCGATAGCAAATGGGTGAGTCCTATTCATGTCGTCCCTAAAAAGGCAGGATTCACAGTTGTGGAAAATGAGAACAAGGAAATGGTAACCCAGCGCCTGAAGAAAGGGTGGAGAGTCTGCATCGATTACCGACGACTCAACACCAACACTAGGAAGGACCATTTTCCTTTACCCTTCATAGACCAGATGTTGGAGAGACTAGCAGGTCATTCCTATTACTGCTTCCTTGATGGTTACTCAGGGTATAATCAAATACCCATCGCCTCTGAGGATCACGAGAAAATAATTTTCACCTGTCCCTTTGGCACTTTTGCCTACAAGAGCATGCCCTTTGGCCTCTGCAATGCACCCGCGACCTTTCAAAGGTGTATGATGAGCATATTCTCTGACATGGTGGAAAAATTCCTCGAAGTCTTTATGGACGACTTCTCAGTCTTTGGGTCATCCTTTGATGACTGTCTGAACCATCTAGGGCTTGTACTTCAACGCTGTCAAGACAAGCAACTTGTCCTCAATTGGGAGAAATGCCACTTCATGGTGACGAAGGGCATTGTTCTGGGACATGTCATTTCCCATCAGGGCATTGAGGTCGACAAAGCTAAAATCGATATCATCTCGACCTTGCCTACTCCTAAGTCTGTGCATGACATCCGGTCCTTTTTGGGACACGGAGGATTCTATAGGCGATTCATCAAGGACTTCTCTCAAATCGCTCGACCTCTGTCCCATCTTCTGGCTAAAGATAGTCCTTTCGACTTTAATGCTGACTGTGTCAAGGCATTTGAGCGTCTCAAATCTGAGCTCACTACTGCGCCCATTATCCGTCCCCCGGACTAGACTCTACCTTTTGAGGTAATGTGCGATGCTTCTGACTACGCTTTAGGAGCCGTTCTAGGGCAGAGAGTTGACAAAAGGTCACACGTGATCTACTACACGAGCAAAACTCTTAACTCTACCCAAATGAATTACTCCACCACTGAGAAAGAACTCCTAACGGTAGTCTTCGCCCTTGATAAATTCCGTCAGTACCTCTTAGCCACTAAGGTGGTTGTGTACACTGATCATGCAGCCCTTCGTTATCTCATGTCGAAAAAGGAAACCAAGCCTCGATTAATTCGATGGATTCTCTTACTGCAGGAATTCGACCTCGAGATTAAGGATAAGAAAGGAACTGAGAATGTAGTGGCTGATCACTTGTCTAGACTGACTTTAGAGTCATCCTTCGACACCCAGCCCATCCCTGAAACCTTTCCAGACGAACAACTGTTCGCTATCTCCGTTCATCCATGGTATGTTGACATGGTCAACTACCTTGTCACCGAAGAAATGCCTTCACACTGGTCAAAACAGGACAAAAGCCAATTCCTAGCAAGAGTTAAGTACTACTCTTGGGATGACCCTTATTTGTATAAATACTGTCCTGACCAGATCATTCATCTCTGTGTCCCTGAGTCGGACCAACTCAATATCTTATCCTCCTGTCATGACCAACCTTGTGGTGGTCATTTCAGCACTAAGAAGACTACAGAAAAAGTCCTGCAATGCGGATTCTACTGGCCTACACTATTTACAGATGCCCATATCTACTGCAAAACCTGTCCTAATTGCCAGCATCTAGGCCGCATCTCCCAGAGGAATATGATGCCCCTCACTCCCATCCAGGTCGATGAAATATTTGACATTTGGGGCATCGACTTCATGGGCCCCTTTCCTGTTTCCTATGGTTTTGAGTACATTCTCCTTGCGGTAGACTATGTATCCAAATGGATAGAAGCCATTCCCACCAAGACCAATGACCACAAAGTGGTGGTCAAATTCCTAAAGGAGTTCATCTTCGCCCGATTCGGTGCCCCTAAGGCCATCATTAGTGATGGGGGCACCCATTTCTGCAATAGGATATTCGAGAAATTAATGAAAAAGTATGGGGTAACCCACAAGGTTGTCCTAGCTTATCATCCGCAGACTACTGGTCAAGTGGAGGTTTCTAATCATCAGATCAAGCAGATCTTGGAGAAGACAGTCAATACCACATGTAAAAACTGGTCTACTCGTCTCACTGATGCTTTATGGGCATACAGAACCGCCTACAAGACCCCACTCAATATGTCTCCCTATCGTCTCGTCTTTGGGAAACCTTGTCATCTACCGGTAGAGGTTGAACATCGTGCCCTGTGGGCCATTAAGAAGCTCAGCTTCGACCTAGACTCCACAGGGGAGGAGCGGAAACTTCAAATGAATGAGTTAGAAGAACTCAGAAATGATGCCTACAACTTGTCCAAGAATTAGAAAGCAAAAATGAAGTGGATACATGACAAGAGCATCCTCAGGAAAGAGTTCCATCCAGGACAGAAGGTCCTTCTTTATAATTCTCGTCTCCATCTCTTCCCTGGGAAACTGAAATCTAGGTGGACCGGTCCTTATACGATCACCGCAGTGACACCCTTTGGGGCAATCACTATTGAGGACCCCAAGGATCACTCCTCATTCCAGGTAAATGGCCAACGTCTTAAGCAATTCCATGAACTTGATGTGTCGTTCATTCAGACTTTTGAAATTGATCTCATCGATCCTGCCTATGTTGACTGATGATCCACTCAGTCTCCTAAGCTCCAACTTGGTTGGGGGTGCCTGTCACCCCCGTTGTGTCTGGCTGAAGACGTAAAACTTAGCGCTTTCGGAAAGGCAATTCCGGTATTCCTAGAGTACATGAGTCTCATGCATTTGTTATTATTGTTATATCCTTGGAAATGCAGGTACATTCATTCTTCCGATCATCAGGTACCACACACTGTCGAGTTTCTGCCGACTTAGTAACATCCTCCCTGAACCTTTGCATCATCATCACTGATTTTTCATCATTTTATGTCCCGGTCATGAGCACCAAGGACGGTGCTGTATTTTGGTTGGGGGTGGGGTATTTACCAAAACTCATGTCTTCATTTTGATAAAAAAACAAAAAATAAAATAAAATAAAATAAAATAAAATAAAATATTTGTTTTTGGGGTGATTTTCGATATTCTCCAAAAGTTTTCTAGAATTTCAAAAATGTGTCAAATACCCTGACTTTGATTAGCTGAAAACCTCCGTTAAGTTAGTATTGAAGATGTCAATTTTTGTTAGCGTTGAGTCAAGTCAAGCGTGACTACAGCAGGTTTGAAAACTCGGATTTGGCACAATTGTACACTATCAACATCAGAGTCATTCTAAGTTTAGAAATTCTGGAGATCCTGTGAGAATAATTGTGGAGACCTAACCCAGTGAGCTTTCGAGCCTTTAATCAATTCAGAGTGTTATACAACAATTCTGAGTCACAAGATGACTCACTATTCTTCATGCCCGCAATATTCGTTGAGAGATCTCATTATCTTTTGCTTCGATCATAAAACTCGGAACGACATCAACATTGGATTACTACGACAGAACCTTCTCTATATCCAGTCAAGACAGTATACATGATAGTGCAAACCCTAGAAAATGATTTAGGCCATTTTTTTCTGAACCCTTCACCCTTTTTACTCACCTGAATTATACTTTACTAGAAACCCTTTGAACCTTTCTATAAAAGCCTTTTCTTTGCAAACCTATCAACCTAAAATCCAATCCAGCTACGAAACATGACTGGCTACCCTTATTTTGAGATGGACAAAAGAATAACTGATGTGGGTGTACCGTGAAAAAGAAAAGTAAAGAAGAAGAATCAAAAGGAAAAGAAAGTGGTTCAAGCCAAAAACAAAATATGGAAAGAAAGTATGAAGAATAGCTGAAAAGAAATTGAGCAGTCTCAGAAATATCAAGAAAAAGAGAAAAATACGAAAAAAGGAAAAAGAACCAGATAATGGTGTTACGCCGCAGGAAAAATTCTAGAAAATGGCAATATCCTCTCAAGATCTTTGAAATCCTGCATCTCTCTACACCTGACCTAAGCCTCATTACAACCCAAGAAAGTCCTACTTGATTCTAGGATAGTACGATCATAAAATGTGGAGATTGGAGAAAGAGAAGCTATAGAGTTTGATCTGACGTTCCCGAGTGAAGTGGTATTCCAATCATGAGATCTTCTTCTATTAAAGATGTCCTTCCTTCAAATAAAACATATGTGAGATCTTTTGCCTCTTTATATTAAATATATCTCCTCACATATAAATTGAGAGAAAAGAAGAAAACCCTTCTTGTGTGATTCTATTCTGAGTGCTAAACATGTGAGATTTGAGGTCGAGGCATAAAAACTTATAGGTGATCTGAAAATCTTTACTGTCGGATGATGAGAATGTTGAGCACACACACACGCAGAGTCTGACTATTCTGGGTCATGATTATCAGTCTGTAGTCTTGCCAAAACTTTCAAACTCTTCGCTAGCATGTAACTGTTTTTGCATCCATTCAATGATTTTACGAACGGTGTTTTCCCAGAGCTAATGTGAAAGTGTGCAGCATGTGCAGAGCCCTTTTAAGCTCATTTATTTCGCACTAATTGCCAAGGATTGGCAATATGCTGGTTGGGGGTTGTGATATTCGCTCAAAAGTGCTTATTTTAAGCAATTATCCTTTTAGCGTTATTGCATTCTCCTACGTTAAAATACTCTATTTATCTATTTTTCTACGTAAGAGTCTCTTGTGTTGCGTAGAACACACTTTTTTGGATGAAATGGTATATTTGCATGCATTAAACACATTTTCGGAAGTCTAGACATGTAGTCATTCTGATAAAGTCTCATTACGCGCTTCTTTTGTCGCAGGAAACCCCGATAGGACAATTCTCGAGACTTGCGAGCCCACATTGATCAGGAAAGCCCATTATCAAAGCTTAAAGAGCCCTCATGCTATGACTAAAAGATATGGGCCAACTATGGGCTGAATAGGAGGACCAAAAAGCCGGCCCAAAGAATGAAAAGAACAGGAGAGCCAATGACCAATAGACGGACCAAAGCGTTTAAAGCCACATGAGTCAGCAAGGAATGATAGTCTACTCTACTGGAGAAGCGTGAGGATGGTCACAGTGAAGACCAGGGTTCCAGACCCTCTGCCAATACTTTTCTCCATTTTTTTGATACTTTCTCTCTCATCTCTTCTTATTCTCTCTCTCTCTTCATCTCTCGATCCTCGAATTTACTGACCCAACCCCAGAACTCCTACCCTTCGGCTCTATCTCATCTCCCTTAGCTTTCTGACCGTTGGATCTTCCATCGGACCATTGGATCTTCAATCGGACCGTTGGATCTCTCTAAATCCGTCGATCTACCAATCTGGGTCCCAATCAAGTCGCCATCCATCCGATCGCCATCAGACCGTCTGTCACATCATCTTGTGAGACAATGGACATCATAAATCCATGTGGGCCAGTAGCCGGGCCCATCATCATCGACCCGCTGTCCGACCAGTTAGTGGACCCCGTGAATTTCCAAAGAATTTTAATTAAATTTCAAAAAAACGGGGGGTCCACTAATTGAGGAGATTCCCCATAGAAAAGTAGATTTTTACTTAAAAAAAAATATATTTTTTTTTATTTTCAAAAATACCTTATTTCCATTAAAGGAAATAGGGAGCTTTATAAGAGGAGGGAGAAGGGTTCGTTCGAACCCTAATCCCCCTCCAATCTCTTCCATTCTCTCCCAAAAACTCTCTTGCCCCTTTTCCCCCCTCTCTTGGCCGCTGTTTTCCTCTACTTCTCCTCCACCTTCGTCATCTTCTTCACCATTTTTCCACCGGAGTTGCAGCCTGCAACTCCGGCCACAGCCTGCACCATCATCATCTTCTCCCCCACGTTTCCTCTCTTGAGCAAAACACCACCATCTCCACCGTTATCCAGCCACTGCCAGCCACTGCCGCTCATTCCACCGCTGCCAACACCTGCTGTACGTTGAACTAAGCCACCGTCTCCAACTCCTCTTGTTGGCGTCGTGCATTGCACTACCACACTGCAGCCCCTTCCTTTCTCACAACCGTCACCCCCTGCACTTCTCTTCACCGTCTCCAAGAGGAACAAAACCAAAAGAACATAAAAAAAAAAACAGGAAAGATTGCCGGAGTTGCAACCTGTAACTCCGGCGAGCTCCATTATCACCGGCAAACCTACTACCATCTCTTCCTAAAGATCGTTTGGGCCCCTCCACCACGCTGCTCACCAGTCCGAACTCCATCCTCACCTGCTGGTTTGAATCTCACAGTGACAGCAACTCGTCTCTCCCTCAAACGAAGCTGCAACAATCAACTCCACCTCCAGCAACTCCGGTCGGGATCTCTCCACTCTTTGCATCATTGCAGCCTCCTCCACAAACCGCAGCCACCATCACCACCGGTCCGGTGAGCCACCGGTCGCCCTCCTCCAACATCCGCTGCTGCTCCTACCTCACCTTCACGGTCCTCACGACCGTGAGAACCCCCATATCTGGTTCTTCTCCACTACCGCCATCCCCATCTTCACTAGTCATCACCACCACCTGTGAGCTGCACCGATGGAGATCGTCATCTCCAACACGCTCCTCATAGATCCACCATCATCTCCAGTCAACCACTCCCACACTTGGTCAATAATGCCCATGCGACCCCATCAATAGTAATTCTCCAGCGAGTTCTCCACGGTAAGGCTATTTCTCTCTCTAGTGTCCCCACATTCTCTCTCTAGTTAGCCCCTTTCTATCTCTAAAATTTTGGTTTTCTCTCTAGACATTTCATTGCTAGTATGTGTTTCTTTGATTGAATTGTAATTCTTGTTTGGAATTTATGAATAAAAACTATTGTTATTTTCCATTTGTTAGTTTGCTTTTGTGATTCTTGGTTGTTCGTAGCACTTTCTCTCTCTAAAAACTTCAAAATTATGTTTTAAAAAAAAAAAATCACACCACAACTCTCATCTCTCCATCAATTTGTGGCAAAAATCCGTCATTTCATGTCCTTGAATTGAGCACACTAACCCTGAATGCGGATCGACATCCGACACGAATCCCTATACAAAGTTCATACTTTTGCAGGAATTAAATCAGATAAAAATTACAAATGTGTTGAAGTTAGGGTTTCCGATTCGACGACATGGAAGAACCTACTTTCATAAACCTTGTCATCTACCTGTTGAGATTGAGCATCGCGCCCTATGGGCGATCAAAAAACTCAATTTCGACTTTGACGCAGGAGGAGAGGAAAGGAATTTACAACTCAATGAATTGGATGAACTGAGAAATGATTCATATGCCTTGTCAAAAAAGTATAAAGATAAAATGAAATGGATACATGACAAGAGCATTCTAAGGAAGGATTTCCACCAAGGACAGAAGGTTTTACTTTACAATTCTAGACTTCACATCTTCCCTGGAAAATTGAAATCCCGATGGTCAGGCCCATTTGTTGTTACTGAAGTCAAGCCCTATGGGGCTATAAATGTTGAGGATCCGAAGGATAATTCAACCTTCCAGGTCAATGGACAACGTCTCAAACCTTTTCAAGAATTAGACGTGTCATCTATTCAAACCTTCGAAATAAATCTTATTGATCCAATATATGAAGACTGATGTTTCTATTAGTCTCTCTGAGCTCCAACTTAGTTGGGGGTGAATTTCATCCCCGTTGTGTCTGGCTGAAGACATAAAACTTAGCGCTTTCGGAAAGGCAATTTCGATATTCCTAGAAGTCATTGAGTCTCATGCATAATTCTTATATTTCATATATTATTATTGCTATGCAAGTACAATTCCTCTCACTACCATCGGGCATCACCAAATCTCAGCCATACTGGTACAACTCTTCCTCTTACATGCATCACATTCAGAGTTTTCATACATTTTTGTCCCGGTCAAAGCACCGAGGATGGTGCTGTATTTCAGTTGGGGGTGGAGATTTATCAAAACTCATGTCTTCATTAAAAAAGAATAAAAAATAAAAAAAAAATAAAATAAAATAAAATAAAATAAATTGAGAAAAATGAGAAAAAGATGTATTTTTGGGTGATAACCTGTGTTTTACAGTTTTCTGAGTACTTTCAAAATGCTTTTCAAATCCTTTACAATGATGAGTACAAACTTTTCGGAAAGTCTATTTATTGAAAAGGATGTCTGTTTTGAAAAATCACTTATTAGCTCTTCATTCAGTTTGAAAGCAAACATTACTATAGTGGATTGAAAAATCTTTGTAAACTCAAATTCAACAAAAATGTTCACATATCAACATCAAAATTATCCGAAGTTTAGATTATCCAGATATCCAAGAAGAACAAATGTGGAGACCTAACCCAGTGAGCTTTTGAGCTTTTCATTATTTCTGAGGGTTATAAAATTATTCAGAGTCACAAGATGACTCACAATTCTTCTACTTCCCAAATATTTCCATTGACTGATCTCATTAACCCTTGCTATGGTCATGGAACTCAGAACGACATCAAATTCAGATTATTACATAAAGAATCTTCTCTATATCCATTCGAGACATCGAAGATGAAAGTACAAACCCTAGAAAATGATATAGGCCATCTTTCTAACCAATCAGACTTTTTAGCTTCCCTAACATCTATACCGTTAGAAACTATTTTTGAGCCTTTTGATGAAAACCTTTTCTTGTTAACCCACCAACCAAAAACCTAATCCCAAAAAGAGTTCAATACGATAACCTACTTCTGAGAGGGATCAAAGAGTATTTGGTATAATTACACCAAGAAAAGAAAAGAAAACAAATGGTTTGTGCCGAAAAGAAACATGATCAGAAAGAAAGAATGAAAGGAAAAAGAATTTGAAAAAGGTTGAAGAATATCCAAAAAGACAAAAATTGGAAAAAGGAAAGAAGAAAAATCAAGGAAATATTACCCCTGGGAAAAATTGCAAAGAATAGTGAGATACCCTCTCAGAATTTTTGAATACCAGAATATCTTTTTTTTTCTGAACCTATCCTAAGCCTTAATATAACCTATACAAGTCCTATTTGATTCTAGATTTGTACCATTATCAAGTGTGGAGAATGGAGAAAAGAGAAATTATAGAGTTTGATCCGACGTTCTTAAGTGATATGACATTCCAATCATGAGATCTTAAATCTTCTTATACCTTCCATTCAAGAACTATATATGTGAGACGTTTGCCAGCTTTTATATTCATCTCCTCACATATAGTTTGAGAGAAAAGTATAAAACCATTTCTGAGTGATTCACTTCTGAGTGGTATACAAGTGAGGATTGAGGTCGAGGCATAGAGTCTCTAAGGAGATCCAAATATCTCTACTACCAGATAAGGATGATGTTGAACACACACACACACTGAGTCTGAGTAATCCTTTGTTTGAAGGTCCATTTGTAGAAGTGTTGCATTTTGCTGATTAGTTCTAATTTGTGAATGATTTCTTGCATCCTTGAAATAATCGGACAAAATGGAATTTTTCTGAGTAATACAAATAAGCTTTCTAGCATGTTCTGCCAAGCCCTTTTTAGCTCACTTATTTCGCAATAATTGCCAAGGATTGTCAATATGCCAGTTGGGGGTTGTGATATTCGCTCAAAAGTGCTTATTTTAAGCCATTATCCTTATAGCGATGTCGCATTCTCCTATGTAAAACTTATCTTTTCGTCGACTTTTTCATGTACGAGTTTCTTTCAATGCGTAGAGCGCATTCTTCAGACGAAAATTGACTATTTGCATGAAATATACGCATTTCGGATAGTCTAGATATGAAGCCGTTTTGATTAAGTCTCATTACGCACTTTTCTCTCGCAGGAAACCCGATCGGGTGATTTTCGAGACTTACGGGCCCACAATCAACCATAGAAGCCTAATATCAAAGCTTAAGGAGTCAACAAGCTATGACAAGAAGATACCGGCCAAGTACGGGTCAAGTCAGAGGATCGTAGAGCCAGATAAAGAACCAAGAGAGAGGCAAAGCTGAAGACCAAGAGACGGGCCAAAGTGATTCAAAGTCGGACCAACTGATATAAAATGGCGGCTTGGTGAAGCCGACGGAAGATTACATTGAAGATCAGGGTTCATGACCCTCCGCCAGCTCTTTTGCCTTTATTTTGTATTATTTTCTCTCTCTTCTCTCCTAATTCTCTCTCCATCTCTCTAGACTCTAATATCTCACCCATAGATCATCTCATCCTACCATTAGATCCCCAAATCTACCATCTGATCTCCCTCTCCATGATCGAATTGCCTGTATCTCACCATCCGATCCTTAGATCGATCATCCTAACCCTCCGATCTCCATCATCTAACCTCAGATCTTCTCTCCTTTAGCTTTATTCCATCTCTCATAGTTCTTCTATCGTTAGATCTTCTATTCGACCGTTAGATCATTCATCTGACCGTTGGATCTTTCCAGATCCTACGGTCCGCCAATTGTAGACTGAGTCAAACCGCCACCTCATCTCATCCAATTATCATAGTTTCATCATCTAACAGCCCCCATGGCCAAGTGAAAGTCGGATTTTTCCGCGTCGTTGGTTACGGAAACCCTAACTTCAACAAGATTTGTAATTTTATCCGATTTTATCCTGATTATCCTGCAAAATTGACAGATTTGTATAGGGATTCGTGTCGGATGTCGATCCGCACTCGGGGTTAGTTGGCGCGACTCATGAACATGAAATAACGGATTTATCTCAGAAATTGTGGTGGGGTGAGAATGGTGAAGGGATTTAAAACATGCTTAGTGATTTTTAGAGAGAGAAATTTCCACAAACAACCAAAAACCCAAAAGTAAACTAACAAATGTAAAAATAATAATTTTATTCATCCTCAATGAGTTCTTACAATTCAAATTAAATTCAAAAACAATCTAGAAAGCCATAAACAAATTTAATCTAGAGAGAAAAAGATAGGTGGTAGAGAGAGAAACGAACTAGACTTAGAGAAAGAAAAAGAGATTAGGATCTAGAGAGATTAACTAGAGAGAGAAAAAGAAATTAAGAGATCTAGAGAGTGAAAACTGAGTTTTAGAGAGAGAGACTAGAGAGAGAAAGAGCTTAAGAGAGAGATTCTTACCCTTGAAACATACCTGGAATGCTCGGTCGAGATCGATCATGATGGATTAGCCCAAGATGGTTGGAACGGCCTAAAGTTGTGATTGTGATGGTGAGTGGGCAGCAGCCACCATGGAGGGTATGATGCCCTCCTTTGTTTTTTTTTTTTTTTTTTTCTTGGTGAAAACAGAGAGAGAAGAAGAGAGAGGCAGCTGTTCAAGAGGGGATTGGCTATGCCATTACCAACACCAGCAACGTGGCTGGAGGGGGATGAAGACGCGATGGAGGAGGGGGCGATCATGCAACAGGCGGTGCTGGTTTGTGGGGGCGGACTGTGGTTGGTGTTGCAATTTTGCAACACCAAAAATCGTGAAGAGTAGCAGTTCGGTGGCTGTTGTAGCTGCTTGGAGCGAGGAAGGAGAATGGGGGTCCGATCTGATGAAGGAATGGGTGAACCTGTCGGTGGTGCTCATGCAAGGGGAAGACAGTAGTAGCAAGGAGAGACGAAGGAGGCGGATCCAGCGGTGAAGTATGCTGCAATTCCCCCCTCCTCTTCTTCCTCCTCTACTACTTTTCTTGTGAAACACAGTCTGCAAGTTGGAGTTGCAGACTCGTGTCCAGCAGGTGCTGGTGGAGGTGGATGGCGGTAGTGGGCTAGGCGGTGTACAACTGCTGGCTGTAGGAGGCAGCAAGGCGGAGATGTTGCAGGCGGAGGTTGCAGGCGGTACCGTTGGTGCAGCAACGTTTCGGGGGGGTGTTGGAGATGAGATTGCCACCACCTGCAACAGAGAACACGTCCCCAAGAAGAGGACGTGCTAGAGAGGGATAGAAGGGAGAGAAGAGATGGGGAGAGAAGAGATCATGGGAAAGTTGTCGGCCGGAGTTGCAGCCTGCAACTCCGGTGAAAACGTGAAGAAGATGACGAAGATGAAGAACGAAAAGAAGAAAAAGAAGGAGAAGAAGAAAGGGAAACGGTGGGCCGAAGATTCGGGGAAGGAGAGGAGAAGAAAAGAGGGGGATTAGGGTTCGAACGAACCCTTCTCCTTCCTCTTATAAAGCTCCCTATTTCCTTTAATGGAAATAGGGTATTTTTTGAAAATAAAAAATATATATTTTTCTTTTTAAGTAAAAACCTACTTTTCTATGGGGAATCTCCCCAATTAGTGGACCCCCCATTTAATTAAAATTATTTTGAAATTCGCGGGGTCAACTAACTGGTCGGACAGCGGGTCGATGAAGATGGGCCCGGCTATTGGCCCTCATGGATTGATGATGTCCATTGTCTCACAAGATGATGTGACAGACAGTCTGATGGCGATCGGATGGATGGTGACTTGATTGGGACTCAGATTGGTAGATCGACGAATCTAGAGAGATCCAACGGTCCGATTGAAGATCCAACGGTCCGATGGAAGATCCAACGGTCAGAAAGCTAAGGGAGATGAGATAGAGTCGATGGGCAGGAGTTCTGGGGTTAGGTCAGTAGATTCGAGGACCGAGAGATGAAGAGAGAGAGAGAATAAGAAGAGATGAGAGAAAAAGTATCAAAAAAATGGAAAAAAGCACTGGCGGAGGGTCTGGAACCCTGGTCTTCACTGTGACCATCCTCACGCTTCTCCAGTAGAGTCGACTATCATTCTTTGCTGACTCATGTGGCTTTAAACGCTTTGGTCCGTCTCTTGGTCATTGGCTCTCCTGCTCTCTTCGTTCTTTGGGCTGGCTTTTTGGTCCTCATAGTTGGCCCATATCTTTTAGTCATAGCATGTGGGCTCTTTAAGCTTTGATAATGGGCTTTCCTGATCGATGTGGGCTCGCAAGTCTCGAGAATTGTCCCATCGGGGTTTCCTGCGACAGAAGAAGCGCGTAATGAGACTTTATCAGAATGACTACATGTCTAGACTTCCGAAAATGTGTTTAATGCATGCAAATATACCATTTCGTCCAGAAAAGTGTGTTCTACGCAACAAAAGAGACTCTTACGTGGAAAAGTAGATAAATAGAACATTTTTACGTAGGAGAGTGTGATAACGCTAAAAGGATAATTGCTTAAAATAAGCACTTTTGAGCGAATATCACCAAGTGACCCACAAGCAAATTGGAAGCCCACGGCCTTGTAACCCGTCCTAGAGCCCATGGTGTTTTGGGCTCATTTACTATTTTTTTTCCTTGCCGGCCAAACGCACCCAGACCTACGGCCTCGCAAGAGGCCCATAACCATCTGGCCCATTAGCCCGCTTATCCTTGAGCCCATGCCCATACCCATTGACACATGGTCACAAGGCCCACGGGCCAATTATCCTTGTAATGACCCATGTCCTACTATTTCTCATGGGCTCCAAAGTTTGTGGCCCAAGTCCATTGGCCCACAAACTTATGGGCTCTCACAAGCCCGCATCCAAGCCAATGGGGGAAGTGGTCAACCTTGACCACTTCTCATGAATCCCCAATTTAACTCCCACGGTTTCTCTCTTCCTTTATAAGAGAAAGAAACCGTGGGTTTCTTTTTGGTTCCTTCCCCCCTCAATTCTCCTAATCTCTTCTTCTTTCTACTTACAACTTCTTCCTCAATCTCTCCCTTCCAAACTGCAAATCATCAACCGGGAAAAGAAGGTGCTATCAAAACTGGGAACAATCTACTCTTCCTTGGCGCACAGCTGCAACTACACCCCACGGGCCTCCTATTGGTTGTGAGTTCTTCACGTGGAGCCTACCATCCATCAGTACGGTGCATCTTGATGCACCTCCAGCAAGAACCACCATCTTCTCCAATCACAACACCTTCCACCTTGCAGGTTTGTCTTGCTTCCCACCTTCCACGAGTTCCCCTTTCTTTAGTGCTTCACGTTGCTGCCATTTTCGGCCTGCAACCCAGCATCTTCCTTCACCGTTAAAACCTGCAACTTCCGGCGGGTCCTCATCTTCTCTTGTCGAATCCTTCACGGTTTGCTGGTCTAACGGCCTACAATCTGTCCTTCACACTCCAGCACCACCTTCTCCTTTCACAAGATCTCCTCATCTGAAACCACTACTGCCATCCCCCTTCACGTAGCTTGTGCACACCTGTGTGTCAACACCAGCAACTCCGGCTGGTTTCTCAAGCCGTTAGCTCCACCGAACCTACATCTCAGTTGCTGCTACGCTTAGCAGCAACAACGTGTGCCTCCAAGATCTCACTCAACCTGCACATCATCCTAGCTGCCCGTCATTTTTGAAGACCAGCAACGTTCTGGTGCCTTCCCACCTGCTGCTACACCAGCAGAACCTAAATCTTCTCCCATCTATTCTCCTTCTAACTCTTCATAGAAGATACAGCAGGCGGTTCCCCCTTGGAGCTTCCACACAACAGCCACCTGCACTTCATTTTCTCAGGCGTCGCACCTGAAATCACAGCCCACAAGCACGTCTCCAACCACATTTCAGATCTGAGTAATCATCGTCATCACCTCCCTCACTGATCGGAGTTGCTTGCAAACTCCGGCGAAGACCATCTTCTCCAAACGAACTAGAAATCTAGTTCGCCTCCTCTTCTCCCCACTACCAACAGCAACACCATTGCTGTTTTCCTCCTCCATCAAGCTCCTCCTTTTTCTTCTCCTCCTGGCGTGGTGGTTCTCCCAGAACAACCTCCTCCATTGCTGCAACTCCGGTGTGCAAACCTCTGCATCTTGACCGTCTTCTCTCCTTTCTTGGTGCACCGGACACCTGCAACGCTGGCTGTTGAAAACCTACAACCAGCAGCCACCTTCAACGGCTCTCCTCCTAGCCACTGTGCAAACTGTGCATCTTTCCATTGCTGCGATCTCCCTCACGTTGGCGTACCACACCACCTCTCCACGGCCTACACCGTTTGCATGAATTGCTTGCTACTGCGTCACCACGAGTCAGCAAGTTTGCTGCTCATCCAATCGCCTGGAACGCTCCTCATTGACTTTGCTAGACCTGCAATAGTCAACGTTTCACCACCCTTCTAAACGGAATACCAACCAGCAGCCACATCAGCCACTAGCGCCCTCATTTCGCTCCCTTGCAGGTTTGGTTTGCAAGCAAGCCACACAGTCCAACTTGCAATCAACACGGTGCTGTACTTCATGCAACACTTGCAAGTGCATAAGTACCTTTTCTCCTCATCTCAACCATCCACTTGCTGCCACCACCAAGCCGTTGGATCTCTTCCATTCCATCACACCATTCTCCAAACTGTGTGCCACCGTCCTTTTAGAACCAAGAGCTTGCTATCTTATCCGTCAAGAACCTGCTTGAAATTACTTGTTGGATTTGCAGCACCCATCTCACATCCAACATTCACCACGATCTAGATCAGGGTGCACCACTTCTTGCATGCCCTCCTAGCACCACGATGCATTACTCCACTCTCAAGGTTTGTGAATCCATGGTAAGTAATATTTAGTGGGTAAGTGACCTCTTCTCTCTCCATCTTTTTAGGTGGATTTTCTCTCTCTAAATCCTCTCTTTCTCTCTCTACTTTTTCAAGCTTTGTAATCAATTTTGTTTTTAGTTTGGATTAATACATTTTGTAAGGATTTTAATTAATTAATTTCATTTCATTTCATGCTATTTCAATTATGTCATTTGATTTACTAAATTTTATTTAATTGAAAATTCTCCATCCAAAAATCATATTTTAATCTCAATCAAGCCACCATTCTAAACCTTCCATCATTTCTAAGCATATTTCTTGTAATTTGTTCTTTATTTGCCCTAACCCCGAGTGCGGACGATATCTGACACGAGCCACTGTGCAAATCTGCATTTTTGCAGATTAAGTGAACCAAATCGGAGAAATTACAAATATTGTTGAAGTTTAGGGTTTTCGTAACCAACGACGCGGGAAAACCTCATTTTCAGCCCGCAACAACAAGCTCTGCCTGAGTGCACCTCCCTTCTTCTCTCTTCTCTGTCTCTGGCCCTAGGGTAGTCCTCTTGCTAGTCAAACCAACAAGGTTGCAGCCCGCAACTTCTCCACCATTTTGCGATCCCACGGGATGCACACCACGATCACCACCTTTCACACCGCTGCATCACGGATCTAGGCTATTGCTCACCTCCCCATCTGCTAGTAAATAGCGGATAGCAACCTACACAACGCTCAATCATGCCCCTGCTATGCAAATCAACAACGATCAACTCTCCACAGCTCCAAATGCCACCCACCATTCGAGATCTCTCCCAAGAGAAACCGCTGCTCCACACCGCCCTCCACGATCTGATCTCCTCAACTGGGATCGTGGTGATCTTCCTCCTTAACGATTTAAACCGTGAAAGCCTGTTGGCCAAAAACATAAAAAAAAAAGAAACAGAAAAAAAGAGATAAGAAGAAGAAGAAAAGAGGATAAAGAGGAGGAAACCATCTCTCTCTTCCAACTAGCTAGACGTGGTGACTGTTGCCCCTCTCCAACGTGCCACCTTTGCTGCCTTTCATTGCCTAACAGACCTGCAGCAGGTCCGTTCTCTGCCCTTGCTCCTCTTTTGGGAGCACCCGAACCACCGGCAAAGTGCTCTTGGGTAGAGTAAAGCACCATCACCACCTTCATGCATTGCTTCAAAGCCAACGGCCAGCAACATGCACCTCAGATCGACCATCTTCATGGCCGATCAATCACTTAGCAAACCATCTCACGGATCCACCATCATGGTTCAGCCTCGATGTGCTCTTCTTAATCGAGCACCATCACCATCATCCTCTGGCCACACTGTGCACATGTTCTCGATCTCCACGGACTGAACTACTCATCGGGCCGATGCAATACTCCGGTAAGTTTGCTGAAGACACCCCAAGCTGATTGCCTTTTTGCACAGCCGACTCCGTTTGGTGAATGCAAAAGGGTGAGTTTTTCTCTCACCTCTACCTTATCGGCTGATAAACGACCGAGGTGAAAATCTCTCTCTACCTTCTTCATCTCTCTCCAAAATCTCTTTTTATATATTTTCTTACATGCTTTCTAGAATAAAATAACCGCTTTATTTATTTCTATCATTTATTTCATGTAAGCAACAGTTCGATTAATGCAATTTGATTTAGATGATTTTAGTATTTTCTAGATCTCACTTGGATGCGTTTTTAATCTCGACTCACCATTTTCATCCTTCCATGTTTCTCTTGTATATTATCTGTTATTTTATGTTCTTATTCGTGTTAATTCGACTATTCCTGAGTGCGGATTGATATTCGCTCAAAAGTGCTTATTTTAAGCCATTATCCTTATAGCGATGTCGCATTCTCCTCCGTAAAACTTGTCTTTTTGTCAACTTTTCCATATAAGAGTTTCTTCCATTGCGTAGAACACATTCTTTAGACGAAAATCGACTATTTGCATGAAATATACGCATTTCGGATAGTCTAGTATCAAGGTGTTTTAGTTGAATCTCATTACACGCTTTTTCACTTATAGGAGACCCTATCTGGCGATTCTCGAGGACTGGCGGGCCCACGATCAACCACAGAAGACTTCTATCAAAGCTTAAAGAGCTAACAGGCTAGGATAAAAAGATAGAAGAAATATACGGGCAAAGCTAGAGGATCGTAGAGCCAGAACAAGGACTAAGAGAGAGAATAGCTGGAGACCAAGAGAAGGACTTAGGTGTTAAAGGCCACACCAATTGACATCAAAGGATAAGTTTGACTTATTGGTGGAGTAGACGAGAGAGAATAAAGAAGACCAGGGTTCAAGACCCTCAAATGCTTTTATTTTTATATTTTTCTCTCACCTCTCTCCTATTTCTCTCTTTATCTATCTATCTTGGCCCATGACATAGGCCCATGACCTAAGCCCATGACTTAAGCCCATGACCCATGCCCATACCCATGACCCATACCCATGACCATGACCATGACCCATGCCCATGCCCATTTGCAACAAGAAGAGAGAATTGGTCTCACTTGACCGATTCTTCTCTCCCCATATCTCTCTATCCTAGTCACTCTCTCTCTCATCTAACTAACCCATTCCCAACCGTTGGATCTCTCTAGATCCAACGGTCATTATTTTTACAACAAGCAAAAAAGAAAAAAAAAAGTCTATAAGAGATTCATTCTCTCTCCTTCTTGGGTTGGTTCCCTCCCCCTTCTCTTCCTCTCTTTCTTCCTTCTTTCTCTTCTTCTTCACCCTTCTTCTCCGGCGAGCAACTCCGGCGAGCTCACCATTAACGCCTCCACCTCGAAGTGCAAAGCATCAAACAGCAACGTCTCCTTGCTGCCCATTCCATTCGCCAAAATCAAAGGCTACAATCCTCAATCCCATTGAGTTTTATCCAATAGAAGTTGCACCATCTACCTCTTCAATGGTAAGCTTCTCTCTAATTCATCTCTCTAACCTTCCTACCTTCTTTCACTCTCTTCTTTCCCTCTCTACCTTTACATGCTTTCTAGGATAATATTTTAATGGCTTTCTAGATTAATTTGGTTTAATGTTATTTCCGTTGTAAAGTATTTGAATAAGCATTGTAAGCATTTGTTTTTAGTTTAATGAACAAGTTTTAAATTCAAGTTTAAGTTGTTTTCATTTATTTTGTTTTTCATTCTCGTTTCTCTTATGTTTTTTTTTCATTCTAATAGTTTTAACAATAATCTCAAACATATTTTAAATGAACCTCCACCATTCTCACCCTTCCATTTATTCCAAGTATTTTCTGATTATTCTTGTTTCTTATTGTGCTAACTAATCCCGAGTGCGGATGAAAGTAGGGTATTTCCGCGTCGTTGGTTACGGAAACCCTAGAATCAACAAGATTTGTAATTTTATCCGATTTTATCCTGATTATCCTGCAAAATTGACAGATTTGTATAGGGATTCGTGTCGGATGTCGATCTGCACTCGGGGTTAGTTAGCGCGACTCATGAACATGAAATAATGAATTTATCTCAGAATTTGTGGTGGGGTGAGAATGGTGAAGCGATTTAAAACATGCTTAGTGATTTGTAGAGAGAGAAATTGCCACAATCAACCAAAAACACAAAAGTAAACTAACAAAAGCAAAAATAATAATTTTATTCATCCTCAATGAGTTTTACAAAATCAAATTAAATTCAAAAATAATCTAGAAAGCCTTAAACAGATTTAATCTAGAGAGAGAAAGATAGGTCGTAGAGAGAGAAAAGAACTAGAGAGAGAGAAGCAATACCTTGGACTTTCCAAAGATCGGGTGCACAGTCAAGCCATAGGGCAGCAAGGGAAACAAGGAGGAGCTTGGCGGGTGGAGCCGCAAGAGATGTGGTCATGGAGATCGCCGGAGTTGTAGGTTTTCAACTCCGGTCATTAGAGGAGCAAGACCCGAGCTTGTTGCAGGCTGATTAGTTTGCAAGCCCTCCTCTTGGAAGGAAGAGAGTCTTTGAAGGAGATCATAGCCTGAGCAGGTCTGTCCGTCAAAGAAGAACCCGATGGACAAGACTAACGCTGGCAAGAAATGGTGGTTGAAGAAGGACGCCCTGCCGGAGTTGCAGTGGTCGGATCTACTTGCTGGGTAGGTTGCAGACCTGCAACTCAGTGTTGTAGGTCGTGAAGAGGAAGATGAAGATCAGGGGGTGGACAGGTGGTCCCCAAAATTGAGAACCGTGGAGAGGAGGGCTGGACAGGTAACGACTCTCCCTCTTCTTACCTTCTTCTTCTTGTCTTGTTCTTCTTCTTTTTTCTTTTTCTTTTCTTAATGGCTGGGGGACGTTGAGCTGCTGTTAATGGAAGTGGAGTGGCGCAATAGTTGCTGGTGGTAGGAGGCGGAATGGCTGAAGAAGGCTCGCCGTTTCAGACCTGCAACTCGAAGTTGCAGGTCGTGTAGGTCGTGGAAGGGGGCGGCTTTAAGTAAATGGATTTGCCGTTCAGACCTGCAACTTCAGGTCGTGGAGGTCGTGGAGGGGGTGCTGGGCGGTGTGAAGATGAAACAATGGTGGTTGCTGCTGCAACAGTTCACCGGAATCGCAAGTTCATTCCGGTGATCAACACTCCAATCTTTTTAACGGTTTTAACCGTTCTATGAGGGGGATTAGGGTGGTTGCTGGGCTGCAGCGGTGATGGGTAGAGCTAGCAGCAGCAAATGGGCGTGAAGTAGCAGTAGGGGGTGCTGCAAATAGGAGCACGAACGACCGGAGTTGCAGGCGCAACTCCGGTGAGGAACGTGAAGAGGAAGACAAAGAGGATGGAGGAGAAGACGGTGAAAGAAGGCGAGAGAGAAGAGGAAACGTCCGGGATGGTTTTGGGAAGATAGAGCAAGAGATAGGAGGGGGATTAGGGTTCGAACGAACCCTTCTCCTTCCTCTTATAAAGCTCCCTATTTCCTTTAATGGAAATAGGGTATTTTTTAAATAAAAAAAAATATTTTTAATTTTTTTTTTTTTTTTTTTTTAAGTAAAAATCTACTTTTCTATGGGGAATCTCCCCAATTAGTAGACCCCCCGTTTTTTTGAAATTTAATTAAAATTCTTCGGAAATTCACGGGGTCCACTAACTGGTCGGACAGCGGGTCGATGATGATGGGCCCGGCTACTGGCCCACATGGATTTATGATGTCCATCGTCTCACAAGATGATGTGACAGACGGTCTGATGGCGATCGGATGGATGGTGACTTGATTGGGACCCAGATTGGTAGATCGACGGATCTAGAGAGATCCAACGGTCCGATTGAAGATCCAACGGTCCGATGGAAGATCCTACGGTCAGAAAGCTAAGGGAGATGAGATAGAGCCGATGGGTAGGAGTTCTGGGGTTAGGTCAGTAGATTCGAGGACCGAGAGATGAAGAGAGAGAGAGAATAAGGAGAGATGAGAGAAAAAGTATCAGAAAATAGAGAGAAAAGCACTGGCGGAGGGTCTGGAACCCTGGTCTTCACTGTGACCATCCTCACGCTTCTCCAGTAGAGTCGACTATCATTCTTTGCTGACTCATGTGGCTTTAAACGCTTTGGTCCGTCTCTTGGTCATTGGCTCTCCTGCTCTCTTCGTTCTTTGGGCCGGCTTTTTGGTCCTCTTATTCAGCCCATATTTGGCCCATATCTTCTAGTCATAGCATGTGGGCTCTTTAAGCTTTGATAATGGGCTTTCCTGAACGATGTGGGCTTGCAAGTCTCGAGAATTGTCCCATCGGGGTTTCCTGCGACAGAAGAAGCGCGTAATGAGACTCTATCAGAATGACTTCATGTCTAGACTTTCGAAAATGTGTTTAATGCATGCAAATATACCATTTCGTCCAGAAAAGTATGTTCTACGCAACAAAAGAGACTCTTACTGAAAGTAGGGTTTTTTCCGCGTCGTTGGTTACGGAAACCCTAGAATCAACACATTTTTAATTTTTATCCGATTATCCTGCAAAATTGATAGATTTGTATAGGGATTCGTGTCGGATGTCGATCCGCACTCGGTATTAGTCGGGTTAGCGCAATAATGAACATAAAATGACAGAAAATTTGCAGAGAATGGACATAATTTTATTCAAATCAACTTCATTCAATCGAACATGTCTCTTACACTCAAGTAAAAATAACTAAATTATAAAGCATAAAAAAAAACAAACTAGAGAGAGAAAGAGAGAACTAGAGAGAGAAAGTGGTTTTTAGAGGAAGAAAATAAATCTAGATAGATGAAGGTAGGTAGAGAGAGAAAGAGGAAGTGAGATGAAAGCTAAGTAGAGAGAGAAAAATGGAAGAAACTAGAGAGAGAATGGTGGAGAGAGAGTTAGAGAGAGAAAATGAAGTGGAGAGAGAAAAAGAAAGATTTTGGAGAGAAAGAAGATTAATGAGGGAAGATAGAAGATCACCTTTCAAGAACTTACCAATGGCAAAGGATCACCATGTTGGATCGGCAAATGGGGTGGTCGAGCACGGCGAGGAGATCCAGCCAAGTGATTGGTTGTAGGTAGTGCACGTGATGCATTATGAGGAGGCTACAGTAGCACGTGGAAGGACAAGGCTGGTGGTTGGCTTCAAGGTTTGCAGCGATGTGCAAGATAGGTGGCAGCAAGCGCAACCCTTAGACCAACGAATCAGGCTATGAAGATGGACGGGGGGTGTATGGTGGTGTGTTCTGCAAGAGGTGGCCGGATCTCTGTGGTTGTTGCAGCAGGTGGAAGGCAACAGAACGTTGCAGGCCGTCCAAGCGTGGAGATGCACGTTGGTGAAGAATGGTGAAGAGTTCACCAGCATGTCAGAACGGTGGTGCGTTTTAGAGTGGAATTGGCCGGCTTCAACCCCGGAAACACATGAGGAAGGGAGGAGACTGTGGTGGGGAGCACGCACGGGTGGACAGAAGTAGCAGGAGCACGCGGTGGTGCGTGCACAGCTGTAGTAGGCAGAGAAACGGTGCACGCAGGCGATGGTGGTTTGGTGGAGACGTTGAAGGAAGAGGGAGGCGTCCCTCTTATGGCTGGTGGCAGCAGGTGAAGAAGAAGACGGCGGCTTGTGGAGGCGCACCAGCAAGTTGGAGGTTTAACAGTGGTAGCCAAGGGTGGACAAACGTACAGCAGGTGGCCGGAGTTGCAGGCGGAGCTGCAACTCAAGCGTGGTGGAGGCGGTACCGTTGGTGCAGCGTCAAGAGAAGGAGGACGCGTTCGTGCTGCACGCAGCAATAGGGAGCGCAGGCGAGAGGAGGGAGAAGGAGCAGAAGAGGAAGAAGAAGAAGAAGAAGGAGGACTGGACTGGTGGGGGGGCGCTGCCGGCCGGAGTTGCAGGCTGCAACTCCGGTAGAAAACGAAAAAAAAACGAAAATAGAAACAAGAAAAATGAGAAGAAGAAAAAGAAGAAGAAGAAGAAGAAGAGGAAGAAGAAGAAGAAGAAGAGGAAGAAGAAGAAGAAGAAGAAGAAGAAGAAGGAGGAGGAGGAGAACGAGGACCAGATGGCCGGAGTTGCTGCCTGCAACTCCGGCGAAGATGGAGGAGGAAGAAGAAGAAGAAAAGAAGAAAAAAGAAGAAAAGAGAAGAAAGAAGAAGGCGAAAACGTGGGCAGAAGATTAGGGGAAGGAGAGGAGAAGAGGGGAGAGGGATTAGGGTTCGAACGAACCCCTATCCTTCTCCTTTTAAAGCTTCCCTATTTCCTTTAATGGAAATAGGGGATTTTTTGAATAAAAAAAATAAGAAAAATAATTTTTAAATTTTTTTTTTTTTTTTTTTTTTTTTTTTTTTTAAGTAAAAACCTACTTTTCTATGGGGAATCTCCCCATTTAGTGGACCCCCCATTTTTTAATTAAAATTATTTTGAAATTCACGGGGTCCACTAACTGGTCGGACAGCGGGTCGATGATGATGGGCCCGGCTATTGGCCCACATGGACTGATGATGTCCATCGTCTCACAAGATGATGTGACAGACATTCTGATGGCGATCGGATGGATGGTGACTTGATTGGGACCCAGATTGGTAGATCGACGGATCTAGAGAGATCCAACGGTCCGATTGAAGATCCAACGGTCCGATGGAAGATCCTACGGTCAGAAAGCTAAGGGAGATGAGATAGAGCCGATGGGTAGGAGTTCTGGGGTTAGGTCAGCAGATTCGAGGACCGAGAGATGAAGAGAGAGAGAGAATAAGGAGAGATGAGAGAAAAAGTATCAGAAAATAGAGAGAAAAGCACTGGCGGAGGGTCTGGAACCCTGGTCTTCACTGTGACCATCCTCACGCTTCTCCAGTAGAGTCGACTATCATTCTTTGCTGACTCATGTGGCTTTAAACGCTTTGGTCCGTCTCTTGGTCATTGGCTCTCCTGCTCTCTTCGTTCTTTGGGCCGGCTTTTTGGTCCTCTTATTCAGCCCATATTTGGCCCATATCTTCTAGTCATAGCATGTGGGCTCTTTAAGCTTTGATAATGGGCTTTCATGATCGATTTGGGCCCACAAGTCTCGAGAATCGTCCCATCGGGGTTTCCTGCGACAGAAGAAGCGCGTAATGAGACTTTATCAGAATGAATTCATATCTAGACTTCCGAAAATGTGTTTAATGCATGCAAATATACCATTTCGTCCAGAAAAGTGTGTTCTACGCAACACAAGAGACTCTTACGTAGAAAAGTAGATAAATAGAGTATTTTTACGTAGGAGAATGCGATAACGCTAAAAGGATAATTGCTTAAAATAAGCACTTTTGAGCGAATATCACTTACGTAGAAAAGTAGATAAATAGAGTTTTTTAACGTGGGAGAATGCAATAACGCTAAAAGGATAATTGCTTAAAATAAGCACTTTTGAGCGAATATCAGCGGACGATATCCGACACGAGCCACTGTGCAAGTCTACTTATTTGCAGATTAAGTGAACCAATTCGGAGAAATTACAAATATTGTTGAAATACAAGGGTTTCCGTAATCAACGACGCGGAAAAACCTTAATTTCATGGATCGACATGAATCCCTATACAAATTTCATCCTTTTACAGGATAAAAGTCTCAGATTAATTACAAATGTGTTGAGATCAGGGTTTTCGTAACCAACGACTCGAAAAAACCCTACTTTCAGAGACCTTTGTGTAATCGATTGGAGCCTTCGGAACAGGAAACTAATTGAGCCCAATCGATTGGACCCAGAGTACAATTGATTGGACCATGCACAGAATTAGTCATTCTCAGATCCAAAATTCTTGGTTCCATTATCCCACGTTCTATATGACTCGGGGTCATGGAAATCTATAAATACAACCCTCCTATAACTTCTCTAAACACACACAGACACACAAAGTGACTCAATCTTCAAGAGAAAGAAGAAAAAGTTTTATTTATTAGAGTGTCCATTCGAAGAACAATAAGCTTCTTTCACATTCATATCTTGTGAGCTTGTTCTTTTATTGATCAAAGCCAATTGCTTGATCCTTTCCTTAGCTTAGGTCTTCCACTTCTTTATTCGACCTAGTAGCCCGAGAGTACCAGTGTGACTCGACGCCATTTTAGCAACCTAGGGTTCAGGGTGTACAGAATCCTTCACCTTCTACAAAGGTGGGAGTGTTGAGAATTAAGATCGGAGGAGCCGATTGACGATAGGTTTGGGTGTACCAAACTGAACAAGCGGACAAGGCTCCTTGGCTGGAAGGGTGCGCGTAGATTCGTAGCGTTGATTTAGAGGACGTGGACGCATCGGCAGTAGGCATTGGCTAAGGTTGGAAGCTGTATTTGCAACGGTGCTGCATAGGTAACCTTTGTTTCGTTTAACTTTTCAGTTAGTGATACTTTCCGTCTGGATGTGGTCCCGTGGTTTTTCTTTGGCTAAGGTTTCCACATAAAAATCTCTTGTCTTGTGTGATTGTTTGTTTATATTCTGCAATCTATCTTGATTAGACCAAACGACGAAAAGAAAATATACAATGGAGGTATATTCGATTTGAGTCGGTTGTGATAATCTTTTTCAAACAATTAAGGCATGCGATTTTGTTCCCCTACCATTGACCAGTAAAACTGTGTAGGTATAATTAATTTTTACATATCTAATCAACCCCCCTTCTAGGTATATTGGATTAAAGAGAACAGACCGGTGTAATTTCAAAATAGTACGGTCGGCCAGACTTGTTCGGTCGAGCGAGTAGTTTGTTCGGTTACCCCGATTCCGCAAAAATCATTTCTAAAAACCCATCGAGATATAATTTTTCCTTCGGTCGGTCGGTCAATTTCTTTGGTCAACCCGACTTCGCAAAAATCATTTCTAAAAACCAAAGGACCTTAGCAATTAATTTCATCGGTCGACCGGACATTTTCTTCGGTCGACCCAACTTCGTAAATGCCAATTCCAAAAACCCAAAATCACCAAAATATCAACATATCACCAATTAATTATATATTCAAGAATATCAAATATCATCACACAAAGAATTCAACCAACAATAACAATTTCAAATTCACAACATATTAGCTAACCATCATCTTGGATGATTAGTTGATTACACTAACTGAAAAATTGAAAATAAGATATTAAATATGGCTTCAATTATTTCAGTCATTACCACACTAAATTAATCAATATGACGAACTCCGATAGACTTCCTCAGATATTCAAATCTGAGCGAATCTAAGGGTTTGGTCAAAATATGTGCCGGTTGAATTTCTGTGTTCACATGCTCTAATGAAATTATTTGTTCTTCAACCAGCTCTCTAATCAAATGATGTCGAATATCAATGTGCTAGGTTCTAGATTGTTGTACAGTATTTTTAAAAATACAAATAGCGCTTGTGTTATCACAAATTAAATTCATAGATCCCTGTTCAATACCATAGTCCAAAATCATTTGTTTCATCCAAATTAAATAAGCACAGTAACTACCAGCAACAATGTATTCCACTTCAGCAGTCGATTAAGATGTAGCATTTTATTTCTAGTTGTGCTAAGCTACCAAACAGTTAGCAATATAAAAGTAACCCCACTGTTGCTTTTTCGATTATTAACATTTATCCAGTGTTCATCTAGGAGAACTTCATTAACATTTTTTTGTTTAAACTTAGAAGCAAATCATAAATGACTTGATACATTTTTCAACTGTCTCCTAATTCGCACACCACTATCCTTGTTTCCAATAATCTCTAAATTAGGATGATTTTTCATAAATTTAAATTCTTTAGGATTATCTTGGGTGTGGATATTAGGTTGAACTTTTTTCAAATTATTAGGTTCTTCACAATCATCTATATTATTAACCATTTCTAAGATTTCATCATTAACAACAACATTTACTGATTCTTCTATGGTTAAGGTTCTTTTGTTGAAGATCTTAAAGGCTCTACTTTTGGTGGAGTATCCTAGAAAATACTTTCATCACTTTTAGAGTCAAACTTTCCCAAGGTTTTGTCTTTAAGCATTTAACATTTACTACCAAAGACTCTGAAATATTTTACATTTGGTTTGACTCCATTCCAAATTTCATAGTCTGTCTACAAGTAGGGCTGTCAAAGGGCCGGGTCAGGGTAGGGCCTAGCCCGGCCCTAGCCCTACCCTCATTTATCCTTCATTTTTTTAGCCATTTCTGTGACGCCCCTAGGCCAACCATAATAACAATATTGTCCGCTTTGCAAACCGCACGGCTTTGCCTTTCCCCCCTCTTTGGGAAGAAAATGCGTTGTTACTATGAGGGTCCAGCTTACCACTTATAGCCAGGATCTCGGACGCTTCTTTATCCGATGTGGGACTAAACTCATGCACCCCTCCCCTGTCTATTGTTCGACGGCTCCACGCGGCATCCTGGTAGCCATTTCGGACCCAGCGCTTGGATGGGTGGACGCTTGGATGACTGGGCCATGGCATTCGCCTCACCGGACAGGATGAGCAGTCCTCAACTCTGATACCACTTGTGATGCCCCTAGGCCCACCACAATAACAATATTGTCTGCTTTGCCAACCGCACATGCCCCAGCGCACGGCTTTGCCTTTCCTCCCTCTTTGGGAAGTAAATGCGTTGTTACTATGAGGGTCCAGCTTGCCACTTATAGCCAAGATCTCGGACGCTTCCTTATCCGATGTGGGACTAAACTCATGCACTCCTCCGCTGCCTACCTCCCCCCCTGCCTACTGTTCGACGGCTCCACGCGGCATCCCGGTAGCCATTTTCGACCTAGCGCTTGGATGGGTCGACGCTTGGATGACTGGGCCATGACAATTTCCCTACAAAATTAATCTTCATCAATTAATTTCTCTACCAGTTTTATATGTATTTTAACTATTTAAGGTAAAAATAAATGTATTGTTGGATATTTAGTTCCTGAAAACTTAGTTGTAGCTTCATAAAATCTTCTTAAAAATTAACAGACTTTAATTGCTCTAATCCAATCATCATTTAAAGGGATCATTTTATAATTTGAATCTTCTATTCCTAATCGAGAATAAACTTCTTTAAACTCTAAAGTAGACTCCAACATTAAGGAAGTGGAGTTCCATCTAGTAGGAACATCTAAAGGTAATCCCTTAGCAATACTTAACTTATATTCGCTTAAAAGTGCGTATTTTCTACTATTATCCTCTAAGCGTTATCACACTCTCCTACGTAAAACTACTCTATTTATCGACTTTTCTACGTAAGAGTCTCTTCTGTTGTATAGAACACACTTATCTGGACGAAATTGTATATTGGCATGCATTAAACACATTTTCGGAAGTCTAGATATAAATCCGTTCTGATTAAGGCTCATCACGTGCTTCTCATTATTGCAGAAAACTAGATCAGATGATTTTTGAGATTAGCGGGCCCGTGATTAACCACGAAAATCACGATCAAAGATCAGTGAACCATGCGGGATAAAAAGGTGAACCAAGACAGTAGAGTTAGCGAAGTTGAAGAACAGCCAAGTGGAAGACTAGTGGACTTAGTGGCAATCCACGATTTGAGAAATCTGAAAACAGATGGGCTAATGGGCCAAGTCAACGAACCGCAAGGGCAGATATTAAATGGAGACAGACTAGCAGAAAAAGAACGGCGAAGAGGTGATCAAACCCGAGGATTACAAAAGAGTGTCGAAATGCAAGTTCAAGAGACTCAAGATCAATGCCCACATGTAAGAGCCCATTGCCAAGATAGTGTGGGCCAAATGCGGATAACCAGAAGTGGATCATCAAAGAAGGCTAAAGAGATCTCATTCTTTATGAGACCCATAATCACAAGTTCAAAACCCATGGAAGCGTAGCACAAGAATGGCAACTCAAGATATAATTTCATGCGATCATATCGCATGCATGGAGGGTTCAAACTTCGAAACACCATTGTTGAGATTAATGTATAACCGGGCTAGAAATTATAAGTGGACCATCACATGGGAATTTTCCAATTTGAGAATTTGGATGGTTGTGATGGAATCAAAATGGAGAGATGAAATTGACGTGTTTGAACACTGTTTGAAACACAATGGAAGTGGGTTAGCATTTGGTGATCAAAGAAAGAGATGCTAAACCGTTAGATCACCATCACAAGGTAGACATGCTGAAGAAAGTTGTGGTGAGTTGATAAAGAGGTGGAATTCAAGTTCATGGTTCAAATAGGGTGAAAGTTGCTGAAATCATGAAATGTGAAGATCAATTGAAGAGATGTTGGATCACAAGGATCAAACGGTGGAGAATGAGAGAGGTGGCTTGTTGAAGTTGCTAAAGTGGGGTCCATATGCAAGGGTGGCAACAAGGCCATGAAGCAAAGGTGGTAGCCATGGCTTGCTAAAGTGATAAGGTGGGGTCCACACTCCATAGAGAAGATTCTCACGCTGATTTCACCAAGGAAAAGGAAAACAATCCTTTCTAAAAGAGAGGGTGTTACTCCTCAAAAGGAAAGACTGTCCTCAACAAAAGGGTTCTTTCCTCTAACCCTAAAGGGGAATCCATTCTCTACCACGTCCTTCTTCCCTCTTCAAAAATTGGCAGCCCATCTTCTCCAAAAAAAAAAACCCCAGCCGACACACCTATTTGTTGCCTTGGACGTTTTCTCCAAGAACTCTCCTATTCTCTATCTCTTCATGCCTCTCTCTTCAGCCACGTTAGAGCAGCCCTCTAACACAGCCGTATCACTCTCCTCTCCTGTTATTTTCGTTTCCCCCACTTCTCTTCCCTCTCCTCAAACCCTAGCCGTCACCCTCTTTTTCTTCTCTACCGTTTCTTCCAAGCAAAAAAAGGAAAACCAGAAGAAAAAAAAAACAAAAAAAAGACATAAAAGAAGAAAGAGAAGAAAAGGAAGAGAAGAAGAAGTGAAGGGAGAGGTGTAAACCTGGTGCGCCCCTCCTCCTAGCCGCTGCCGCTGCCACTCTTACCACCGTTTCACTTCCAGCCGTCCACCATCAATCCTTCCACCACCGGCATCTTCTCCATAGCCTCCTTGCTTGCCACCCATATTGTTGCTACTACTCCATCCTCGTTCATCTATTGCTGCAACCCACTGTTGTTGCTCATCACAGCAGCACCCTTGCACACACGTTCGCCCATCTCCATTACCAAATCACTCCACCCTTGCCTGTATCTTCCACCTCTCTCCAATCCCAACCGCTGCACTTGAAAGTAGGGTTTTTCCGCGTCGTTTGTTACGGAAACCCTAAAGTTCAACAATATTTGTAATTATCCGAATCTTGTTCACTCAAATCCTGCAAAAATCACAGGGTTGTACAGTGGCTCGTGTCGGATATCGTCCGCATTCGGGGTTAGGGCAAATAGTTGAACAATAATAACGAAAATTACTTAGAATAATGAATGATGGAAATATGAGAATGGTGGAGTAATAATCAAACTTTAAAACATTCTTTTAGTGAGATTTTTATCAGCTAATTTACTAAAATCGAATGAAACACAATAAATAAATGGATTATCAAAATAATTCTTTTATTAATTAATCAAAGTATTACAAAACTCAAATAAAAATAAATGCTAACACAGCAAGCAATTAAATGAGGGTGATAGAGAGAGAAATTGAAGAAAAGTAGAGAGAGAAATCAACTTAGAGAGAGGAAGTAAGAGAGATAAAGAAGAAGACTAAAGACCTAGAGAGCGAAAGTAGGTTCTTTTAGAGAGAAAAAGTAGAGAAAAGAGAAGAATTAGAAATTCTAGAGAATTCTAGAGAGAGAAAAGGATCTTACCATATGAAGGCAGCAACCAAATAAGTGATGGAGTTGCAAGCTTGCAACTCCAACATCGTGAAGAAGGTGGTTGTAAAGGCAATTGCGAAGGTAAAGGAGAACCCACTAGTAACGTGGTCAGGCCGTAGTGCGTGGCTGAAAAGGGAGGTGGTGCCCACTGCATTCAACCCGTGAATGGGAAGATGGAAGACGCTTCGAGGTGGCTGTTGGTATCCAGCAAAGAGTGAACTTGCAGACCGAATTATGAATGCACCACATGGTTGCAGGCGTACAACAGTGGGTGGAACATTCTGGAGATGAGATGGTGCACTGCTGGTGCACGTTTCTGACCACAGGTTCTCTTTTATCTTTGACTTGCAGGTTACCTTGTCCGTGGGAGTAGCAACGTGGAAGGACGGATGGAGAGGATGAAGCCCAATGGCAGCAACAATGGAGGACGCTGGAAAGAAGGGGGTTTGCAGGTCCGTGCTCACGGACTTGCAAAAGAAGAGAAGGTGGAAAGATGGAAGATTAAATCGGTGGTGGGAACTGGACGGGATGCTAGATGGAGGAGCGCACTGCTGGAGTAGCACGTGTACACGACCAAACCGTGGTTGTGAAGAACGCTGGTTTTTGAAGGAGAAAACCTACGTGGTGGTTGGAATTTGCTGGAGTTGAGGCCAGCAATGGAGAGGAAGAAGGCAATGCGTTGCTGCAATTCCCAGCCTAGTTCGCTGGAGGTTTTGGAGAGAATGGAAACGGTGTGTTGCATGAAGCTAGCACCGTGGGGAGCTTGTAGGGTCTGCTTGCAATGGAGGGCAGATCTTGCAAGGGAGACTGGTGCAGGCTTGCAGGGTACGTTGTCTGCAACCAGTGAAGGTGCTGCACGTGGTGGCGGCCGGAGTTGCAGCAGCAACTCCGGTAAGAATGTGAAGAAGGAGGAAAGAGAAGGGGGAAGGAAAACGTACGTGAAACTCGCCCAGACGTGCTGGCGAGTTTGTTAGAGGATTAGGAGAGGAACGAGGAGCAACACAGGGGGTAGCCGGTGATACTTGCTGGTTGCGCCGGCCGGAGTTGCAGGTTGCAACTCCGGTGAGAGAAAAAAAAAATAAAGAAGAAGAAGATGAAGGAGGATAGGAAGAGGAGTGATCTTACCGTTGCAGCAAGGCAAAGAGGCGAGCCAGCAAGGTGGAGATGAGGTTGCAAACTTGGAGTTGCAGATGCAGTTCTCTTGTTGTAAGTGTTAATGGAGAGCTGGACGGAGTTGCAGGTCCGGCCAGCAGTAGATTATGGATCTCTTGGGCGGTGGTGCTTGCAGACGCAACACCCAAAAATTGCAGGTGTTGGTGAGTTCCACACCTACAAATCTAAAGAGGTGGGTTGGAGAGCACCGGTTGGAATGGTGAGACCACTAACGGGTTGTGCATCCACCGTGGTAGTTGCATGAACCAGGGAGACGTTCCCACCACTGCTAGGTTCAACTCGTGAGGTTTCCCTGCGTGAACAGTAGGTTGAGAAGGAGATAGATGGGAGAGGAGAGAGAAGAGAGGGAGAGATAGGAAGAATTAGAATGTGAGAGGGGGGAGAGAACCACCTTCTAAGAGATCTTGGATCTCCTTTTATGGTGAGATGTGGTTGAGATCCACCTTAAAAGGGGGAAGATGTTAGACGGTTTTCAAAGAGGAAACCGTCCATGCATTAGAGGAAATGAGGTGTCCACATGAGTGTGCATGGGCCACTTATGTCAATAGCCCGTGGGTATTGAACAACCCGTGGGCCTATTTGGAGCCCAAGGAAGTAGAGAGGTTGGAATGTGGGCCGATCTTGATGGGTTTTAATTGACACATGGAGATATGAGGTGGCAACGAAGTGGGTCCATTCTTGGGACATAGCTATGGGCCAGTGGGTTATGGAGAATAGGCTATGGGCCTTACAATTTGATTAAGGGCCATTTGGCCACGGGCTTTGTGGACCACTAAGGCCATGGGGCCATAAGATGATGGAACTATGATAATTTGATGAGATGAAGTGGCGATTTGACTTGGTCCATAACTGGTGGACTGTAGGATCTGGAGAGATCCAACGGTCAGATGAATGATCTAACGGTCGAATTGAAGATCTAACGGTAGAAGAACTATGAGAGATGGAATAAAGCTAAAGGAGAGAAGATCTGAGGTTAGATGATGGAGATCAGAGAGTTATGATGATCGATCTGAGGATCGGATGGTAGATCTGGGGATCTAATGGTAGGATGAGATGATCTATGGGTTAGATATCAGAGTCTAGAGAGATGGAGAGAGAATTAGGAGAGAGGAGAGAGAAAATAATACAAAATAAAGGCAAAAGAGCTGGCGGAGGGTCATGAACCCTGATCTTCAATGTAATCTTCCGTCGGTTTCACCAATTATGTAAGCCGTCATTTTATGTCAGTTGGTGCGACTTTGAATCACTTTGGCCCGTCTCTTGGTTTTTAGCTTTGCCTCTCTCTTGGTTCTTTATCTGGCTCTACGATCCTCTGACATGACTCATACTTGGCCGGTATCTTCTTGTCATAGCTTGTTGACTCCTTAAGCTTTAATATTAGGCTTCTATGGTTGATCGTGGGCCCGCAAGTCTCTAAAATCGCCCGATCGGGTTTCCTGCGAGAGAAAAGCACGTAATGAGACTTAATCAAAACAGCTTCATATTTAGACTATCCAAAATGCGTATATTTCATGCAAATAGTCGATTTTCGTCTAAGGAATGCGCTCTACGCATTGGAAGAAACTCTTACGTAAAAAAGTCGACGAAAAGATAAGTTTTACGTAGGAGAATGCGACATCGCTATAACGATAATGGCTTAAAATAAGAACTTTTGAGCGAATATCACAACCCCCAACTAGCATATTGACAATCCTTGGCAATTATTGCGAAATAAGTGAGCTAAAAGGGCTTGGCAGAACATGCTAGAAAACTTATTTGCATTACTCAGAAAAATTCCGTTTTGTCCGATTATTTCAAGGATGCAAGAAATCATTTACAAATTAGAACTAATCAGCAAAATACAACACTTCTACAAATGGACCTTCAAACAAAAGATTACTCAGACTCAGTGTGTGTGTGTGTTCAACATCATCCTTATTTGGTAGTAGAGATATTTGGATCTCCTTAGAGACTCTATGCCTCGACCTCAATCCTCACTTGTATACCACTCAGAAGTGAATCACTCAGAAGTGGTTTTATACTTTTCTCTCAAACTATATGTGAGGAGATGAATATAAAAACTGGCAAACGTCTCACATATATAGTTCTTGAATGGAGGATATAAGAAGATTTAAGATCTCATGATTGGAATATCATATCACTTAAGAACGTCGGATCAAACTCTATAATTTCTCTTTTCTCCATTCTCCACACTTGATGATGGTACAAATCTAGAACCAAATAGGACTTATATAGGTTATATTAAGGCTTAGGATAGGTTCAGAAAAGAAGGATATTCTGGTATTCAAAAATTCTGAGAGGGTATCTCACTATTCTTTGCAATTTTTTCCAGGGATAATATTTTCTTTTCTTCTTTCCTTTTTCCAATTTTTTTGTCTTTTTGGATATTCTTCAACCTTTTTCAAATTCTTTTTCCTTTCATTCTTTCTTTTTGATCATGTTTCTTTTCAGCACAAACCATTTGTTTTCTTTTCTTTTCTTGGTGTAATCATACCAAATACTCTTTGATCCCTCTCAGAAGTAGGTTATCGTATTGAACTCTTTTTGGGATTGGGTTTTTGGTTGATGGGTTTAACAAGAAAAGGTTTTCATCAAAAGGCTCAAAAATAGTTTTTAATGGTATAGATGTTAGGGAAGCTAAAAAGTTTGATTGGTTAGAAAGATGGCCTATATCATTTTCTAGGGTTTGTACTTTCATCTTCGATGTCTCGAATGGATATAGAGAAGATTCTTTCTGTAATAATCCGAATTTGATGTCGTTCTGAGTTCCATGACCAAAGCAAGGGTTAATGAGATCACTCAATGGAAATATTTGGGAAGTAGAAGAATTGTGAGTCATCTTGTGACTCAGAATAATTTTATTACCCTCAGAAATAATGAAAAGATCAAAAGCTCACTGGGTTTGGTCTCCACAATTGTTCTTCTTGGATCTCTAGATAATCTAAACTTCGGATAATTCTGACGTTGATATGTGAACATTTTTGCTGAATCTGAGTTTTCAAAGATTTTTCAATCCACTGTAGTAATGTTTGCTTTCAAACTGAATGAAGAGCTAATAAGTGATTTTTCAAAACAGACATCCTTTTCAATAAATAGACTTTCTGAAAATTTTGTACTCATCATTGTAAAGGATTTGAAAAGCATTTCGAAAGTACTCAGAAAACTTTGTAAAACACAGGTTATCACCCCAAAATACATCTTTTTCTCATTTTTCTCAAAAATTTTTATTTTTATTTTTTTTATTTTTATTTTTTTATGAAGACATGAGTTTTGATAAATCCCCACCCCCAACTGAAATACAGCACCGTCCTCGGTGCTTTGACCGGGACAAAAATGTATGAAAACTCTGAATGTGATGCATGTTAGAGGAAGAGTTATACCAGTATGGCTGAGATTTGGTGATACCTGATGGTAGTGAGAGGAATTGTACCTGTATAGCCATAATAATATATAATAATTATGCATGTGACTCAATGACTTCTAGGAATACCGGAATTGCCTTTCCGAAAGCGCTAAGTTTTATGTCTTCAGCCAGACACAACGGGGGTGAAATTCACCCCCAACTAAGTTGGAGCTCAGAGAGACTGACAGAAACATCAGTCTTCATATATTGGATCAATAAGATCTATCTCGAAGGTTTGAATAGATAACACGTCTAATTCTTGAAAAGGTTTGAGACGCTGTCCATTGACCTGGAATGTTGAATTATCCTTTGGATCCTCAACAGTTATAGTCCCATAGGGCTTGACTTTAGTAACAACAAATGGGCCTGACCATCGGGACTTCAATTTTCCAGGGAAGATGTGAAGTCTAGAATTGTAAAGTAAGACCTTCTGTCCCTGGTGGAAATCCTTCCTAAGAATGCTCTTGTCATGTATCCATTTCATTTTGTCTTTATACTTTTTTGACAAGGCATATGAATCATTTCTCAGTTCATCCAATTCATTGAGTTGTAAATTCCTTTCCTCTCCTGCTGCGTCTAAGTCGAAATTGAGTTTTTTGATCGCCCATAGGGCGTGATGTTCAATCTCAACAGGGAGATGACAAGGTTTACCATAAACCAAACGGTATGGAGACATATTCAAGGGAGTTTTATAAGCTGTTCGGTAAGCCCATAGAGCATCTGAGAGGCGTGTAGACCAGTCTTTACGAGTTGTATTGACTGTCTTCTCCAGTGTCTGCTTGATTTGCCGATTGGAGACCTCGACCTGACCGCTGGTCTGCGGATGGTAAGCAAGGGCAACCTTATGAGTTACACCGTACTTTTTCATTAACTTTTCAAAAACTGTATTGCAGAAATGGCTACCCCCATCACTTATAATGGCTTTGGGGGCTCCGAATCTTGTGAAAATGTACTCCCTCAAAAATCTCCCCACAACTTGATGGTCATTGGTTCTTGTAGGAATTGCCTCAATCCACTTAGAGACATAATCCACAGCTAGGAGGATGAATTGGAAACCATTGGATGTAGGAAAGGGCCCCATGAAATCAATACCCCACATATCGAATATCTCATCGACTTGAATAGGGTTTAAGGGCATCATATTTCTCTGAGAAATTCTGCCAAGGTTTTGACAATTAGGGCAGGCCTTGCAGTAGATATGTGTTTCTCGAAACAGAGAAGGCCAGTAGAATCCACATTGTAGGATTTTCTCAGCCGTCTTTTTGGAACTAAAGTGACCACCACATGGTTGGTCATGACAAGAGGACAAGATGTTTAATTGCTGAGATTCAGGGACACAGAGACGAATAATCTAGTCAGGACAGTATTTATATAAATAAGGCTCGTCCCAAGAGTAATACTTAACTCTTGCCAGGAATTGATTTTTGTCCTGTTTTGACCAATGAGATGGTATTTCCTCCGTCACTAGGTAATTGACAATGTCAGCATACCATGGGGTGACGGAGATAGCGAACAGTTGTTCGTCAGGAAAAGTTTTGAGAATGGGCTGAGATTCAAAATTAGACTCTAAAGTCAGCCTTGACAAGTGATTAGCCACCACATTCTCAGTTCCTTTCTTGTCCCTGATCTCTAGATCGAATTCCTGTAATAGAAGGATCCATCTTATCAATCTCGGCTTCGTCTCCTTTTTGGACATTAGATATCTCAGAGCCGCATGATTCGTATAAATTATGACTTTAGTGGCCAATAAGTATGGTCTGAATTTATCCAGAGCAAAAACAACGGCCAGAAGCTCTTTTTCAGTAGTGGAGTAGTTTAACTGAGCCGAGTTTAAAGTCTTACTCGCATAGTATATCACATGCGGCATTTTGTTGACTCTTTGGCCCAAAACTGCTCCAAGAGCATAGTCGGATGCGTCACACATCACTTCAAAAGGTATGGTCCAATCAGGAGGGCGGATGATGGGCGCAGAAGTAAGCTCAGATTTAAGACGCTCGAATGCCTTTGCACAGTCAGCATTGAAGTCAAAAGGGCTATCCTTAGCCAAAAGACTACATAGGGGTCGAGCTATCTGGGAGAAATCCTTAATGAATCTCCTGTAGAATCCTCCATGTCCAAGAAAAGATCGAATATCACGCACAGATTTAGGAATTGTATTCGCTCAAAAGTGCTTATTTTAAGCAATTATCCTTTTAGGGTTATTGCATTCTCCTACGTAAAATACTCTATTTACCTACTTTTCTACGTAAGAGTCTCTTGTGTTGCGTAGAACACACTTTTTTGGACGAAATGGTATATTTGCATGCATTAAACACATTTTCGGAAGTCTAGACATGTAGTCATGCTGATAGAGTCTCATTACGCGCTTCTTCTGTCGCAGGAAACCCCGATGGGACAATTCTCGAGACTTGCGAGCCCACATCGATCAGGAAAGCCCATTATCAAAGCTTAAAGAGCCCACATGCTATGACTAAAAGATATGGGCCAACTATGAGGACCAAAAAGCCGGCCCAAAGAACGAAGAGAGCAGGAGAGCCAATGACCAAGAGACGGACCAAAGCGTTTAAAGCCACATGAGTCAGCAAAGAATGATAGTCAACTCTACTGGAGAAGCGTGAGGATGGTCACAGTGAAGACCAGGGTTCCAGACCCTCCACCAGTGCTTTTTTCCATTTTTTTGATACTTTTTCTCTCATCTCTTCTTATTCTCTCTCTCTCTTCATCTCTCGATCCTCGAATCTACTGACCTAACCCCAGAACTCCTACCCATCGGCTCTATCTCATCTCCCTTAGCTTTCTGACCATTGGATCTTCAATCGGACCGTTGGATCTTCAATCGGACCGTTGGATCTCTCTAGATCCGTCGATTTACCAATCTGGGTCCCAATCAAGTCACCATCCATCCGATCGCCATCAGACTGTCTGTCACATCATCTTGTGAGACGATGGACATCATCAATCCATATGGGCCAGTAGCCGGGCCCATCTTCATCGACCCGCTGTCCGACCAGTTAGTGGACCCCGCGAATTTCAAAATAATTTTAATTAAATGGGGGGTCCACTAATTGGGGAGATTCCCCATGGAAAAGTAGATTTTTACTTAAAAAAAAAAAAAAAAAAAAAAAAAAGATTTTTTCTTATTTTTTTATTTTCAAAAACCCCCTATTTCCATTAAAGGAAATAGGGAAGCTTTAAAAGGGGAGAAGGGAGGGTTCGTTCGAACCCTAATCCCCCTCAAATCTCTTTCTCTCCTCCCCCAAATCTTCTGCCCACCGTTTCCCTTTCTTCCTCTCCTTCTTTTTCTTCTTTTCCTTCTTCTTCTTCGTCATCTTCTTCACGTTGTCTACCGGAGTTGCAGCCTGCAACTCCGGCCTGCAACGCCAGCCACCCCTCTCCTACTCGAACACCTTGCTGCCCAAGAGCTCCTCCATCGCCCCTTTCCACTTCTCTCCCCAGTCTCTCTTCCATCCTCAAGCCGTTGGGAGCTTCTCTTATAAAAAAAAAAAAAAAATTTCAAGAGTTCGCCGGAGTTGCAGAACTCCGGCAACCTCCATTAAAACCGGTGACAGCACCACCACTTCAACCTTTCCTCTCCTTGCCATCTCTTTCAAGACCTCCACCATCTTTCTCGTTTCTCACTTTCTTTAAACGGCTCTTGAAAATAGGGTTTTTCCGCGTCGTTGGTTACGGAAACCCTAACTTCAACACATTTTTAATTTATCCGAGACTTTTGACCTGTAAAATTAGCAATTTTGCACAGTGGCTCGTGTCGGATGTCGATCCGCACTCGGGGTTAGTTAGCGCGACTCATGAACATGCAATGACGGATTTTTATCAAGAAAACATGGAGAGGTGAGAATGATGATCGATTTAAAATAATTATTGGCGATTTTTAGAGAGAGAAATTTCCCACAAGTAATTAAGACGAGAATAAATTGAGAATAAGACTGAAAACACAATACTGCAAAATCAATTAAACTTTATTCAATCATAGTGCTTACAAACTATCTTTGTAGAAATTACTAAAAACTTGACTATAAAGCATTAAAATTCTAGAGAGATTTAGAGATAGAAATAAGAACTAGAGAGAGAGAGTGAGATAGAGAGAAGAACTCACCATGACTTACCATGAAGATCGGCTCGGTCTTTGGTCTGCCAAGGGATGGTGATGTGCATGGATGTGCACCGGTGGTGCGCACAGGAGAGAGCAACATAGTCCTTTAAACTGTGTTTAACTTGGAGAAGGGAGTGTTGCATGGTGGAGTGAAGAGACCCCAAGTTGCTAGTCGTGGCTGCACCGTAGAGGAGGATGGAGGATCGGTGTTGCAGCGACAAGGTAGTAGATGGAAGGAGGCGCAACTCTCCTCTAATGGTGGAGGCGGTCCAATGAGTTGCAGGTTGAGGGCGGCTAGAGGAATGGTGAAGGGCAGGTGGAGGACGCCCAGATCACCCCCTTCTTCCCTCTTCTCTCGTCTTCATTTCTTACCCCTTTTTTTTTCTGGTTTTCTCCTCCGTTTTGGTGAGGGAGAAAATGGCTCACCCCCTTGTTGCCGGTTGGGTAACGGCTTGAGGGGGAGTGACCGAGAGAAGGAAGGATGGGATTGAGGAATGAAGGTGGTGGCTACGGTTTTGGATCTGGAAGTGGTGGTGGAGATCGTGGAGGAGCACTGACGGCCGGAGTTGCAGGTCTGCAACTCCGGCGTTAAAAAAAACGGTAATGACAACAAAAACAAAAACGAAAACGAAAAGAAAAAAAAAAAAAATGAGAAGAAAAAGAAAAAGAAGAAGAAGAAGAAGAAGAAGAAGAAGAAGAAGAAGAAGAAGAAGAAGAGGAGGAGGAGGAAGACCTTGATGGCCGGAGTTGCTGCCTGCAACTCCGGCGAAGATGAGGAGGAAGAAGAAGAAAAAAAAAATAAAAAGAAGGGAAGATGGAAGGAAACGTTGAGGAGGTTGAAGGGCGGCGACTGTGCAGCAATATCAAGAAGAAGAAGAACGAGGAGGAGAAGAAGGAGAAGGTGGGGGAGCCGACGAACCAGTCCGGTGGTGGCTCGCCGGAGATGAAATAACAAGGAGAAGAAGAAGAAAAAGAAATGGGAGAGAAGAGAAAAGGAGGAGGAGATCTGTGCGGGATTGATAGGGGGAGAGAATGGAAGAGAAAGGGGGGGGATTAGGGTTCGAACGAACCCTTCTCCCTCCTCTTATAAAGCTCCCTATTTCCATTAATGGAAATAGGGTATTTTTTAAATAAAAAAAATATTTTTAATTTTTTTTTTTTTTTTTTTTTTTTTTTTTTTTTTTTTTAAGTAAAATGCTACTTTTCTATGGGGAATCTCCCCAATTAGTGGACCCCCCATTTAATTAAAATTATTTTTGAAATTCGCGGGGTCCACTAACTGGTCGGACAGCGGGTCGATGCTGATGGGCCCGGCTACTGGCCCACATGGACTGATGATGTCCATCGTCTCACAAGATGATGTGACAGGCATTCTGAAGGCGATCGGATGGATGGTGACTTGATTGGGACTCAGATTGGTAGATCGACGGATCTAGAGAGATCCAACGGTCCGATTGAAGATCCAACGGTCCGATGGAAGATCCAACGGTCAGAAAGCTAAGGGAGATGAGATAGAGCTGATAGGCAGGAGTTCTGGGGTTAGGTCAGTAGATTCGAGGATCGAGAGATGAAGAGAGAGAGAGAATAAGGAGAGATGAGAGAAAAAGTATCAAAAAAATTGGAAAAAAGCACTGGCGGAGGGTCTGGAACCCTGTTCTTCACTGTGACCATCCTCACGCTTCTCCAGTAGAGTCGACCATCATTCTTTGCTGACTCATGTGGCTTTAAACGCTTTTGTCCGTCTCTTGGTCATTGGCTCTCCTACTCTCTTCGTTCTTTGGGCCGGCTTTTTGGTCCTCTTATTCAGCCCATATTTGGCCCATATCTTCTAGTCATAGCATGTGGGCTCTTTAAGCTTTGATACTGGGCTTTCATGATCGATTTGGGCCCATAAGTCTCGAGAATCGTCCCATCGGGGTTTCCTGCGACAGAAGAAGCGCGTAATGAGACTTTATCAGAACGGCTTAATATTTAGACTTCCGAAAATGTGTTTAATGCATGCAAATATACCATTTCGTCCAGAAAAGTGTGTTCTACGCAATAGAAGAGACTCTTACGTAGAAAAGTAGATAAATAGAGCCTTTTACGTAGGAGAGTGCGATAACGTTACAAGGATAATTGCTTAAAATAAGCACTTTTGAGCGAATATCACAACCCCCAACCAGCATATTGCCAATCCTTGGCAATTAGTGCGAAATAAATGAGCTTAAAAGGGCTCTGCACATGCTGCACACTTTTTCAAATTAGCTCAGGGAAAACACCGTTCGTCAAATCATTGAATGGATGCAGAAACAGTTACATGCTAGCGAAGAGTTGGAAAGTTTTGGCAAGACTACAGACTGATAATCATGACCCAGAATAGTCAGACTCTGCGTGTGTGTGTGCTCAACATTCTCATCATCCGACAGTAAAGATTTCCAGATCACCTTTAAGTTTTTATGCCTCGACCTCAAATCTCACATGTTTAGCACTCAGAATAGAATCACACAAGAAGGGTTTTCTTCTTTTCTCTCAATTTATATGTGAGGAGATGTATTTAATATAAAGAGGAAAAAGATCTCACATATGTTTTATTTGAAGAAAGGACATCTTTAACAGAAGAAGATCTCATGATTGGAATACCACTTCACTCGGGAACGTCAGATCAAACTCTATAGCTTCTCTTTCTCCAATCTCCACATTTTATGATTGTACTATCCTAGAATCAAGTAGGACTTTCCTGGGTTGTAATGAGGCTTAGGTCAGGTGTAGAAAAATAAAGGTATACAGGATTTCAAAAGATCTTGAGAGGATATCTCTATTTTCTTGTATTTTTCCTGCGGCGTAACACCATTATCTGGTTCTTTTTCCTTTTTTCATATTTTTCTCTTGTTCTTGATATTTCTGAGACTGCTCAATTTCTTTTCAGCACTTTTTCATACTTTCTTTCCATATTTTGTTTTCAGCTTGAACCACTTTCTTTTCCTTTTGATTTTTCTTCTTTACTTTTCTTTTCACGGTACACCCACATTAGTTATTTTTTTATCCTTCTCAAAAGTAGGGTAGCTAGTAACACTTCGTAGTTGAACTGGGTTTTTGGTTAATGGGCTTTGCAAAGAAAAGGCTTTTATAAAAAGGTTCAAAGGGTTTCTAGTGAAGTATAATTCAGGTGAGTAAAAAGGCTGAATGGTTCAGAAAGAATGGCCTAAATCATTTTCTAGGGTTTGCACTATCATGTATACTGTCTTGACTGAATATAGAGAAGGTTCTGTCGTAGTAATCCAATGTTGATGTCGTTCCGAGTTCCATGATCGAAGCAAAAGATAATGAGATCTCTCAACGAATATTGCGGGCATGAAGAATAGTGAGTCATGCATTGACTCAGGATTATTGTATAACTCTCCGAAATGATTAAAGGTTCGAAAGCTCACTAGGTTAGGTCTCCACAATTATTCTCGCAGGATCTCTAGAATTTCTAAACTTAGGATGACTCTGATATTGATAGTGTACAATTGTGCCGAATATGAGTTTTTTCGAGTTTTCAAACCTGCTGTAGTCACGCTTGAATTGACTCAACGCTAGCAAAAATTGACATCCTCAATACTGACTTAACGGAGGTTTTCAGCTAATCAAAGTCAGGGTATTTGACACATTTTTGAAATTCTAGAAAACTTTTGGAGAACATCGGAAATCACCCCAAAAACAACTTTTTCTTTTTTTTTTTTTTTTTTTTTTTTTTTTTTTTTTTATTTTTTTTATCTATATCTATATTTATCAAAAGGAATACATGAGTTTTGGTAAATACCCACCCCCAACCAAAATATAGCACCGTCCTCGGTGCTCATGACCGGGACCTAAAATGATAACAAATCAGTGATGATGATGCAAAGATTCAGGAAGGATGTTACCAAGTCGGCAGAAACTCGACAGTGTGTGATACCTGATGATCGGAAGAATGAATGTACCTGCATTGCCAAAGATATAACAATAATCACTAATGCATGAGACTCATGTACTCTAGGAATACCGGAATTGCCTTTCCGAAAGCGCTAAGTTTTACGTCTTCAGCCAGACACAATGGGGGTGATAAGCACCCCCAACCAATTTGAAGCATAGGGAGACTGAGTGAGTCATCAGTCATCCAGCTCATCAGTTGGAGCAGGAACGCTTCCAATCGAGCTAACCCAACCCAGCAGTAGTACGGGTAGGTTCTTTCTCAGTGAAGACTGAGAGGGTTCTCTGGCCATGGTTATCAGAGTCGCAAACTCATAAAGAGGAGCGGGTATGGGAGAACAGAAGTGGGTCTCTCATCAGTAAGAGACCTAGCAAGGGATTCTCTGACCATGGTTAGCAGAGCCGAAGACACAATGTGTATCGGGGATGGATTTATTGGAGCAGACTCCAGTGGGGTTGACAGTAAGCACCCCTATCCAGTATAAAATGCAGTGAGACTGAAATGATCATCAGTCGTAAGAGATTGGATCGATGAGATCCGTCTGCCTAGTCTCTCATCAATAAGAGACCAATGGCAAAGGAAGGGTGGTGAAGATTGAAGGACTCTCAGATCGAGTCAAACAATGGGGCAGTTGAACCCATATAAATAAGCTTCAGACTAGGTTACAAAGAGACACTGGGTTTGAGATCCTAAATGATGCACATAGAGCAAGCAAGATAATCCTATGCCTAAAACAAATCAGGATAAGTTTGAGGATTTATCTTGTTAGTTTCTGGGGTATGGTAGATTATGACAGTGGGCGGACCACTGGTTTATTTTGTTAACCGCCGGACTAACTTTGTCGCTCTTAGGTTCTCACCAGGCTACACTCTTCAAAGCGAATCCTTTAGTACTGACTCTAGTCAACAACAAGGCAATCCGAAGCCTAGACAGACGTGCGGCACAATGGCTGTCTTAAGTACGTCCCAGACTAACCAGATTGGTCAAGTGTTTAAGAAGAGTGTTCCCTTGGGTTAAGCTAGGGTTGGTGCGTGTTCCTAGTCCACACGCAACTAATCGCCGAATAGTCCAAGATGCCACGTAGAGCTCAGTGTACTTGAGTAGCAGGGACTTATGGGTGTGTTAGACAACAGGGACCCGCGCTCGTGGTCTTATTTCGATTGGATGTTAAGCGGGTTCGCTTTGTGTGGATTTTTCCTTGAACACCGGGCTAATTGGCTCTACTTCTTGATTCTTTTTAATTAAATGGAGCCTTGGGATCAAAACAGTTGGAATGATGAGGTGGGTGATGAAATCCCACCAGTTGTAAAAGAGCTGGGTCTGCTCGATTAATGTTCAATTATTAACGGCCACGCCACGCAAGTCGAATAATATTTATGCGAAAGCAAATAGACAAGCGGCAATGATTCACCCAAATTGCTCTGTATCGCACTCAAGGCGAGGATAGAGACTTACCTCCCGTGGGCCACGCCACGGGGTCGCCTCTTTGGGGTAGGGAGGGGTATCCTTCATGAGCATGGGCTCGACTCCTCCTAAGTGAGCTTTCGCTCCCTACCCGCAGTTAGATTCGCAATCCTGCATACGAAGTAGTATATGATATGGGTCTAGGGTGTGGGAATATTTTGTTGGAATGTCCCTGCCTAGGGTGGGTAAGCAATCAATCAATCAATTAGGCAGGGTAAATTGGAAAGTTACTATTCATGAGAGTTGACTAAACAACTATCAACCCCCTAATAGACCTTTCAATTTAAGAGTTTCTCCAAGTTAGGAAAATTCCCTAAAAGTAGAAGTTTCCTAAATCTGAAAACTTGCTAAACTTAGGGTTTCTTCCTGTGTTGGAAACCTTCCAAAAAGGGGACCTTCCATAGTTAGAAATCCTCTAAAAATAAGAATTGCTAATTATGGAATTTCGTCCGATTTGGAAACTATCCAAATAAGCTTAATTCCAATTTGAAATTTCCCAGGAATGGAAACCGTGCAAAAATGGAAATTTCCCGATTCGGAAAGTATCCAAAAATGCAATCTTCCCATATGCGAATATCCTAAAATGTGCAGAAATAGAAACTACCATTTTTCAATTTTTTTGATTTTTTTGGTATTTTTCACTTAATCTAGGGTTTCTAAAAAACCCTAGAACAAGATCTAGCAGTTATTTGGAAAGCAGTTAAAATTCCTAAATTATTACAACTTTGCACTCGGCCTTCCGAGGCATTAAAAATAGTAATTTAAAATACTGCTAAAAATCACTAAAAACAAAAAAAATAGAAAGTTTTCCGAAAAGGTCGGGCTGTCCAAATTGAGCAGCTTTCCGCTTCAGCAACTTTCCAATTCCGTCTTTACGTCCTTTTTCGCACTCCCGTACACCCGAGCGGCAGCGGCGCCATTTGAAAATAGGGTTTTTCCGCGTCGTTGGTTACGGAAACCCTAACTTCAACACATTTTTAATTTATCCGAGACTTTTGACCTGTAAAATTAGCAATTTTGCACAGTGGCTCGTGTCGGATGTCGATCCGCACTCGGGGTTAGTTAGCGCGACTCATGAACATGCAATGACGGATTTTTATCAAGAAAACATGGAGAGGTGAGAATGATGATCGATTTAAAATAATTATTGGCGATTTTTAGAGAGAGAAATTTCCCACAAGTAATTAAGACGAGAATAAATTGAGAATAAGACTGAAAACACAATACTGCAAAATCAATTAAACTTTATTCAATCATAGTGCTTACAAACTATCTTTGTAGAAATTACTAAAAACTTGACTATAAAGCATTAAAATTCTAGAGAGATTTAGAGATAGAAATAAGAACTAGAGAGAGAGAGTGAGATAGAGAGAAGAACTCACCATGACTTACCATGAAGATCGGCTCGGTCTTTGGTCTGCCAAGGGATGGTGATGTGCATGGATGTGCACCGGTGGTGCGCACAGGAGAGAGCAACATAGTCCTTTAAACTGTGTTTAACTTGGAGAAGGGAGTGTTGCATGGTGGAGTGAAGAGACCCCAAGTTGCTAGTCGTGGCTGCACCGTAGAGGAGGATGGAGGATCGGTGTTGCAGCGACAAGGTAGTAGATGGAAGGAGGCGCAACTCTCCTCTAATGGTGGAGGCGGTCCAATGAGTTGCAGGTTGAGGGCGGCTAGAGGAATGGTGAAGGGCAGGTGGAGGACGCCCAGATCACCCCCTTCTTCCCTCTTCTCTCGTCTTCATTTCTTACCCCTTTTTTTTTCTGGTTTTCTCCTCCGTTTTGGTGAGGGAGAAAATGGCTCACCCCCTTGTTGCCGGTTGGGTAACGGCTTGAGGGGGAGTGACCGAGAGAAGGAAGGATGGGATTGAGGAATGAAGGTGGTGGCTACGGTTTTGGATCTGGAAGTGGTGGTGGAGATCGTGGAGGAGCACTGACGGCCGGAGTTGCAGGTCTGCAACTCCGGCGTTAAAAAAAACGGTAATGACAACAAAAACAAAAACGAAAACGAAAAGAAAAAAAAAAAAAATGAGAAGAAAAAGAAAAAGAAGAAGAAGAAGAAGAAGAAGAAGAAGAAGAAGAAGAAGAAGAAGAAGAGGAGGAGGAGGAAGACCTTGATGGCCGGAGTTGCTGCCTGCAACTCCGGCGAAGATGAGGAGGAAGAAGAAGAAAAAAAAAATAAAAAGAAGGGAAGATGGAAGGAAACGTTGAGGAGGTTGAAGGGCGGCGACTGTGCAGCAATATCAAGAAGAAGAAGAACGAGGAGGAGAAGAAGGAGAAGGTGGGGGAGCCGACGAACCAGTCCGGTGGTGGCTCGCCGGAGATGAAATAACAAGGAGAAGAAGAAGAAAAAGAAATGGGAGAGAAGAGAAAAGGAGGAGGAGATCTGTGCGGGATTGATAGGGGGAGAGAATGGAAGAGAAAGGGGGGGGATTAGGGTTCGAACGAACCCTTCTCCCTCCTCTTATAAAGCTCCCTATTTCCATTAATGGAAATAGGGTATTTTTTAAATAAAAAAAATATTTTTAATTTTTTTTTTTTTTTTTTTTTTTTTTTTTTTTTTTTTTAAGTAAAATGCTACTTTTCTATGGGGAATCTCCCCAATTAGTGGACCCCCCATTTAATTAAAATTATTTTTGAAATTCGCGGGGTCCACTAACTGGTCGGACAGCGGGTCGATGCTGATGGGCCCGGCTACTGGCCCACATGGACTGATGATGTCCATCGTCTCACAAGATGATGTGACAGGCATTCTGAAGGCGATCGGATGGATGGTGACTTGATTGGGACTCAGATTGGTAGATCGACGGATCTAGAGAGATCCAACGGTCCGATTGAAGATCCAACGGTCCGATGGAAGATCCAACGGTCAGAAAGCTAAGGGAGATGAGATAGAGCTGATAGGCAGGAGTTCTGGGGTTAGGTCAGTAGATTCGAGGATCGAGAGATGAAGAGAGAGAGAGAATAAGGAGAGATGAGAGAAAAAGTATCAAAAAAATTGGAAAAAAAGCACTGGCGGAGGGTCTGGAACCCTGTTCTTCACTGTGACCATCCTCACGCTTCTCCAGTAGAGTCGACCATCATTCTTTGCTGACTCATGTGGCTTTAAACGCTTTTGTCCGTCTCTTGGTCATTGGCTCTCCTACTCTCTTCGTTCTTTGGGCCGGCTTTTTGGTCCTCTTATTCAGCCCATATTTGGCCCATATCTTCTAGTCATAGCATGTGGGCTCTTTAAGCTTTGATACTGGGCTTTCATGATCGATTTGGGCCCATAAGTCTCGAGAATCGTCCCATCGGGGTTTCCTGCGACAGAAGAAGCGCGTAATGAGACTTTATCAGAACGGCTTAATATTTAGACTTCCGAAAATGTGTTTAATGCATGCAAATATACCATTTCGTCCAGAAAAGTGTGTTCTACGCAATAGAAGAGACTCTTACGTAGAAAAGTAGATAAATAGAGCCTTTTACGTAGGAGAGTGCGATAACGTTACAAGGATAATTGCTTAAAATAAGCACTTTTGAGCGAATATCAGCTCTCACTCTCCACGTAGTGATCTTCAAGAAACTGGTTCAACCCCCCTTCCAGCCACCTGCAACTCCGGTATCTTCTTCCACAGCAGCAACACGAGCCCCTCTGAACCCGCATCATCTGAACCCGCAGCTCTTCCCCTTTCTCTGTTTTGGGCTCCATCTTGTTGGACGCACTAGCAACCTGCAACTTGCAGGTTTGCCACTTCTTTTGTCTTCATCTCCAGCAGCTAATCCGGCAAGAACCAGCATCTTCTTCACGTTGTGATCTCCCTTGCTGCCAATCAGGTCTTATAGCAAAGCTTCCAGTGTTCGATCTTCTACAGCAGGTGCATCAGCAGGTCTGCAACCCAGTTGCATACCTCTAATAGACGGTGCATCACCACCTTTGGCCGGCATCCAGCAACCAATCATGGCCTCTCATAGGCCTTGCTATCTTCTACACCACCGTCTGGCTCTAGTACTATTGCTACCACCAGGCCGTTGGATCTCCCCCATTCCTTCCCACCTCCTCTCAACAAGCAACTCTCCTTACTCTATGTGCAATCGAGTTGCACCTTCACTCTCTCCACAACGGGCCAATCTTATGATCCATTGGCCAATTACGCCTTCAACGTGGCTTAATCTCCAAGGTAAGATTCAGGTAAAAGTCTCTTTCACTTAACTTTTCTCTCACCTAACTCCATCTCATTTTTTCTCTCTACCTAGATTATTATCTCACTTTCTCTCTCTATCTTCTATCTAGCTTTCTCTCTCCTTTCTCTCTCTAACTCTCTCTAGAATTTTCTTCCTTAAAAATTACTTTTCAGTTTATCTTATTTTATGTTATTTTCGATTCAAGCATTGTAATAAACATTTTGATCACTGAATGATGAAGTTTGTTTTTATCTATTATTTCTTGTGATAGTCCATCAATTTTTGTTCTTATTCGGGCTAATCTGACTAATCCCGAGTGCGGATCGACATCCTACACTTCCCACTATGCAAATTGTTTAAATCTTGCAGGAATCTCGGATAAATTACAAATTGTGTTGATTTTAGGGTTTCCGTAACCAACGACGCGGAAAAACCCTACTTTCAAATTGGTAGGGTCGAGATAATATCAATCTTGGCTTTGTCAACCTCAATACCCTTGTCAGAAATGACATGTCCTAGTACGATTCCTTTCTTTACCATAAAGTGACATTTTTCCCAATTTAGGACAAGTCGCTTATCCTGACACCTTGCGAGTACCAGACTCAGATGTTGGAGACAATCATCGAAAGAGGATCCAAAGACGGAGAAATCATCCATGAAAACTTCTAAGAACCGTTCAACCATGTCCGAAAATATACTCATCATACACCTTTGAAAAGTCGCAGGTGCATTGCAGAGGCCAAAAGGCATGCGACTGTAGGCAAAAGTGCCAAAGGGACAGGTGAACGTGGTCTTCTCATGGTCCTCGGGTGCAATGGGAATCTGATTATATCCCGAGTAACCATCTAGGAAGCAATAGTAGGAATGACCTGCAAGACGTTCCAACATCTGATCAATGAATGGGAGAGGGAAATGGTCTTTCCGAGTGTTGGTATTTAGCCGTCTGTAGTCAATACAGACTCTCCATCCTTTCTTTAAGCGCTGGGTCACCATTTCTCCTTGATCATTTTCTACAACAGTGAATCCCGCCTTCTTAGGTACGACATGGATTGGACTCACCCATTTGCTATCAGAGATGGGGTAAATGATACCCGCATCTAGCAATTTAAGAATTTTATCCCGTACTACTTCTTTTAGGACCGGATTTAACCTCCTCTGGTGCTCTCTAGACGTCTTAGAGTCGTCTTCAAGATAAATGTGATGTTGACACACAGAAGGGTCTATCCCACGAATGTCATCAATGGTCCATCCTATGGCTGATTTGTGCTTCTTTAGCAACATAATCAGTCTCTCTTTTTGGGACGCAGATAGGGCATAAGCAATGATAATAGGATAAGTCTCTTCAGGACCAAGATAAGCATAAGATAGTTCAGAGGGTAGAGGCTTAAGCTCGAGTTTCTAATCAGTGGAGCTTGATTCTTCCTCCTCTACCGAGATAGAGTTGACAGTAGTAGGATCTCTGATCATGGTTAGCAGAGGCTCGTACTCAACAATAGAAGAAGGAGTAGAAATCAGTGTAACTGACTCTTGGATAGTATTATCCTCAAAAATTGCTGACTCCCATTGGAAGTCAGTATCAATGTGCTCTTGGCACTGTTTCAAGATATCTTCGGTGGAGTCCTGAATTAGACTCTCAACGGCACACATTTCATCTGTCACATCGCGATCGGCATCCTGTCGCATAAGTCGAAAGATGTTAACCTCAGCCTTTAGGTTGCCGAAGGCAATTGACATATTCCCGTCCCTACACCCGATGTGTGCATTCGCGGTAGCAAGGAATGGTCGGCCTAGAATGACCGGGATCCGATTATCCTGACACGGTTCTGTGTCGAGGATGATGAAGTCTACAGGGTAGTAAAAGTCAGCTACTTTCACTAGGACATCTTCAATAATTCCTCGTGGAATTTTTATGGACTGGTCGGCCAGCTTCAGAGTGATTTTTGTTGGCTTCATATCCTTGAGTCCTAACTGCTGGTATACCGAAAACGGTATGAGATTGACACTAGCTCCTAAGTCCAACAAAGCTGTGCAACTAAAGTTATCACCGATTTCACACTGCACAGTAGGACTTCCTGGATCCTTATGCTTAATTACACTGTTGCGTTGGATGAACGCTGTAGCTTTTTCTGCCAAAAAGGCATCTTTGGGTACATGCGTACGCCGTTTGACAGTGCATAATTCTTTCAGGAATTTGGCATAGGAAGGGATCTGTTTGATAGCAGATAGGAATGGGATATTGATCTGGACGTCTTTGAAAACGTCTAAGATCTCTGAAAATTGCTGATCTCTTTTGTCTTGGACAAGCCTGTCCGGGAAGGAAGGCTTAATCCGACAAATAGATTTGTCCTTAGCTTGATATCTCTGCACTGGGATTGTAGATTTTGGTGCAGGCTTCACAGCATCAGAGGTGGATTTTGAAATGTGTTCCTTTGTGCTCGGTTTAGGAATAGGAGCAGGAGATGGCTCTGACTGTTCTTTTACTCCCATATCCACAGTCTTTCCAGATCGGAGCGTGGTAACAGCTTGTACCTCTCCTTGGTAGTTTGGATTCTGTGACTGGGAACCGACCTCATAAACTGCACCCTTGGCATTCCCTTTAGGATTTGCAATAGGTTGGCTAGGGAAGATGCCTTTGGCTTTCTCAGCTTCTAAATTCCCGAGACGCTGCTCTAGGCGCTGCATGGACTGGGTTTGCTACACAATAAATTGTGATAGGAGGTCTTCTAGACCTGGTTTAGGAGCAGCTTGAGCAACCAGTTCACGATTTGAGCTCATAGGGGCAGAATAATTGTAAGATTGAGGTGCAGTTTGACTTAACTGTAGATTCTGGGGATTCGAATTAGGTGCCTGTTGACCAGAGTATACTCCTTGCTGGAATGATCGATTCTGATTAGACGGGTATTGACTCGTCTGGTTCTGACTCTGTTGGTACTGTCCCTGTTGGTATTGTCCTTGTTGGTATTGTCTGTTTGGTTGATTAAACCCAGGAGGATATGTGCTCTGCGCAGGTCTTTGCTGTGGAGCAGACTGCTGCCTCCAGGAGAAGTTAGGATGATTTCTTGTATCAGGATGGTATGTTTGGCTATACGAGTTCTGGGTAGGTAGTTTAAAGGTATTAAACGCACAAACTTCTTCTTGGAGTGGAGGGGCACATCCGTCATTCAATGGACAATTTTCAGTAGAGTGGGAGGGCTGTAAACAGATATTACAGGGTTCCATTAGGTTCTCTTGACCTATATTCATGACTGGGGCAGAATGGTGAATAGGCTTGTGTACAGACACAGCCAGGGCAGAGACTGACTTGGTCAACTCTTGAATGAGGGATTTGAGTTCAGGGTCAACCTTTGCTTCATTTCCCATATTAGTTTTCAGGACCGGAGTATTTCGACTGAACTCATTGTCAATCGTCCAATGCTGGGAATTTTCACTTAATTCTCCCAAAAATTTGTACGCTTCAGTAGGAGTATTATGCATGAATTTTCCTTGGCACATTGACTCAACCATTGTGCGGGACTCATCAGTAAGTCCCTTGTAGAAAATGTGAACCAGACTGCCTTTGTCGATACTGTGATGTGGACACTTGGTCAGATGATCCTGGAATCGTTCCCAGGCTTCATAATATTTCTCATTGGACTTTTGTCGGAAGTCCTGTATGAGTTGTTTCATTTGATTAGTACGAGTCATGGGGTAAAATTTGGACATAAATTTTCCTACAAGTTCTTTCCAACTTGTGATAGAATCCGCAGGAAGAGAGTAAAGCCAGTCCGAGGCTCTATCCTTTAGAGAGAAAGGAAAAACTCTCAGTCTAACATTGTCATCATCAAGATTCTGATTTCTAAAGAGCAGGATGACATGTTGAAATTCCCTGATATGGGAATAGGGGTCTTCTCTGGGGAGACCTCTAAAAGTTGGCAGCATTTGAATAGTTTGCGGCCTGATCTCGAATTGTACTGCCGCAGTAGGTGGAAGAACAATGCATGATGGCGGGTTGGCCGAGATCGGCGCATACGTCTCGATGAGGGGACGTTCGTCTGCCATGAAGATAAAGGTATTTTCTCTGAAAGAGGGGGGAGGAAAGGGGGAAGGGTGATGAATAGTGGAAGACTCCACTGTAAGAGAATGATTCTCAGATCGAATCAATCTACGATTGGATCTAGTCCAAGCGGGCATGTGCTGAAAGAGCAAGTCTCTAGATTCAGCAAGAGGTGTATGAAACCAAATAAGCCTAGATGATGCACACAGAGCAACAGATATTCTTAACCTAAACAATCAGGATAGTATTATGAATTATCTTGTTAGTGTAGGGATAGTGTAGATTATGACAGTGGGCGGACCACTGGTTTATCTTCAAATACCCGACGGACTAACTTTTCACTCTGTAGGTTCTCACCAGGATACACTCTTCAAAGCAAATCCGCTAGTACTAACTCAAGTTGACTGCAAGATAATCCGAAGCCTAGACAGACGTGCGGCACATCGGCTGACTTAAGTACGCCCCAGACTAACCGGATTTGTCAAGCGTGAAGATGAGTTTTCCTAGAAGAGGAGCTAGGGTTGGTTCGTGTTCCTAATCCGATACTAGCTAATCCAACAGACAATCAAGGAGGCCACTTACGAGTTCGGTATACTTAAGTAGTAGGGACCTATGGGTGTGTTAGATAACAGGGACCCGCACTCATGGACTTAATCGACTTGATTTTTGAAGGGGTCGCTTTATGTGGAGTTTTCCTCGAACACCGATCTAAGTGGGCTCTATTCTTGATTGATTTTAATTCTTGGCTGTGGTTGCACAAAAGTTGGAATGACGAGGTGAGTGATGAAATCCCACCAGTTTCAAGTTAGAGCTGGGTTTGCTCTTTAATGTATTTTATTACGGCCAAACCAAGCAGTTCCGATAATTTTTGCAAAAGCAAATAGACAATCGGCATAGTATTTTGCACAATCAGCAAGATCGCACTCAAGGCGAGGTGTAGAAACTTACCTACCCGTTGGCTACGCACGGGGTCTCCTCCGTGAGATAGGGAGGGGTATCCAAATGGGCTTGGGCCCGACTCCACCTCTTTGAGCTTTCGCTCCCTACTCACTTGGTAAACGCAATCCGCAATCACGTTAGTCCACAATGGTCTATGGTATGTAATTGGAAAGTATACCGCCTTTGGGGTGTCAAGAAACACACAATGATTTAGGGCAGGTATTGTGAATTAATTCCAATTAGGGTTTGAAATTCAACTTTAGCTATTCCCGAATTAGGAATCGAAAATATCTAATTTTGAATTACCCGGAGTTGGAAATCTTCCAATTTGAATCAAGTAACCAATGGTGATCTAACTAGAAATAGCAGAATTGAAATCTGACCCTAATATTTTTGGTATTTTTAATTAGTTAATTATCTAACAGTTATTCTAAAAGCAGAGAAAATAAAGTCCTAAGTTATTACAACTTTGCACTCGGCCGTTCGAGGCATTAAAATAATAAGTGGAAAATGTGAAAAATAAAGTCGAAAGTTTCTGATTTGGATTGGATCTTGAAGTTTAAGCAGCTTTCCGAATTCCTGTTCGTCTTTTTGCAATCCCGTCAACCGAGCGGCAACGGCGCCATTTGAAAGTAGGGTTTTTCCGCGTCATTTGTTACGGAAACCCTAAAGTTCAACAATATTTGTAATTATCCGAATCTTGTTCACTCAAATCCTGTAAAAATCACAGGGTTGTACAGTGGCTTGTGTCGGATATCGTCCGCACTCGGGGTTAGGGCAAATAGTTGAACAATAATAACGAAAATTACTTAGAATAATGAATGATGGAAATATGAGAATGGTGGAGTAATAATCAAACTTTAAAACATTCTTTTAGTGAGATTTTTATCAGCTAATTTACTAAAATCGAATGAAACACAATAAATAAATGGATTATCAAAATAATTCTTTTATTAATTAATCAAAGTATTACAAAACTCAAATAAAAATAAATGCTAACACAGCAAGCAATTAAATGAGGGTGATAGAGAGAGAAATTGAAGAAAAGTAGAGAGAGAAATCAACTTAGAGAGAGGAAGTAAGAGAGATAAAGAAGAAGACTAAAGACCTAGAGAGCGAAAGTAGGTTCTTTTAGAGAGAAAAAGTAGAGAAAAGAGAAGAATTAGAAATTCTAGAGAGAGAAAAGGATCTTACCATATGAAGGCAGCAACCAAATAAGTGATGGAGTTGCAAGCTTGCAACTCCAACATCGTGAAGAAGGTGGTTGTAAAGGCAATTGCGAAGGTAAAGGAGAACCCACTAGTAACGTGGTCAGGCCGTAGTGCGTGGCTGAAAAGGGAGGTGGTGCCCACTGCATTCAACCCGTGAATGGGAAGATGGAAGACGCTTCGAGGTGGCTGTTGGTATCCAGCAAAGAGTGAACTTGCAGACCGAATTATGAATGCACCACATGGTTGCAGGCGTGCAACAGTGGGTGGAACATTCTGGAGATGAGATGGTGCACTGCTGGTGCACGTTTCTGACCACAGGTTCTCTTTTATCTTTGACTTGCAGGTTACCTTGTCTGTGGGAGTAGAAACGTGGAAGGACGGATGGAGAGGATGAAGCCCAATGGCAGCAACAATGGAGGACGCTGGAAAGAAGGGGGTTTGCAGGTCCGTGCTCACGGACTTGCAAAAGAAGAGAAGGTGGAAAGATGGAAGATTAAATCGGTGGTGGGAACTGGACGGGATGCTAGATGGAGGAGCGCACTGCTGGAGTAGCACGTGTACACGACCAAACCGTGGTTGTGAAGAACGCTGGTTTTCCAAGGAGAAAACCTACGTGGTGGTTGGAATTTGCTGGAGTTGAGGCCAGCAATGGAAAGGAAGAAGGCAATGCGTTGCTGCAATTCCCAGCCTAGTTCGCTGGAGGTTTTGGAGAGAATGGAAACGGTGTGTTGCATGAAGCTAGCACCGTGGGGAGCTTGTAGGGTCTGCTTGCAATGGAGGGTAGATCTTGCAAGGGAGACTGGTGCAGGCTTGCAGGGTACGTTGTGTGCAACCAGTGAAGGTGCTGCACGTGGCGGCGGCCGGAGTTGCAGCAGCAACTCCGGTAAGAATGTGAAGAAGGAAGAAAGAGAAGGGGGAAGGAAAACGTACTTGAAACTCGCCCAGACGTGCTGGCGAGTTTGTTAGAGGATTAGGAGAGGAACGAGGAGCAACACAGGGGGTAGCCGGTGATACTTGCTGGTTGCGCCGGCCGGAGTTGCAGGTTGCAACTCTGGTGAGAGAAAAAAAAAATAAAGAAGAAGAAGATGAAGGAGGATAGGAAGAGGAGTGATCTTACCGTTGCAGCAAGGCAAAGAGGCGAGCCAGCAAGGTGGAGATGAGGTTGCAAACTTGGAGTTGCAGATGCAGTTCTCTTGTTGCAAGTGTCAATGGAGAGCTGGACGGAGTTGCAGGTCCGGCCAGTAGTAGATTATGGATCTCTTGGGCGGTGGTGCTTGCAGACGCAACACCCAAAAATTGCAGGTGTTGGTGAGTTCCACACCTACAAATCTAAAGAGGTGGGTTGGAGAGCACCGGTTGGAATGGTGAGACCACTAACGGGTTGTGCATCCACCGTGGTAGTTGCATGAACCAGGGAGACGTTCCCACCACCGCTAGGTTCAACTCGTGAGGTTTCCCTGCGTGAACAGTAGGTTGAGAAGGAGATAGATGGGAGAGGAGAGAGAAGAGAGGGAGAGATATGAAGAATTAGAATGTGAGAGGGGGGAGAGAACCACCTTCTAAGAGATCTTGGATCTCCTTTTATGGTGAGATGTGGTTGAGATCCACCTTAAAAGGGGGAAGATGTTAGACGGTTTTCAAAGAGGAAACCGTCCATGCATTAGAGGAAATGAGGTGTCCACATGAGTGTGCATGGGCCACTTATGTCAATAGCCCGTGGGTATTGAACAACCCGTGGGCCTATTTGGAGCCCAAGGAAGTAGAGAGGTTGGAATGTGGGCCGATCTTGATGGGTTTTAATTGACACATGGAGATATGAGGTGGCAACGAAGTGGGTCCATTCTTGGGACATAGCTATGGGCCAGTGGGTTATGGAGAATAGGCTATGGGCCTTACAATTTGATTAAGGGCCATTTGGCCACTGGCTTTGTGGACCACTAAGGCCATGGGGCCATAAGATGATAGAACTATGATAATTTGATGAGATGAAGTGGCGATTTGACTTGGTCCATAACTGGCGGATCGTAGGATCTGGAGAGATCCAACGGTCAGATGAATGATCTAACGGTCGAATTGAAGATCTAACGGTAGAAGAACTATGAGAGATGGAATAAAGCTAAAGGAGAGAAGATCTGAGGTTAGATGATGGAGATCAGAGAGTTATGATGATCGATCTGAGGATCGGATGGTAGATCTGGGGATCTAATGGTAGGATGAAATGATCTATGGGTTAGATATCAGAGTCTAGAGAGATGGAGAGAGAATTAGGAGAGAGGAGAGAGAAAATAATACAAAATAAAGGCAAAAGAGCTGGCGGAGGGTCATGAACCCTGATCTTCAATGTAATCTTCCGTCGGTTTCACCAATTATGTAAGCCGTCATTTTATGTCAGTTGGTGCGACTTTGAATCACTTTGGCCCGTCTCTTGGTCCTCAGCTTTGCCTCTCTCTTGGTTCTTTATCTGGCTCTACGATCCTCTGACATGACTCATACTTGGCCGGTATCTTCTTGTCATAGCTTGTTGACTCCTTAAGCTTTAATATTAGGCTTCTATGGTTGATCGTGGGCCTGCAAGTCTCTAAAATCGCCCGATCGGGTTTCCTGCGAGAGAAAAGCACGTAATGAGACTTAATCAAAATAGCTTCATATTTAGACTATCTAAAATGCGTATATTTCATGCAAATAGTCGATTTTCGTCTAAGGAATGCGCTCTACGCATTGGAAGAAACTCTTACGTGAAAAAGTCGACGAAAAGATAAGTTTTACGTAGGAGAATGCGACATCGCTATAACGATAATGGCTTAAAATAAGCACTTTTGAGCGAATATCAGCACTCAACCTCGGCGCCTCCATTGGTGGATCATTCACCTGCAACTCACGGTCTTCACTAATATCTAACGCCTCCCTACAAGCATCTTCATCACACGGATGTGAATCTACATCACCAAACGGTGGTGTTCAAGATCAGTGCCGATTTCTTCAAAGCAGGTGCACCACGTGCTCCCTTCAAGACCCACTACCAGCAGATGCACCACTTTTTTTTCCCCTGGACTAGTGCGCCTCACCTACTAGCAGCAGCCCTCACCTTCTCAACCGAATTGCCAATTGCTACCATTTAGCAACCAGACTGCTAGTTTTCTCCACTACTCTCCTGGCCATGGGTGCACTAATCCAGCATGCCTGCAGCTCCATCAACCATTCGGTTGCTGCCTTGACCACCAATGGTAAGTCTTCTCCCTTGAGATCTCTCTTCGTCTCTTTTATCTCTCTAGCTTTTAGGATATTTTCTCACTTTCTTTCTCTCTTATTTTGTTTAAAACTCATTTTCTCTCTCTAGATCTCTCTTTAATTTCCTCTTTCTCTCTCTAGTTTCTCATTTCTCTCTCTAAAACTGATTTACTTGCTTTATAGTTATGATGATGAAATAAATTTTATTTGTTCCAAGAGATTTGTCAGTTAAGTTTTGTTTAATGAATTAATTGGAGTTTGTAATTTTTAGTCTATAGTTGATGATTATTTTTCATTATTATTTTATTTTTGCTTTCGTAGATGTATCCAAAATCAAATCAAGGATGTTTTAAGTTACATTCTCCATCATTCTCACCCCATCATTTCTGGCGATTTTTCGGTATTATAGTTAAATTAATTGCGCTAATCCCTCACTCCGAGTGCGGATCGACATCCGACACGAGCCACTGTGCAAAGCCTATAATTTTACAGGTTGAAAGTCTCGGATAATTACAAATCTTGTTGATTCTAGGGTTTTCGTAACCAACGACGCGGAAAGAAAATCCTACTTTCAAATGGAAAAAAAATTGAAAAAATTAGGGTTTTATATTCTGCGGGTTTTTTGAAATCACCAATCAAGGATTTTCGATTTTTGGAAAGATTCTAAAATCTTGAAACTCTACTTAATTAGGGTTTTCCCTCTTAGAAGTTTCCTCTTTAGAAGAATTTCTATCTTTAGAAATCTTCCGAATTTGGAAAAGTGTGCAAAAGGAAACACCCCAAATCTAGCAGAATTTCAATTTTGAGAAATTTCCCAAAATTGTAAGGGATTTCGCAATCAAATCTTTCTTGGAAGAACTCAACAGTTCGGGAAGCTTTCCAATCTAGGTATTTTCCAATCTGGGAATTCCTAAATTTTACCCCATTTCGAATTTGAAAAATAATTCAAAAACTTGCCTAAATCCAATGCTTGCTCTGTGAACCCTAAAAAGGCAAGGATCTTCTAAATAGAATCCCGAATACCTAGACCGTGCGATCTAACTTTTCTGTAGGAACACGATCCAGTGTGGGTAGGAAGCGAAAGCTCAAAGAGGTGGAGTCAGGCCCAAGCCCATTAGGATACCCCTCCCTAACCCACGGAGCTGACCCCATGGCGTGGCCCACGGGAGGTAAGTCCCTATCCTCGCCTTGAGTGCGATACAGTGTTATTGGATGCATCATTGCCGCTTGTCTATTTGCTTTCGCATACATATTCTTCGACTTGCGTGGCGTGGCCGTTAATCAATCAACTTTAAGAGAGCAGACCCAGCTCCAAAATTGAAACTGGTGGGATTTCATCACCCACCTCATCATTCCAACTGATTTGATCCCAAGGCTCCATTTAATTAAAAAGAATCAAGAAGTAGAGCCAATTAGCCCGGTGTTCGAGGAAAAATTCACACAAAGCGAGCCCGCTTAACATCCAATCGAAATAAGACCACGAGCAAGGGTCCCTGTTGTCTAACACACCCATAAGTCCCTGCTACTCAAGTACACTGAGCTCGACGTGGCATCTTGGACTATTCGGCAGTTAGTTACGTGTGGACTAGGAACACGCACCAACCCTAGCTTAACCCGAGGGAACACTCTTCTTATCCACTTGACCAATCCGGTTAGTCTGGGATGTACTTAACTCAGCCATTGTGTCGCACGTCTGTCTAGGCTTCGGATTGCCTTGTTGTTGACTAGAGTTAGTACTAAAGGATTCGTTCTGAAGAATATAGCCTGGTGAGAACCTCTGAGTGCAAAACAGTTAGTCCGACGGTTAAAAGATAAACTAGTGGTCCGCCCACTGTCATAATCTACTCTAGCCCTAAAACTAACAAAGATAATTTCTAAAATATATCCTGATTGCTTAGCATAGGATTATCTATGCTTGGTGTGCATCATTTAGGATAGTGTTCTTCTCTGGCAACTTTTTGCCAAGTATAAAGCTTGCCTCATCAGCGTATGCCCGTTTGGACTCGTCCGAACAAACGCTTGATTCGATCTGAGAATCACGTACCTATAGTGGATCCTCCACTGAATCCTTCCCCATCTCTTTCCTCACCTGCCTCCCCCAGTACTACTACCTTCGTAGTCATGGCAGTCGAACAACCTCTTATCGAGATGTTCGCCCCTATCTCTGCTAATCCACCCACTTGCATTATTCTCCCACCTACTACGGCGGTACAGTTTGAGATCAGGCCGCAGACGATCCAAAGCTGCCAACCTTTCGTGGTCTCCCAAGAGAAGACCCATATTCCCATATTAGGGAATTCTAACATGTCATCCTACTTTTCAAGAATCAGAACCTCGATGATGACAATGTGCATCTACGAGTTTTCCCATTCTCGCTCAAAGATCGAGCCTCAGATTGGCTCTACTCCTTACCCGCTGATTCAATCAGCAGTTGGAAAGAATTGGTGGGCAAATTCATGTCTAAATTCTACCCCATGACTCGGACCAACCAAATAAAGCAACTCATCTAGGACTTTCAACAGAAGTCCGATGAGAAATTTTTCAAAGCGTGGGATAGATTCCAAGACTACCTGACTAAGTGTCCCCACCATAGCATCAACAAGGGCAATCTTGTCCACGTCTTCTACAAGGGACTTACTGATGAGTCTCGGACCATGGTAGAGTCTATGTACCAGGAAAAATTCCTGCACCAAACTCCGACCGATGCATACAAATTCTTGGGAGAGTTAAGAAAAAACTCTCAACATTGGACGACTGACTTAGAGTTTAGTCGATCCACTTCGGTCCAAAGGACCACCAAGGCACATGACGCTACAGCAGACACTGAGCTTCGATCTGTCATTCAAGAGTTAAGTAAGTCAGTCTCGGCACTGGCTGTGTCAGTACAAAAGCCTACTCAACAATCTGCCCCAGTCATGCATGTGGGACACGAGAGCCCTATGGAATCCTGCATCCTTTGTCTGCAACCCTCCCATACTATTGAGCATTTTCCTTTGAATGAAGGATGGTCCAATCCTCTTCAGGAAGAAGTTTGTGCTTTCAGCATATACAAACCCCCCACTTAGAACTCGTATAGTCAATCTTATCATCCTAACACGAGAAACCACCCTAACTTCTCTTGGAGGCCTCAGTCTACTCAACCACAAGCTCAACCTCTGCGTCAGCCTCAGGGCATGTATCCCCCTGGGTTCAATCAACCCAATAGGGAATTCAATCAGGGACAATACCAGTAGAGTCAGTACCCATCTACTCAAAACCAGCAGTTCCAACAGGGTCAATACTCCGGACAACCGAGCACATTTCAGAATCAGCAAAGAGTCCCACAGACCTTTCAGAACCAACAGATTGTCCCAACTAATTCTCTAGCCTATAACTATAATGCCCCGATGAGCTCGAGTTGCGAATTGGTGCCTCAACTCCCATTAGCTGCCCCCCAACAGTCGGTCCCCAAATCCGGTATCGAGGACCTTCTAGCTCAACTCATTACTCAGCAACAACAATCTATGCAACGCCTAGAGCAACAGCAATAACAATCTATGCTTCGTCTAGAGCAACGCTTAGGCAACTTGGAAGCTGAGAAAGCTAAAGGCATCTTCCCTAGCCAACCCATCGCTAACCCAAAAGAAAATGCTAAATGAGCATTATATGAGATCGGTTCCCAATCTCAGAGCCAGAATGAGAATTGTCAAGGGGAGGTGCAAGCTGTAACCTCCCTACGATCTGGAAAAATTGTGGACAAGGGAGTCCAACCACCGCCGGTGCCATCTCCAGCACCCATCACTCTCACAGAGGAAACTAGTACCAATCCTACCTCTGCTTCTTCTACCGCTGCACCAACATCAGATATCCCTATGCATAAATCTAAGGCTAAAGACAAATCCATTTGTCGAGTAAATCCTCCATTCTCGGACAGACTTGTCCAAGATAAGCGGGATCAGCAATTCTCAGAGATCTTAGACATCTTTAAAGATGTCCAGATCAATATCCTATTCCTTTCTGCTATCAAGCAAATCCCCTCCTATGCAAAATTCCTCAAGGACTTGTGCACAGTCAAACGGCGTACACATGTACCTAAAGCTGCCTTCTTGGCCGAAAAAGCTACCGCGTTCAATAGTGTGATCAAACACAAGGATTCGGGTAGCCCAACTGTCCAATGCAAAATTGGAGACAACTTTAGCTGCACTGCCTTGCTAGATTTAGGGGCTAGCGTCAACCTCATACCATTCTCGGTATATCAGCAGTTAGGACTGAAAGATATAAAGCCTACTAATGTCACCCTAAAATTTGCTGATCAGTCCATCAAGATTCCAAGAGGAATCATTGAAGATGTCCTAGTAAAAGTTGCTGACTTTTATTATCCTGTGGACTTCATCATTCTCGACACCGAACCGTGTCAAGATAACCGCATTCCGATCATCTTAGGCCGCCCTTTCTTTGCCACCACGAATGCACACATCGGGTGCCGAGATGAAAACATGTCAATTGCTTTCGGAAACCTCAAAGCTGAGGTCAATATCTTTCCTCTAATGCAACAGGATGCCGATCGCGATGTGGCTGATGAAATGTGTGCCATTGAGAGTCTAATCCCAGACTCCACCGAAGATATTCTTAAACAGTGTCTAGCACACTTTGGGGCTGACTTTGCAACAGAGTCAGCTATTTCTGATCTCAATGATCTTTTGGAGACTGCTCCACTGATAGAGATCCCCGCTCCACTCATCGAGTTCGAGCCTCTTGAAAGTACGATTTTTCCGCATCGTTGGTTACGGAAACCCTAACTTCAACACATTTGTAAATTGATCCGATTCTTAAATCCTGCAAAATTTTAGATCTGTATAGGGATTTGTGTCGGATGTCAATCCGCACTCGGGATTAGTCGGATTAGCGCAAATAAGAACATAAAATGATAGATTTTTCCATAAAAATTGATGCGAATGATGGTGGGGGTGAGAGTGGTGAATCTGGGATTTAAAATATTCTTTTTTATGAGAGATTCCTGGTGAAATTGAAATTTTCCAAATGCACAAAATATTCAAGATGAAACATAGACTAATCGAAAACTGAAATTTATTCAAATAAATTTATTCTATTACAATGTTCTCCAATTAAATGAAAATAATCAAATAGGGATTGATCTAGGAAAGCAGTAAAACCTAGAGAGAGAAAGAAGAGAGAGAAAAAGAGTAAGAGAGAGAGAATGTGCGGGATCTCACCATGACCCCCCCGATGGAGGAAGATCATGATTTGATGAAGATAGTAAGGGGGAAGAAGTTGCTAGTTTGCAATACTTACGGGGAAGTGAAGAAGGTGCGCACTTGCCGGTTGTGCATTAGAGAAGGTAGGGTCCTACTGGATGTTGAAGGTGGTTACTGGCCGAACTAATGAGATGGAGTGCAGGCGGTGTGGGAAGATAAGGTTTTACAGTCCAATTAATGGACTGATGCGTGGAGGGGAAGTGCGAAACGAGGAAGATGGAGCGGTAGAAGAGGCAACAACCAATGGAGTTCTCCAGCCAAACTATTGTGGGTATTGTTGACGGAGTTGCAGGTGGGCAACTCCGACAACAGTAGTGATCGGTGAGGAGTATTGCAGGCCTTACAGTTTGGCTGGTTTGAGAAAGAAAAGAGATACAAGTGTAAAGGAGGAGAGAGAGGGGACTTACCGGTGGAATGATGATCAAATTGTGGAGGAGCCCGAAAGAGGACAAAGACAAGGTGTTAACTTGTGGTGCTTGCAGTGGGACCTGCAAATCCAGTTGAAAGAATGGAGCGGTGTTCATGTGCAAAGAGGAGGGGCAACTTCGGTTGACCAGCAAGTAGAACGCTGGTAAAAGAGAAGAAGGAATTGAAGCCTGCCAGTCCGGTGATGACAGTGCTCCAGTGGTGGTTGCAAGTTGTTGTCTGGTGTTGATGTGGACGAACCAGCAAGGAGAACGGTGGTGATGGAAGGCGGAGCAAGGAAGGAGGTGCTTGGTGGTGCTGCAACAGGCGGTATTGCAGTCCACGATGGTGTCGAACCTATAGCAGAGAAGAAGAAGAAGAAGAAGAAGAAAGGAAGCAGAAGAGAAAGAAGAAGAAGAGAAGAAGAAGGGAAGAAGAACGTCCGGAAGTTGCAGGTTCGCCGGAATCCAAACCTTTTGCTCCGTTGGAGATAATAGAGACGGTGCTAGGCGGTGCAATGAATGAGAGGGTTGCTGTTGTGCGATGTGGAGGAGGAGTGGAGCAGGTACAGGAGCTCACAGAGGCGGAGAGATAGTGCAAGCGGCCAGAGTTGCAGGCTGCAACTCGGGCGAAGATGGAGGAGGAAGAAGAAGAAGAAGATGGAAGAAGAAGAGGAGAAAGAAAGAGCCGAAGATGACGAAAACGTCGAGAGAGTTTTGGAGGAAGGAGAGGAAGAGATTAGAGGGGGATTAGGGTTCGAACGAACCCCTATCCTTCTCCTTTTAAAGCTCCCTATTTCCTTTAATGGAAATAGGGTATTTTTTGAAAATAAAAAATATGAAAAATATATATATATATATATATATATATATTTTTTTTTTAAAGTAAAAATCTACTTTTCTATGGGGAATCTCCCCAATTAGTGGACCCCCCATTTTTTTGAAATTTAATTAAAATTCTTTGGAAATTCACGGGGTCCACTAACTGGTCGGACAGCGGGTCGATGATGATGGGCCCGGCTACTGGCCCACATGGATTGATGATGTCCATCGTCTCACAAGATGATGTGACAGACAGTCTGATGGTGATCGGATGGATGGTGACTTGATTGGGACTCAGATTGGTAGATCGACGGATCTAGAGAGATCCAACTGTCCGATTGAAGATCCAACGGTCCGATGGAAGATCCAACGGTCAGAAAGCCAAGGGAGATGAGATAGAGCCGATGGGCAGGAGTTCTGGGGTTAGGTCAATAGATTCGAGGACCGAGAGATGAAGAGAGAGAGAGAATAAGGAGAGATGAGAGAGAAAGTATCAGAAAATAGAGAGAAAAGCACTGGTGGAGGGTCTGGAACCCTGGTCTTCACTGTGACCATCCTCACGCTTCTCCAGTAGAGTCGACCATCATTCTTTGCTGACTCATGTGGCTTTAAACACTTTGGTCCGTCTCTTGGTCATTGGCTTTCCTACTCTCTTCGTTCTTTGGGCCGACTTTTTGGTCTTCTTATTCAGCCCATATTTGGCCCATATCTTCTAGTCATAGCATGTGGGCTTTTTAAGCTTTGATAATGGGCTTTCATGATCGATTTGGGCCCACAAGTCTCGAGAATTGTCCCATCGGAGTTTCCTGCGACAGAAGAAGCGCGTAATGAGACTTTATCAGAATGACTATATGTCTAGACTTCCGAAAATGTGTTTAATGCATGCAAATATACCATTTCGTCCAGAAAAGTGTGTTCTACGCAACACAAGAGACTCTTACGTAGAAAAGTAGATAAATAGAGTATTTTAACGTAGGAGAATGCAATAACGCTAAAAGGATAATTGTTTAAAATAAGCACTTTTGAGCGAATATCACCTCTGATAACCATGGCCAGAGAACCCATCCTTCCATTACCTACTGAAGTCAAACCTCTTAAATCCGTGTCTTCTGTGACACCTACTTCAACTCCATCTGCTCCAACATTGGAGCTCAAGCCACTTCCAACAGATCTTTCTTATGCCTATCTTGGTCCTAAGGAAACCTACCCTGTCATTATTGCTTCCGCTTTATCTGAGAGTGAACGTAAGAAACTTCTCGAGCTGCTCAAGGAGCACAAATCTGCAATAGGATGGACCATAGACCATATTCGAGGCATAGACCCCTCGGTGTGCCAACATCACATCTATCTCGAGGATGAATCCAAAACCTCTCGAGAACACCAGAGGAGGTTGAACCCCGTCTTGAAGGATGTAGTCCGGGATGAGGTCCTTAAACTGTTAGATGCGGGTATCATTTACCCCATCTCCGATAGCAAATGGGTGAGTCCTATTCATGTCGTCCCTAAAAAGGCCGGATTCACAGTTGTGGAAAATGAGAACAAGGAAATGGTCACCCAGTGCCTGAAGAAAGGGTGGAGAGTCTGCATCGATTATAGACGACTCAACACCAACACTAGGAAGGACCATTTTCCTTTACCCTTCATAGACCAGATGTTGGAGAGACTAGTAGGTCACTCCTACTACTGCTTCCTTGATGGTTACTCAGGGTATAATCAAATATCCATAGCCCCTGAGGATCATGAGAAGACAACTTTCACCTGTCCCTTTGGCACTTTTGCCTATAAGCGCATGCCCTTTGGCCTCTGCAATGCACCCGCGACCTTTCAACGGTGTATGATGAGCATATTCTCTGACATGGTAGAAAGATTCCTCGAAGTCTTTATGGACGACTTCTCAATTTTTGGGTCATCCTTTGATGACTGTCTGAACCATCTAGGGCTTGTACTTCAACGTTGTCAGGACAAGCGACTTGTCCTCAATTGGGAGAAATGCCACTTCATGGTGAAGAAAGGCATAGTTCTGGGACATGTCATTTCCCATCAGGGCATTGAGGTCGACAAAGCTAAAATCGATATCATCTCGACCTTGCCCATTCCTAAGTCCGTACGTGACATCTGGTCTTTTTTGGGACACGGAGGATTCTATATGCGATTCATCAAGGACTTCTCTCAAATCACTCGACCTCTATCCCATCTTCTGGCTAAAGATAGTCCTTTCGACTTTAATGTTGAATGTGTCAAGGCATTTGAGCATCTCAAATCTGAGCTCACTTCTGCACCCATTATCTGTCCCCCGGACTGGACTCTACCTTTCGAGGTGATGTGTGGTGCTTCTGACTACGCCTTAGGAGCCGTTCTAGGGCAGAGAGTTAACAAAAGGTCACACGTGATCTACTACGTGAGCAAAACTCTTAACTCTGTCCAAATAAATTACGCCACCACCGAGAAAGAACTCCTGGCGGTAGTCTTCGCCCTTGATAAATTTTGTCAATACCTCTTAGCCACTAAGGTGGTCGTGCACATTGATCATGCAGCCCTTCGTTATCTCATGTCGAAAATGGAAACCAAGCCTCGATTAATTCGATAGATTCTTTTACTGTAGGAATTCGACCTCGAGATCAAGGATAAGAAAGGAACTGAGAATGTAGTGGCTGATCACTTGTGTAGACTGACTTTAGAGTCATCCTTCGACACCCAGCCCATCCCTGAGACCTTTCCAGATGAACAACTGTTCGCTATCTCCGTTCATCCATGGTATGCTGACATTGTCAACTACCTTGTCACCGAAGAAATGCCCTCATACTGGTCAAAACATGACAAAAGCCAATTCCTAGCAAGAGTAAAATATTACTCTTGGGATGACCCTTATTTGTATAAATACTGTCCTGACCAACCTTGTGGTGGTCATTTCAGCACTAAGAAGACTGTAGAAAAAGTGTTGCAATGCGGATTCTACTGGCCCACATTATTTAAAGATGCCCACATCTACAGCAAAACCTGTCCTAATTGCTAGCATCTAGGCAGCATCTCCCAGAGGAACATGATGCCCCTAACTCCCATCTAGGTCGATGAAATATTTGACATCTGGGGCATCGACTTCATGGGTCCCTTTCCGATTTCCTATGGTTTTGAGTACATTCTCCTTGCGGTAGACTATGTCTCCAAATGGATAGAAGCCATTCCCACCAAGACCAATGACCACAAAGTGGTGGTCAAATTCCTAAAGGAGTTCATCTTCACCCGGTTCGGTGCCCCTAAGGCCATCATTAATGATGGGGGCACCCATTTCTGCAATAGGATATTCGAGAAATTAATGAAAAAGTATAGGGTAACCCACAAGGTTGCCCTAGCTTATCATCCGCAGACTAGTGGTCAAGTAGAGGTTTCTAATCGTCAGATCAAACAGATCTTGGAGAAGACAGTCAATACCACACGTAAAGACTGGTCTACTCGTCTCACTGATGTTTTATGGGCGTACAGAACCGCCTACAGGACACCACTCAATATGTCTCCCTATCGTTTGGTCTTTGGGAAACCCTATCATCTTCCGGTAGAGATTGAACATCGTGCCTTATGGGCCATTAAGAAGCTTAACTTCGACCTAGAAACCGCAGGGGAGGAGAGGAAACTTCAAATGAATGAGTTAGAAGAACTCCGAAATGATGCCTACAACTTGTCCAAGAATTACAAAGCAAAGATGAAGTGGATACATGACAAGAGCATCCTCAGGAAAGAGTTCCAGCCAGGACAGAAGGTCCTTCTTTATAATTCTCGTCTTCATCTCTACCCTGAGAAATTGAAATCTAGGTGGACCGGTCCTTATACGGTCACAGAAGTCACACCCTTTGGGGTAATCACTATTGACGATCCCAAGGATCACTCCTCATTCCAGGTAAATGGCTAGCGTCTAAAGCAGTTCCATAAACTTGATGTATCATTCATTCAGACTTTTGAAATTGATCTCATCGATCCTGTTTATGTCGACTGATAATCTACTCAGTCTCCTGTGCTCCAACTTGGTTGGGGGTGCATGTCACCCCCATCATGTCTGGCTGAAGACGTAAAACTTAACGCTTTCGGAAAGGCAATTTCGGTATTCCTAGAGTACATGAATCTCATGCATTTGTTATTACTGTTATATCTCTGGAAATGCAGGTACATTCATTCTTCCGATCATCAGGTACTACACACTGTCGAGTTTCTGCCGACTTGGTAACATCCTTCCTGAACCTTTGCATCATCATCACTGATTTTTTATCCTTTTATGTTTCGGTCATGAGCACCGAGGACGGTGCTGTATTTTGGTTGGGGGTGGGTATTTACCAAAACTCATGTCTTCATTTTGATTAAAAAAAAAAAAAAAATTCTTGTTTTTGGGGTGATTTCTGATGTTCTCCAAAAGCTTTCTAGAATTTTAAAAATGTGTCAAATACCCTGACTTTGATTAGCTAAAAACCTCTGTTAAGTCAGTATTGAGGATGTCAATTTTTATTTAGAGTTAGCGTTGAGTCAAGTCAAGCATGACTACAGCAGGTTTGAAAACTCAGAAAAACTCAGATTCGGCACAATTTTACACTATCAACATCAGAGTCATCCTAAGTTTAGAAATTCTGGAGATTCTGTGAGAATAATTATGGAGACCTAACCCAGTGAGCTTTCGAGCCTTTAATCAATTCAGAGGATTATACAACAATTCTGAGTCACAAGATGACTCACTATTCTTCTTGCCCGCAATATTTGTTGACAGATCTCATTACCCTTTTATTTGATCATGGAACTCGGAACGACATCAAAAATTGGATTACTACAACAGAACCTTCTCTGTATCCAGTCAAGATAGTATACATGCTAGTGCAAACCCTAGAAAATGATTTAGGCCATTTTTCTGAACCATTCAGCCTTTTTACTCACCTGAATTATACTTCACTAGAAACCCCTTGAGCCGTTCTATAAAAGCCTTTTCTTTGTAAACCCATCAACCTAAAACCCAGTCCAGCTACAAAGCATGATTGGCTATCCTTATTTTGAGATGGACAAAAGAATAACTGATGTGTGTATACCATGAAAAGAAAAGTAAAGAAGAAAAATCAAAAGAAAAAAAAGTGGTTCAAGCTGAAAACAAAATATGGAAAGAAAGTATGAAAAAGAGCTGAAAAGAAATTAAGCAGTCTCAGAAATATCTAGAAAAAGAGAAAAATATGAAAAAAAAAAAAGGGAAAAAGAACTAGATAATGGTGCTACATCGCAGAAAAAATACAAGAAAATAGAGATATCCTCTTAAGATCTTTGAAATCCTGTATCCCTTTATTTTTCTATACCTGACCTAAGCCTCATTACAACCTAGGAAAGCCCTACTTGATTCTAAGATAGCACAATCATAAAATGTGGAGATTTGAGAAAGAGAAGCTATAGAGTTTGATCTGACGTTCCCGAGTGAAGTGATATTCCAATTATGAGATCTTCTTCTGTTAAAAATATCCTTCCTTCAAATAATGCATATGTGAGATCTTTGCTTTCATGCATCAACCCATCTCCTCACATATAAATTAAGAGAAAAGAAGAAAATCATTCATGAGTGATTCCATTTTGAGTAATTTACAAGTGAGATTTGAGGTCAAGGCATAAGAACTTAGAGGTGATCTAGAAATCTTTACTGTCGAACGATGAGAATGTTGAGCACACACACATGTAGAGTCTGACTATTCTGGGTCTAGATTATCAGTCTGTAGTCTCGCCAAAACTTTTCAACTCTTTGCGAGCCTGTAACTGTTTTTGCATCTATTCGATGATTTGACGATTCCCTGAGCTAATTTGAAAAAAAAAAAAAGTGTGCAGCATGTGCAGAGTCCTTTTAATCTCATTTATTTCGCACTAATTGCCAAGGATTGGCAATATGCTGGTTGGGGGTTGTGATATTCGCTTAAAAGTACGTATTTTCCACTATTATCCTCTAAGCGTTATCACACTCTCCTACGTAAAACTACTCTATTTATCGACTTTTCCACGTAAGAGTCTCTTCTGTTGTATAGAACACACTTTTCTGGACGAAATGGTATATTTGCATGCATTAAACACATTTTCGGAAGTCTAGATATAAATCCGTTCTGATTAAGGCTCATCACGTGCTTCTCATTATTGCAGGACACTAGATCATATGATTTTCGAGACTAGCGGGCCCGTGATCAACCATGAAAATCACGATCAAAGATCAGTGAACCATGCGGGATAAAAAGGTGAACCAAGACAGTAGAGTTAGCGAAGTTGAAGAACAGCCAAGTGGAAGACTAGTGGACTTAGTGGCAAGCCACGATTTGAGAAATCTGAAAACAGATGGGCTAATGGGCCAAGTCAACGAACCGTAAGGACAGATATTAAATGGAGACGGACTTGCAGAAAAAGAACGGCGAAGAGGTGATCAAACTCGAGGATTACAAAAGAGTGTCGAAATGCAAGTTCAAGAGACTCAAGATCAATGCCCACGTATAAGAGCCCATTGCCAAGATAGTGTGGGCCAAATGCAGATAACCAGAAGTGGATCATCAAAGAAGGCTAAAGAGATCTCATTCTTTATGAGACCCATAATCACAAGTTCAAAACCCATGGAAGCGTAGCACAAGAATGGCAACTCAAGATATAATTTCATGCGATCATATCGCATGCATGGAGGGTTCAAACTTCGAAATACCATTGTTGAGATTAATGTATAACCAGGCTAGAAATTATAAGTGGACCATCACATGGGAATTTTCCAATTTGAGAATTTGGATGGTTGTGATGGAATCAAAATGGAGAGATGAAATTGACGTGTTTGAACACTGTTTGAAACACAATGGAAGTGGGTTAGCATTTGGTGATCAAAGAAAGAGATGCTAAACCGTTAGATCACCATCACAAGGTAGACATGCTGAAGAAAGTTGTGGTGAGTTGATAAAGAGGTGGAACTCAAGTTCATGGTTCAAATAGGGTGAAAGTTGCTGAAATCATGAAATGTGAAGATCAATTGAAGAGATGTTGGAGCACAAGGATCAAATGGTGGAGAATGAGAGAGGTGGCTTGTTGAAGTTGCTAAAGTGGGGCCCATATGCAAGGGTGGCAACAAGGCCATTAAGCAAAGGTGGCAGCCATGGCTTGCTAAAGTGATAAGGTGGGGTCCACACTCCATAGAGAAGATTCTCACGCTGCTTTCACCAAGGAAAAGGAAAACAATCCTTTCTAAAAGAGAGGGTGTTACTCAAAAGGAAAGACTGTCCTCAAAAAAATGGTTCTTTCCTCCAACCCTAAAGGGGAATCCATTCTCTACCACTTCCTTCTTCCCTCTTCAAAATTGGCAGCCCATCTTATCCAAAAAAAATACCCCAGCCGACACACCTCTTTGTTGCCTTGGACGTTTTCTCCAAGAACTCTCCTATTCTCTATCTCTTCACGCCTCTCTCTTCAGCCACGTTAGAGCAGCCCTCTAACACAGTCGTATCACTCTCCTCTCCTGCTATTTTCGTTTCCCTCACTTCTCTTCCCTCTCCTCAAACCCTAGCCGTCACCCTCTTTTTCTTCTCTACCGTTTCTTCCAAGCAAAAAAAGGAAAACCAGAAGAAAAAAAAAACAAAAAAAAAACAAAAAAGAAGAAAGAGAAGAAAAGGAAGAGAAGAAGAAGAAGTGAAGGGAGAGGTGCAAACCTAGTGCTCCCCTCCTCCTAGCCGCTGTCGCTGCCACTCTTACCACCGTTTCACTGCCAGCCGTCCACCATCAATCCTTCCACCACTGGCATCTTCTCCATAGCCTCCTTGCTTGCCACCCACGTTGCTGCTACTACTCCATCCTCGTTCATCTATTGCTGCAACCCACCGTTGCTTCTCATCACAGCAGCACCCTTGCACACTGAAAGTAGGTATTTTCCGCGTCGTTGGTTACGGAAACCCTAACTTCAACACATTTTTAATTTATCCGAGACATTTAACCTGTAAAATGGGCAATTTTGCATAGTGGCTCGTGTCGGATGTCGATCCGCACTCGGGGGTTAGTGTGCGCAAGTCAAGGACATGAAATGACGGATTTTTTTTTTTTTTTCTTAGAAAAGCACGGAGAGATAAGAGTGATGTTAAAAACATTACTTTTTTATGCTTTTTAGAGAGACTACGCCACATTCATAAATAAAAATAGACTAAGAAGGAGAATTGGACATAATACTGTAAAATTAAACAAAGCTTTATTCAAATAAAATGTTGAGATACAACTTCTAATAAAAGAAAATAATAATAAAGTGACTAAGCTAGAAAGTGCTAAAAAAAAAAATAAAGATAAAAAAAATCCTAAGGAGAGGAAGTAGAGAGAGAAGAAGATCGAGGGAGGAACTACCTTGGTAACTCACCGAAATCGGATCGTACTTGAGGATGGCAAAGATTTGAATTGACATAGACCATGTATAAAAACTTGATTCAACCATGAAGATGGCAGAATCACAGTGGGATGAAGATGCATTGCAAGGTAGAAGTTGCTGAAGATCCAGGCTTTCGGTGCATTGCAGACTAGAGATGGAAAGGTGGAGATGACTACAACTGGTTGCGCCGGCGACAATGGAGGTCATCGGAGTTCCTGGTTCTCGCCGGCATTGCAGCGATGTGGTGAAGGTTTGGCGATGAAGGCGCAACAGGGAGGAGAGAGCGGTGGAGAACTGGCTGCTACACGTTGAAGTGCAGCAACGTGATGGCGTCCGGTGGTTGCTTGAAGAGATTGGAGGACGTGGAGATGATGAACTAGGGGGGGGGGGCAATGGTTGTTGCTCGTGCTACAAGGTGAGCGGTGGTACAGCAGGTGATCGGAGACGATGAAGTGCAGGGTAGCACGACGGTGCTGCCTGTGTAGAGGCGTTAATGGCGGTGGAGCAGGCGGGAATGGCAGCATTTTTTTTTGTTTTTTTCAAGAGAGGGAGACGTGAGGAAGAGGATCTGAGATCGATGAGAAGGGAGGGGGATTAGGAGAGGAGAAAAGACATGGTGGTGGAGAGGAGCTCGTGTTGCTGTTGTTGGAAGAAGACGCCGGAGTTGCAGGCTGCAACTCCGGTCAAAGATGGGTGGAGAGTTGCAGCAGGCGGTGGAGAAGTTGCGGGGGATGCTGCGTTGCTGCCTCACGCATCAGCGAGAGGAATAGATGAAGAAGAAAGGAGGGAGACAGAGAAGATGGAGGTGGTCCAAGAGGAGCTCGCCGGAGAAGACGAACCAGTCCGGCGAGCTTCAAGATGAAGAAGAAGTTGATATTCGGGCCAAAAGAGAGGGAAAGAAGGAGAAGGGGAAGAAGGAGAAGCCGTTGGGGGAAGGAGAGGAGGAGAGGGGTTTGGAAATTAGGGTTCGTCCCCCTCCTTCCCCCTTTTAAAGCTTCCCTATTTCCTTTAATGGAAATAGGGGGTTTTTGAAAATAAAAAAAATAAGTAAAACACTACTTTTTTATGGGGAATCTCCCCAATTAGTGGACCCCCCATTTAATTAAAATTATTTTGAAATTCGCGGGGTCCACTAACTGGTCGGACAGCGGGTCGATGAAGATGGGCCCGGCTACTGGCCCGCATGGATTGATGATGTCTATCGTCTCACAAGATGATGTGACAGACAGTCTGATGGCGATCAGATGGATGGTGACTTGATTGGGACCCAGATTAGTAGATCGATGGATTTAGAGAGATCCAACGGTCCGATTGAAGATCCAACGGTCCGATGGAAGATCCAACGGTCAGAAAGCTAAGGGAGATGAGATAGAGCTGATGGGCAGGAGTTCCGGGGTTAGGTCAGTAGATTCGAGGACCGAGAGATGAAGAGAGAGAGAGAATAAGGAGAGATGAGAGAGAAAGTATCAGAAAATAGAGATAAAAGCATTGGCGGAGGGTCTGGAACCCTGGTCTTCACTATGACCATCCTCACGCTTCTCCAGTAGAGTCGACTATCATTCTTTGCTGACTCATGTGGCTTTAAACGCTTTGGTCCGTCTCTTGGTCATTGGCTCTCCTACTCTCTTCGTTCTTTGGGCCGGCTTTTTGGTCCTCTTATTCAGCCCATATTTGGCCCATATCTTCTAGTCATAGCATGTGGGCTCTTTAAGCTTTGATAATGGGCTTTCCTGATCGATGTGGGCTTGCAAGTCTCGAGAATTGTCCCATCGGGGTTTCCTGCGACAGAAGAAGCGCGTAATGAGGCTCTATCAGAATGACTTCATGTCTAGACTTTCGAAAATGTGTTTAATGCATGCAAATATACCATTTCGTCCAGAAAAGTGTGTTCTACGCAACAAAAGAGACTCTTACGTAGAAAAGTAGATAAATAGGGTATTTTAACGTGGGAGAATGCAATAACGCTAAAAGGATAATTGCTTAAAATAAGCACTTTTGAGCGAATATCACACACACGTTCGCTCATCTCCATCACCAAATTGCTCCACCCTTGCTTGCATCTTCCACCTCTCTCCAATCCCAACTGCTGCACTCAACCTTGGCGCCTCCATTGGTGGATCATTCACCTGCAACTCACGGTCTTCACTGATATCTAACGCCTCCCTGCAAGCATCTTCATCACACAGATCTGAATCTACATCACCAAACGGTGGTGTTCAAGATCAGTGTCGATTTCTTCAAAGCAGGTGCACCACGTGCTCCCTTCAAGACCCACCACCAGCAGGTGCACCACTTTTTTTTCCCCTGGACTGGTGTGCCTCACCTACTAGCAGCAGCCCTCACCTTCTCAACCGAACTGCCAATTGTTACCATTTAGCAACCAGACTGCTAGTTTTCTCCACTACTCTCCTGGCCGTGGGTGCACTAAACCAGCATGCCTGCAACTCCATCAACCATTCGGTTGCTGCCTTGACCACCAATGGTAAGTCTTCTCCCTTGAGATCTTTCTTAGTCTCTTTTATCTCTCTAGCTTTTAGGATATTTTCTCACTTTCTTTCTCTCTCTAGGCTTATTTTGTTTAAAACTCATTTTCTCTCTCTAGATCTCTTTTTAATTTCCTCTTTCTCTCTCTAGTTTCTCTTTTCTCTCTTTAAAACTGATTTACTTGCTTTATAGTTATGATGATGAAATAAATTTTAGTTGTTCCAAGAGATTTGTCAGTTAAGTTTTGTTTAATGAATTGATTGGAGTTTGTAATTTTCAGTCTATAGTTGATGATTATTTTGCATTATTATATTATTTTTGCTTTCGTAGATGTATCCAAAATCAAATCAAGGATGTTTTATGTTACTTTCTCCATCATTCTCACCCCATCATTTCTGGCAATTTTTTGTTATTATAGTTAAATTAATTGCGCTAATCCCTCACTCCGAGTGCAGATCGATATCCGACACGAGCCACTGTGCAAAGCCTATAATTTTACAGGTTGAAAATCTCGGATAATTACAAATCTTGTTGATTCTAGGGTTTTCGTAACCAACGACGCAAAAAGAAAATCCTACTTTCATTAACCCTATTTCAGTAGCAAGTTTACAAAATTTATATATACGTGATGTTGAATGTTTAATAAATTTTATTATTTCTCTAATATTATGAATAATAGGGTTTATATCTTTCAACCCATCTTATACAATAAGATTTAAAATATGTGTGGAACAACGTATGTGAAATATCTTACCATCTAAATGCAAGGCTTTTTTTTTATTAAATGAGTTTTAAGTGTCTTTATAATTAGATCATTTGTAGTACAATTATATAAGGTTAAACAATGTATCTTGTCATCAATTTTTCATTTTATTAAATTTGATTTAATGGTCTCAGCTAAAGCTAATCCTGTGTGGGGTGGATAAACATTAACAAAATTAATAATACATTTTTGTAAGTCCAAATCTGAATCAATAAAATGAGTTGTAATAGCCATATAACCAATTGTTTGGCTGGATGTCCACTGATATTCGCTCAAAAGTGCTTATTTTAAGCAATTATCCTTTTAGCGTTATCGCACTCTCCTACGTAAAAGGCTCTATTTATCTACTTTTCTACGTAAGAGTCTCTTCTGTTGCGTAGAACATATTTTTTTTGGACGAAATGGTATATTTGCATGCATTAAACACATTTTTGGAAGTCTAGATATGAATCCGTTCTGATTAAGTCTCATTACGCGCTTCTCGTTATTGCAGGAAACCATATCAGATGATTCTTGAGACTGACGAAAAGTGAACCAGGAGCACTAATCGGGCAATTTTGATAGAATGCAAGCCCACAATCAACTTCCAGAACCTAGGATCAAATCTCAAGAGCCAACAGGCTAAGGATGAGGAGATATAGGCCAAAGACGGGAAGAGCTAGAGAGTCGAAAGAATCGAGGGACGACCAAGAGAAAAGGAGAGACAAGCCCGCAAAGAAGAGACTAAGGAGATTAAAGCTTATAAACCAACACAAGGCGAGTGCTTACTCAGTTGGTGAAGCATGCAGAATACCAAGTCAAAGACCAGGGTTCAAGACCCATGCTAGCATTTTTCTCCCTATATTTTTCTGTAATAATTTCTCTCTCCTCTTTCTAAACCCCCATTCTCTCTTTGCCATCAAATCTCATTCGTCCGATCCTCTCGCCCTTTGGAGTCACTCGATCCTACGACCTATCTTGGCCGATCTCCATCATTTAGTCATCCATCCAATCATTATATCCGCTTACCATCCGATCTCTCCGAACGTCATCCATCTCACCATCTCTTAAAATCCAAAGGCCCTCATCATTCCATGATCAATTATCTGGGCCAAAGACAAGGTAAATTATAGGCCCACGACCCACGGCCTAGTCACTTAAGGTAGACCCCACTACCTTTATTAAAGAATATCTCACGAGTTCACAAAAAAGGGAACTTTCCCTCCAAGTTTGAAATAAAAAAACCCACTATTTCCATGAACAATCCATCATCACATGGATGAGAAATCTTTTAAAACTTTATTCTAAAAAGAAAATTTCAAAAGAAGGAAATATTTTGAGAAATGGTTTTTCCTTTTTTTTAACTAGGAGAGAAAATAGAAACAAAAGTTTTACGAAAAGATTTTTTAGGGGTTCTTCATTAATAAATTGGAGTGGGGCCACCTAAGAGAATAGATGACCGTTGGATTCAAAGGGGTGACTAGAGTTGCCATTCTAATGGTAGAGATGGGAGAGCCAAATAGGGATATTCTCTAAGAGGGAAACCGAACCTAGAGTGGAGGATTTCTTTTCCAAAAAAAAAAAAAAAAGAGGGAACCCTAAACATCATCACCTTCTATTCCCATTGCCCCCACGTTTGGAAGATAAAAACTCCAGCCGTCCCTCATTAGGACTTCTTCTTCTCCACGCCTAAGCTCCAAAAACACTAAGCTGCTGCTCCTCTTGCCATTTTTCTCCACCGATCCCCCCCTGCATCTTCATCTTCTCTACCATTATCTCACCGTGCTCCTCATCAAAAACCAGAAAAAAAAAGAGAGAAAAAGAAAAGAAAGAGAGAAGAGAAGAGAAGAGAGGAGGAGAGGACTCCTACCTGCTGGAGTGCAAGCCCAGCTCGCCCCCCCCTTCATCATTGTTGATGCCACTGCACTAGCAGCACCGCCTGCACCAGCCACCTCCCCCATTCTCCAGCTCTTTCATTCAATCACCTTACCGCCCCGAGTTCTCTTCCTTCCATGTTTGCTGGTGTGGACGGCTCTCCCTTACCTTTCACCACCATCTCTTCTCTCCACCCAGCCATCTTCCATTACCGTCCTATCCAATCCACTTCCCACTTCTGGAATAGTGGTCTTCATCTCCTCAAGAGGAGCAAACAAAAAAAAGAAAAAAAAAAGAAGGAAGAAAGGAGAAAGAAAGAAGAGAAAGGAAGGGGTGCAAACCTGGTCTTCACCGCCCCCTCCTTTGCTGCTACTACGTTGCTATATGCAACAGCTCCTCAAACCGTTGTAGGTTGCTACACGTTCAGTTCGGTTTCATCCCCACAAACTCTCCTTCCAAGCGCCTCTTCAACGCTCATCAATGGTGCTACCAATAGCTAGCAGCACCACCGTTTCTCCCTAAACATGTGCTCCAGCATGTCCTCATCATGTCTTCCATCAACTAGCCGTCTCACTCGCTGCTCTTCTCAGATCTGCACCCGACGTGCCTGCAAGTTCATGGCCTACAACTCTTGAATTGATCCCCTGTCTGACTTGCTGACTTAGCACCTGCTGGTGCTACCTTCGTCTCCACCATGAAGCTGCACGACGCTTCACACAACCATCATCTCACTAGATAGCAGCGTGATTTCCTCATTGTTCTCAAAAAAAAAAAAAAAAAAAAAGATAATAAGGGAAAGAGGGAAGGAGGAAGACCCTCACCTGTCAAAACATCACCGACTCCTTGCAGCGCCTTGCACCACCAGCCACTCTGCCTTCACCATCGCAGCCACCACATCCATCTCAAGGCTGATCAAGTAGCCATGACCCTTCTTCACTGGGTAAGTGTGAAAGGTAGTTCACTCTCTACAAATTCCTCTATAGCACTTTCTCTCTCTAGATTCTCTTTCTAGAATCACTTTTACCATCCTTTTCTCTCTAAATCATCCTTTTCTCTCTCTAGGATTCCCTCTCTTTCTCTATCTTCTCTCTCTCTCTCTCTCTAGATCTAAATGTTTTAGTTTATTTTAAGTAGATTTGAATTTCAATAAATGTACTAGATTGCTTAATTATTAATGAAAAGTTTGGTTTTGTTAATTTTCAATTACTTGATCTTTGTCATTTTTTTTGTGTTAGTAGTAGCAGTGTATCTCTCTCTACAATCATCAAATCAAGTTTTAAAAAAAAAATCACTGTCACTCACCATTCTCACCTTTCCATCCTTTAATTTTTAGCAATTTCTGTGATATAAATCGTCATTTCATGTTCTTGAGTAGCATAGACTAACCCCGAGTGCGGATCGACATCCGACACGAATCCCTATACAAATCTATCAATTTTGCAGGATAATCGGATAAAAATTACAAAATGTGTTGATTCTAGGTTTCCGTAACCAACGACGCGGAAAATACCTACTTTCAAATGGCGCCGCTGCCGCTCGGGTGTTCGGGAGTGCCAAAAAGGACGTAAAGACGGAATTGGAAAGTTGCTGAAGCGGAAAGCTGCTCAATTTGGACAGCCCGACCTTTTTCGGGAAACTTTCTATTTTTTGTTTTTAGTGATTTTTAGCAGTTTTTAAATTACTATTTTTAATGCCTCGGAAGGCCGAGTGCAATTTGTAATAATTTAGGAATTTTACTGCTTTCCATATAACTGCTAGATCTTGTTCTAAGGGTTTTTTAGAAACCCTAGATTAAGTGGAAATTACCAAAAAAATTAAAAATCAAAATTCAAAAAAATTAGGGTTTTATATTCTGTAGATTTTTAGAAATCACCATTCAAGGATTTGCGATTTTTGGAAAGATTCTAAGATCTTGAAAATTTGCTAAATTAGGGTTTCCCCTCTTAGAAGTTTCCTCTTTAGAAGAATTTCTATTTTTAGAAATCTTCCGAATTTGGAAAAGTCTGCAAAAGGAAACGCCCCAAATCTAGCAGAATTTCAATTTTGGAAAATTTCCCAAAAAATTGTAAGGGATCTCGCAATCAAATCTTTCTTGGAAGATCTTCATAGTTCGGGAAACTTTCCAATCTAGGTATTTTCCATCTGGAAATTCCTAAATTTTAACCCATCTCGAACTTGGAAATTAATTCAAAAACTTGCCTAAATCCAGCGCTTGTTTTGTGAACCCTAAAAAGGCAAGGATCTTCCAAATAGAATCCCGAATACCTAGACCGTGCGATCTAACTTTTCTGCAGGAACACGATCCAGTGTGGGTAGGGAGCGAAAGCTCAAAGAGGTGGAGTCGGGCCCAAGCCCATTAGGATACCCCTCCCTAACCCACGGAGGAGACCCCGTGGCGTGGCCCACGGGAGGTAAGTCTCTATCCTCGCCTTGAGTGCGATACAGAGCATATTGGGTGCATCATTGCCGCTTGTCTATTTGTTTTCTAGCAACAACTTATTCGACTTGCGTGGTGTGGCCGTTAATCAATCAACTCTAAGCGAGCAAACCCAGCTCCAAAATTGAAACTGGTGGGATTTCATCACCCACCTCATCACTCCAGCTGATATTGATCCCCAGGATCCATCTATAATAAAAAGAATCAAGAAGTAGAGCCAATTAGCCCGGTGTTCGAGGAAAAATCCACGCAAAGCGAACCCGCTTAACATCCAATCGAAATAAGACCACGAGCGCGGGTCCCTGTTGTCTAACACACCCATACGTCCTTGCTACTCAAGTACACTGAGCTCGACGTGGCATCTTGGATTATTCGGCGGTTAGTTGCGTGTGGACTAGGAACATGCATCAACCCTAGCTTAACCCGAGGGAACACTCTTCTTATACACTTGACCAATCCGGTTAGTCTGGGACGTACTTAAGTCAGCCATTGTGCCGCACGTCTGTCTAGGCTTCGGATTGCCTTGTTGTTAACTAGAGCTAGTACTAAAGGATTCGCTCTGAAGAGTGTAGCCTGGTGAGAACCTCTGAGTGCAAAAAAAGTTAGTCCGGCCGTTAAAAGATAAACCAGTGGTCCGCCCACTGTCATAATCTACTCTAGCCCCAAAACTAACAAAGATAATTCCTAAAATATATCCTGATTGCTTAGAATAGGATTATCTGTGCTTGGTGTGCATCATTTAGGATAGTGTTCCTCTCTGGCAACTTTTTGCCAAGATAGAGCTTGCCTCATTCGCGTATGCCCGTTTGGAATCGTCCGAACAAGCGCTTGATTCGATCTGAGAATCATGTCCCTACAGTGGATCCTCCGCTGAATTCTTCCCCATCTCTTTCCCCACCCGCCTCCCCTAGTACTACTACCTTTGTAGTCATGGCAGTCGAACGACCTCTTATCGAGACGTTCGCCCCTATCTCTGCTAATCCGCCCACTTGCATTATTCTCCCACCTACTACGGCGGTGCAATTTGAGATCAGGCCGCAGACGATCCAAATGCTGCCTACCTTTCGTGGTCTCCCAAGAGAAGACCCATATTCCCATATTAGGGAATTCCAACATGTCATCCTACTTTTCAAGAATCAGAACCTCGATGATGACAATGTGCGTCTGCGAGTTTTCCCATTCTCGCTCAAAGACCGAGCCTCAGATTGGCTCTACTCCTTACCCGCTGATTCAATCAGTAGTTGGAAAGAATTGGTGGGCAAATTCATGTCTAAATTCTACCCCATGACTCGGACCAACCAAATGAAGCAACTCATCCAAGACTTTCGACAGAAGTCCGATGAAAAATTTTTCGAAGCGTGGGATAGATTCCAAGACTACCTGACTAAGTGTCCCCACCATAGCATCGATAAGGGCAATCTTGTCCATGTCTTCTACAAGGGACTTACTGATGAGTCCCGGACCATGGTAGAGTCAATGTGCCAAGGAAAATTCTTGCACCAAACTCTGACCGATGCATACAAATTCTTGGGAGAGTTAGGAGAAAACTCTCAACATTGGACGACTGACTCAGAGTTTAGTCGAACCACTTCAGTCCAAAGGACAACCAAGGGACATGATGCTACAGCTGATACTGAGTTTCGATCAGTCATTCAAGAGTTGAGCAAGTCAGTCTCGGCACTGGCTGTGTCTGTACAAAAGCCTACTCAACAATCTACCCCAGTCATGCATGTGGGACACGAGAGCCCTATGGAATCCTGCACCCTCTGTCTGCAACCCTCCCATACTACTGAGCATTGTCCTTTGAATGAAGGATGGTCTAATCCTCTTCAGGAAGAAGTTTGTGCTTTCAGCACATACAAACCACCCACTCAGAACTCGTATAGTCAATCTTATCATCCAGACACGAGAAACCACCCTAACTTCTCTTGGAGGCCTCAGTCTACTCAACCACAAGCTCAACCTCCACGTCAATCTCAGGGCATGTATCCTCCTGGGTTCAATCAACCCAATAGGCAATTCAATCAGGGACAATATCAGCAGAATCAGTACCCATCTACTCAGAACCAGCAGTTCCAACAGGGTCAATACTCTGGACAACAGAGCACATTTCATAATCAGCAACGAGTTCCCCAGAACTTTCAGAACCGACAGATTGTCCCAACTAATTCTTCCGCCTATAACTATAATGCCCCGATGAGCTCGAGTCGTGAATTGGTGCCTCAGCTCCCATTAGCTGCTCCCCAACAGTCGGTCCCCAAACCCGGTATCGAGGACCTTCTAGCTCAACTCATTACTCAATCTATGCAATGCCTAGAGCAATAGCAACAGCAATCCATGCTTCGTCTAGAGCAACGTCTAGGTAACTTGGAAGCTGAGAAGGCTAAGGGGATCTTTCCTAGCCAACCCATTGCCAACCCTAAAGGAAATGCCAAAGGGGCAGTATATGAGATCGAATCCCAATCTCAAAGCCAGAATGAGAATTGTCAAGGGGAGGTGCAAGCTGTAACCACCCTACGATCTGGAAAAACTGTGGACATGGGAGTCCAACCACCACCGATGCCATCTCCAGCACCCATCACTCGCACCGTGGAAACTAGTCCAAATCCTACCTCTGCTTCTTCTACCTCTGCACCAACATCAGATATCCCTGTGCAGAAATCTAAGGCTAAAGACAAATCCATTTGTCGAGTAAAGCCTCCCTTCCCGGACAGACTTATCCAAGATAAGCGGGATCGGCAATTCTCTGAGATCTTAGATGTCTTTAAAGACGTCCAGATCAATATCCCATTCCTTTCTGCTATCAAGCAAATCCCTTCCTATGCCAAATTCCTCAAGGACTTGTGCACAGTTAAGCGGCGTACGCATGTACCCAAAGCTGCCTTCTTGGCCGAAAAAGCTACCGCGTTCATTCAACGCAATAGTGTGATCAAACACAAGGATCCAGGTAGCCCAACTGTCCAATGTGAAATTGGAGACAACTTTAGCTGCACTGCCTTGCTAGATTTAGGGGCTAGCGTTAACCTCATACCATTCTCGGTATATCAGCAGTTAGGACTGAAAGATATGAAGCCTACCAATGTCACCCTGAAATTGGCTGATCAGTCCATCAAGATTCTACGAGGAATCATTGAAGATGTCCTAGTAAAAGTCGTTGACTTTTATTATCCTGTGGACTTTATCATTCTTGACACCGAGCCATGTCAGGATAACCGCATTCCGATCATCTTAGGCCGTCCATTCCTTGCCACCGCGAACGCACACATCGGTTGCCAGGACGGAAACATGTCCATTGCTTTCGGAAACCTCAAAGCTGAGGTCAATATCTTTCGTCTAATGCAACAGGATGCCGATCGCGATGTGGCCGATGAAATGTGTGCCGTTGAGAGTCTAATCCCGGACTCCACCGAAGATATTCTTAAGCAGTGTCTAGAACACTTTGGAGCTGACTTTGCAACAGAATCAGCTATTTCCGATCTCAATGATCTTTTGGAGACTGCTCCACTGATAGAGATCCCCGCTCCACTCATCGAATTCGAGCCTCTGATAACCATGGCCAGAGAACCCATCCTTCCTTTACCTACTGAAGTCAAACCTCTTCAATCCGTGTCTTCTGTGACACCTATTTCTACTTCATCTGCTCCAATATTGGAGCTTAAGCCTCTTCCCACAGATCTTTCCTATGCCTATCTTGGTCCTAAGGAAACTTACCCTGTCATTATTGCTTCCGCTTTGTCTGAGAGTGAACGTAAGAAACTTCTCGAGCTGCTCAACGAGCACAAATCTGCGATAGGTTGGACTATAGATGATATTCGTGGCATAGACCCCTCGGTGTGCCAACATCACATCTATCTTGAGGATGAATCCAAAACCTCTCGAGAATACCAGAGGAGGTTGAACCCCATCTTGAAGGATGTAGTCCGGGACGAGGTCCTTAAATTGTTAGATGCGGGTATCATTTACCCCATCTCCGATAGCAAATGGGTGAGTCCTATTCATGTCGTCCCTAAAAAGGCAGGATTCACAATTGTGGAAAATGAGAACAAGGAAATGGTCACCCAGCGCCTGAAGAAAGGGTGGAGAGTCTGCATAGATTACCGACGACTCAACACCAACACTAGGAAGGACCATTTTCCTTTACCCTTCATAGACCAAATGTTGGAGAGACTAGCAGGTCACTCCTATTACTGCTTCCTCGATGGTTACTCAGGGTATAATCAAATACCCATCGCCCTTGAGGTTCACGAGAAGACAACTTTCACCTCTCCCTTTGGCACTTTTGCCTACAAGCGCATGCCCTTTGGCCTCTGCAATGCACCCGCGACCTTTCAAAGGTGTATGATGAGCATATTCTCTGACATGGTGGAAAAATTCCTTGAAGTCTTTATGGACGACTTCTCAGTCTTTGGGTCATCCTTTGATGACTGTCTGAACCATCTAGGGCTTGTACTTCAACGCTGTCAGGACAAGCGACTTGTCCTCAATTGGGAGAAATGCCACTTCATGGTGAAGAAGGGCATTGTTCTAGGACATGTCATTTCTCATCAGGGCATTGAGGTCGACAAAGCTAAAATCGATATCATCTCGACCTTGCCCATTTCTAAGTCCGTGCGTGACATCCGATCCTTTTTGGGACACGGAGGTTTCTATAGGCGATTCATCAAGGACTTCTCTCAAATCGCTCGACCTCTGTCCCATCTTCTGGCTAAAGATAGTCCTTTCGACTTTAATACTGACTGTGTCAAGGCATTTGAGCGTCTCAAATCTGAGCTCACTACTGCGCCCATTATCCGTCCCCCGGACTGGACTCTACCTTTCGAGGTAATGTGCGATGCTTCTGACTACGCATTAGGCGCCGTTCTAGGGTAGAGAGTTGACAAAAGGTCACACATGATCTACTACGCAAGCAAAACTCTTAACTCTGCCCAAATGAATTACTCCACCACTGAGAAAGAACTCCTGGCGGTAGTCTTTGCCCTTGACAAATTTCGTCAGTACCTCTTAGCCACTAAGGTGGTCGTGTACACTGATCATGCAGCCCTTCGTTATCTCATGTCGAAAAAGGAAACCAAGCCTCGATTAATTTGATGGATTCTCTTACTGCAGGAATTCGACCTCGAGATTAAGGATAAGAAAGGAACTGAGAATGTAGTGGCTGATCACTTGTCTAGACTGACTTTAGAGTCATCCTTCGACACCCAGCCCATCCCTGAGACCTTTCCAGATGAACAACTGTTCGCCATTTCTGTTAATCCTTGGTATGCGGACATTGTCAACTACCTTGTCACCGAAGAACTGCCTTCACACTGGTCAAAATAGGACAAAAGCCAATTCCTAGCAAGAGTTAAGTACTACTCTTGGGATGACCCTTATTTGTATAAATACTGTCCTGACCAAATCATTCGTCTCTGTGTCCCTGAGTCGGACCAACTCAATATCTTGTCCTCGTGTCACGACCAACCTTGTGGTGGTCATTTCAGTACTAAGAAAACTGCAGAAAAAGTCCTGCAATGCGGATTCTACTGGCCTACACTATTTAAAGATGCCCATATCTACTGCAAAACCTGTCCTAATTGCCAGCATCTAGGCCGCATCTCCCAGAGGAACATGATGCCCCTCACTCCCATCCAGGTCGATGAAATATTTGACATTTGGGGCATCGACTTCATGGGCCCCTTTCCCATTTCCTATGGTTTTGAGTACATTCTCCTTGCGGTAGACTATGTATCCAAATGGATAGAAGCCATTCCCACCAAGACCAATGACCACAAAGTGGTGGTCAAATTCCTAAAGGAGTTCATCTTCGCTAGATTCGGTGCCCCTAAGGCCATCATTAGTGATGGGGGCACCCATTTCTGCAATAGGATATTCGACAAATTAATGAAAAAGTATGGGGTAACCCACAAGGTTGCCCTAGCTTATCATCCGCAGACTAGTGGTCAAGTGGAGGTTTCTAATCGTCAGATCAAGCAGATCTTGGAGAAGACAGTCAATACCACACGTAAAGACTGGTCTACTCGTCTCACTAATGCTTTATGGGCATACAGAACCGCCTACAAGACCCCACTCAATATGTCTCCCTATCGTCCGGTCTTTGGGAAACCCTGTCATCTTCCGGTAGAGATTGAACATCGTGCCCTGTGGGCCATTAAGAAGCTCAACTTCGACCTAGACTCCGCAGGGGAGGAGCGGAAACTTCAAATGAATGAGTTAGAAGAACTCAGAAATGATGCCTACAACTTATCCAAGAATTACAAAGCAAAAATGAAGTGGATACATGACAAGAGCATCCTCAGGAAAGAGTTCCATCCAGGACAGAAGGTCCTTCTTTATAATTCTCGTCTCCATCTCTTCCCTGGGAAACTGAAATCTAGGTGGACCGGTCCTTATACGGTCACAGCAGTCACACCCTTTGGGGCAATCACTATTGAGGATCCCAAGGATCACTCCTCATTCCAGGTAAATGGCCAGCGTCTTAAACAGTTCCATGAACTTGACGTATTATTCATTCAGACTTTTGAGATCGATCTCATCGATCCTGTCTATGTCGACTGATGATCCACTCAGTCTCCTGTGCTCCAACTTGGTTGGGGGTGCCTGTCACCCCCGTTGTGTCTGGCTGAAGACGTAAAACTTAGCGCTTTCGGAAAGGCAATTCCGGTATTCCTAGAGTACATGAGTCTCATGTATTTGTTATTACTATTATATCTCTGGAAATGCAGGTACATTCATTCTTCCGATCATCAGGTACCACACACTGTCAAGTTTCTGCTGACTTGGTAACATCCTCCCTGATCCTTTACATCATCATCACCGATTTTTCATCATTTTATGTCCCGGTCATGAGCACCGAGGACGGTGCTGTATTTTGGTTGGGGGTGGGTATTTACCAAAACTCATGTCTTCAAAAAAAATAAATAAATAAAAAAAAAAAAAAAAAAAACTCATTTTTGGGGTGATTTCCGATGTTCTCCAAAAGTTTTCTAGAATTTCAAAAAATGTGTCAAATACCCTGACTTTGATTAGCTAAAAACCTTCGTTAAGTCAGTATTGAGGATGTCAATTTTTGTTTAAGTTAGCGTCGAGTCAAGTCAGGCGTGACTACAGCAGGTTTGAAAACTCAGAAAAACTCAGATTTGGCACAATTGTACACTATCAACATCTGAGTCATCCTAAGTTTTGAAACTCTAGAGATCCTGTGAGAATAATTGTGGAGACCTAACCCAGTGAGCTTTCGAGCCTTTAATCAATTCAGAGTGTTATACAACAATTCTGAGTCACAAGATGACTCACTATTCTTCATGCCCGCAATATTCGTTGAGAGATCTCATTATCTTTTGCTTCGATCATAAAACTCGGAACGACATCAACATTGGATTACTACGACAGAACCTTCTCTGTATCCAGTCAAGACAGTATACATGATAGTGCAAACCCTAGAAAATGATTTAGGCCATTTTTCTGAACCATTCAGCCTTTTTACTTACCTGAATTATACTTCACTAGAAACCCCTTGAACCCTTCTATAAAAGCCTTTTCTTTGTAAACCCATCAACCTAAAATCCAATCCAGCTACGAAGCATGACTGGCTACCCTTATTTTGAGATGGACAAAAGAATAACTGATATGGGTGTACCGTGAAAAAGAAAAGTAAAGAAGAAGAATCAAAAGGAAAAGAAAGTGGTTCAAGCCAAAAACAAAATATAGAAAGAAAGTATGACGAAGAGCTGAAAAGAAATTGAGCAGTCTCAGAAATATCAAGAAAAAGAGAAAAATACAAAAAAAAAAAGGGGAAAAAGAACCAGATAATAGTGTTACTTCGCAGGAAAAATTCAAGAAAATGGCAATATCCTCTCAAGATCTTTGAAATCCTGTATCCCTTTATCTCTCTACACCTGACCTAAGCCTCATTACAACCCAGGAAAGTCCTACTTGATTCTAGGATAGTACGATCATAAAATGTGGAGATTGGAGAAAGAGAAGCTATAGAGTTTGATCTGACGTTCCCGAGTGAAGTGGTATTCCAATCATGAGATCTTCTTCTATTAAAGATGTCCTTCCTTCAAATAAAGCATATGTGAGATCTTTTGCCTCTTTATATTAAATATATCTCCTCACATATAAATTGAGAGAAAAGAAGAAAACCCTTCTCGTGTGATTCTATTCTGAGTGCTAAACATGAGAGATTTGAGGTCGAGGCATAAAAACTTAGAGGTGATCTGAAAATCTTTACTGTCGGATGATGAGAATGTTGAGCACACACACACGCAGAGTCTGACTATTCTGGGTCGTGATTATCAGTCTGTAGTCTTGCCAAAACTTTCCAACTCTTCGCTAGCATGTAACTATTTTTTTTTTTTTTGCATCCATTCAATGATTTGACGAACGGTGTTTTCTCGGAGCTAATATGAAAAAGTGTGCAGCATGTGCAAAGCCCTTTTAAGCTCATTTATTTCGCACTAATTGCCAAGGATTGGCAATATGCTGGTTGGGGGTTGTGATATTCGCTCAAAAGTGCTTATTTTAAGCAGTTATCCTTTTAGCGTTATCGCACTCTCCTACGTAAAAGGCTCTATTTATCTACTTTTCTACGTAAGAGTCTCTTCTGTTGCGTAGAACACATTTTTTTTGGACGAAATGGTATATTTGCATGCATTAAACACATTTTTGGAAGTCTAGATATGAATCCGTTCTGCTTAAGTCTCATTACGCGCTTCTCGTTATTGCAGGAAACCATATCAGATGATTCTTGAGACTGACGAAAAGTGAACCAGGAGCACTAATCGGGCAATTTTGATAGAATGCAAGCCCACAATCAACTTCCAGAACCTAGGATCAAATCTCAAGAGCCAACAGGCTAAGGATGAGGAGATATAGGCCAAAGACGGGAAGAGCTAGAGAGTCGAAAGAATCGAGGGACGACCAAGAGAAAAGGAGAGACAAGCCCGCAAAGAAGAGACTAAGGAGATTAAAGCTTATAAACCAACACAAGGCGAGTGCTTACTCAGTTGGTGAAGCATGCAGAAGACCAAGTCAAAGACCAGGGTTCAAGACCCATGCTAGCATTTTTCTCCCTATATTTTTCTGTAATAATTTCTCTCTCCTCTTTCTAAACCCCCATTCTCTCTTTGCCATCAAATCTCATTCGTCCGATCCTCTCACCCTTTGGAGTCACTCGATCCTACGACCTATCTTGGCCGATCTCCATCATTTAGTCATCCATCCAATCATTATATCCGCTTACCATCCGATCTCTCCGAACGTCATCCATCTCACCATCTCTTAAAATCCAAAGGCCCTCATCATTCCATGATCAATTATCTGGGCCAAAGACAAGGTAAATTATAGGCCCACGACCCACGGCCTAGTCACTTAAGGTAGACCCCACTACCTTTATTAAAGAATATCTCACGAGTTCACAAAAAAGGGAACTTTCCCTCCAAGTTTGAAATAAAAAAACCCACTATTTCCATGAACAATCCATCATCACATGGATGAGAAATCTTTTAAAACTTTATTCTACAAAGAAAATTTCAAAAGAAGGAAATATTTTGAGAAATGGTTTTTCCTTTTTTTTAACTAGGAGAGAAAATAGAAACAAAAGTTTTACGAAAAGATTTTTTAGGGGTTCTTCATTAATAAATTGGAGTGGGGCCACCTAAGAGAATAGATGACCGTTGGATTCAAAGGGGTGACTAGAGTTGCCATTCTAATGGTAGAGATGGGAGAGCCAAATAGGGATATTCTCTAAGAGGGAAACCGAACCTAGAGTGGAGGATTTCTTTTCCAAAAAAAAAAAAAAAAGAGGGAACCCTAAACATCATCACCTTCTATTCCCATTGCCCCCACGTTTGGAAGATAAAAACTCCAGCCGTCCCTCATTAGGACTTCTTCTTCTCCACGCCTAAGCTCCAAAAACACTAAGCTGCTGCTCCTCTTGCCATTTTTCTCCACCGATACCCCCCTGCATCTTCATCTTCTCTACCATTATCTCACCGTGCTCCTCATCAAAAACCAGAAAAAAAAAAGAGAGAAAAAGAAACGAAAGAGAGAAGAGAAGAGAAGAGAGGAGGAGAGGACTCCTACCTGCTGGAGTGCAAGCCCAGCTCGCCCCCCCCTTCATCATTGTTGCTGCCACTGCACTAGCAGCACCGCCTGCACCAGCCACCTCCCCCATTCTCCAGCTCTTTCATTCAATCACCTTACCGCCCCGAGTTCTCTTCCTTCCACGTTTGCTGGTGTGGACGGCTCTCCCTTACCTTTCACCACCATCTCTTCTCTCCACCCAGCCATCTTCCATTACCGTCCTATCCAATCCACTTCCCACTTCTAGAATAGTGGTCTTCATCTCCTCAAGAGGAGCAAACAAAAAAAAGAAAAAAAAAAGAAGGAAGAAAGGAGAAAGAAAGAAGAGAGAGGAAGGGGTGCAAACCTGGTCTTCACCGCCCCCTCCTTTGCTGCTACTACGTTGCTATATGCAATAGCTCCTCAAACCGTTGTAGGTTGCTACACGTTCAGTTCGGTTTCATCCCCACAAACTCTCCTTCCAAGCGCCTCTTCAACGCTCATCAATGGTGCTACCAATAGCTAGCAGCACCACCGTTTCTCCTTAAACATGTGCTCCAGCATGTCCTCATCATGTCTTCCATCAACTAGCCGTCTCACTCGCTGCTCTTCTCAGATCTACACCCGACGTGCCTGCAAGTTCATGGCCTACAACTCTTGAATTGATCCCCTGTCTGACTTGCTGACTTAGCACCTGCTGGTGCTACCTTCGTCTCCACCATGAAGCTGCACGACGCTTCACACAACCATCATCTCACTAGATAGCAGCGTGATTTCCTCATTGTTCTCAAAAAAAAAAAAAAAAAAAAAAGATAAGAAGGGAAAGAGGGAAGGAGGAAGACCCTCACCTGTCAAAACATCACCGACTCCTTGCAGCGCCTTGCACCACCAGCCACTCTGCCTTCACCATCGCAGCCACCACATCCATCTCAAGGCTGATCAAGTAGCCATGACCCTTCTTCACTGGGTAAGTGTGAAAGGTAGTTCACTCTCTACAAATTCCTCTATAACACTTTCTCTCTCTAGATTCTCTTTCTAGAATCACTTTTACCATCCTTTTCTCTCTAAATCATCCTTTTCTCTCTCTAGGATTCCCTCTCTTTCTCTATCTTCTCTCTCTCTCTCTCTCTAGATCTAAATGTTTTAGTTTATTTTAAGTAGATTTGAATTTCAATAAATGTACTAGATTGCTTAATTATTAATGAAAAGTTTGGTTTTGTTAATTTTCAATTACTTGATCTTTGTCATTTTTTTTGTGTTAGTAGTAGCAGTGTATCTCTCTCTACAATCATCAAATCAAGTTTTAAAAAAAAAATCACTGTCACTCACCATTCTCACCTTTCCATCCTTTAATTTTTAGCAATTTCTGTGATATAAATCGTCATTTCATGTTCTTGAGTAGCACAGACTAACCCCGAGTGCGGATCGACATCCGACACGAATCCCTATACAAATCTATCAATTTTGCAGGATAATCGGATAAAAATTACAAAATGTGTTGATTCTAGGGTTTTCGTAACCAACGACGCGGAAAATACCTACTTTCATCCACATATCGGATGTGAGACTAATCCTCAATGGAATAATTTCAAAAAAAATTGATAGTTTAGCTTTTTCATTCTTGTAAATTCCTAAACAATCAGATTTGATAGTATTATGTGATACCATCTTAAACAAAGGTTAGAACATGTTAGCAAATTCAATAAAGCCCTCATGTCTTACTATGTTAAATGGAAATTCAAATTATTTTTGTGAGTGCTTTTCGATATATAAGTTGGTCAAATTTATGATTAACGAGACCACCACCAAAAGTTTTAGTTAAGGTTTGTTGTCCATCATCAATATTCTTTCATATGTCTACTAATGTGAGTAGCTCCACTTCCAGGCTCATTATTTAATTGAGATTTACAATAGTTACATTCAACAATACGCTTATCTATAATATTTCCATTATTTACTATTTTAGTTACAATCTTTTGTGTAAAATGATCCCAAATATTAGAAGTTTTCATTTTTTTTTTGTCTTGGGCTCAATAGGTTCTTGCAACGAGGAGGGGGAAGAAAGGTGAGGATTAGCCATCAAATCTATTGGCATTGATTGTTGTCCAGACATCTCAACCATCTTAGGGTCACGATATAAATCTAAACAAATTTAAATCTAAATAGAATATCTATAATTTTTTCTAAAATCACTAAAATTTAGTAAAATTTTATTACAATTTGTATAATTACTAAAATTTAAAAGAAAAAACGATGAGAGTTCAAGGGGTGCACCGACCGTGCATTGCCGCTAATGGTAATAACTGCACTAGTGTTGAACAATTGTGGAGCCGTTGTGAAGCTTGAAGAAACTCCAATTAATCAATCTTTTATTAACTCTACTAAAGGACACCTGAAGAGAACCAAAATCAAAATGAGACATAAAAAATGAATCAAAACCAAAATATTTCAATTAACTTAAGAAAATTAGCAACTAAGATGACTAGTAGAGGCATAATAAAACACACTAGTATTTTGTTAGATTCATTTCTAGTACAAGCAATCCTCGTTAAGCACATCACATTACAAGTATTTGAAAGAGCTATCAGTATTAATGCCTTCAAAGAGCTATCAGTCCATACAATTCAATTTATGGAAATTTAGCATAGCAAATCATTTATGTATTGAATTTATTAACAAATTTTCTTAACTACACCAAAACACTACTATACACAGCCAAAAAGCTGAGACACTGGATATTGTGTCAAAGAAGGGGGGCTGATTTCCTTGTTGACAAGTTTTTGGTCATTTCCCTCTTTCTTTGAATGTTACTTTTTTAACAAGCAACTTAATTTGAAAAAAAAGAGGGAAACTAAAAACATGTGCACGCATTGTCTAAAATGTTGTTAACCAATGTGTCAGCAAAATAGTTGGCATTCTTGTGTATGGATGTGCAAAATATTAAGGCCTATACTAAGCTCAAGGATGTGATTGACGATATTGTTGTCCACAAAGCAATAATTATTTTCAAATTAGTGTTATGTATTATGATTCCTTTAAATTTGATTGCATTAAACTTTATTTTTTGCTTATTGTTCTGCTATGTTATTGACACTATTTCCTAATCATACCCTTGTTAATGTTTGAAGTGACTAATTTTGAAGGAGTAAAACTTCAGTCACAGCGACCTATCACAATGCAAAATACAAGCCACTTGGCACACTCTTAGTGGATGCTAACCATATGGATGTTTGGCTATGTAAGGAATATTTTCATATTCAATTTGGCAAAGATTCCGTTTGACATAAAAATATTCTTGTAACCGTTCCTACGAGCACAAGTGTAGCGTGAAGATGTCGTGATACGCATACTTCGCCAACTATGTAAAGACTAAAAGATAGAGACATCAAGAATCAGACGGTTGACGATAGGAGTCATCTAAGTAACTACCGATTTGTCAGTTAATAAATGTGTACGCTCGATTAGGAAGATAAGTGACTTAGTGGCCATAGGAGTTGATTAAAATGAACAAAATATAATGGTCAGACTTAGTCATTGGACAGACCCGAGTCAAAGTCAATTTTATTGACTAGTGGGAAAGTCCAATCGATTGGACATAGCCCAATCAATTGGAGACACTGTGTAATTGATTGGACGCTACGAGGCAGAAATATAATTGAGCCCAATCGATTGGAGACACTGTGTAATCGATTGGAGACTACGGGACAGAAATCTTTCTAAGTACAATCGATTGGAGACTCTGATTAATCGATTGGAGCCTTCGAGATAGAAAGTTATAAATGTCAAATCGATTGGAGACTCTGATTAATCGATTGGGCCTTCGGGATAGAAAGTTATAATTATCAATTCGATTAGAGAATCCTGTGCAATCGATTAGTGCCTTTGGAACAGAAAACTTATTGAGCCCAATTGATTGGACCAAGTGTACAATCGATTGGACCTTGAACAGATCGGTTTTATCAGATCCGAAATTCATGGTTCCATTATCCCACGTTCCACATAACTCAGGGTCTTAGAATTCTATAAATAGAACCCTTCTATGCCTTCTCTAAACACACAGAGAGACACAAAGTTACTCAATCTTCAAGAGATAGAAGCAAAGGCTATATTTAGTAGAGTGTCCATTTCGAAGAGCAAGAAGCTAGTTTTTCCATTCACATCTTGTGAGCTTGTTCTCTTTTCGATCAAAGCCAAGAGCTTGATCTTTACTCAGCCTAGGTTTTCCACTTCTATATTCAACCTAGTAAGCCTGAGAGTACTAGTGTGACTCAAACACCTTTTGAACAACTTGGGGTTCAGGGTGTACTGAATCATTCACCTTCCGCAAAGGCGGGAGTGTTGAGAATTAAGATCGGAGGAGTCAGTCGAAGGTAGGTTTGGGGTGTACCAAACAGAACAAGCGGATAAGGCTTCTTGGCTGAAAGGGCGTGCATGGATTCGTGGCGTTGATTCAGAGGACGTGAACGCATCGACAGTAAACCTTGGCTAAGGTTGTATGCTGTATTTGCAACGGTGCTGCATAGGTAACCTTTGTTTCTTTTAACTTTTCAGTTAGTGATACTTTCCGTCTAGACGTGGTCCCGTGGTTTTTCCTTGGCTAAGGTTTCCATGTAAAAATATCGTGTCTTGTGTGATTGTTTGATTGTGTTCCACATTTTATCCTGATTAGATCAAACGACAAAAGGACAATATACCACGGAGGTATATTTGATTTGAGTCGGTTGTGATAATCCTTTTTCAAAACAACCAAGGCATGAGATTTTATCCCCATACCATAGACCAATAAAACTGTATAGGTATATTTAATTTTAAATACCTAATCAACCCCCCCTTCTAGGTATATGGAGTTAAAGAGAACGGACCAGTGGAATTTCAGGCTAGTCCCTCGGTGGACCTATAAACCAAAAATTAGGCTCATTACAGCTTTGAAACCTTTGGATCTTTGCACCCAAATAACACTCAATAATGCTCAAATTCCTATCGTTAAAATCAACCCATGAAAATAACTTCAATTGAATTGCTTAGAAATCACTAATCAAGCTGATTTTTGGTTTAGAGGTCCACCGAGGGACTAGCCAAACATCCATACCATCAACGTCCATTAGGAGTGTGCCATGTGGCTTACATGCTTCTGTCACAATGCTGTGATAGAAGTTTTACTCATTTTTAAGTTTCAATTTTTGTAAGTTGACGACAAAAAACAAGTATACATCTCTACTTTTTTAAAAAGCTATACTTGCTGCAACAAAAAATAACATTAATCTCGTACCTGTAAGTGTTGCACAACAGCTAGAGTAACATATCGTTGAGACTTGAGAGAGAGTGGGGAGAGATTAAATTGAGATGGGAGAGAGATGAGAGGTGTGAGAGAGGGCATTGAGAAAAGATGAAGTTTTAAAGGAGAGATGGCCGCTTGAGAGTTGTTGAAAGCTGCAACACCTATCGTTGAAACGTCGTCGATTATCACTGTGCCATTGACAAAGAGAAATGGAAAATTTGGAAACCTTCATATGTTGCATAGATTAAAAGAGGAAAGAAAGGGTAAGATGAAAGAAATGGGAAAGGAAAAAGAGGAAAGAAAGAGGGAAATAGGAAAGACCGGTTCCAAATTAGGGATTAGAAGAGGATATATCATAAAAATGTGTATCTAATGTGGGCCGGGCTTTATTTAGTGTAACCCTAGCCCAACCCTTATTTGAAAGGGCTTTAAATATTTGGGCCCTGCCCAGCCCAAGGGCTAAAACTTTACAAATAAGCCCTTGTTTTCTGGGCTTTCAAAGGGTCGGGCTGGGCTGGGCCCCCTTGCAAGAGGGCCTGATTGACACCCCATTCTGCAAGGGCTCTGTCCTTAGATAAACATGATTGATCATGTAACATGCAGTATTCAATATTTCAGCCCACAAATTTCTTGTAAAATCTTTGCTCATAAGCATAACTCTTCCCATTTCCTCAAGAGTTCTATTTTTTCTCTCAACTACACCATTCTGCTGAGGTGTCTTTGCTACAGAAAATTCATGTTTAATCCCATTTTCCTCATAATACTCAATGAACTTGTGATTATCAAATTCTCCACCATTGTCACTTTTGTAAGGAATATTTTCATATTCTAGTTTGGCAAAGATTCCATATAACATAAAACATTCATGTAACCTTACCTACGAGCACTAGTGTAGTGTGAAGATGTCATGGTACACATACTTCGTCGACTATGTGAAGACTAGAAGACAGAGACAAAAAGGATCAGACAATTGACGACAGGAGTCATCTGAGTAACTGCCCATTTGTCGATTATAGAACGTGTACGCTCGCTTAGGAAGGTAAGTGACTTAGTTGCCATAGGAATAGGTTTAAATGAATAAAATATAATAGTCAAACCTAGTCATTGGACAGACCCGAGTCTAAGTCAATATTATTGACTTCTGGAAAACTCCAATCGATTGGACTATTTGGGCCAATCGATTGAACAAAACTCAATCGATTGGAGACCTCTATTAAATCGATTGGAGTCTACGAGACAGAACTTAAACAAAACCCAATCGATTAGAGACCTCTGTTAAATCGATTGGAGTCTATGAGATAGAACTTGATCAAAGCCCAATCGATTGGAGACCACTGTTAAATCGATTGAAGCTTACGGGACAAAATTTTATTTAAGTCCGATTGATTGAAATATGAACAATCGATTGGATTTATAAAGGAAAAACCCATCCGTACAAGGCCAATCGATTGGACCCAAAACCCAATCGATTGGACTTAGCCCAATCGATTGGACTTAGCCCAATCGATTGGACTTTGATATTCGCTCAAAAGTGCTTATTTTAAGTCATTATCCTTATAGCGATGTCGCATTCTCCTATGTAAAACTTATCTTTTCATTGACTTTTCTATATAAGAGTTTCTTCCATTGCGTAGAACGCATTCTTTAGACGAAAATTGACTATTTGCATGAAATATACGCATTTTGGATAGTCCAGTATCAAGCCGTTTTAGTTTAATCTCATTACGCACTTTTTCACTTGCAGGAGACCCTATCGGGCAATTCTCGAGGACTGACAGGCCCATGATCAACCACAGAAGACTTCTATCAAAGCTTAAAGAGCCAACAAGCTAGGATAAAAAGATGGAAGACATGTACGGGCAAAGCTAGAGGATCATAGAGCCGGAACAAGGACTAAGAGATAGAAGAATAGCTGGAGACCAAGAGAAGGACTTAGGTGTTAAAGGCCACACCAATTGACATCAAAGGATAAGTTTGACTTATTGGTGGAGCGGACGAGAGAGAATAAAGAAGACCAGGGTTCAAGACCCTCCAATGCTTTTATTTTTGTATTTTTCTCTCACCTCTCACCTCTCTCCTATTTCTCTCTCTATCTATATATCTTGGCCCATGACCTAAGCCCATGACCCATGACCCATGACCCATACCCATGACCCATGCCCATACCCATACCCATGACCCATGCTCATGCCCATTTGCAACAACAAGAGAGAATTGGTCTCACTTGACCGATTCTTCTTTCCCCCATCTCTCTCTATCATAATCACACTCTCTCTCATCTAACTAACACATTTCCAACCGTTGGATCTAGAGAGATCCAACGGTCATCATTTTTACAACAAGCAAAAGAAAAAAAAATCTATAAGAGATCTACAATCTCTCCTTCTTGGGTTGGTGATATTCGCTTAAAATTGCTTATTTTATTATCCTTTAGCGTTATCGTACTCTCCTACGTAAAACTTTCATATTTATCCGCTTTTCCACAGAAGAGTCTCTTTCATTGCGTAGAACACACTTTTTCTGGACGAAATGATATATTTGCGCGCATTAAACACATTTTTGGAAGTCTAGTTATGAAGTCATTTTGATTAAAGTCTCATTACGCGCTTTTCTCTTGCAGGAAACTCAATCTGACAATTTTTGAGACTTGCGGGCCCACGATCAATCATAAAAGCTACTATCAAAGCTTAAAGAGCCAACAGGCTATGACTAAAAGATACAAGCCAAGTATGGGTTAAGTCAGAGGATCATAGAGCCAGATAAAGAAACAAGAGAGAGGTAAAGCTGAAGACCAAGAGACGAACCAAAGTGATTCAAAGCCGCACCAAATGACATAAAATGACGGCTTACGTAATTGGTGAAGCCGACGGAAGATTACATTGAAGATCAGGGTTCATGACCCTCCGCCAGCTCTTTTGCCTTTATGAAATTCTCACAGGATCTCCAGAATTTCTAAACTTAGGATGACTCTGATATTGATAGTGTACAATTTTGCCGAATATGAGTTTTTCTGAGTTTTCAAACCTGTTGTAGTCACGCTTCACTTGACTCAAAGCTAACTTTAAACAAAAATTGACATCCTCAATACTGACTTAACGGAGGTTTTCAGCTAATCAAAGGGTATTTGACACATTTTTGAAATTCTAGAAAACTTTTGGAGAACATCGGAAATCACCCCAAAAGCAAGATTTTTTTTTTTTTTCAAAATGAAGACATGAGTTTTGGTAAATACCCACCCCCAACCAAAATACAGCACCGTCATCGGTGCTCATGACCGGGACATAAAATGATAAAAAATCAGTGATGATGATGCAAAGGTTCAGGAAGGATGTTACCAAGTCGGCAGAAACTCGAAAGTGTGTGGTACCTGATGATCGGAAGAATAAATGTACCTATATTTCCAGAGATATAATAGTAATAACAAATGCATGAGACTCATGTACTCTAGGAATACCAGAATTGCCTTTCCGAAAGCTCTAAATTTTACGTCTTCAGCCAGACATGACGGGGGTGACAGGCACTTGAAATTAAGGTTTTTTTTCGTGTCGTCAATTCGGAAACCCTAACTTCACCAATATTTGTAAAATCCGATTATTCGCAAAATGTAACTTGTATAGCAGTACGTGTCGGATGTCGATCCGCACTCGGTGTGAGTTAGCACAATAAGAAATTAAAACTGACAAATAATATATAGAGAGAAATGAGAATGGTGGAAGAGATGAGAAGGGAGAGTCGATTTAAAAACAACATTCATTTGAGATTCAGAACACCAAAATATCAAAATCAACTTTATTAATCATCAAAGAGTGCGTACATAAATCAAAATAACAGAAATAAAGAAAGCATGTAAGAAAGCATGTAAAGGGATGAGAGATGAAGAGGTAAGGGAAAGAAACGTCCATTGAAATCTCAGAGCTAAGGGCGCTACCGATCAAGAAGAGGATAGTCCAAGACTTCGATGAATGTTTCAATCAAGAGAAGGATTTTGACAGAGAAGAATCCCATGACCTTTAGAGCTAAGGCGCTACCGATCAAGAAGAGGACCGTCCAAATTTCATGGAATGCTGCTCAATCGAGAAAAGGGGGGTAAGAGAAAGAAACGTCCATTGAAATCTCAGAGCTAAGGGCGCTACCGATCAAGAAGAGGATCGTCCAAGACTTTGATGAATGCTTCAATCGTGGAGAAGGGTTTTGACAGAGAAGCATCCCATGACCTTTGGAGCTAAGGGCGCTACCGATCAAGAAGAGGACCGTCCAAATTTCATGGAATACTACTCAATCGTGGAATCCACATCGGATCTTACCGGCCGACATGGTAGATGTGAATTGGCAAATGTACGATAATGTGCCCTAAGAAGCTCACCTTTTCACTCGCCGAAAAGAGTCGGCCAAGTGAATAGGCGATCGGCCCGAGAATGTAGTATGAGGATCTAGAGAGAGAAAATGGACTTAGAGAGAGAAATTTCACTCTAGAGAGAGAACATGGGATTAGGGATGTCACGTCCCTTCCATGTCATCTAGAGAGAGAAAGTGCAATGTAGAGAGAGAAATTAAGATTTTTAGAGAGAGAAGAGAAATCCTAGAGAGAGAAAGTGAGAGAACATGGAATTAGGGATGTCGCGTCCCTTCCATGTCATTTAGAGAGGAGATCTAAGGGTTGAGTTAAAGAGATAAAAGTATGCGGAGATCCAATAATCGACCTATCGATTAGATGATCGATTAGTTGATCAAATGGTTGAACTGAGGGGTGATGATTGGGTCAGGCCCGAGATATGCAATTTGTCAAATCTAGAGAGATCCAACGGTCTGAAGGATGATCTAACGGTCAAAAACCTATGGGAGATGGGATAGAGCAGAGAAGAGGATATCAGAGGTTAGATGATGGATATCGGAGGGTTAGGACGATCGGGTGGTGAGATGTGGGTAGTTAGAGAGATGGAAGAGAGAGGAGAGAGAAAATAATACAAAATAAAATTCAAAAGAGCTGGCAGAGGGTCTTGAACCCTGATCTTCAATGTAATCTTCAGTTTAGCTTCACCAATCACGTAAGCCGTCATTTGATACGGCTTCGAATCATTTTAGTCCGTCTCTTGGTCTTCAGCTTTACCTCTCTTTTGGTTCTTGGGCTAGCTCTACGATCTTCTGACTTGACCCATATTTGGCCTGTATCTTCTAGTCATAGCCTATTGGCTCTTTAAGCTTTAATAGTGGGCTTCTATGGTTGATCTTGGGTCCGCAAGTCTCGAGAATTGCCCGATCGCGTTTCCTGCAATAACGAAAATCGCGTAATGAGACTTAATCAAAACGGCTTCATATCTAGACTTCCAGAAATGTGTTTAATGCATGCAAATATATAATTTTGTCCAGAAAAGTGTGTTCTACGCAATGAAAGTGACTCTTACGTAGAAACGTAAATAAATATGGAAATTTTACGTAGGAGAGTGCGATAACGCTAAAGGATAATGGCTTAAAATAAGCACTTTTAAGTGAATATCACAACCCCCAACCAGCATATTGCCAATCCTTGGCAATTAGTGCAAAATAAATGAGCTTAAAAGGGCTCTGCACATGCTGCACACTTTTTTGTATTAGCTCAAGGAAAACACCATTCGTCAAATTATCGTATGGATGCAAAAACAGTCACAAGCTAGCAGATAATTAGAAAGTTTTGGCAAGACTACAGACTGATAATCTTGACCTAGAATAGTCAGACTGGACGTGTGTGTGTGGTCAACATTATCATCATCCGACAGTGAAGAGTTCCAAATCACCTAAGAGATTGTATGCCTTGACCTCAAATCTCACTTGTAAAATACTCAGAAATAATCACTCGTTAGTGGTTTTATTTCTTTTCTCTCAATTTATATGTGAGGAGACATATTGATAAAAACAAATATCTCACATATGTTTTTTTGAAGGAAAGACATTTTTAACAGAAGAAGATCTCAAGACAGGAATATCATTTCACTTGGGAACGTTAGATCAAACTCTATAGCTTCTCTTTCTCCACTCTCTACATTTGATGATCGTGCTATCCTAGAATCAAGTAGGACTTTCATAGGTTGTAATGAGGCTTAGGTCAGGTGTAGAAAAATAAGGGGATACAGGATTTCAAAGCTTCTAAGAGGATATCTTGATTTTCTTATATTTTTCCTACGGGTGTAAAACCATTATCTGTTTCTTTTCTTCTTTCATATTTTTATATTTTTCTCGATATTTCTGAGACTGCTCGATTTCATCTTCAGCTCTTTGCTATACTTTCTTTTCATCTTTTCTTTTCAGTTTGAACCACTTGTCTTTTTCTTTGATTTTTCTTGACTTTTCTTTTCATAGTATACCCATATCAATCATTTCTTTATCCTTCTCAGAAGTAGGGTCGCGAGTCATACTTCGTAATTGGATTGGGTTATAGGTTAATGGGCTTTAACAAGGAAAGGCTTTTTATAAAGGCTCAAAAGGGTTTCAAACGGTAGAGATTTAAGGTAAACTAAAAAGGCTGAAAGGCCTAAATCATTTTCTAGGGTTTGCACTCTCATGTAACATGTTTTGAATAGATATAGAAAAAGGTTATGTCGTAATAATCCAATTTTGATGTCGTTCCGAGTTCCATGATCCATACAAAGGATAATGAGATCTTTCAACAAAATATTGCGGACATGAAGAAATAGTGAGTCATCTTGTGACTCGGAATTGTAGTATAACCCTTTGAAATGATGAAAGGCTCGAAAGCGCACTGGGTTAGGTCTCCACAAATATTCTTCTAGGATCTTTAGAGATTCTAAACTTAGGATGACTCTGATGATGAATGTGTACAATTTGTGCCAAATTTGAGTTTTTCTAAGTTTTCAAATCTGTTGTAGTCACGCTTGACTTGACTTGACTCGACTCAAAGCTAGCATGTAACACGAAAAATGTCATCCTTTATAAAACGATTTCACAGATATTTCTAAAAGTCAGGTGATATTCGCTCAAAAGTGCTTATTTTAAGCAATTATCCTTTTAGCATTATCGCACTCTCCTACGTAAAACTGCTCTAATTATCCACTTTTCTACGTAAGAGTCTATCTCATTACGTAGAACACACTTTTCTGGACGAAATGGTATATTTGCATGCATTAAACACATTTTTAGAAGTTTAGATATTAAGCCATTTTGATTAAGTCTCATTACGCGCTTCTTCTGTCGCAGGAAACCCTGATTGGATGATTCTCGAGACTTGTGGACCCACATGGATCATGAAAGCCCATTATCAAAGCTTAAAGAGTCCACAGGCTATGTCTAGAAGATATGAGCCTATTACGGGCTGAACAAGGGGATCGAAGAGCTGGCCCAAGGAACCACGAGAGCGGGAAAGCTGATAACCAAGAGAAGGACCAAAGCATTTAAAGCCACATCAAATGATGGCCTGCTTTACTGGCAAAGCTCAAGTGAAGAACAATGGAAAACCAGGGTTCATGACCCTCTGCCAATACTTTTTCTGATATTTTCTCTCTCATCTCTCCTTATTCTCTCTCTCTTCATCTCTTGGTCCTCGAATCTATTGACTTAACCCCAGAACTCCTGCCCATTGGCGCTGTCTCATCTCCCTTAGCTTTCTGACCGTTGGATCTTCCATCGGGCCGTTGGATCTCTATAGATCGCCATCTGATCTATCAATTCTATGCATCCGACCATCCGATCGTGCTACCGATCAGTCGATCATCCATCCTATCAACCACCCGATCTCCATTGTAAAATATCAGTCCCTAGGGCAGGTTTGATTGTAGAGAAATGCCTCAGATGATTGATTGTGGCTGAAAGCGTAGAGCTCGATTTCCGAAGAAAGGAAAATATATTGTTCCTTGATGGGTATTTCAAGGGGAAAATGTATTTTTCTCCCCTGGCAACCAAACACACCCTAACCCACATCCATCGAGCCCAGTGGCCCACTATCCTTCTCACCTACCTTCTGGCCCATGGCCGATGCACTCTGGGCCCACGATTTTTAGCGTTCCCATTAGCCAACCACTGGCCGACTCGTGGCGTCATCTCTCGGCCTAGTAATCAATCAGCCTTATGGCCAAACGGCCCATAAACCTCGAGCCCAAGCCCACAAGTTCAAATATACAAATAAAAAATAAAAAATAATAAAAAATAATAAAAAATAAATTATTTTTAGAAACTGTGAGTTTCCAAGTTGAGAAACCCACGGTTTCTCTTTGAGAAGAAGGGTTGAAAACCCTTAGACCTTTCTCCTTTTTGGTCTCTCCCTCTTTCCCTCTTCTCTCTTCCTTCCTTCCACTTCTTCTTCTCTTCCGGCGGGTTCTTCCGGCGAGTTGGGCCCCGTCTTCCTCTCTTCCCTTTCTTCTTCTTCTTCTATTTCTTCTTCTTCTTCTATTTCTTCTTCTTCTTCTTCTTCTTCTTCTTCTTCTTCTTCTTCTGCTGAACGTTCTCCTCCCAAGCCTTCCACCGGAGTTGCAAAACCTGTAACTCCAGTCATCATCATCGCCACTACTCCGGCGGACTCCTCCTCCTCTTCTTCTTCTTCTTCTTCTTCTTCTTCTTCTTCTTCTTCTTCTTCTTCTTCTTCTTCTTTTTCTTCTCTGTCTTCTTCTTCTGTCCCTTTTCCTCGTCCTTCTCCCCTTCTTCGTTGTCATCTCCTTCTTGCCGGAGTTGCAGGTCTGCAACTCCGGCGGACTGGTTCATTTAAACAACTAGATTCTCCACCGTTCTGCTCCTCTCCACCACCGTTTCTTCTCTTGACTGATTCACGTCCCAAACCGTTTCTCCTTTTCCTCTCTTCCACCGCTTCGCCCTTGCCTCTCTTACAAAAACCAGAAAAAGAAACTAAAAAAAAAAAGAAGAGAACGGTGGGTTTCGCCTCCTCCGCCTGTAACAGCGCCTCCTCTTCTCTTCGGCAACGCCCCCTCCTGCTCCACCTGCTATGCTTGCTCCCACTTCTTCCTCACCTGCAATGAGCATCGGCAACCACCGCCGTCACCACTGCTCCTTCCTCTCGCCTGCATGCACACCACACCGCCAATACCACCGTGGAAGTTCGGGCTCCAAAACCTGCAACTCGAGTTGCTCGGTCATTCCTCCAGTCAACTTCAGTAGCACCTTACAGTACTAGTCCGCCCTCATCTCGTCTTTACGGTGGTCTGTGGTGCGGCACCTCCTCTTTCAAGCGCTCCACCACGTGGCTGATACCACGATCCACCTGTTGCACAGGCAACATCCTTGTTGCCCGTCTCAGCCTACAACATCTCAATCCACCACCAACGTGCAGCAAGCATTCCCCACCTTCCAACCACGCTTTCATCATTTGTACCATCCTCCAAGGCACCGGGCAGCATATGATGTGCTTACGGTGAGTTTTCTTCTTGCTGGCCAATCCTCATCCCCGTAGGTAAGATGTCCGAAGGTATTTCCTCTCTCTCTCTTTTCATTGCTCCTTTTTCTCTCTCTAGGGTAGTTCTCTCTCTAGATTTCTCTATCTATTTCTCTCTTCGCTATATATTTTCTCTCTCTAGACCTTTCTAGCATCATTTTCACTCTCTCTTAGTTTCTTTCTCCTCACCTCTTTCTCTCTCTAGGATAGCCTTCTTTGATATGTCTCTCTCTACTTTTTCTCATTTCTCTCTCTAATTTTTATGGCTTTCTAGATTATTTTTGAATTTAATTTGATTTTGTAAGACTCATTGAGGATGAATAAAATTGTTATTTTTGCATTTGTTAGTTTACTTTTTGTGTTTCTGGTTGTTTGTGGCAATTTCTCTCTAAAAATCACTAAGCATGTTTTAAATCGCTTCACCATTCTCACCCCACCACAATTTCTGAGATAAATCAGTTATTTCATGTTCATGAGTAGCGCGAACTAACCCCGAGTGCGGATCGACATCCGACACGAATCCCTATACAAATCTGTCAATTTTGCAGGATAATCGGATTAAAATTACAAATGTGTTGATTCTAGGGTTTCCGTAACCAACGACGCGGAAAAACCTTACTTTCATCAGGGTATTTGACACATTTTGGAAGTTCTAGAAAACATTGAAAATCATCGAAAAACACCCAAAAATACAATGGTTTTTTTTTTTTATATATTTTATTATTATTTTTTTTAAAATTTATCAAAATGAAAACATGAGTTTTGGTAAATACCCACCCCCAACCAAAATATAGCACCGTCCTCGGTGCTTATAACCGGGACAAAAAAAATGTTGAAATATCGGTAATGATGCAAGGAGTTTAGAGAGGATGTTACCAATGGGGCATGAAATGAATACTGTCTAGTACCAGATGATTTTCTGTATTAAAGGTACCTGCATGAAAGATAGATATAGCAATAAAATATGCATGCGACTCATGTGACTACGAATATTGAAATTGCCTTTCTGAAAGTGCTAAGTTTGACGTCTTCAGCCAGACATGACGGGGTTGATAAGCACCCCCAACCAAGTTGAAGCACAGGGAGATTGAGTGAATCATCAGTCATCCGGCTTATCATTTGGAGCAATAACGCTTCCATTCGAGCTAACCAAACCCAGCATTAGTACGGGTAGGTTCTTTCTCAGTAGAGACTGAGAGGTTTCTCTGATCGTGGTTAGCAAAGCCGTAATCTCTAAAAGAGGAGCGGGTATGGGATTGCAGTAACGGTTCTCTCATCAGTAAGAGACCTAGCATCGGGATTCTCTGACTATGGTTAGCAGAGCCAAAGACACAATGTGTATCGGGGATTGATTTTGTGGAGCAGACTCCAGTGGGGTTTACAGTAAGCACCCCTATCCAAGATTATGGTGTTGAAGATCGAAAGACTCTCAGGTCGAATCAAATGATGTGGTTTTGAACTCATAAAAATAAGCCTTAGAATTGATTAAAAGGAGACACTGGAGTAGTGATCCTAAATGATGCACATAGAGCAAGCAAGATAATCCTATGTCTAAAACAAATCAGTATAAGTTTGAGGATTTATCTTGTTAGTTTGTGGGGTATTGTAGATTATGACAGTGGGCGAACCACTGGTTTATCTTTTAACCACCGGACTAACTTTGTCGCTCCTAGGTTCTTACTGGGATACACTCTTCAAAGCAAATGCTTCAGTACTAACTCAAATTGATTACAAGATAATCCGAAGCCTAGATAGACGTGCAGCACATCGGCTGACTTAAGTACGCCCCAGACTAACCGGATTTGTCAAGCAATGGAGATGAGTTTACCATTAGCATAAGCTAGGGTTGGTTTGTGTTCCTAACCCAACAAATAGCAGACCAACAAAGAACCAGGGAAGCCACTGGTGAACTCGGTATACTTGAGTAGTAGGGACCTTTGGGTGTGTTAGACAATAGGGACCCGCGCTCGTGGACTTATTCGACCTGGGATGGATGGAAAGACTACGTGAAGGGGTGTCCTAGAACACCAATCTATTTTGGCTCTAGCTCTTGATTCTTTTTATTAGAGTGGATCTTGGGGATCAAACTCAGCTGGAGTGATGAGGTGGGTGATGAAATCCCACCAGTTTCAAGTTAGAGCTGGGTCTGCTCAATTAGGGTTCATTAATTAACGGCCACATCCACGCAGGGCGAATAAGTTTATGCAAAAAGCAAATAGACATGCGGCACTATAATTCACCCAATTGCACAGTATCGCACTCAAGGCGAGGGAAGGGATTTACCTCCCGTGGGCCACGCCACGAGGTCTCCTTTTCAGGGTAGGGAGGGTATTGAAAGAAGGGTTTTTTCCGTGTCGTCAATTCGGAAACCCTAACTTCAACAATATTTGTAAAATCCGATTATCTGCAAAATATAACTTGTATAGCAGTACGTGTCGAATGTCGATCCGCACTCGGTGTGAGTTAACACGATAAGGAATTAAAACTGACAAATAATATACACAGAGAAATGAGAATGGTGAAGAGATGAGAAGGGCGAGTCGATTTAAAAACATCATTCATTTGAGATTCAGAACACCAATATATCAAAAACAACTTCATTAATCATCAAAGAGTGCGTACATAAATCAAAATAACAGAAATAAAGAAAGCATGTAAGAAAGCATGTAAAGGGATGAGAGATGAAGAGGTAAGGGAAAGAAACGTCCATTGAAATCTGAGAGCTAAGGGCGCTACCGATCAAGAAGAGGATCGTCCAAGACTTCGATGAATGCTTCAATCAAGAGAAGGGTTTTGACAGAGAAGCATCCCATGACCTTTGGAGCTAAGGGCGCTACCGATCAAGAAGAGGACCGTCCAAATTTCATGGAATGCTACTGAAAGTAGGGTTTTTCCGTCGTTGAGAGAACGACCCTAATCTCAACACATTTGTAATTTGATCCGATTGTCCTGCAAAATATGGAGATTTTGTATAGTGGCTCGTGTCGGATGTCGATCCGCACTCGGGATTAGTCGGATTAGCGCGAATAAGAACATAAAATGACAGATAATATACAAGAGAAAAAAGAGAATGATGGAAGAGATGAGAAGGGCTAGTCGATTTAAAACACATCCAAATAAGATCCAGAGAAGACTAAAATTATCGAAATCAAATTGCATTAATCAAACTGTTGCTTACATGAAATAAATGACAGAAATAAATAAAGCGGTAAATCTATTCTAGAAAGCATGTAAGAAAGCATATAAAAAGAGATTTTAGAGAGAGAGGAAGAAGGTAGAGAGAGAATTTTCACACCTCGGTCGTTTATCGGCCGACAAGGTAGAGGTGAGAGAAAAACTCACCCTCTTGCATTCACCGAACGGAGTCAGTGGTGCAAAAAGGCGATCAGCCTGGGGATCTCTAAAGAGAGACTCTAGATAGAGAAGCTCATGGTAGAGAGATAAAGTCACTAGCCTTAGAGAGAGAAAGTGATGGATTCTAGAGAGACAACTAGTGAGAGAGAAAGAGTATGAGATGAGAAATCCAACCTTGAATTTACCCATGAGGATCACTTGATCGGCCATGTGGTCGTTTGGCCATTGAACAAGCTTTGAGATTTGGCCAAAGGGGTTGCTTTTCAACCTTAGGCGACTACTTTGGAAGGTAGTGGAGAAGGTGGGGCAGCTTCACGGTTGATGAAATACGATGGTGGCTGATGGAAAAGGGAAAGGATGCTGCTACTAGTAGCATTGATGGAGATGCTTGAAGAGGATCCCGTGGAGGCTGCTGAAGAGGAGGGTGCAGTAGGTGAGATCGTGGAGGAGGCGGTGGTGTTGCAAGTTTTGCAAGCGGTGCTGCGTCGCAGCACGCAGGTGAGGGCTGTGTTGATGAGCAATGGAGCTGTGGTGGCTGGTTGCTGCGAGGAAGAAGGCCAGGAGCTTCCAGCATTGTCGGCCGGAGTTGCAGCCTGCAACTTCGGCGAAAACGTGAAGATGAAGACGGTGAAGAAGATGAAGAAGAAGGTGATATTCGGTCCAAAAGATAGGGAAAGAAGGAGAAGGGGAAGAAGGAGAAGCCGTTGGGGGAGGATTTTGGGGAAGGAGAGGAGGAGAGGGGAGAGGGATTAGGGTTTCGAACCCTCTCTTCTCCCCTTTTAAAGCTTCCCTATTTCCTTTAATGGAAATAGGGGATATGGAAATAGGGGATTTTTGAAAATAAAAAAATAAGAAAAATAAATTTTTTTTTTTATTTTTTTTTTTTATTTTTTTTTAAGTAAAACACTACTTTTCTATGAGGAATCTCCCCATTTAGTGGACCCTCCATTTTTTAAAATTTAATTAGAATTATTTGGAAATTCACGAGGTCCACTAACTGGTCGGACAGCGGGTCGATGATGATGGGCCGGGCTACTGGCCCACATGGATTGATGATGTCCATCGTCTCACAAGATGATGTGACAGACAGTCTGATGGCGATCGGATGGATGGTGACTTGATTGGGACCCAGATTGGTAGATCGACGGATCTAGAGAGATCCAACGGTCCGATTGAAGATCCAACGGTCAGAAAGCTAAGGGAGATGAGATAGCGCCGATGGGCAGGAGTTCTGGGGTTAGGTCAGTAGATTCGAGGACCGAGAGATGAAGAGAGAGAGAGAATAAGGAGAGATGAGCGAGAAAATATCAGAAAATGGAGATAAAAGTATTGGCAGAGGGTCTGGAACCTTGGTCTTCACTGTGACCATCCTCACGCTTCTCCAGTAGAGTAGACTATCATTCCTTGCTGACTCATGTGGTTTTAAACACTTTGGTCCGTCTCTTGGTCATTGGCTCTCCTATTCTCTTCATTCTTTGGGCCGGCTTTTTGGTCATCTTATTCAGCCCATAGTTGGCCCATATCTTCTAGTCATAGCATGTGGGCTCTTTAAGCTTTGATAATGGGCTTTCCTGATTGATGTGGGCTCGCAAGTCTCGAGAATTGTCCCATCGGGGTTTCCTGCGATAGAAGAAGCGCGTAATGAGACTTAATCAGAACGGCTTAATATCTAGACTTCTAAAAATGTGTTTAATGTATGCAAATATACTATTTCGTCCAGAAAAGTGTGTTCTACGCAATGAGATAGACTCTTACGTAGAAAAGTGGATAATTAGAGCAGTTTTACGTAGGAGAATGCGATAACGCTAAAAGGATAATTACTTAAAATAAGCACTTTTGAGCGAATATCACAACCCCCAACCAGCATATTGCCAATCCTTGGCAATTAGTGCGAAATAAATGAGCTTAAAAGGGCTTTGCACATGCTGCACACTTTCACATTAGCTCCGGGAAAACACCGTTCGTCAAATCATTGAATGGATGCAAAAATAGTTACATGCTAGCGAAGAGTTGGAAAGTTTTGGCAAGACTACAAATTGATAATCATGACCCAGAATAGTCAGACTCTGCGTGTGTGTGTGCTCAACGTTCTCATCATCCGACAGTAAAGATTTCCAAATCACCTCTAAGTTTTTATGCCTCGACCTCAAATCTCACATGTTTAGCACTCAGAATAGAATCACACAAGAAGGGTTTTCTTCTTTTCTCTCAATTTATATGTGAGGAGATGTATTTAATATAAAGAGGCAAAAGATCTCACATATGTTTTATTTGAAGGAAGGACATCTTTAACAGAAGAAGATCTCATGATTGGAATACCACTTCACTCGGGAACGTCAGATCAAACTCTATAGCTTCTCTTTCTCCAATCTCCACATTTTATGATCGTACTATCTTAGAATCAAGTAGGACTTTCCTAGGTTGTAATGAGGCTTAGGTCAGGTGTAGAGAGATAAAGGAATACAGGATTTCAAAGATCTTGAGAGGATATCTCTATTTTCTTGTATTTTTCCTGCGGCGTAACACCATTATCTGGTTCTTTTTCCTTTTTTTTTTTTTTCGTATTTTTCTCTTTTTCTTGATATTTCTAAGACTGCTCAATTTCTTTTCAGCTCTTCTTCATACTTTCTTTCCATATTTTGTTTTCAGCTTGAACCACTTTCTTTTCCTTTTGATTTTTTTTTTTTTTTTTCACGGTACACCCATATCAGTTATTCTTTTGTCCATCTCAAAATAAGGGTAGACAATCATGCTTCGTAGCTGGACTAGATTTTAGGTTGATGGGTTTACAAAGAAAAAGGCTTTTATAGAATGGCTCAAGGGGTTTCTAGTGAAGTATAATTCAGGTGAGTAAAAAGGCTGAATGGTTCAGAAAAATGGCCTAAATCATTTTCTAAGGTTTGCACTATCATGTATACTGTCTTGACTGGATACAGAGAAGGTTCTGTCGTAGTAATCCAATGTTGATGTCGTTCCGAGTTTTATGATCGAAGCAAAAGATAATGAGATCTCTCAACGAATATTTGCGGGCATGAAGAATAGTGAGTCATCTTGTGACTCAGGATTAATGTATAACTCTCTGAAATGATTAAAGGCTCGAAAGCTCACTAGGTTAGGTCTCCACAATTCTTCTCGCAGGATCTCTAGAGTTTCTAAACTTATGATGATTTTGATGTTGATAGTATACAATTGTGCCGAATCTGAGTTTTTCTAAGTTTTCAAAACTACTGTAGCCACGCTTAACTCAACGCTAACAAAAATTGACATCCTCAATACTGACTTAACGGAGGTTTTCAGCTAATCAAAGTCAGGGTATTTGACACATTTTTAAAATTCTAGAAAACTTTTGGAGAACATCGGAAATCACCCCAAAAACAAGGATTTTTTTTTTTTATATATATATATATATATTTTTTTTATCAAAATGAAGACATGAGTTTTGGTAAATACCCACCCCCAACCAAAATACAGCACCGTCCTCGGTGCTCATGACCGGGACATAAAATGATGTAAAATCGGTGATGATGATGCAAAGGTTCAGGGAGGATGTTACCAAGTCGGCAGAAACTCGACAGCGTGTGGTACCTGATGATCGGAAGAATGAATGTACCTGTATTTTCAGAGATATAACAGTAATAACAAATGCATGAGACTCATGTACTCTAGGAATATCGGAATTGCCTTTCCGAAAGCGCTAAGTTTTACGTCTTCAGCCAGACACAATGGGGGTGATAAGCACCCCCAACCAATTTGAAGCATAGGGAGACTGAGTGAGTCATCAGTCATCCAGCTCATCAGTTGGAGCAGGAACGCTTCCAATCGAGCTAACCCAACCCAGCAGTAGTACGGGTAGGGTCTTTCTCAGTGAAGACTGAGAGGGTTCTCTGGCCGTGGTTAGCAGAGCCGCAAACTCATTGAGTTTTGTGAGAATGTATCTGAATAGAGCAGACTCCTACAGATCAGTAATACCAGAAATGTTGGACTCCGAGATGAAGTTAGACTCAAAGTGTTCTTGACACTTGGATAATTGAGCTTCGGAAGAGTCCTGAATTAGACTCTCTACGGCACACGGGTCATCGATAATATCGATGTAGGGTGACGGGTGAAAACTGTTGACCTCTTTCTCGATGTTTCCTAATGTGATAGGGATGTTCCAATCCCTGCACTCAATATGTTCCTCCTGGGTGGGGATCGGTAGGTCCAGGATAGCGGGAAGCCCATTTTCTAGACACGGCTCTATGGTGGGAACAACCAGTGCAGAGGTAGAATCATCAGAGATAGAGATGGAACTGAGTTCCTCTGTGCTCAGTCTAGAAGTTGGTGCTGTTAAGGGCACCATAGATGGAGACACGGGTTCATCACTAGTATGGCCTACTCCAAAGGAGGTGGGGAGGAATGGTAGATCTAGCACAGTTGGGATCCTACGATCGAGAACCAGCTCAGTGTTATGGAGATCGACATCAGGGTCATTAGAGGTAGCGTGAGAAATAAGTTGCTCTGAGGTAGGTTCAGGATGTGGTGCTTTTAAAGGCACCGAAGAAGGAAACACTGGCTCCTCCATAGTTTGGCTCGATCTAGGGGTGGGTACAACTTCTATTTCTTCCTCGCAATGCTGGTACTAGGTCCAATTGTGCGGCTCCTCATTATAGACAGTGGCCATATCATTCTCCTCAGGATAGGCGATTGGTGGACTAGTGAAGTTGACTTCCTCTCTCTCATTTTCTAATTGAACTAGACGTTGCTCCAAGCTCTCCATAGATTGCTGTTGTTGGTGCTCTAGACTTTGGAAATACTGTTGTTGCTGGGCAATGTATTTAGAGAGAAGATCCTCTAGATAAGGTTTAGTAGCCAACGGAGGTGGTTCAACCAAGGGGAGCTGAGGTGCCAACTCTTGATTGTAGTCCGACTGGGTATGAAAGTTGTAAGGCAAAGTGGAGTCTGGGACTAGTTGCTGATTCTGAAAATCCTGAGGGGTCCACGGTTGATCAGAATAGTCATTCTGTGGATATGACGGGTACTGGGATTGCGAGTATTGCCAGTCATACTCTCCATTGGGTTGATGGAACCCGGAAGGATAATTATCCTGCGACAGTTGCTGCGGGAGGGCAGACTGTTCCCAACCAAAGTTATGGTGACTCCTATTATCCGGATAATAAGTGTTGTCATAGGAGGTCTGCATTGGAGATGGAAAGGTACAGACATCTTGCTGGATAGGAGGGTAATATCCTACAGAGTGGGAATGGTACACGGGTTGCTGGACTGCGGCACGAAGGGCAGAGACTGAATTTTTAAGTTCTTGGAGTACAGAATTGTACTCCGAATCTCGGTGATTATCATACCCTGTAGAAGTGTGAGAGACTGGAGTATCATGATGATACGCAGAATTGTCATACCATTATTGAGAGTTATCACCTCAATTCTCACAGAAACTGTAGTAGGTCTCATACAGAGGCCGTTCATCTGCCATTAGAGGCGATAGAGGGGTGCGGTAGACTGACTCTCAGATCGAATCAGTCAAAGGTTAGGAGAGGTCCAACGGGGCTTCTACTTGAAAAAGCAAGCCCAAGATTTGGCAAAAAGTTGCCAAAAGGAGACACTGGAGTAGTGATTCTAAATGATGCACACCAAGCACAGATAATCCTATTCTAAACAATCAGGATATATTTTAGGCATTATCTTGTTAGTTTTGGGGTTAGAGTAGATTATGACAGTGGGCGAACCACTGGTTTATCTTTTAGCCGTCGGACTAACTGTATGCACTCAGAGGTTCTCACCAGGCTACACTCTTCAGAGCGAATCCTTTAGTACTAACTCTAGTCAACAACAAGGCAATCCGAAGCCTAGATAGACGTGCGGCACAATGGCTATCTTAAGTACGTCCCAGACTAACCGGATTGGTCAAGTGTATAAGAAGAGTGTTCCCTCGGGTTAAGCTAGGGTTGGTGCGTGTTCCTAGTCCACACGCAACTAACCGCCGAATAGTCTAAGATGCCACGTCGAGCTCAGTGTACTTGAGTAGCAGGGACTTATGGGTGTGTTAGACAACAGGGACCCGCGCTCGTGGTCTTATTTCGATTGGATGTTAAGCGGGTTCGCTTTGTGTGGATTTTTCCTCGAACACCGGGCTAATTGGCTCTACTTCTTGATTCTTTTTATTATAGATGGATCCTGGGGATCAATTTCAGCTGGAGTGATGAGGTGGGTGATGAAATCCCACCAGTTGTAAAAGAGCTGGGTCTGCTCGATTAATATTCAATTATTAACGGTCATGCCACGCAAGTCGAATAATATGTATGCGAAAGCAAATAGACAAGCGGCAATGATTCACCCAAATTGCTCTGTATCGCACTCAAGGCGAGGATAGAGACTTACCTCCCGTGGGCCACGCCACGGGGTCGCCTCCGTGGGTTAGGGAGGGGTATCCTAATGGGCTTGGGCCCGACTCCACCTCTTTGAGCTTTCGCTCCCTACCCACACTGGATAGTGTTCCTGCAGAAATAGTTAGATCGCACGGTCTAGGTATTTGGGATACTATTTGGAAGATCCTTGCCTTTTTAGGGTTCACTGAACAAGCACTGGATTTAGGCAAGTTTTTGAATTAATTTCCAAATTCGAGATGGGTTAAAATTTAAGAATTCCCAGATTGGAAAATACCTAGATTGGAAAGTTTCCCGAACTGTGGAGATCTTCCAAGAAAGATTTGATTACGAGATCCCTTACACTTTTGGGAAATTTCCCAAAATTGAAATTCTGCTAGATTTGGGATGTTTCCTTTTGCAGACTTTTCCAAATTCGGAAGATTTCTAAAGATAGAAATTCTTCTAAAGAGGAAACTTCTAAGAGGGGAAACCCTAATTAAGCAGAGTTTCAAGATTTTGGAATCTTTCCAAAAATCGCAAATCCTTGATTGGTGATTTCTAAAAATCTGCAGAATATAAAACCCTAATTTTTTGAATTTTGATTTTTTAATTTTTTTGGTAATTTCCACTTAATCTAGGGTTTCTAAAAAACCCTAGAACAAGATCTAGCAGTTATTTGGAAAGCAGTAAAATTCCTAAATTATTACAACTTTGCACTCGGCCTTCCGAGGCATTAAAAATAGTAATTTAAAAGACTGCTAAAAATCACTAAAAATAAAAAATAGAAAGTTTCCCGAAAAGGTCAGGCTGTTCAAATTGAGCAGCTTTCCGCTTCGGCAACTTTCCAATTCCGTCTTTACATCCTTTTTCGCACTCCCGAACACCCGAGCGGCAGCGGCGCCATTTGAAAGTAGGATTTTTCCGCGTCGTTGGTAACGGAAACCCTAATCTCAACACATTTTTAATTTATCCGAGACATTTAACCTGTAAAATGAGCAATTTTGCACAGTGGCTGGTGTCGAATGTCGATCCGCACTCGGGATTAATCAGATTAGAGCAATAAGGAATATAAAATAATAGAATTTTGTCAAACTCGAATCAAAATAAACTTTATTTCTTGAATTCAACTGTAACTTACAATTAAAACATGAGATAATTAATCTATAAAACAATAAACCTAAATTAAGTAGAGAGAGAAGATAGATGGCCTAGAGAGAGAAATAGAAATTAGAGAGAAAATAAGGAAGAAAAAGATAAAGAGGAGAAGAGAGAGAAAGTAGAGAGAGAAAAATGGAAGAAACTAGGGAGAGAGAGCTAGAGAAAGAAACTAGAGAGGATGGAAGAAAAGAGAAAGTGAAGAAACTTACCACTTACTGGATAGATCGCATCGGCCTAGATCGCACGGTCTAGGTGAAGGTGGTTTAGGACATGATGGAGCTGAAGATACCCTTTTTTTTTTGGAGTGGTTGGGTCGTCGGCCAAGGAGAGAGTCCAAGGAGCATCTATGGTGGAGGACCTTGGTGCATGAAAGTCGGGGTGGTCTTCTTGAACGGTGCACACGTAGGAAGCGATACACCCCACTAGTTGAGGCACCACGTGGTGGCTGGCCAAGAGGAGATCTACCTCTTGAGTTGGAAGGACAGTCCGTGAGTGGGAAGAGAAGGCAGTGACGGTGCATCAGAGGAGGAGGAGGAGATCAGGCAGTGGAGAGGAGAGGAATCAGCAGGCGGTGCATATGCTGCAAGGTGGTGATGCGTGAGGAGCTCGCGGTTGAGGAGGTGAGAGATCGCCGGAAGTTGAAGCAACCAAACTTGCTGGTTCATTTTCAGGCGAAGGAGCAGCCATTCTTCAATGGAGGATGAAGCATGAAGATGGCAATGGTGGAGGCGCTGTTGCAGGTGGGCTGAAGAGGGCGGTTCGTGACGTGGTGGTCGGAGTTGCAGGCTGCAACTCCGGTAAGAAAACGCAACAAGAAGATGTGTGGCCCGTGGCAGCAAGCTCTGCTGCGCACAGGCGGAGGGGGGGGGAAGTTTTAGATGAAGGAGAAGAAGAAGGAGATAGCAGCAAGAGGCGGAAGCAGACACGGTCGGAGTTCTGCAACTCCGGCCGGTAGATGAAGGTGAAGAAGATGGTGGTGGGGTTTTAGGAGCTGCAGGCCGTTGCAGGCCGTTGTAGGCCAGACCAGTAGCGTGGGTGGCCACTAAAGTGGCTGAACTGAGCAGGATGTGAGTGGTAGCGAGTTGGACACCTGCTGGTCGGAGTTGCAGACCTGCAACTCCGGCGAAAGAAGATAGAGAAGAAGAATAAAGAAGAAAAAAGAAAAGAAGAAGAAGAGGAGGAAAGAAGGAGAGAATGAAGGGGAGAACGTGGGGAAGGATTTTGGGGAAGTAGAGGAGGAGAGGGGAGAGGGATTAGGGTTTCGAACCCTCTCTTCTCCCCTTTTAAAGCTTCCCTATTTCCTTTAATGGAAATAGGGGATTTTTGAAAATAAAAAAATAAGAAAAATAATTTTTTTTTTATTTTTTATTTTTATTTTTTTTAAAGTAAAACACTACTTTTCTATGAGGAATCTCCCCATTTAGTGGACCCTCCATTTTTTAAAATTTAATTAGAATTATTTGGAAATTCACGGGGTCCACTAACTGGTCGGACAGCGGGTCGATGATGATGGGCCCGGCTACTGGCCCATATGGATTGATGATGTCCATCGTCTCACAAGATGATGTGACAGACAGTCTGATGGCGATCGGATGGATGGTGACTTGATTGGGACCCAGATTGGTAGATCGACGGATCTAGAGAGATCCAACGGTCCGATTGAAGATCCAACGGTCAGAAAGCTAAGGGAGATGAGATAGTGCCGATGGGCAAGAGTTCTGGGGTTAGGTCAGTAGATTCGAGGACCGAGAGATGAAGAGAGAGAGAGAATAAGGAGAGATGAGCGAGAAAATATCAGAAAATGGAGATAAAAGTATTGGCAGAGGGTCTGGAACCCTGGTCTTCACTGTGACCATCCTCATGCTTCTCCAGTAGAGTAGACTATCATTCCTTGCTGACTCATGTGGTTTTAAACGCTTTGGTCCGTCTCTTGGTCATTGGCTCTCCTATTCTCTTCGTTCTTTGGGCTGGCTTTTTGGTCATCTTATTCAGCCCATAGTTGGCCCATATCTTCTAGTCATAGCATGTGGGCTCTTTAAGCTTTGATAATGGGCTTTCCTGATTGATGTGGGCTCGCAAGTCTCGAGAATTATCCCATCGGGGTTTCCTGCGATAGAAGAAGCGCGTAATGAGACTTAATCAGAACGGCTTAATATCTAGACTTCTAAAAATGTGTTTAATGCATGCAAATATACTATTTCGTCCAGAAAAGTGTGTTCTACGCAATGAGATAGACTCTTACGTAGAAAAGTGGATAATTAGAGCAGTTTTACGTAGGAGAATGCGATAACGCTAAAAGGATAATTACTTAAAATAAGCACTTTTGAGCGAATATCAGCTACTCAATCGTGGAATCCACATCGACTCTTACCGGCCGACAAGGTAGATGTGAATTGGCTAATGAACTATAATGTGCCCTAAAAAGCTCACCTTTTCACTCGCCGAAAGGAGTCGGCCAAGTGAATAGGCGATCGGCTTGAGAAAGTAGAGAGAGAAAGTCACTCACTCTAGAGAGAGAAAGTGAGGGTTAAGACACAGGTTTAGGGATGAGACGTCCCTTCTATGTCTGTTACAGAAAAAGAGAGAGGAAATTGAAATATAGAGAGAGAAACTAGGATTTCTAGAGAGAGAGGAGAAATCCTAGAGAGAGAAAGTACCTTAAAAACTTACCGGGTACATCGGGATCGACCCGAGATGAATGGACAACGGAGAGATCGAGTGGTAAAGATCAATCCATGGGAATGGTCCAAGATTGGCCAATGATGGTCGGTCAAGAAAACATTGGCCAAGGAAGATGAGAGTGGTGGCTTCCAGCAAGCTTTGGTGGTGCACATAGCCTACCCTTGGAGCACGGGCTGGTTTGAAGAAGAGATGGTGGGAGTTTGCACGGCCTTGCTGTCCATGGGAGAAAACATGGGCTGTTCTATATGGCATGGAGGCATACGGGCCAGCTTTTGATGGAGAAAGTGCAGTAGATTGCACCATGAGGTGGGAAGTAGATGGCAATGCCATGAGGTGGACGGCCAAGAGAATGGAGAGGAGCAGCAAGGGAAACTTGCCTGTCATGGAGGTCATGGCCGTTAGTTCCAGGTTGGAGGGAGAGCTTGCATGGATCAGCCAAAATGGTGGTTGCTGTGAGAGCTTTGGAAGAAGAACGGTGTGACAGGTGGTTGGCCAAGAGGAAGGCGCACCAGCAGGTGAGCTGGTGTTGCTGGTGGAGAAAGGAGGCCGTGGCTGGGAGGAGATGAAATTGGAGAAGAGAACTCCAATGTAGATGATCTGGGTTGGCTGGTATTGCAAGTTGGAAGCCATTACAGCAAAGTGGACTGTGGTGTTGTAGAAGATCTACAGGCTACAACTCGTGAAGGCAGAGGAGATGAAGGGCGATGGTTGAGATGAGGTCGCCACCCACCTGCAACAAAGAGAAATCATGAAGAAGGGAGGACGGTGGTGTAGCAGGTGGAGGCAATGGGATGGGTCAGCAAGGAGAACGCACCAGCGAGTTTCTGGTGGTGAAGTGTTATATGGTGGTGTGGCCGTATTGCTGGCTGCAACCGTGGCAAGGGTGGATGCAAGGAGAAGGAGCAACGTTGTTGTTGTAGGTGTGCTCGGGCAGGTTGCACTGTGGTTGTGCGCACAGGTGGCGCACTAGCAAGTAGATGGAGAATGATCCGGTGCTTAAGGAGAAGGTTGGTAGCAACCAAAGAGGGGGAAAGGTAAGGCTGCTGCAGGATGCACTGTTGGGCGTTGCAAGTGGGTTAAACGGCCTGCAATGGACTGAGAAGATGAGTTGCAGGCCATTTTTTGAAGATAGAAGATGGAGATGGAGAATGGATGGGCTGCCATACATAGCCGTGGTGATAGAGATCGGATCTCCAAAAGTGAGATGGTTGCTGACCGTGGAATCCAAACAGCAGGTATACCAATGAGCCAGAGGTTGCTGCTATCATTGGTGGTTTTGCAGGTACAGTAGGGGAAACATAAGAGAAGAGGAGGAAGAAGACGACCGGAGTTGCTGCCTGCAACTCCGGCGAGCTTAAAGAAGAAGAAGAGGAAGAAGGTGATCAAGGAGAGGGGGAAAGAGGAGAAGAAGGGGGAGAAAGGATGTGAGAGGGGATTCTCGCAACCATTGCTGGTCTTGCAACCAGCAAAACGGCTGGAGTTGCTACCTGCAACTCCGGCGATGGGATGAGTGGTGTTGCTGCACCTCTCTCTTGGCCGGCAAGGTGAAGGGGAGCATGACAGGTGATGGTGCTAGCGGTATGGAGGAGGCTGGAGCACCCGATGATGAAGGAGGAGGTTGTTGCACGTTGATAAGTATGGCCAGCACCGGTTGAGATCTCCATGAAGGTGGAACCGGAAAGTGCAGTCCGACTGAAAAGTTGCTGGCCGTGCATGCATGCAAAAATAGGTGAGGGGTGTTCAATTGTCTGCCTTGCAGGTTGTAGAAGCCGTTTGCAGCAGGGAAGAGATGTAGGTGATGGAGTAGGTTCATGGATGGCCATGCATGACAGGATGGCAGCAAGCTGCTGGTCGGTTTCCATGGAGGAAATCGGCCGGAGGTGTTGATGTCCGCTCGTGATGGTCCCCTTGGAAGCCACCAATTTTACATTCGAAAGGTGGAGGGAGAGCATGGGGTTGTTGCTGTTGTGGAGGCCGTGGATGCATTTCAAGAGGGAGGAGCTCCAATGGTGGATGGGTAAGAGAGGATGGTTTGGTCACTCCCATGGTGGGCATCGTTTGTCACCTAGAGAAGGAGAATGTGGAGAGTGATAGATGGGAGTGGGAGTCGTAGGTTAATGAGAGATGGGTAGGTTTGTTAGAGGTTTAAGTGGGTTAGTTGGGGAAAGATAGGTGAGAGAGTGACACGTGGATAGGATAGAGTGAGAAGAGAAAAAGCCCGTGATTGGGAGAATTGGTCATGTGTGACCTTTTCTCTCTTGGGCATGGGTTTAATGTGGGCCTTAGAATAGGCCTAATGGGTTTAGGTGGAAGAAAAGGTAAATGGGCCCAAAAAGCTATGTGCTCTTCTATTTTAAGTGAAGCATCGACCCACTCTAATCTTTTTGGTCACGAGCACACTTGGCCGTGGCTTTATGTGAGTGGGCCGTTTGGCCATTAGCATTGTGGGCCACCATTGAAGGCCTTGGGGCCACATGATGTCACATGGGCTATTGAGAACCTGTGGATATTAAATGGATGAAGGTTGTTGAGAATGGAGGGAAAATCGATCTAGGCCGTTGGATTAGAGCATGAATTGGGCCTATTCAGACAAGACCGTGGGTTTATTTAGTGGGCCCTTTTGCCATTAGACTTGTGGGCCACTTAGCCACTAAGATGGGATATTGAGGTTTCTAATGGGGATGGGCCAAGATTAGCGAACCGTCGGATCTGGAGAGATCCAACGGTCTGATGGATGATCTAACGGCCTGAAAGAAGATCTAATGGTGGAAAAGCTATGTGAGATGGGATGGAGCTAGAGGAGAGAAGATTAGAGATTAGATGATGGAGATCAGAGAGATCGGGGTGGTCGATCTGATGATCGAATGGTAGGATGAGAAGATCTAAGGGTCAGATGTTAGGGTCTAATGAGATGGAGAAAGAGAAGAGAGAATTAGGATAGATGAGAGAGAAAATAATACAAAATAAAGACAAAAGAGCTGGCAGAGGGTCTTGAACCCTGATCTTCAATGTAATCTTCATTCAGCTTCACCAATTACGTAAGCCGTCATTTTATGTCAGTTGGTACGGCTTTGAATCACTTTGGCCCGTCTCTTGGTCTTCAGCTTTACCTCTCTTGATTCTTTATCTGGCTCTACGATCCTCTGACTTGACCCGTACTTGGCCTGTATCTTCTAGTCATAGCCTATTGGCTCTTTAAGCTTTGATATTAGGCTCCTATTGTTGATCGTGGGCCCATAAGTCTCGAGAATAGCCCGATCGGGTTTCCTGCAATAACGAAAAGCACGTAATGAGACTTAATCAAAATGGCTTCATATCTAGACTTCCAGAAATGTGCTTAATGCATGCAAATATACCATTTCGTCCAGAAAAATGTGGTTTACGCAATGAAAGCGACTCTTACGTAGAAACGTAGATAAATATAAAAATTTTACGTAGGAGAGTGCGATAACGCTAAAGGATAATGGCTTAAAATAAGCACTTTTAAGAGAATATCACAACCCCCAACCAGCATATTGCCAATCCTTGGCAATTAGTGCAAAATAAATGAGCTTAAAAGGGCTCTGCACATGCTGCACACTTTTTCATATTAGCTCAGGGAAAACACCGTTCGTCAAATTATCATATGGATGCAAAAACAGTTACAAGCTAGTAGATAGTCAGGAAGTTTTGACAAGACTATAGACTGATAATCATGACCCAGAACAGTCAGACTCGACGTGTGTGTGTGGTCAACATTCTCATTATCCGTCAGTAAAGAGTTCTATATCACCTAAGAGATTGTATGCCTTGACCTCAAATCTCACTTGTAAAACACTCAGAAATGATCACTCGTCAGTGGTTTTATTTCTTTTCTCTCAATTTATATGTGAGGAGACATATTGATAAAAACAAATATCTCACATATATATTATTTTGAAGGAAGGACATTTTTAACAGAAGAAGATCTCATGAAAGGAATATCATTTTACTCGGGAACGTTAGGTCAAACTCTATAGCTTCTCTTTCTCCACTCTCCACATTTTATGACCGTGCTATCCTAGAATCAAGTAGGACTTTCATGAGTTGTAATGAGGCTTAGGTCAGGTGTAGAAAAATAAGGGGATATAGGATTTCAAAGCTTCTGAGAGGATATCTCGATTTTCTTGTATTTTCCTATGGGTATAGCACCATTATCTGTTTCTTTCCCTTCTTTTGTATTTTTCTCGATATTTTTGAGACTGCTCATTTTTGTTTTCAGCTCTTTTCTATACTTTCTTTTCATCTTTTCTTCTCAGTTTGAACCACTTGTCTTTTTCTTGACTTTTCTTTTCATAGTATACCCATAACAATCATTTCTCTATCCTTCTCAGAAGTAGGGTCGCGAGTCATACTTCGTAACTGGATTGGGTTATAGGTTAATGGGTTTTAACAAGGAAAGGCTTTTTATAAAGGCTCAGAAGGGTTTCAAACGGTAGAGATTTAAGGTAAACTAAAAAGGCTGAAAGGTTTAAAAGATGGCCTAAATCATTTTCTAGGGTTTGCACTCTCATGTAACATGTTTTGAATAGATATAGAAAAAGGTTCTGTCGTAATAATCCAATTTTGATGTCGTTCCGAGTTCCATGATCAATACAAAGGATAATGAGATCTCTCAACAAAATATTGCGGACATGAAGAAATAGTGAGTCAACTTGTGACTCAGAATTGTAGTATAACCCTCTAAATTGATGAAAGGCTCGAAAGCGCACTGGGTTAGGTCTCCACAAATATTCTTCTAGGATCTTTAGAGATTCTAAACTTAGGATGACTCTGATGATGAATTTGTACAATTTGTGCCAAATCTGAGTTTTTCTAAGTTTTCAAATCTACTATAGTCACTCTTGACTTGACTTGACTCAAAGCTAGCATGTAACACGAAAAATGTCATCCTTTATAAAATGATTTCATGGATATTTCCAGCTAATAAAAGTTAGGGTATTTGACACATTTTGAAAGTTCTAGAAAACATTGAAAATCATCGGAAAACACCCAAAAACATAATTTTTTTATTTATATTTTTTTTATTTTTTATTTTTTATTTTTATATATTTTATAATTAATTTTTTTTTTGGAATTTTATCAAAATGAAAATATGAGTTTTGGTAAATACCCACCCCCAACCAAAATATAGCACCGTCCTCGGTGCTTATAAATGGGACCAAAAAAAATGTTGAAATATCGGTAATGATGCAAGGAGTTTAGGGAGGATGTTACCAATGGGGCATGAAATGAATACTGTCTAATACCAGATGATTTTCTGTATTGAAGGTACCTGCATGAAAGATAGATATAGCAAATATGCATGCGACTCATGTAACTACGAATACCGAAATTGCCTTTCCGAAAGCGCTAAGTTTTACGTCTTCAGCCAGACACAACGGGAGTGTTAAGCACCCCCAACCAAGTTGAAGCACAGGGAGACTGAGTGAATCATCAGTTATCCAGCTCATCAGTTGGAGCAATAACGCTTCCATTCGAGCTAACCAAACCCAGCAGTAGTACGGGTAGGTTCTTTCTCAGTAGAGACTGAGAGGTTTCTCTGACCGTGGTTAGCAGAGCCGCAATCTCTAAAAGAGGAGCGGGTATGTGATTGCAGTAGCGGTTCTCTCATCAGTAAGAGACCTAGCAAAGGGATTCTCTGACCATGGTTAGCAGAGTCGAAGACACAATGTGTATCGGGGATGGATTTTGTGGAGCAGACTCCAGTGGGGTTTACAGTAAGCACCCCTATCCAAGATTATGGTGTTGAAGATCGAAAGACTCTCAGATCGAATCAAACGATGTGGCAGTTGAAACCATAGAAATAAGCCATAGAATCGGTTACAAGGAGACACTGGAGTAGTGATCCTAAATGATGCACATAGAGCAAGCAAGATAATCCTATGTCTAAAACAAATCAGTATAAGTTTGAGGATTTATCTTGTTAGTTTGTGGGGTATTGTAGATTATGACAGTAGGCAAACCACTGGTTTATCTTCTTAACCGCCGGACTAACTTTGTCGCTCTTGGGTTCTCACTGGGATACACTCTTCAAAGCAAATGCTTCAGTACTAACTCAAATTGATCACAAGATAATCCGAAGCCTAGACAGACGTGTGGCACATCGGCTGACTTAAGTACGCCCCAGACTAACCGGATTTGTCAGGCAATGGAGATGAGTGTTCCATTAGTATAAGCTAGGGTAGTTTTGTGTTCTGAAAGTAGGTTTTTTTCCGCGTCGTTGGTTACGGAAACCCTAACTTCAACACATTTTTAATTATCCGAGACTTATTCCTGCAAAAATTAAGAATTCTAGCACAGTGGAAAGTCGGATGTCGATCCGCACTCGGGGTTAGTTCGCGCATATAAAGACATAAAAATTGCAAATAACTTCATTCAAATTTATTCATTGATCAAAAGGAGAAGTGCTACAATACTCGAAATTATGAACGAAATACAAGAACAAAAGAAAATTAAAGAAAACTAAACAAGAACTTAGTGAGAGAAAGAGATTGTAGAGAGAGAAAATGACTCGAAAGATCTAGAGAGAGAAACCTAAGTTTGGAGAGGAAAATTCCAGAGAGAGCTAAGGGTTAGAGACAGAAGAAAGGTGCTTAATCTAGAGAGAGAAAGTGAGCAGGGAGAAGGGCGAATACCTGTAGCATATCTCCCTTGCTGATCGGCCAGTGAACGGATGGTGGATGATTTGGCCAAAGTGAGTGCCACGAGTATTGAGGTGAAGGGAATGGGGGAGGAACGTGATCTATAAGAGATCAGTTCCGATAAAGATGCGGCTGGTTTTCCGGGGAAGAACCAGTCCGCTAGAGTTGACCGTGAGGATCACGGTGTTGCTAGAACCAGCAACGGTTTGGTGGGAGGTGATCCCAATATGGGAATGTGAAGTGATGGAAAGGATGGCGGCACTGGAGGGGAAGAAGGGAAGAAATGTGATGGATTTTGGCTGGAGTTGCTGCGTGCAACTCCGGCGAAGGAATAGTGCAAGAACAGCAAGATGGAGGGGCGGTAATGACGCACAGGCAAGGAGATTCGGGTGGAGCAGCAAGGTTGAGAACGAGGAGGAACACTAGCGGAAGCGTCAAGATGCAGCAGCTCCAAGGAGAGGAGCTTGGAGGCGGTGGTTGTGCATGGGTAGCAAGGAAGGAGAAGAAAGAAGAAGGAGAAAAGAAGAAGAAGAACGAAGGAGGAAGGAAGAAGAAGAAGAAGAAGGAAGGAGGAAGGAAGAAGAAGAAAGAAGGAGGAAGGAAGAAGAAGAAAGAAGGAGGAAGGAGGACCCTATCAGAGTTCGCCGGCGTTAATGGAGTTCGCCGGCGATTCTGTTTTTTTTTTTTTTTTTTTTTTTTTTAAAACTCAAAGCCGTTAACGGCCTGAGTTGGTGGCGAGATGAGGAAGACGAAGGAAGGATGGGGAGAGAGAAGAGATCTTAGCAGGCTGGGGAGCCCACTTGGAAAGACTGGCCGGAGTTGCAGGTCTGCAACTCCGGTGGTTCAGAAAAGAAATAAGGAAAATGAGAAGACGAAGAGAAGAGGAAGAAGAATAAGAAGAAGGAGAACGGAGAAGGAGAAATCTTACCTGCTGGAGATCCAGATGATGCTGAGGAGGAGAAGAGCTGGCCGGAGTTGCAGGTCCGGCCAGCACTTGCAAATAGAAAGTGAGGGACGTCAGAACAGCTGGTTCTGCTCGAGGAAGGTGCAGCAGGGTTGCACTTGAGGGTGGAGGAGGAGACGCCCAAGGTTGCCAGTCTTGAGGCCTCAGAAGACCTACATAGAAGAACCCGTAGAAGAAGAAAGAAAAAAAAAAGAAAGATGAAGAAACAAGTAAGAAAAAGAAGAGGGGAGCGGCCTCCTTTTTGGTTTCGTTTCTCTCTATTAATATATAGGGTTAGTGGGTTGCGGGGTCTTGATTGCCGTTGGATAGAGGGGAAGGAGCAATGGATGTGGAAGAGGGGGTGAAAGCCTTAACGTGGGAGAGAAACTCACGGTTTCTCTCTCCTTTGTTTCTATTTTTCTATTTTTTTTTATTTTTCTATTTTTATTAGTGGGTTGTGGGCTCGGGTTCGTGGTTTATGGGCTGTAGACCATGCGACTTGTGGATCACTTGGCCGTGAGCCACATGATTGGGTTGTGCTCTAATAGGTAAGATCCTGAGGTGGTTAGAGAGTATTGGGTTAGGGTGAGATTAGAGAGATGAGAGATAGGGTTAGTTTTTAGAGAGAGAAAATGTGATGGAGAGGAGAGAGAGACGGTGTTAGGTGGTTGAGAACTATTGGACTGTGAGTGATCATAGGGTTATGATGGTGATCGAATGGTTGAAGGGGGGTCTAAAGTGGAGATCGAGGAAATCATGCGTACGGGAGATGAGATTGTGAAATTGGATGGCAATTGTGTGGTGTCAGTGAAAGAAATGGAGATTGATTGGTCAGTCGGTCGATCCGATGATCGATTAATCGATCAGATGGTCAGAACGGTGGAGGTGGATGATGGTGATGAGTCATGGAGAGAGAGTTGGTTAGAGTTAGGAGAGAGAAAGTTAGGATTTAGAGAGAAAGAAGAGAGAATAATGGAAAGAAAAGCACTGGTAGAGGGTCTGGAACCCTGCTCTTCACTGTGTCGCTCCTCACTCTTCACCAGTAGAGTAGTGATATTCGCTCAAAAGTGCTTATTTTAAGCACTTATCCTGTTAGCATTATCGCACTCTCCTACGTAAAACTGCTCTAATTATCCACTTTTCTACGTAAGAGTCTATCTCATTGCGTAAAACACACTTTTCTGGACGAAATGGTATATTTGCATGCATTAAACACATTTTTGGGAGTCTAGATATTAAGCCGTTCTGATAAAGTCTCATTACGCGCTTCTTCTGTCGCAGGAAACCCCGATGGGACGATTCTCAAGACTTGTGGGCCCAAATCGATCATGAAAGCCCATTATCAAAGCTTAAAAAGCCCACATGCTATGACTAGAAGATATGGGCCAAATATGGGCTGAATAAGAGGACCAAAAAGCCGAAGAGAGTAGGAGAGCCAATGACCAAGAGACGGACCAAAGCGTTTAAAGCCACATGAGTCAGCAAAGAATGATGATCGACTCTACTGGAGAAGCGTGAGGATGTCACAGTGAAGACCAGGGTTCCAGACCCTCCGCCAGTGCTTTTTTCCATTTTTTTTGATACTTTTTCTCTCATTTCTTCTTATTCTCTCTCTCTCTTCATCTCTCGATCCTCGAATCTACTGACTTAACCCCAGAACTCCTACCCTTCGGCTCTATCTTATCTCCCTTAGCTTTCTGACCGTTAGATCTTCCATCGGACCGTTGGATCTTCAATCGGACCGTTGGATCTCTCTAGATCCGTCGATCTACCAATCTGGGTCCCAATCAAGTCACCATCCATCCGATCGCCTTCAGAATGCCTGTCACATCAACTTGTGAGACGATGGACATCATCAGTCCATGTGGGCCAGTAGCCGGGCCCATCAGCATCGACCCGCTGTCCGACCAGTTAGTGGACCCCGCGAATTTCAAAAATAATTTTAATTAAATGGGGGGTCCACTAATTGGGGAGATTCCCCATAGAAAAGTAGCATTTTACTTAAAAAAAAAAAAAAAAAAAAAAAAAAAAAAAAAAAAAAAAAAATTAAAAATATTTTTTTTATTTAAAAAATACCCTATTTCCATTAATGGAAATAGGGAGCTTTATAAGAGGAGGGAGAAGGGTTCGTTCGAACCCTAATCCCCCTCTAATCCCCTCCTTTCTCTCCCCAAGAATCTCCTGCCCCTTTTTCCCTTTCTCTTGGCCGTTCTCCTCCCGCTTCGCCATCTCCTTCTTCATCTTCTCTTCATCTCTATCACCGGAGTTGCAGCCTGCAACTCCGGCCACCACCTGCAACTCCGGCCAGCAAAGACCTTGAATCACCTGCATGTGCACGCTCTAATGCACCGCTTCTCTCTTGCCACCTGCTGCTGCAACCTACGCTGCTGCCCTCCTAAAAAACTCAAAGCCGTTAACACGGCCAGCAACCACCCTTCTTCTACCGTCGGGTTGCACCTCCAACTCCGGCTACGACCTCCATTGCATTAGCTCGCCTATCCTCTCCTCTCTCTACTCTCTCACGTTCTTCCCTCTCCTCCAAGTTTCCAACCGTCCTCTCCAAAGAAAAGAAAAGGAAAGGGAAGAAGAAGGAGAGGAAGCCACCGGCTTCTCTCTTGGGCTCTCTTCAACCCCACGATCTTCATTGAGTCTACGGCCAGACCTCACCACGTCTTCAGATCTCTCCAGTCCTTGCACCACCGAGTCCGGCACATCCCCTTGCTGCAACTGCACGCAGCACACACCTACAACTCCTCCGGTCCTTCTCCTTGCACTTCCCACCACCGTGTAGCTTATCTTTAAAGAAAGGAGCTGCAAACTGCAACCAGCAACCTCTTCTCCACCGTTGGCAACCATCATTCATTTGGCAAAAATTTGCTTCCCCAACATTCCTACATGCAGCAACTACACCATAGCATGCATGTCAGCTTGCTGCCCATCCATGGTCTAACCTCCTTGACCATGCGATCCACTTCCTCGAATGGTAAGTCGAAGGAAGTTTTCTCTCTTACCTTTTTCTCTCCCCTTCTCTCTAGATCTCTCTTAGTTTCTCTAGCTATTCCTCTTTTCTCTCTACTTTCCCTCTCTAAAACTCTCTTTTTTTTTTTTTTTTTTTTTTTTTTTTCTCTTTTAACTCACTTTCTCTCTCTACTCTCTTTTATCTCTCTCTCTCTAGTTTTTTTTTTATGATTCCTCGTTAGATATTTTTTTCTTGTTAATGTTTGTTAGCACGTTTGATCAATGCATAGATTTATTTTGAATATTAAGTTCTAGTGTTTTCTCTTTCTTGTCAATGCATTTTAGTCTATAACGATCAATATCAAAAGTATATTTTAAATCCCTATTCCGCACCACTCTCACCTCTTCATAATTCTGAGAAAATTCTGTCATTTCATGTTCTTATGTGCACTAATCCGACTAATCCCGAGTGCGGATCGACATCCGACACGAATCCCTATACAGATCTAAAATTTTACAGGATTTAAGAATCGGATCAATTTACAAATATTATTGAGATTAGGGTTTCCGTAACCAACGACGCGGAAAAACCCCACTTTCAAGTAGACCATCATTCCTTGTCGATTCATACGGCTTTAAACGCTTTGGTCCGTCTCTTGGTCATTGGCTCTCCCGCTCTCTTCGTTCTTTGGGCCGGTTCTTCGGTCCTCTTATTCAGCCCATATTTGGCCCATATCTTCTAGTTATAGCATGTGGGCTTGTTAAGCTTTGATAATGGGCTTTCATGATCGATTTGGGCCCACAAGTCTCGAAAATCGTCCCATCGGGGTTTCCTGCGACAGAAGAAGCGCGTAATGAGACTTTATCAGAACGGCTTAATATTTAGACTTCCGAAAATGTGTTTAATGCATGCAAATATACCATTTCATCCAGAAAAGTGTGTTTTACGCAATGAGATAGACTCTTACGTAGAAAAGTGGATAATTAGAGCAGTTTTACGTAGGAGAGTGCGATAACGCTAACAGGATAAGTGCTTAAAATAAGCACTTTTGAGCGAATATCACAACCCCCAACCAGCATATTGCCAATCCTTGGCAATTAGTGCGAAATAAATGAGCTTAAAAGGGCTCTGCACATGCTGCACACTTTTTCATATAGCTCCGGGAAAACACCGTTCGTCAAATCATTGAATTGATGCAAAAATAGTTACATGCTAGCGAAGAGTTGGAGAGTTTTGGCAAGACTACAGACTGATAATCATGACCCAGAATATTCAGACTCTGCGTGTGTGTGTGCTCAACATTCTCATCATCCGACAGTAAAGATTTCCAAATCACCTCTAAGTTTTTATGCCTCGACCTCAAATCTCACACGTTTAGCACTCAGAATAGAATCACACAAGAAGGGTTTTCTTCTTTTCTCTCAATTTATATGTGAGGAGATGTATTTAATATAAAGAGGCAAAAGATCTCACATATGTTTTATTTGAAGGAAGGACATCTTTAACAGAAGAAGATCTCATGATTGGAATACCACTTCACTCGGGAACGTCAGATCAAACTCTATAGCTTCTCTTTCTCCAATCTCCACATTTTATGATCGTACTATCCTAGAATCAAGTAGGACTTTCCTGGGTTGTAATGAGGCTTAGGTCCGGTGTAGAGAGATAAAGGAATACAGGATTTCAAAGATCTTGAGAGGATATTGTCATTTTCTTGCATTTTTCCTGCGACGTAACACCATTATCTGGTTCTTTTTCCTTTTTTTCATATTTTTCTCTTGTTCTTGATATTTTTGAGACTGCTCAATTTCTTTTCAGCACTTTTTCATACTTTCTTTCCATATTTTGTTTTCAGCTTGAACCACTTTCTTTTCCTTTTGATTTTTCTTCTTTACTTTTCTTTTCACGGTACACCCATATCAGTGATTCTTTTGTCCATCTCAAAATAAGGGTAGACAATTATGCTTCGTAGCTGGACTAGATTTTAGGTTGATGGGTTTACAAAGAAAAAGGCTTTTATAGAATGGCTCAAGGGGTTTCTAGTGAAGTATAATTCAGGTGAGTAAAAAGGCTGAATGGTTCAGAAAAATGGCCTAAATCATTTTCTAAGGTTTGCACTATCATGTATACTGTCTTGACTGGATAAAGAGAAGGTTCTGTCGTAGTAATCCAATGTTGATGTCGTTCCGAGTTTTATGATCGAAGCAAAAGATAATGAGATCTCTCAACGAATATTGCGGGCATGAAGAATAGTGAGTCATCCATTGACTCAGGATTATTGTATAACTCTCTGAAATGATTAAAGGCTCAAAAGCTCACTGGGTTAGGTCTCCACAATTATTCTCGCAGGATCTCTAGAATTTCTAAACTTAGGATGACTCTGATATTGATAGTGTACAATTGTGCCGAATATGAGTTTTTCTGAGTTTTCAAACCTGCTGTAGTCACGCTTGAATTGACTCAACGCTAACTTTAAACAAAAATTGACATCCTCAATACTGACTTAACAGAGGTTTTCAGCTAATCAAAGTCAGGGTATTTGACACATTTTTGAAATTCTAGAAAACTTTTGGAGAACATCGGAAATCACCCAAAAAAAACTTTTTTCTTTTTTTTTTTTTTATTATTATTATTATTTTTTTTTTTATCAAAATGAAGACATGAGTTTTGGTAAATACCCACCCCCAACCAAAATATAGCATCGTCCTCGGTGCTCATGACCGGGACATAAAATGATAACAAATCAGTGATGATGATGCAAAGATTCAGGAAGGATGTTACCAAGTCGGCAGAAACTCGACAGTGTGTGATACTTGATGATCGGAAGAATGAATGTACCTGCATTGCCAAAGATATAACAATAATCACAAATGCATGAGACTCATGTACTCTAGGAATACCGGAATTGCCTTTCCGAAAGCGCTAAGTTTTACGTCTTCAGCCAGACATGATGGGGGTATATCAAGTACCCCCAACCAGGTTAAAACTCATGGAGACTGAGTGAATCTGCAGTCTTCCTGACACCTAAGGTGGAACGGAAACAATTATCCTATCCCTTGTCTAGGTATACCTGTGTAGAACAGGTCTTTCTCAGTGTAGACTGAGAGAAGGACAGTGAGCTCTCTGAGCAGACCGGCAAAAGTACGGAGTTGATCTGGGAGGGATCGAAGCTTCTCAGTAAAGATTGAGAGGAGAGTAGGAGCGGTTTCTCTGAGCAGACCCGCAAAAACATTTAATTCAGCGGGGAGGGATAGAAGCTTCTCAGTAAAGACTGAGAGGGGAGTAGTAGTGGGTTCTCTGACCGTGGTTAGCAGAGCCGCAAACTCATTGAGTTTTGCGGGAATGGATCTGAATGGAGCAGACTCCTGCAGATCAGTAATACCAGAAATGTTGGACTCCGAGATGAAGTCAGACTCACAGTGTTCATGACACTTGGATAATATATCTTCGGGAGAGTCTTGAGTTAGACTCTCTACGGCACACGGGTCATCGATAATATCGACGTAGGGTGACAGGTGAAAACTGTTGACCTCTTTCTCGATGTTTCCTAATGTGATAGGGATGTTCCAATCCCTGTACCCAATATGTTCCTCCTCGATAGGGATCGGTAGGTCCAGGACAGCGGGAGGCCCATTTTCTAGACATGGCTCATCAGTAGGAATGTCTGCATTCAGAGCAGAGAGAGAATTATCAGAGATAGAGATGGGACTAAGTTCCTCTGTGCTCAGTCCAGAAGTTGGTGCTGTTAAGGGCACCAAAGATTGAGACTCGGGTTCATCACAATTGTTGCACAATCCAAGGGAGGTGGGGAGGAATGGTAGATCTATGACAGTTGGGATCCTACGATCGAGACACAGCTTAGTGTCATGAAGATCGACATCAGGGGCAGCAGAGGTAGAGTGAGAATTAGGTTGCTCTGAGGTAGGTTCAAGATTTGGTGCTGTTAAAGGCACCGACGAAGGAAACACTGGCTCCTCAATAGTCTGGCTCGATCTAAGGGTGGGTACAACTTCTATTTCTTCCTCACAATGGTGGTACTGGGTCCAATTGTGCGGCTCCTCATTATAGACAGTGGCCATATCATTCTCCTCAGGATAGGCTATTGGTGGACTAGTGAAGTTGACTTCCTCTCTCTCATTTTCTAATTGAACTAGACGTTGCTCGAAGCGCTCCATAGATTGCTGTTGTTGGTGCTCTAGCTGGGCAATGTACTTAGAGAGAAGGTCCTCTAGACCAGGGTTAGTAGCCAACGGAGGTAGTTCAACTAAGGGGAGCTGAGGTGCCACCTCTTGGTTGTAGTCCGACTGGGTATGAAAGTTGTAAGGCAAAGTGGAGTCTGGGACTAGTTGCTGACTCTGAAAATCCTGAGGGGCCCACTGTTGATCAGAATAGTCATTCTGTGGATATGACGGGTACTGGGATTGCGAGTATTGCCAGTCATACTCTCCATTGGGTTGATGAAACCCGGAAGGATAATTATCCTGCGGCAGTTGCTGCGGGAGGGCAGACTGTTCCCAACCAACGTTATGGTGACTCCTATTATCCTGATAATAAGTGTTGTCATAGGATGTCTGCATTGGAGATGGAAAGGTACAGACATCTTGCTGGATAGGAGGGTAATATCCTACAGACTGGGAATGGTACACAGGTTGCTGGACTGCGGCACGAAGGGCAGAGACTGAATTTTTAAGCTCTTGGAGTACAGAATTGTACTCCGGATCTTGGTGATTATCATACCCTGTAGAAGTGTGCGAGACTGGAGTATCATGATGATACGCAGAATTGTCATACCATGGTTGAGAGTGATCACTTCGATTCTCACAGAAACTGTAGTAGGTCTCATACAGAGGCCGTTCATCTGCCATTAGAGGCGATAGAGGGGTGCGGTGGACTAACTCTCAGATCGAGTCAGTAAAAGGTTAGGATAGGTCCAACCGGGCTTCTACTTGAAAAAGCAAGCCCAAGATTTGGCAAAAAGTTGCCAAAAGGAGACACTGGAGTAGTGATTCTAAATGATGCACACCAAGCACAGATAATCCTATTCTAAACAATCAGGATATATTTTAGGCATTATCTTGTTAGTTTGGTGCTAGAGTAGATTATGACAGTGGGCGGACCACTGGTTTATCTTGTTAACCGCCGGACTAACTTTGTCGCTCTTAGGTTCTCACCAGGCTACACTCTTCAAAACGAATCCTTTAGTACTAACTCTAGTTAACAACAAGGCAATCCGAAGCCTAGACAGACGTGCGGCACAATGGCTGTCTTAAGTACGTCCCAGACTAACCGGATTGGTCAAGTGTATAAGAAGAGTGTTCCCTCGGGTTAAGCTAGGGTTGGTGCGTGTTCCTAGTCCACACGCAACTAACCGCCGAATAGTCCAAGATGCCACATCGAGCTCAGTGTACTTGAGTAGCAGGGACTTATGGGTGTGTTAGACAACAGGGACCCGCGCTCGTGGTCTTATTTCGATTGGATGTTAAGCGGGTTCGCTTTGTGTGGATTTTTCCTTGAACACCGGGCTAATTGGCTCTACTTCTTGATTCTTTTTAATTAAATGGAGCCTTGGGATCAAAACAGTTGGAATGATGAGGTGGGTGATGAAATCCCACCAGTTTCAATTTTGGAGCTGGGTTTGCTCTCTTAGAGTTGATTGATTAACGGCCACGCCACGCAAGTCGAATAATATGTATGCGAAAGCAAATAGACAAGCGGCAATGATGCACCCAATAACACCGTATCGCACTCAAGGCGAGGATAGAGACTTACCTCCCGTGGGCCACGCCACGGGGTCGCCTCCGTGGGTTAGAGAGGGGTATCCTAATGGGCTTGGGCCCGACTCCACCTCTTTGAGCTTTCGCTCTCTACCCACACTGGATCGTGTTCCTGCAGAAACAGTTAGATCGCACGGTCTAGGTATGTGGGATTCTATTTGGAAGATCCTTGCCTTTATAGGATTCAATGAACAAGCACTGAATTTAGGCAAGTTTTTGAATTAGTTCCCAAATTCGAGATGGGTTAAAATTTAGGAATTCCCAGATAGGAAAATACCTAGATTGGAAAGTTTCCCGAACTGTGGAGATCTTCCAAGAAAGATTTGATTGCGAGATCCCTTATAATTTGGGAAATTTCCCAAAATTGAAATTCTGCTAGATTTGGGGTGTTTCCTTTTGCAGACTTTTCCAAATTCGGAAGATTTCTAAAGATAGAAATTCTTCTAAAGAGGAAACTTCTAAGAGGGGAAACCCTAATTTAGCAAAGTTTCAAGATTTTAGAATCTTTCCAAAAATCGCAAATCCTGGATTGGTGATTTCTAAAAATCTGCAGAATATGAAACCCTAATTTTTTGAATTTTGAATTTATTATTTTTTTTTGTATTTTCCACTTAATCTAGGGTTTCTAAAAAACCCTAGAACAAGATCTAGCAGTTATATGGAAAGCAGTAAAATTCCTAAATTATTACAAATTTGCACTCGGCCTTCCGAGGCATTAAAAATAGTAATTTAAAAACTGCTAAAAATCAACAAAAACAAAAAATAGAAAGTTTCCCGAAAAGGTCGGGCTGGCCAAATTGAGCAGCTTTTCGCTTCAGCAACTTTCCAATTCCGTCTTTACGTCCTTTTTCGCACTCCCGAACACCCGAGCGGCAGCGGCGCCATTTGAAAGTAGGTTTTTTTCCGCGTCGTTGGTTACGGAAACCCTAACTTCAACACATTTTTAATTATCCGAGACTTATTCCTGCAAAAATTAAGAATTCTAGCACAGTGGAAAGTCGGATGTCGATCCGCACTCGGGGTTAGTTCGCGCATATAAAGACATAAAAATTGCAAATAACTTCATTCAAATTTATTCATTGATCAAAAGGAGAAGTGCTACAATACTCGAAATTATGAACGAAATACAAGAACAAAAGAAAATTAAAGAAAACTAAACAAGAACTTAGTGAGAGAAAGAGATTGTAGAGAGAGAAAATGACTCGAAAGATCTAGAGAGAGAAACCTAAGTTTGGAGAGGAAAATTCCAGAGAGAGCTAAGGGTTAGAGACAGAAGAAAGGTGCTTAATCTAGAGAGAGAAAGTGAGCAGGGAGAAGGGCGAATACCTGTAGCATATCTCCCTTGCTGATCGGCCAGTGAACGGATGGTGGATGATTTGGCCAAAGTGAGTGCCACGAGTATTGAGGTGAAGGGAATGGGGGAGGAACGTGATCTATAAGAGATCAGTTCCGATAAAGATGCGGCTGGTTTTCCGGGGAAGAACCAGTCCGCTAGAGTTGACCGTGAGGATCACGGTGTTGCTAGAACCAGCAACGGTTTGGTGGGAGGTGATCCCAATATGGGAATGTGAAGTGATGGAAAGGATGGCGGCACTGGAGGGGAAGAAGGGAAGAAATGTGATGGATTTTGGCTGGAGTTGCTGCGTGCAACTCCGGCGAAGGAATAGTGCAAGAACAGCAAGATGGAGGGGCGGTAATGACGCACAGGCAAGGAGATTCGGGTGGAGCAGCAAGGTTGAGAACGAGGAGGAACACTAGCGGAAGCGTCAAGATGCAGCAGCTCCAAGGAGAGGAGCTTGGAGGCGGTGGTTGTGCATGGGTAGCAAGGAAGGAGAAGAAAGAAGAAGGAGAAAAGAAGAAGAAGAACGAAGGAGGAAGGAAGAAGAAGAAGAAGAAGGAAGGAGGAAGGAAGAAGAAGAAAGAAGGAGGAAGGAAGAAGAAGAAAGAAGGAGGAAGGAGGACCCTATCAGAGTTCGCCGGCGTTAATGGAGTTCGCCGGCGATTCTGTTTTTTTTTTTTTTTTTTTTTTTTTTTTTTTTTTTTTTTTTTTTAAAACTCAAAGCCGTTAACGGCCTGAGTTGGTGGCGAGATGAGGAAGACGAAGGAAGGATGGGGAGAGAGAAGAGATCTTAGCAGGCTGGGGAGCCCACTTGGAAAGACTGGCCGGAGTTGCAGGTCTGCAACTCCGGTGGTTCAGAAAAGAAATAAGGAAAATGAGAAGACAAAGAGAAGAGGAAGAAGAATAAGAAGAAGGAGAACGGAGAAGGAGAAATCTTACCTGCTGGAGATCCAGATGATGCTGAGGAGGAGAAGAGCTGGCCGGAGTTGCAGGTCCGGCCAGCACTTGCAAATAGAAAGTGAGGGACGTCAGAACAGCTGGTTCTGCTCGAGGAAGGTGCAGCAGGGTTGCACTTGAGGGTGGAGGAGGAGACGCCCAAGGTTGCCAGTCTTGAGGCCTCAGAAGACCTACATAGAAGAACCCGTAGAAGAAGAAAGAAAAAAAAAAGAAAGATGAAGAAACAAGTAAGAAAAAGAAGAGGGGAGCGGCCTCCTTTTTGGTTTCGTTTCTCTCTATTAATATATAGGGTTAGTGGGTTGCGGGGTCTTGATTGCCGTTGGATAGAGGGGAAGGAGCAATGGATGTGGAAGAGGGGGTGAAAGCCTTAACGTGGGAGAGAAACTCACGGTTTCTCTCTCCTTTGTTTCTATTTTTCTATTTTTTTTTATTTTTCTATTTTTATTAGTGGGTTGTGGGCTCGGGTTCGTGGTTTATGGGCTGTAGACCATGCGACTTGTGGATCACTTGGCCGTGAGCCACATGATTGGGTTGTGCTCTAATAGGTAAGATCCTGAGGTGGTTAGAGAGTATTGGGTTAGGGTGAGATTAGAGAGATGAGAGATAGGGTTAGTTTTTAGAGAGAGAAAATGTGATGGAGAGGAGAGAGAGACGGTGTTAGGTGGTTGAGAACTATTGGACTGTGAGTGATCATAGGGTTATGATGGTGATCGAATGGTTGAAGGGGGGTCTAAAGTGGAGATCGAGGAAATCATGCGTACGGGAGATGAGATTGTGAAATTGGATGGCAATTGTGTGGTGTCAGTGAAAGAAATGGAGATTGATTGGTCAGTCGGTCGATCCGATGATCGATTAATCGATCAGATGGTCAGAACGGTGGAGGTGGATGATGGTGATGAGTCATGGAGAGAGAGTTGGTTAGAGTTAGGAGAGAGAAAGTTAGGATTTAGAGAGAAAGAAGAGAGAATAATGGAAAGAAAAGCACTGGTAGAGGGTCTGGAACCCTGCTCTTCACTGTGTCGCTCCTCACTCTTCACCAGTAGAGTAGACCATCATTCCTTGTCGATTCATACGGCTTTAAACGCTTTGGTCCGTCTCTTGGTCATTGGCTCTCCCGCTCTCTTCGTTCTTTGGGCCGGTTCTTCGGTCCTCTTATTCAGCCCATATTTGGCCCATATCTTCTAGTTATAGCATGTGGGCTTGTTAAGCTTTGATAATGGGCTTTCATGATCGATTTGGGCCCACAAGTCTCGAAAATCGTCCCATCGGGGTTTCCTGCGACAGAAGAAGCGCGTAATGAGACTTTATCAGAACGGCTTAATATTTAGACTTCCGAAAATGTATTTAATGCATGCAAATATACCATTTCGTCCAGAAAAGTGTGTTTTACGCAATGAGATAGACTCTTACGTAGAAAAGTGGATAATTAGAGCAATTTTACGTAGGAGAGTGCGATAACGCTAACAGGATAAGTGCTTAAAATAAGCACTTTTGAGCGAATATCATGTTCCTAACCCAAAAAATAAGCAAACCAACAAAGAACCAGGGAAGCCACTGGTGAACTCGGTATACTTGAGTAGTAGGGATCTTTGGGTGTGTTAGACAACAGGGACCCACGCTCGTGGACTTATTCGACCTGGGATGGATGGAAAGACTACGTGAAGGGGTGTCCTAGAACACCGATCTATTTTGGCTCTAGCTCTTGATTCTTTTTATTAGAGTGGATCTTGGGGATCAAGCTCAGCTGGAGTGAGGAGGTGGGTGATGAAATCCCACCAGTTTCAAGTTAGAGCTGGGTCTGCTCAATTAGGGTTCATTAATTAGCGGCCACATCCACACAATACGAATAAGTTTATGCAAGAAGCAAATAGACACGCGGCATTATAATGCACCCAATTGCACAGTATCGCTCTCAAGGCGAGGGAAGGGACTTACCTCCCGCGGGCCACGCCACGGGGTCGCCTCTTCGGGGTAGGGAGGGGTATCTTCATGGGCTTGGGCCCGATTCCTTCGTAGTGAGCTTTCGCTCCCTACCCGCATTTAGAATCGCAATCCTGCATACGAATTAGTATACGATATGGGTCTAGGGTGTGGAAATATTTTTTGGAATGTCCCTGCCTTGGGTGGGTAAGCAATCAATCAATCAATAAGGCAAGGTAAATTGGAAAGTTACTATTTATGAGAGTTGACTAAATAACTATCAACCCTCTAATAGACCTTTCCAATTTAACAGTTTCTCCAAGTTAGGAAAATTCTCTAAAATTAGTAGTTTCCTAAATCTGAAAACTTGCTAAAATTAAGGTTTCTTCCCGTGTTGGAAACCTTCCAAAAAGGGGACCTTTCACATCTAGAAATCCTCTAAAAATACGAATTTCTAAGTATGGAATTTCGTCCAATTCGAAATTTTTCCAAATAAGCTCGATTCCAATGAAATTTCCCAAGAATGGAAACCTTGCAAAGAAGGAAACTTCCCGATTTGGAAAGCATCCAAAAATGCAATCTTCCCATATGCGAATATCCTAAAATGTGCAGAAATGGAAACTAGCATTTTCAATTTTTTAATTTTTTGTGAGTTAGGCACTCAATCAAGGGTTTCTAAAACCCTCGAACACACATCTAGATATGGTAATAATCAAGGTGTCCGATTACAACTTTGCACCCGGCCTTCCGAGGCATGACAAAATAATACTAAAAATCTGCAAATAGAAAGTTTCCAAAGGTCCGGATCTTTCCGTTTTCGTCGTCTTCATTCCTTTATGCATTTCTGTACACCGAGCGGCAACGGCGCCATTTGAAAGAAGGGTTTTTTTCGTGTCGTCAATTCGGAAACCCTAACTTCAACAATATTTGTAAAATCTGATTATCTGCAAAATATAACTTGTATAGCAGTACGTGTCGGATGTCGATCCGCACTCGGTGTGAGTTAGCACAATAAGGAATTAAAACTGACAAATAATATCACAGAGAAATGAGAATGGTGAAGAGATGAGAAGGGCGAGTCGATTTAAAAACATCATTCATTTGAGATTCAGAACACCAAAATATCAAAAACAACTTCATTAATCATCAAAGAGTGCGTACATAAATCAAAATAACAGAAATAAAGAAAGCATGTAAAGGGATGAGAGATGAAGAGGTAAGGGAAAGAAACGTCCATTGAAATCTGAGAGCTAAGGGCGCTACCGATCAAGAAGAGGATCGTCCAAGACTTCGATGAATGCTTCAATCAAGAGAAGGGTTTTGACAGAGAAGCATCCCATGACCTTTGGAGCTAAGGGCGTTACCGATCAAGAAGAGGACCGTCCAAATTTCATGGAATGCTACTCAATCGTGGAATCCACATCGACTCTTACCGGCCGACAAGGTAGATGTGAATTGGCTAATAAACTATAATGTGCCCTAAAAAGCTCACCTTTTCACTCGCCTAAAGGAGTAGGCCAAGTGAATAGGCGATCGGCCTGAGAAAGTAGAGAGAGAAAGTCACTCACTCTAGAGAGAGAAAGTGAGGGTTAAGACACAGGTTTAGGGATGAGACATCCCTTCTATGTCTGTTACAGAAAAAGAGAGAGAAAATTGAAATATAGAGAGAGAAACTAGGATTTCTAGAGAGAGAGGAGAAATCCTAGAGAGAGAAAGTACCTTAAAAACTTACCGGGTACATCGGGATCGGCCCGAGATGAATGGACAACGGAGAGATCGAGTGGTAAAGATCAATCCATGGGAATGGTCCAAGATTGGCCAATGATGGTCGGTCAAGAAAACATTGGCCAAGGAAGATGAGAGTGGTGTGGCTTCCAGCAAGCTTTGGTGGTGCACATAGCCTACCCTTGGAGCACGGGCTGGTTTGAAGAAGAGATGGTGGGAGTTTGCACGGCCTTGCTGTCCATGGGAGAAAACATGGGCTGTTCTATATGGCATGGAGGCATACGGGCCAGCTTTTGATGGAGAAAGTGCAGCAGATTGCACCATGAGGTGGGAAGTAGATGGCAATGCCATGAGGTGGACGGCCAAGAGAATGGAGAGGAGCAGCAAGGGAAACCTGCCTGTCATGGAGGTCATGGCCGTTAGTTTCAGGTTGGAGGGAGAGCTTGCATGGATCAGCCAAAATGGTGGTTGCTGTGAGAGCTTTGGAAGAAGAACGGTGTGACAGGTGGTTGGCCAAGAGGAAGGCGCACCAGCAGGTGAGCTGGTGTTGCTGGTGGAGAAAGGAGGCCGTGGCTGGGAGGAGATGAAATTGGAGAAGAGAACTCCAATGTAGATGATCTGGGTTGGCTGGTATTGCAAGTTGGAAGCCATTACAGCAAGGTGGACTATGGTGTTGTGGAAGATCTACAGGCTACAACTCGTGAAGGCAGAGGAGATGAAGGGCGATGGTTGAGATGAGGTCGCCACCCACCTGCAACAAAGAGAAATCGTGAAGAAGGGAGGACGGTGGTGTAGCAGGTGGAGGCAATGGGATGGGTCAGCAAGGAGAACGCACCAGCGAGTTTCTGGTGGTGAAGTGTTATATGGTGGTGTGGCCGTATTGCTAGCTGCAACCGTGGCAAGGGTGGATGCAAGGAGAAGGAGCAACGTTGTTGTTGTAGGTGTGCTCGGGCAGGTTGCACTGTGGTTGTGCGCACAGGTGGCGCACCAGCAAGTAGATGGAGAATGATCCGGTGCTTAAGGAGAAGGTTGGTAGCAACCAAAGAGGGGGAAAGGTAAGGCTGCTGCAGGATGCACTGTTGGGCGTTGCAAGTGGGTTAAACGGCCTGCAATGGACTGAGAAGATGAGTTGCAGGCCATTTTCTGAAGATAGAAGATGGAGATGGAGAATGGATGGGCTGCCATAGATAGCCGTGGTGATAGAGATCGGATCTCCAAAAGTGAGATGGTTGCTGACCGTGGAATCCAAACAGCAGGTATACCAATGAGCCAGAGGTTGCTGCTATCATTGGTGGTTTTGCAGGTACAGTAGGGGAAACATAAGAGAAGAGGAGGAAGAAGACGACCGGAGTTGCTGCCTGCAACTCCGGCGAGCTTAAAGAAGAAGAAGAGGAAGAAGGTGATCAAGGAGAGGGGGAAAGAGGAGAAGAAGGGGGAGAAAGGATGTGAGAGGGGATTCTCGCAACCATTGCTGGTCTTGCAACCAGCAAAACGGCTGGAGTTGCTACCTGCAACTCCGGCGATGGGATGAGTGGTGTTGCTGCACCTCTCTCTTGGCCGGCAAGGTGAAGGGGAGCATGACAGGTGATGGTGCTAGCGGTATGGAGGAGGCTGGAGCACCCGCTGATGAAGGAGGAGGTTGTTGCAGGTTGATAAGTATGGCCAGCACCGGTTGAGATCTCCATGAAGGTGGAACCGGAAAGTGCAGTCCGACTGGAAAGTTGCTGGCCGTGCATGCATGCAATGCAGGTGAGGGGTGTTCAATTGTCTGCCTTGCAGGTTGTAGAAGCCGTTTGCAGCAGGGAAGAGATGTAGGTGATGGAGTAGGTTCATGGATGGCCATGCATGACAGGATGGCAGCAAGCTGCTGGTCGGTTTCCATGGAGGAAATCGGCCGGAGGTGTTGATGTCCGCTCGTGATGGTCCCCTTGGAAGCCACCGATTTTACATTCGAAAGGTGGAGGGAGAGCATGGGGTTGTTGCTGTTGTGGAGGCCGTGCATGCATTTCAAGAGGGAGGAGCTCCAATGGTGGATGGGTAAGAGAGGATGGTTTGGTCACTCCCATGGTGGGCATCGTTTGTCACCTAGAGAAGGAGAATGTGGAGAGTGATAGATGGGAGTGGGAGTCGTAGGTTAATGAGAGATGGGTAGGTTTGTTAGAGGTTTAAGTGGGTTAGTTGGGGAAAGATAGGTGAGAGAGTGACACGTGGATAGGATAGAGTGAGAAGAGAAAAAGCCCGTGATTGGGAGAATTGGTCATGTGTGACCTTTTCTCTCTTGGGCATGGGTTTAATGTGGGCCTTAGAATAGGCCTAATGGGTTTAGGTGGAAGAAAGGGTAAATGGGCCCAAAAAGCTATGTGCTCTTCTATTTTAAGTGAAGCATCGACCCACTCTAATCTTTTTGGTCACGAGCACACTTGGCCGTGGCTTTATGTGAGTGGGCCGTTTGGCCATTAGCATTGTGGGCCACCATTGAAGGCCTTGGGGCCACATGATGTCACATGGGCTATTGAGAACCTGTGGATATTAAATGGATGAAGGTTGTTGAGAATGGAGGGAAAATCGATCTAGGCCGTTGGATTAGAGCATGAATTGGGCCTATTCAGACAAGACCGTGGGTTTATTTAGTGGGCCCTTTTGCCATTAGACTTGTGGGCCACTTAGCCACTAAGATGGGATATTGAGGTTTCTAATGGGGATGGGCCAAGATTAGCGAACCGTCGGATCTGGAGAGATCCAACGGTCTGATGGATGATCTAACTGCCTGAAAGAAGATCTAATGGTGGAAAAGCTATGTGAGATGGGATGGAGCTAGAGGAGAGAAGATTAGAGATTAGATGATGGAGATCAGAGAGATCGGGGTGGTCGATCTGATGATCGAATGGTAGGATGAGAAGATCTAAAGGTCAGATGTTAGGGTCTAATGAGATGGAGAAAGAGGAGAGAGAATTAGGATAGATGAGAGAGAAAATAATACAAAATAAAGACAAAAGAGCTGGCAGAGGGTCTTGAACCCTGATCTTCAATGTAATCTTCATTCAGCTTCACCAATTACGTAAGCCGTCATTTTATGTCAGTTGGTACGGCTTTGAATCACTTTGGCCCGTCTCTTGGTCTTCAGCTTTGCCTCTCTTGATTCTTTATCTGGCTCTACGATCCTCTGACCTGACCCGTACTTGGCCTGTATCTTCTAGTCATAGCCTATTGGCTCTTTAAGCTTTGATATTAGGCTCCTATTGTTGATCGTGGGCCCATAAGTCTCGAGAATAGCCCGATCGGGTTTCCTGCAATAACGAAAAGTACGTAATGAGACTTAATCAAAACGGCTTCATATTTAGACTTCCAGAAATGTGCTTAATGCATGCAAATATACCATTTCGTCCAGAAAAATGTGGTTTACGCAATGAAAGCGACTCTTACGTAGAAACGTAGATAAATATAGAAATTTTACGTAGGAGAGTGCGATAACGCTAAAGGATAATGGCTTAAAATAAGCACTTTTAAGCGAATATCAGGTATCTTATGGGCTTGGGCCCGATTCCTCCGTAGTGAGCTTTCGCTCCCTACCCGCATTTAGAATTACAATCCTACATACGAATTAGTATACAATATGGGTCTAGGGTGTGGGAATATGTTCTGGAATGCCCCTACCTTGGGTGGGTAAGCAATCAATCAATCAATTAGGCAGGGTAAATTGGAAAGTTACTATTTATGAGAGTTGACTAAACAACTATCAACCCCCTAATAGACCTTCCCAATTTAAAAGTTTCTCCAAGTTAGGAAAATTCCCTAAAACTAGAAGTTTCCTAAATTTGAAAGCTTACTAAATTTAGGGTTTCTTTCCGTGTTGGAAACCATCCAAAAAGGGGACATTCCACATCTAGAAATTCTCTAAAAATAAGAATTTCTAAGTATGGAATTTCGTCCAATTCGAAAATTTTCCAAATAAGCTTGATTCCAATGAAATTTCCCAGGAGTGGAAACCTTGCAAAGAAGGAAACTTCTTGATTTGGAAAGCATCCAAAAATGCAATCTTCCCATATGCGAATGTCCTAAAATGTGCAAAAATGGAAACTAGCATTTTTTAATTTTTTAATTTTTTTTTTTTTGTGAATTAGGCACTCAATCGAGGGTTTCTAAAACCCTCAAACACACATCTAGATATGGTAATAATCAAGGTGTCCGATTACAACTTTGCACCCGGCCTTCCGAGGCATAATAAAATAATACTAAAAAATTTGCAAATAGAAAGTTTCCAAATGTTCGGATCTTTCCGTTTTCGTCGTCTTCATTCCTTTACGCATTCCTGTACATTCCCCGGCAGCGGCGCCATTTGAAATTAAGGTTTTTTTTGTGTCGTCAATTCAGAAACCCTAACTTCAACAATATTTGTAAAATCTGATTATCTGCAAAATATAACTTGTATAGCAGTACATGTCGGATGTCGATCCGCACTCGGTGTGAGTTAGCACAATAAGAAATTAAAACTGACAAATAATATACAGAGAGAAATGAGAATGGTGGAAGAGATGAGAAGGGTGAGTCGATTTAAAAACAACATTCATTTGAGATTCAGAACACCAAAATATCAAAATCAACTTCATTAATCATCAAAGAGTGCGTACATAAATCAAAATAACAGAAATAAAGAAAGCATGTAAGAAAGCATGTAAAGGGATGAGAGATGAAGAGGTAAGGGAAAGAAACGTCCATTGAAATCTCAGAGCTAAGGGCGCTACCGATCAAGAAGAGGATTGTCCAAGACTTCGATGAATGCTTCAATCAAGAGAAGGATTTTGACAGAGAAGAATCCCATGACCTTTGGAGCTAAGGCGCTACCGATCAAGAAGAGGACCGTCCAAATTTCATGGAATGCTACTCAATCGTGGAATCCACATCGGATCTTACTGGCCGACAAGGTAGATGTGAATTGGAAAATGTACGATAATGTCCCCTAAGAAGCTCACCTTTTCACTCGCCGAAAGGAGTCGGCCAAGTGAATAGGCAATCGGCCTGAGAATGTAGTATGAGGATCTAGAGAGAGAAAATAGACTTAGAGAGAGAAATTTTACTTTAGAGAGAGAACATGGGATTAGGGATGTCACGTCCCTTCCATGTCATCTAGAGAGGGAAAGTACAATATACAGAGAGAAACTAAGATTTTTAGAGAGAGAAGAGAAATCCTAGAGAGAGAAAGTGAGAGAACATGGAATTAGGGATGTCGCGTCCCTTCCATGTCATTTATCGAGGAGATCTAAGGGTTGAGTTAAAGAGACAAAAGTATGCGGAGATCCAATAATTGACCTATCGATTAGATGATCGATTAGTTAATCAAATGATTGGATTGAGGGGTGATGATTGGGTCAGGCCCGAGATATGCAATTTGTCAAATCTAGAGAGATCCAACGGTCGAAAACCTATGGGAGATGGGATAGAGCTAGAGAAGAGGAGATCAGAGGTTAGATGATGGATATGGGAGGGTTAGGATGATTGGGTGGTGAGATGTGGGTAGTTAGAGAAATAGAAGAGAGAGGAGAGAGAAAATAATACAAAATAAATGCAAAAGAGCTGGTAGAGGGTCTTGAACCCTGATCTTCAATGTAATCTTCAGTTTAGCTTCACCAATCACGTAAGCCGTCATTTGATATGGCTTCGAATCATTTTAGTCCGTCTCTTGGTCTTCAGCTTTACCTCTCTCTTGGTTCTTGGGCTAGCTCTACGATCCTCTGACTTGACCCGTACTTGGCCTGTATCTTCTAGTCATAGCCTATTGGCTCTTTAAGCTTTAATAGTGGGCTTCTATGGTTGATCTTGGGTTCACAAGTCTCGAGGATTGCCCGATCGCGTTTCCTGCAATAACGAAAATTGCGTAATGAGACTTAATCACAACGGCTTCATATCTAGACTTCTAGAAATGTGTTTAATGCATGTAAATATACAATTTCGTCCAGAAAAGTGTGTTCTACGCAATGAAAGCGACTCTTACGTAAAAACGTAGATAAATATGGAAATTTTACGTAGGAGAGTGCGATAACGCTAAAGGATAATGGCTTAAAATAAGCACTTTTAAGTGAATATCAGCACCCCCATCCAAGATGGAGCACAGGAGACTGAGTGGATCATCATTCGACATAGATAGGATCGATGAGATCAATCTCAGAAGTCTGAAGGAACGACACATCAAGTTCATGGAATTGCTTTAGACGCTGGTCATTTACCTGGAATGAGGAGTGATCCTTGGGATCCTCAATAGTGATTGCCCCAAAGGGTGTGACTACCGTGACCGTATAAGGACCGGTCCACCTAGATTTCAGTTTCCCAGGGAAGAGATGAAGACGAGAATTATAAAGAAGGACCTTCTGTCCTAGATGGAACTCTTTCCTGATGATGCTCTTGTCATGTATCCACTTCATCTTTGCTTTGTAATTCATAGACAAGTTGTAGGCATCATTTCTGAGTTCTTCTAACTCATTCATTTGAAGTTTCCTCTCCTTCCCTGCGGTTTCTAGGTCAAAGTTATGCTTCTTAATGGCCCACAAGGCACAATGTTCAATCTCTACGGGAAGATGACAGGGTTTCCCAAAGACCAGACGATAGGGAGACATATTGAGTGGGGTCTTGTAGTCAGTTCTGTATGCCCATAAAACATCAGTGAGACGAGTAGACCAGTCTTTACGTGTGGTATTAACTGTCTTCTCCAAGATCTGCTTGATCTGACAATTAGAAACCTCTACTTGACTACTAGTCTGCGGATGATAAGCTAGGGCAACCTTGTGGGTTACCCCATACTTTTTCATTAATTTCTCGAATATCCTATTACAGAAATGGGTGCCCCCATCAATAATGATGGCCTTAGGGGCACCGAACTGGGCGAAGATGAACTCTTTTAGGAATTTGACCACTACTTTATGGTCATTGGACTTGATGGGAATGGCTTCTATCCATTTGGAGACATAGTCTACCGCAAGGAGAATGTACTCAAAACCATAGAAAATCGGAAAGGGGCCCATGAAGTCGATGCCCCAGATGTCAAATATTTCATCAACCTGGATAGGAGTTAGGGGCATCATGTTCCTCTGGGAGATGCGGCCTAGATGCTGGCAATTAGAACAGGTTTTGCTGTAGATATGGGCATCTTTAAATAGTGTGGGCCAGTAGAATCCGCATTTCAACACTTTTTCTACAGTCTTCTTAGTGTTGAAATGACCACCACAAGGTTGGTCATGACACGAGGACAAGATATTGAGTTGGTCCGACTCTGGGACACAGAGACGAATGATCTGGTCAGGACAGTATTTATACAAATAAGGGTCATCCCAAGAGTAGTACTTAACTCTTCCTAGGAATTGGCTTTTGTCCTGTTTTGACCAATGTGAAGGCATTTCTTCTGTGACAAGGTAGTTGACAATGTCAGCATACCATGGATGAACAGAGATAGCAAACAGTTGTTCGTCTGGAAAGGTCTCAGGGATGGGCTGGGTGTCGAAGGAGGACTCTAAAGTCAGTCTAGACAAGTGATCAGCCACTACATTTTCAGTTCCTTTCTTATCCTTGATCTCGAGGTCGAATTCCTGCAGTAAGAGAATCCATCGAATTAATTGAGGCGTGGTTTCCTTTTTCGACATGAGATAACGAAGGGCTGCATGATCAGTGTACACGACCACCTTAGTGGCTAAGAGGTACTGACGGAATTTATCAAGGGCGAAGACTACCGTTAGGAGTTCTTTCTCAGTGGTGGAGTAATTCATTTGGGCAGAGTTAAGAGTTTTCCTCGCATAGTAGATCACGTGTGACCTTTTGTCAACTCTCTGCCCTAGAACGGCTCCTAAGGCGTAGTCAGAAGCATCACACATCACCTCGAAAGGTAGAGTCCAGTCTGGGGGACGGATAATGGGTGCAGAAGTGAGCTCAAATTTGGGACGCTCAAATGCCTTAACACATTCAGCATTAAAGTTGAAAGGACTATCTTTAGCACGAAGATGGGATAGAGTTCGAGCGATTTGAGAGAAGTCCTTTATGAATCGCCTATAGAATCCTCCGTGTCCCAAAAAGTATCGGATGTCATGCACTGACTTAGGAATGGGCAAGGTCGAGATGATATCGATTTTAGCTTTGTCGACCTCAATCCCCTGATGGGAAATGACATGTCCCAGAACTATACCTTTCTTCACCACGAAGTGACATTTCTCCCAATTGAGGACAAGTCGCTTGTCCTAACAGCGTTGAACTACAAGCCCTAGATGGTTCAAAGGTTGACCCAAAAACTAAGAAGTCGTCCATAAAGACTTCGAGAAATTTTTCCACCATGTCAGAGAATATGCTCATCATACACCTTTGAAAGGTCGCGGGTGCATTGCAGAGGCCAAAGGGCATGCGCTTGTAGGCAAAAGTGCCAAAGGGACAGGTGAAAGTTGTCTTGTCGTGATCCTCAGGGGCGATGGGTATTTGATTATACCCTGAGTAACCATCAAGGAAGCAGTAATAGGAGTGACCTGCTAGTCTCTCCAACATCTGGTCTATGAAGGGTAAAGGAAAATGGTCCTTCCTAGTGTTGGTGTTGTGTCGTCTGTAATCGACGCAGACTCTCCACCCTTTCTTCAGGCGCTGGGTGACCATTTCCTTGTTCTCATTTTCCACAACGGTGAATCTTGCCTTTTTAGGGACGACATGAATAAGACTCATGAAAGTAGGGTTTTTCCGCGTCGTTGATTACGGAAACCCTAAAGTTCAACAATATTTGTAATTTCCTCCGATTTGGTTCACTTAATCTGCAAAAATGCAAACTTACACAGTGGCTCATATCGGATATCGTCCGCACTCAGGATTAGTCGGATCAGCACAAACAAGAACACATTTGAACACAGAAATTGCTAGAATGGTGGGGTGAGATTTAAAATAATCTTGATTGGATTTTTAACAGAACTGTGCACATTAACACTATTGATCAAAATAGGAATGAGAACTTAATAATCCAAACATAACTCATAATCAAAATTCTTTATTAAATCAGAATTGTCTACAATGCATATAATCGAGATTCAAGTACAGCTGATAAAAAATAAAAAAAAAACTAATTAAAGAGGGAGACTTTAGATAGAGAAAATAAAAGGGATTTTTAGAGAGAGAAATGGATGGAGAGAGAGATGAATTAAGGGAAAGCTTAATCGAAACCTAGAGAGAGAATTTAAGAATAGGAGAAAAAAAAAAACTAATTCTAGAGAGAGAAAATGTCAAGAAATTAAGACTTTTTAGAGAGAGAAGTGGATGGGGAAGTCTAGAGAAAGATAAAGAGAAAAAGTTTAGAGAGAGAAGAAGATAACTTTATAGAGAGAGATCACCTTGATGAACTTATCCTAGAGGATCGGCCCTTGGTGGCTTGCATGGGTGCCCGGAGGAACTTGCAAGGGGAGAGCAAGATCAAGCTGCTGGTTGTAGAGGTCGTGAGGAGTAGCCCAGTAATGGAGTTTTCTCATTGGCTCGGCCAGCAAGAAACTTGGTAAATAAAAATGACTAGGTTCTCTCCATTCTTCTCAAAGCAGCAACCGGAAGTTGCATGTCGCTTCATTGGACGGTGAAGAGGAAGCAACAACTGAGGAAGGCGATCAACAGGTGGAGGAGAGAGGGCAGCACATGCAGGTGGAGGTGCGGACCCACTGTTAGTTGCAGGTCGTGAAGCGCAGCGTCAATGGACCAGCAGGTTGCGGTTCTTGGTGGTATTAATGGAGGTGGATGCAGCAAGAGAAAGAAAGGAGAGGTGAAACCGAGAAGGTGAGATGGTGATGGAGGCGTGCAAGAAGAAGTGGAGATCAGAAATCGCTGGAATGAGGTGGTGGTGGAGTGCGCTAACGGCGGTTCTGGATGTGGTGGTACGCCAGGGAATGGTGCCAGCAGGCAGTGGCGCTAATGGCGGACAGGAGCGATGAGAGGAGAAAGAAGAGGAAGAGAAGGGGGAAGAAGGGAGGAGAGGTGGCTGTTGGTGGTGTGACAGGAAGATTTCGCCGGAGAAGACGAACCAGTCCGGCGAGCTAACGGTAGAAGGGAAGAAGAAGAAGAAGAAGAAGAAGAAGAAGAAGAAGAAGGCGGTGAGAATGGAGGTGTTGTGCTGCACGCCGACGACGGAGATGGAGGTGGTGCTATTTTTCGACAGCAAGGAGCAGATGCTAACGGCCTGCAACTCCGGTGGGAAACGAAGAAGAAGAAGAAGAAGAAGAAAAAAGAAAAGAAGAAGAAGAGGAGGAAAGAAGGAGAGAATGAAGGGGAGAACGTGGGGAAGGAGAGGAGGAGAGGGGAGAGGGATTAGGGTTCGAACGAACCCTTCTCCCTCATCTTATAAAGCTCCCTATTTCCATTAATGGAAATAGGGTATTTTTTGAAAATAAAAAATAATTTTTTTTTTTTTTTTTTTTTTTTTTAAGTAAAAACCTACTTTTCTATGGGGAATCTCCCCAATTAGTGGACCCCCCATTTAATTAAAATTATTTTTGAAATTCGCGGGTCCACTAACTGGTTGGACAGCGGGTCGATGCTGATGGGCCCGGCTACTGGCCCACATGGACTGATGATGTCCATCGTCTCACAAGATGATGTGACAGGCATTCTGAAGGCGATCAGATGGATGGTGACTTGATTGGGACCCAGATTGGTAGATCGACGGATCTAGAGAGATCCAACGGTCCGATTGAAGATCCAACGGTCCGATGAAAGATCCAACGGTCAGAAAGCTAAGGGAGATGAGATAGAGCTGATAGGCAGGAGTTCTGGGGTTAGGTCAGTAGATTCGAGGATCGAGAGATGAAGAGAGAGAGAGAATAAGGAGAGATGAGAGAAAAAGTATCAAAAAAAATGGAAAAAAGCACTGGCGGAGGGTCTGGAACCCTGTTCTTCACTGTGACCATCCTCACGCTTCTCCAGTAGAGTCGACTATCATTCCTTGCTGACTCATGTGGCTTTAAACGCTTTGGTCCGTCTCTTGGTCATTGGCTCTCCTGCTCTCTTCGTTCTTTGGGCCGGCTTTTTGGTCCTCTTATTCAGCCCATATTTGGCCCATATCTTTTAGTTATAGCATGTGGGCTTGTTAAGCTTTGATAATGGGCTTTCATGATCGATTTGGGCCCACAAGTCTCGAAAATCGTCCCATCGGGGTTTCCTGCGACAGAAGAAGCGCGTAATGAGACTTTATCAGAACGGCTTAATATTTAGACTTCCGAAAATGTGTTTAATGCATGCAAATATACCATTTCGTCCAGAAAAGTGTGTTTTACGCAATGAGATAGACTCTTACGTAGAAAAGTGGATAATTAGAGCAGTTTTACGTAGGAGAGTGCGATAACGCTAACAGGATAAGTGCTTAAAATAAGCACTTTTGAGCGAATATCAACTCACCCATTTGCTATCGAAGATGGGGTAAATGATACCCGCATCTAACAGTTTAAGGACCTCGTCCCGGACTACATCCTTCAATATGGGGTTCAACCTCCTCTGGTGTTCTCGAGAGGTTTTGGATTCATCCTCGAGATTGATGTGATGTTGGCACACCGAGGGATCTATGCCTCGAATATCTTCTATAGTCCACCCTATCGCAGATTTGTGCTCGTTGAGCAACTCAAGAAGTTTTTTATGTTCACTCGCAGACAAAACGGAAGCAATAATCACAGGGTAGGTTTCCTTAGGACCAAGATAGGCATAGGAAAGATCTGTGGGAAGAGGCTTGAGCTCCAATTTCGGAGCAGATGGAGTGAAAGAATGTGTCTCAGAAGACATGGATAGAAGAGGTTTTACCTCAGTAGGTAAAAGGAGGATAGGTTCTCTGGCCATGGTTAACAGAGGCTCAAACTTGATGAATGGAGCGGGGATATCTATCAATGGAGCAGTCTCCAAAAGATCGTTGAGATCAGAAATGGCTGACTCTGTTGCAAAGTCAGCCCCAAAGTGTGCTAGACACTGTTTAAGAATGTCTTCGGTGGAGTCTGGGATTAAACTCTCAACGGCACACATTTCGTCGGCCACATCGCGATCAACATCCTATTGCATTAAACGAAAGATATTTACCTCAGCTTTGAGGTTTTCGAAAGCAATGGACATGTTTCCATTTCGACACCCAATGTGTGCATTTGCGGTGGCAAGGAAAGGGCGGCCTAAGATGACCAAAATGCGGTTATCCTGACACAGCTCGGTGTCGAGAATGATAAAGTCTACAAGATAATAAAAGTCAGCGACTTTTACTAGGACATCTTCAATGATTCCTCTTGGAATCTTGATGGACTGATCAGCCAATTTCAGGGTTACATTGGTAGTCTTCATATCTTTCAGTCTTAACTACTTATATATAGAGAATGGTATGAGGTTGACGCTAGCCCCTAAATCTAGCAAGGCAGTGTGATATTCGCTTAAAAGTGCTTATTTTAAGCCATTATCCTTTAGCGCTATCGCACTCTCTTATGTAAAACTTTCATATTTATATACTTTTCTACATAAGAGTCTCTTTCATTGCGTAGAACGCACTTTTCTGGACGAAATTGTATCTTTGCATGTATTAAACACATTTCTGGAAGTCTAGATATGATGCCGTTTTGATTAACTCTCATTACATGCTTTTCGTTATTGCAGGAAACCCGATCGGGCTATTCTCGAGACTTGCGGCCCCACGATCAACCATAGAAGCCACTATCAAGGCTTAAGGAGCCAACAGGCTATGATTAGAAGATACTAGCCAAGTACGGGTCAAGTTAGAGGATTGTAGAGCCAGATAAAGAACCAAGAGAGAGACAAAGCTGAAGCCTACTGAAGACTACGTTGAAGATCAGGGTTCAATACCCTTCGCCAGTTATTTTCTCTTTATTTTGTATTACTTTCTCTCTTCTCTCTCCGTCTCTCTAAACCCTGACCTCTAACACTTAGATCATCTCATACTACCTTTAGATCCTTAGATTAACCGTCTAATCCCCCTCTTTATGATCTAACTGCCCATATCCTACCATCCGATCATCAGATGGATCATCCTAACCCTCCGATTTCCATCATCTAACCTCAGATTTCATCTCCTTTAGCTCTATCCCATTTCCCAAGGCTTTTCTACTGCTTGATCTTCTTTTCCACCGTTAGATTTTCAATCGGACCGTTAGATCACTCATTAGACTGTTGGATCTCTCCAGATCCGACGGTTCGCCAATCTTGGGACTAACCAAATCATCGATCCACTCATTCATCCCATGGCCCTATTAGAAGAATAGCCCACAAGTCTCATGGCCAAAGGGCCCACGTGAGAAGCCCAGTGAATAGGCCCAACTCAAGCTCTAATCCTATGGCCAAGATCGATTATTCCCTTCATTCTTAACTTCTCAATCCCACGGCTTCGTTGTAGTTGGAATGAGGGAAAAACGGTTTCCCATGACCATTTCCCCTCAATGACCCACGTGGATCCCTCTAATCTCTCAACTAACAGCCCCAATTTCTCATTCATGCGAGGTTCTCTCCTCTCTAAAAGACAAAGATAAAACACATTATATCTTAGCTTGGACTGATCCACCCTCTTTACGATCTCCTCTTTCTCTCCTCTTCCCGTGGAAATCGACCACCACCTCTTCTCTTCCACCCTGGCCATCATCTTCTTATTGCTACCACCGTTGCTGGTCCACCACCTGCAACTCCAGGAGATGCTCCTTCATCTCTCTCCACCGATCTGCAACTTGGAGTTGCAGGTCCATCATTCTCGTTCACGTGGCTATTCTACCACAACAGCAAGGCAAAAATGAGAGGAAGAATCTCTTCTTTTCGGTCTATTCTTCTGGCCAACAAGAAGGGAAGAGCCGTGTGCTCCTCCCCATGATCTCTTCAGCTCCTCCACGCTGGCCGGTACCTCCACCATTCTATCACCGTTGCTGCAGTGCAACACCGCTCTTTCCACCTCCAACCTGCAACCCCTTGATGATTCGGGTTTGCCTTCCACCTCGCCTTGCTCTACTCCACCCGATAGCCCAACAGCCAGCAACGTTGGATGCTCCTTCTTTCTTCTTCTTCATTTGCTGATTCCCTCACCGGAGTTGCAGACATGCAACTCCGACCGACCTCCATGCTATCCTCCTTCATGGTGTAGTTTGCTGCACCCTCTCTCAAGCTTCCCTCTCTCTCTCACATTACTCTTTTGGCTGAATCAAATCTTCACAGACTCGTCTCCAAAGAACAGGGCAGCAACTCGAAACCCATTCCTTGCTAGTCCGTGAATATCATCCTCCAGGCGGCCATTGGACCACCTCCATCTTCATCACAAGCAGACCGTGCTCCTCACGGTTTGGTTCAAGGGAGCAGCTAGTTCCCTCCATCACCGGAGTTGCAAAACCTGCAACTCCGATCGGCTACCATGATCGCTTCTTCCTGCGATCTCTTTTCTTCTCCACGGTTCTCTCCTCACCTGTGAATTCAGGTGATTAAATCCCACCGTTGCTGGTTCCCTTCCTCTTCTCTCCTTCTTCTTCTTCTTCATAAGCTAGCTTCCCTCACCGGAGTTGCAGACCTGCAACTCCGGCCAGCCACCATCATTTAACCCCAGCAGCAACTCATCTACTCCACACCTCCATTGCGGCACATGCTACACGCAGGCCGAAGCCACGTCTCCACAATCACGGTTTTGTAAAACCATTCTCCTCTCCACCTTGTCTCCATCTTCTTTCCCTTCGTTTGGAAGGGATCCGCCTTCCACCACCGTTTTTGGCGGACCTGCAACTCCGGCAGGTCTGCAACATCCACCATGCTTCACCTCAAGCTGCTGGTCAGCATCCTTACAAAATTTCCCTCCTCTTCTCTTATTCCTCCCGTGGGCATACCAGCAACGCCTTCAACCACCACTAGTCTTCATTGCACCTGCAACTTGGAGTTGCAAGTCTGCATCACCATCTTCTCCATGGCCGGACGGCCAATCACCACAATGTTACCTCCACCATTCGGGCTCCTGCCTGAACCAGCAACACAAGCCTCCTCATGAGCAACAACCATTCACCCACGGTGCAAACAAAGTCAACAGCCGCCGACTGCACCATGGCCAGCACCCTCTTCGGACGGCCACATGGTGATCTCCACGGCTTTGCACTCTCCTTGTTGCCGTCTTCACCTTGCTGGTCTTCCTCTAATCTTCGGGCTCCCAAACAGCCATTTTCTAGAGCCAGCAGCAAAGGGTTGAGCATTTCCTTGTGAAAACAAACAAGCACCACATGTGCCCGTTCGTGCACCATAATCATCCATCATGCATGGCCGATCACCATCATTAGTGATCTCCTCCATCACGTGGCCGATCCAATCCAATGGTAAGTACTACGGGGTATTTTCTCTCTCTTCTCTCACTTTCTCTCTCTAGGGTTTCTCCTCTCTCTAGAAATCCTAGTTTCTCTCTCTAAAACCACTTTCTCTCTCTAGATCTCTCTAGATCTCCTCTCTTTCTAAATGACATGGACGGGAAGTGACATCCCTAATTCCATGTTCTATCCCTAATCCCGTGTTCTCTCTAGAGTGAGATTTTTCTCTCTAAGTCCATTTTCTCTCTCTAGATCCTCTTCTTACTTTCTCAGGCCGATCGCCTATTCACTTGGCCGACTCCTTTCGGCGAGTGAAAATGTGAGCTTCTTCGGGCACATTATCGTACATTTGCCAATTCACATCTACCTTGTCGGCCGGTAAGATCTGATGTGGATTCTATGATTGAGTAGCATTCCATGAAATTTGGACGGTCCTCTTCTTGATCGGTAGCGCCCTTAGCTCCAAAGGTCATGGGATGCTTCTCTGTCAAAACCCTTTTCTTGATTGAAGCATTCATCAAAGTCTTGGACGATCCTCTTCTTGATCGGTAGCGCCCTTAGCTCTGAGATTTCAATTGACGTTTCTTTCCCTTACCCCTTCTCTCGATTGAACAGCATTCCATGAAATTTGGATGATCCTCTTCTTGATCGGTAGCGCCCTTAGCTCCAAAGGTCATGGGATGCTTCTCTGTCAAAAACCCTTCTCTTGATTGAAGCATTCATCGAAGTCTTGGACGATCCTCTTCTTGATCGGTAGCGCCCTCTGAGATTTCAATGGACGTTTCTTTCCCTTACCTCTTCATCTCTCAACCCTTTACATGCTTTCTTATTTCTGTTATTTTGGTGTTCTAAATCTCAAATGAATGTTGTTTTTAAATTGACTCGCCATTCTCATCTCTTCCACCATTCTCATTTCTCTCTGTATATTGTTTGTCAATTTTAATTCCTTATTGTGCTAACTCACACCGAGTGCGGATCGACATCCGACACGTACTGCTATACAAGTTACATTTTACAGATAATCGAATTTTAAAAATATTGTTGAAGTTAAGGTTTCCGAATTGACGACACGAAAAAACCTTAATTTCACTGTGCAGCTAAAGTTGTCTCCAATTTCGCATTGGATAGTTGGGCTACCCGGATCCTTGTGTTTGATAACACTGTTGCATTGAATGAACACGGTAGCTTTTTCGGCCAAGAAGGCAGCTTTAGGTACATGCGTACGCCGCTTGACTGTGCACAAGTCCTTGAGGAATTTGGCATAGGAGGAGATTTGCTTGATAGCAAAAAGGAATGGGATATTTATTTGGACGTCTTTAAAGACGTCTAAGATCTCTAAGAATTGTTGATCCCGCTTGTCTTGGACAAGTCTGTCCGGGAAGGGAGGCTTTACTCGACAAATGGATTTGTCTTTAGCCTTAGATTTCTACACAGGGATATCTGATGTTGGTGCAGAGGTAGAGGAAGTAGAGGTAGGATTGGGACTAGTTTCCTCTGTACGAGTGATGGGTGCTGGAGATGGCACCGGCGGTGGTTGGACTCCCATGTCCACAGTTTTTTTAGATCGTAAGGTGGTTACAGCTTGCACCTCCCCTTGACAATTCTCATTCTGGCTCTGAGATTGGGAACTGATCTCATATACTGCTCCTTTGGCATTTCCTTTTGGGTTAGCGATGGGTTGGCTAGGGAAGAAGCCTTTAGCTTTCTCAGCTTCCAGGTTGCCTAAGCGTTGCTCTAGAAGAAGCATGGATTGTTGTTGCTATTGCTCTAGGCATTGCATAGATTGTTGTTGCTGAGTAATGAGTTGAGCTAGAAGGTCCTCGATATCGGATTTGGGGACCAACTGTTGAGGGGCAACTAATGGGAGTTGAGGCACCAATTCTTGACTAAAGCTCATCTGGGCATTATAGTTGTAGGATGGAGAAGTAGTGGGGACAATTTGTTGGTTCTAAAAGGTCTGTGGGACTCTTTGCCGACTTTGAAATGTGCTTGGTTGTCCAGAGTACTAAACCTGTTGGAACTGCTGGTTCTGAATAGATGGTAACTGACTCTGCTAGTACTGACCCTGATTGAATTGCCTATTGGGTTGATTGAACCCAGGAGGATACATGCCTTGAGGCTGACGCTGAGGTTGAGCTTGCGGTTGAGTAGACTGAGGCCTCCAAGAGAAGTTAGGGTGGTTTCTCTTGTCAGGATGATATGATTGACTATACGAGTTCTGAGTGGGTGGTTTGTATGTGCTGAAAGCACAAACTTCTTCCTGAAGAGGATTAGACCATCCTTCATTCAAAGGACAATGCTCAGTAGTATGGGAGGGTTGCAAACAAAGGGTGCAGGATTCCATAAGGCTCTCGTGTCCCACATGCATGACTGGGGTAGATTGTTGAGTAGGCTTTTGTACTGACACAGCCAGTGTCGAGACTGACTTGCTCAACTCTTGAATGACAGATCGAAGCTCAGTATCAGCTATAGCATCATGTCCCTTGGTTGTCCTTGGGACCGAAGAGGCTCGACTGAACTCTGAGTTAGTTGTCCAATGTTGAGAGTTTTCCCCTAACTCTCCCAAGAATTTGTATGCATCGGTCGGAGTTTGGTGTAGGAATTTTCCCTAGCACATTGACTCTACCATGGTCCGGGACTCATCAGTAAGTCCCTTATAGAAGATGTGGACAAGATTGCCCTTGTCGATGCCATGGTGGGGACACTTGTCAGCTAGTCTTGGAATCCATCCCACGCTTCAAAAAATTTCTCATCGGACTTCTGTCGGAAGTCCTGGATGAGTTGCTTCATTTGGTTGGTCCGAGTCATGGGGTAGAATTTAGACATGAATTTGCCCACCAACTCTTTCCAACTGCTGATTGAATCAGCGGGTAAAGAGTAGAGCCAATCTGAGGCTCGGTCTTTGAGCGAGAATGGGAAAACTCGTAGACGTACATTGTCATCCTCGAGGTTTTGATTCTTGAAAAGTAAGATGACATGTTGGAATTTCCTAATATGGGAATATGGGTCTTCTCTTGGGAGACCGCGAAAGGTTGGCAGCATTTAGATCGTCTGCGGCCTGATCTCAAACTATACCGCCATAGTAGGTGGGAGAATAATGCAAGTGGGCGGATTAGCAGAGATAGGGGTGAACGTCTTGATAAGAGGTCGTTCGGCTGCCATGATTACAAAGGTAGTAGTACTGGGAGAGGCGGGTGGGGAAAGAGATGGGGAAGGATTCAGTGGAGGATCCACTATAGGTACGTGATTCTCGGATCGAATCAAGCGTTTGTTCGGACAAGTCCAAATGGGCATACGCTGAGGAGGCAAGCTCTATACTTGGCAAAAAGTTGCCAGAGAGGAACACTATCCTAAATGATGCACACTAAGCACAGATAATCCTATTCTAAGCAGTCAGGATATATTTTAAGAATTATCTTTGTTAGTTTAGGGGCTAGAGTAGATTATGACAGTGGGCGGACCACTAGTTTATCTTTTAATCGCCGGACTAACTGTTTGCACTCAGAGGTTCTCACCATGCTACACTCTTCAGAGCGAATCCTTTAGTACTAACTCTAGTCAACAACAAGGCTATCCGAAGCCTAGACAGACGTGCGGCACAATGGCTGACTTAAGTACGTCCCAGACTAACCAGATTGGTCAAGTGGATAAGAAGAGTGTTCCCTCGGGTTAAGCTAGGGTTGGTGCGTGTTCCTAGTCCACACGCAACTAACTGTCGAATAGTCCAAGATGCCACGTCGAGCTCAGTGTACTTGAGTAGCAGGGACTTATGGGTGTGTTAGACAATAGGGACCCGCGCTCGTGGTCTTATTTCGATTGGATGTTAAGCGGGTTCGCTTTGTGTGGATTTTTCCTCGAACACCGGGCTAATTGGCTCTACTTCTTGATTCTTTTTAGTTAAATGGACCCTTGGGATCAAATCAGTTGGAATGATGAGGTGGGTGATGAAATCCCACCAGTTTTAATTTTGGAGCTGGGTCTGCTCTCTTATAGTTGATTGATTAACGGCCACGCCACGCAAGTCAAAGAATATGTATGCGAAAGCAAATAGACAAGCGGCAATGATGCACCCAATAACACCGTATCGCACTCAAGGCGAGGATAGGGACTTACCTCCTGTGGTCACGCCACGGGGTCGCCTCCGTGGGTTAGGGAGGGGTATCCTAATGGGCTTGGGCCCAACTCCACATCTTTGAGCTTTCGCTCCCTACCCACACTGGATCGTGTTCCTGTAGAAAAGTTAGATCGCACGGTCTAGGTATTTGGGATTCTATTTGGAAGATCCTTGCCTTTTTAGGGTTCATAGAGCACGTATTGGATTTAGGCAAGTTTTTTAATTAATTTCCAAGTTCTAGATGGGTTAAAATTTAGGAATTCTCAGATTGAAAAATACCTAGATTGGAAAGTTTCCCGAACTGTGGAGATCTTCCAAGAAAGATTTGATTGCGAGATCCCTAAAAATTTTGGAAAATTTCTCAAAATTGAAATTCTGCTAGATTTGGGGTGTTTCCTTTTGCAGACTTTTCCACATTCGGAAGATTTTTAAAAATAGAAATTCTTCTAAAGAGGAAAATTCTAAGAGGGGAAACCCTAATTTAGCAAAGTTTCAAGATTTTAGAATCTTTTCAAAAATCGCAAATCCTTGATTGGTGATTTCTAAAAATCTGCAGAATATAAAACCCTAATTTTTTTGAATTTTGATTTTTTATTTTTTTGGTATTTTCCACTTAATCTAGGGTTTCTAAAAAATCCTAGAACAAGATCTAGCAGTTAAGTCCTAAAATAAAATCAACGAAATTCCTAAACTATTATAACTTTGCACCCGGCCATCCGGGGCATTAAAAATAGTAATTTAAAAGACTGCTAAAAATCACTAAAAATCAAAAATAGAAAGTTTCCTGAAAAGGTCAAGTTGTCCAAATTGAGCAGCTTTCCGCTTCAGCAACTTTCCAATTCCGTCTTTACTTCCTCCGTGCACCCGAGTGGCAGCGGCGCCATTTGAAACTAAGGTTTTTCTGTCGTTGAGAGAACGACCCGTGTTTCAACTAAATTTTGTAATTATCCGATTCACTGAAATTCCTGCAAAAATACAGACTGTATAGTGGCTTGTCGGATGTCGATCCTCACTCGGGATTAGTCGGATTAGCGCAATAATGAACATAAAATGATGGGAAATTTACAGAGAATGTAACTCAATCAACTTAATTCAACTTCATTCAATCGAACATGTCTCTTACAATGAAAGGCAAACTAAAATAACTAAATTATAAAGCATAAAAAAAATAGAATAAACTAGAGAGAGAATTTTAGAAACTAGAGAGAGAAAATTATAAATGAGAGAGAAAGTAGGTAGAGAGAGAAAGTGGGAAATAGAGAGAGAAAGAGATAATAAGAGAGAGAACATGAGAGTGAAAGAGAGAGAAAGAGCTCACCTTCTCGTACTTATCGAGAATTAATCGGGCCATGATGAAGAATGCTTGTTGTTCGGCCATGAGTCAAACTTTGGCCGTGGTTCGTGGTGCACTTGGGAGATGGTGGTGCTTTCTTGATGAAGTGGTGGACTTTTGAGAAGGAGTCGGGCTGGAGGAGCAGCAAAGTCGCTCGTCAGATATAATGGAGGACGATGGCTGGGATGTGGGCAGCACGTCTTGGAACGACACTGGGCGTGCTCCAATGGAGGGCAACCTTGGAGAGATTAGTGAGAGGGGGAGAGAGGAGAGAGAGCTGCTCTTTCTCGCTGGTTAGCATGGAGATGGTGGCGCTTTTGCAGCGAGGCGGAGTGGTGATGGAGCAACGGTGAAGATGAGGGAGAGTTGACCAATTTCTTGGTGGTGGAAGCACGCGTGGTGGAGCTTGTGCTGGTTCAGGCGTGCAAAGGGGAGGTGCACACGGTGGTGGACAGGGTGTGCAGGCGGTCGGAGTTGATTGACGGAGGCGCACCTGCAAGTTGCAGGTCTAACGGTGGTGCACGGGCGGTGCTTTTAGGCAGTGTTGCTGGTATGGTTGCAAATAGGTTTGCCCCTGTGCGTGATGCCTTGCTGGTTGGTCCAGCAGTGGTGAATGTGGTGGTGGAGACGGATGTGAAGGGGATGCCGTGGAGATGATTGTAGAAGAAGAACCAGTCCGTCGGAGTGGGCTCGTCGACGTATCTCGCGGGAGAAGAAGAGAAAGATGAAAGAGAAGAAGGAAGCCAAGGGGGAGGGGACTGTGCAGGGATCTCTTTTGAGAACAAAGGGAGGTGAGAAGAGGAGAAACAGATGAAGGTGGAGGTGCGGCAACAGTTGGCCGGAGTTGCAACCTGCAACTCCGGTAGTAGTTTGGTTGGAGAAGACGGTGGTGGGGTTTAAGTGTTGCAGGTCGTTGCAGGCCAGATAGCAGCGTGGGTAGCAGCAAGATATGAAGGAGAAGAAGAGAGCAGAAGAAGAAGAAGAGAAGAAGGAGGCAAAAAATGGCCGGAGTTGCAAACCTGCAACTCCGACGAAGGATGGGGGAAGGTTTCAAAGACGAAGAAGATGAAGAAGAAGAAGAAAGGAGGAGGAAGAAGGAGAGGAAAAAGTCAGGGAAAGGTTTTGGGGAGAGAAAGGAGAAGAAAGGAAGGGGATTAGGGTTCAAACGAACCCTTCTCCTTCCCCTTTAAACCTCCCACTTTCCTTTAATGGAAAATGGGGTTTTTAAAAGATAAAATATATATATATATATATATATATATATATATATATTAAGGGAAACCTTACTTTTCTTTGGGGAATTTCCCCATTTAGTGGACCCCCATTTTTTATTTAAAAATAATTAATTTAAAGCATTCGAAAATCGCGAGGTCCACCAAAATGGTCAGGCCACAGGTCGATGATGATGGGCCCGACTACTGGCCCACATGGATTCATGATGTCCATCGTCTCACAAGATGATGTGACAGACAATTTGATGACGATCGGATGGATGGTGCCTTGATTGGGACCCAGATTGGTAGATCGACGGATCTAGAGAGATCCAACGGTCTGATTGAAGATCCAACTGTCAGAAAGCTAAGGGAGATGAGACAGAGCCAATAGGCAGGAGTTCTGGGGTTAGGTCAGTAGATCCGAGGACCGAGAGATGAAGAGAGAGAGATTAAGGAGAGATGAGATAGAAAATTAGGGGGAGGAGAGAGAAAATATCAGAAAATGGAGATAAAAATATTGGCAGAGGGTTTGGAACCCTGGTCTTCACTGTGACCATCTTCATGCTTCTCCAGTAGAGTAGACCATCATTCCTTGCTGACTCATGTGGCTTTAAACGCTTTGGTCCATCTCTTGGTCATTGGCTCTCCTGCTCTCTTCGTTCTTTGGGCTGGCTTTTTGGTCCTCTTATTTAGCCCATATTTGGCCCATATCTTCTAGTCATAGCCTGTGGGCTCTTTAAGCTTTGATAATGGGCTTTCATGATCGATTTTGGCCCGCAAGTCTCGAGAATAGCCCGATCGAGTTTCCTGCAAGAGAAGAGCACGTAATGAGACTTGATCATAACGTCTTCATACCTAGACTTCCGAAAATGTGTTTAATACATGCAAATATATCATTTCGTCTAGAAAAGTGTGTTCTACAAAATAGAAGAGACTTTTACGTAGAAAAGTAAATAAATAGAGCATTTTATGTAGGAGAGTGCGATAACGTTAAAAGGATAATTGTTTAAAATAAGCACTTTTGAGTGAATATCAGAGACCCCTTACTGCAATCCTATACCCACTCCTCTTTCAGAGTCTGCGGCTCTGCTAACCACAGTCAGAGAAACCTCTCAGTCTCTACTGAGAAAGAACCTACCCGTACTACTGCTGGGTTTGGTTAGCTCGAATGGAAGTGTTCTTGCTCCAACTGATGAGCTCGATGACTGATGATTCACTCAATCTGCCTGTGCTTCAACTTGGTTGGGGGTGCTTATCACCCCCATTGTTTCTAGCTGAAGACATAAAACTTAGCGCTTTCGGAAAGGCAATTCTGGTATTCGTAGTCACATGAGTCGCATGCATATTTTATTGCTATATCTAACTGTCATGCAGGAACCATCAATATAGAAAATCATCTGGTACTAGACAGTATTCTTTCATGCCCCATTGGTAACATCCTCCCTAAAACTCCTTGCATCATTACCGATATTTCATCATTTTTTTGTCCCGGTCATGAGCACCAAGGACGGTGCTATATTTTGGTTGGGGGTGGGTATTTACCAAAACTCAAATTTTTATTTTGATAAAATTCCAAAAAAATAATAAAATATAAAAAAAAACCCTTGTGTTTATGGGTGTTTTCCGATGATTTTCAATGTTTTCTAAAACTTCCAAAATGTGTCAAATACCCTGACTTTGATTAGCTAGAAATATTCGTGAAATCGTATTATAAAGGATATCATTTTTCGTGTTACATGCTAGCTTTCAGTCAAGTCAAGTCAAGCATGACTACAACAGATTTGAAAACTTAGAAAAACTCAGATTTAACACAAATTATACACATTCATCATCAGAGTCATCATATGTTTAAAATCTCTAAAGATTCTAGAAGAATATTTGTGGAGACCTAACCCAGTGCGCTTTCGATCCTTTCATCATTTCAGAGGGTTATACTACAATTCTGAGTCACAAGATGACTCATTATTTCTTCAAGTCCGCAATATTTCGTTGAGAGATCTCATTATCCTTTGTATTGATCATGGAACTCGGAACGACATCAAAATTGGATTATTACGACAGAACCTTTTTATGTATCCATTCAAAATATGTTACATGAGAGTGCAAACCCTAAAAAATGATTTAGGCCATCTTTTTAAACCTTTCAGCCTTTTTAGTTCACCTTAAATATCTACCGTTTGAAACCCTTTTAAGCCTTTATGAAAAGACTTTCCTTGTTAAGTCCATTAACCTATAACCAAATCCAGTTACAAAGTATGACTTGCGACCCTACTTCTGAGAAGGATAGAGAAATGATTGATATGGGTATACCATGAAAAGAAAAGTTAAGAAAAATTAAAGAAAAAGACAAGTGGTTCAAGCTGAAAAGAAAATATGAAAAGAAAGTAGAGAAAAGAGCTGAAAAACAAAATTGAGCAGTCTTAGAAATATCGAGAAAAAGAAAAAAAATACGAAAGAAGGAAAAGAAACAGATAATGGTTTTACACCCGTAGGAAAGATACAAGAAAATCGAGATATCCTCTTAGAAGCTTTGAAATCCTGTATCCTCTTATTTTTCTACACCTGACCTAAGCCTCAATACAACCTATGAAAGTCCTACTTGATTCTAAGATAGCACGATCACAAAATGTGAAGAATGGAGAAAGAAAAGCTATAGAGTTTGATCTAACGTTCCCAAGTGAAATGATATTCCTGTCATGAGATCTTCTTCTGTTAAAAATGTCTTTCCTTCAAATAAAATATATGTGAGATCTTTTGCATCTTTATATTAAATATATCTCCTCACATATAAATTGAGAGAAAAGAAATAAAACCACTGACGAGTGATCATTTCTAAGTGTTTTACAAGTGAGATTTGAGGTCAAGGCATACAATCTCTTAGGTGATTTGGAACTTTTCACTGTCGGATAATGAGAATGTTGACCACACACACACGTCGAGTTTGACTATTTTAGGTCATGATTATCAGTCTGTAGTCTTGTCAAAACTTCCTGATTATCTACTAGCTTGTGACTGTTTTTGCATCCATACGATAATTTGACGAACGGTATTTTCCTTGAGCTAATTTGAAAAAGTGTGCAGCATGTGCAGAGCCCTTTTAAGCTCATTTATTTCGCACTAATTGTCAAGGATGGGCAATATGCTAGTTGGGGGTTGTGATATTTGCTTAAAAGACTTATTTTAAGCCATTATCCTTTAGCGTTATCGCACTCTCCTATGTAAAACTTTAATATTTATCTACTTTTCCACATAAGAGTCTCTTTCATTGCGTAGAACACACTTTTCTAGACGAAATGTTATATTTGCATGCATTAAACATATTTCTGGCAGTCTAGATATGAAGTCGTTTTGATTAAAGTCTCATTACACGCTTTTCTCTTGCAGGAAACCCGATCTGGCGATTTTCGAGACTTGCGGGCCCACGATCAACCATAAAAGCTACTATCAAAGCTTAAAGAGCCAACAGGCTATGACTAGAAGATATAAGCCAAGTATGGGTCAAGTCAGAGGATCATAGAGCCAGATAAAGAAACAAGAAAGAGGTAAAGCTGAAGACCAAGAGACGAACCAAAGTGATTCAAAGCCGCACCAAATGACATAAAATGATGGCTTACGTAATTGGTGAAGTCGACGGAAGATTACATTGAAGATCAGGGTTCATGACCCTCCGCCAGCTCTTTTGCCTTTATTTTGTATTATTTTCTCTCTCCTCTCTCCTAATTCTTTCTCCATCTCTCTAGACTCTAATATCTAACCCGTAGATCATCTCATTGTACCATTAGATCCCCAGATCTACCTTCTGATCCCCCTCTCCATGATCGAATTGCATATATTTCACCATCCAATCTTCAGATCGATCATCCTAACCCTCCGATCTCCATCATCTAACCTCTGATCTCCTCTTCTCTAGCTCTATCACATCTCCCATAGCTTGTCCACCATTAGATCATCCATTGGACCATTAGATCTTCTATTGGACCATTGGATCTCTCTAGATCTAACGTTCTCTTATTTGGGCCATCCACTCTTTCATGACCCATTATCCTACTGACCCACTGGCCAACATGTGGCATGCTCAATATTGGCCCAAAATAATCGACTATCCTATGGCCTATCCATTAGCAGGCCACGGTCTATCCATATCCCATGGCCCGACACCATTTCTTGGACCGACCACCACTTCATTTCTTCAAAAGGTCTTAAATCCATCATCTAATGGACCCCCATGGCCTTAATGGCCCACATATCTCAGGACCAAGTGGCCTGAAAGTAGGTATTTTCTGCGTCGTTGGTTACGGAAACCCTAGTTCCAACATATTTGTAATTTTTATCTGATTATCCTGCAAAATTGATAGATTTGTATAGGGATTCGTGTCGGATGTCGATCCGCACTCGGGATTAGTCGGATTAGCGCAAATAAGAACATAAAATGACAGATTTTTCTATAGAAATTGATGCGAATGATGATGGAGGGGTGAGAGTGGTGAGGTAATGGATTTAAAACATGCTCTCTTTTTTTTTATGAGGATCAACTCTTAATTAAAGAAGTTATCAAATACTGAATTAAAAACCACTATTCATGGTGAAAGAAAATCAAGAACAAGAGCTCAAAAGAAGCCTAATTTTATTGAATCTATATAAATTGCTTACATTGACAAACAAAAGCAAAAATTGAAACTAACCTAAAAAGCATAAAAGATAGAGATAGATGAGGTGAGATAGAGAGAAGATGGAGAGATAGAATATTTTTTTTTTATTTTTTTTTTTATTTTTTTTAACTTCGGAACTTACCATGTGGAGGTCACGGCCAAGGCATTGGACATGAGGTTCGACAGGTGGAGATGTTGCAGCAGCTAAGGTGGAGCGGTGGAGAGTGGCTGGGGTTTGTGACGATGGGTTGTGCTGCCCTTAAACCGTGAAGGAACAAGAGATGAATGGCGGTGGAAGGGCGGTCAAACCAGGTGTGGAGGAGGATGAAACCTCTGGTTTAGGTTGACCCGTGGAGAACAGCAGCTCTGTGAAGTGCAGCTCTTGTGGAGGAGGAAAATGGTATATGCTGAGGATAGTTCACCACGGTTGCATGTTGCAACAATGAGGGATTAGACCGGTGGCTTCTTTTGGAAGAAAGAAGTGCATAGATGCAAGGAGGCTTGGAGGAGCTCATGGCTGAGAGAGATGGGCAGCATGATGGAGGGGATCCAGCGGTGATGGAGGGCACTGGAGCGAGGAGAAGAGGAAGGTTAACTGGTGTGGCCACCTGCAACACCAGAAACGGTGGTGAGTTAGAGATTTGGACGCCTAGCCAGGAAGAGAACACCGGCCAGCAAGGTGAGGGAAGTATCTTCCTTCTCATCTCTTCTTCTTCTTCTCATCTTTTCTTCTTTTTTTTTTGTGTTTTCTCTTGGGTGAAACAGGCTGCTGAAAGTTGCAGGTGTTGTGACTTGCAGCAGCAGCAAACAGAGGAGCGTCTAGAAAGATGTGGACCGGAGTTGCAGCAGCAAGTTCGCCCCTTGTATCAGAGAATGGCTTGCAAGAGTTGCAAGCCGTAATCTTGCCGGTGAAGATCAGGAGAGAGAGGAAGAGAAGGGCGGCTGCTCACAATAGAGAGGGTTGTTCGGCTGGAGTTGCAGCAACACCTCCGGTGGTAGCAGCAAGTAGTTCTTGCTGGTTCGTCCAGCAAGAATTGTTAGAGAGAGAGATGTGATATTCGCTCAAAAGTGCTTATTTTAAGCAATTATCCTTTTAGCGTTATTGCATTCTCCTACGTAAAATGCTCTATTTATCTACTTTTCTACGTAATAGTCTCTTCTGTTGCGTAGAACACACTTTTCTGGACGAAATGATATATTTGCATGCATTAAACACATTTTCGGAAGTCTAGATATTAAGCCGTTCTGATAAAGTCTCATTACGCGCTTCTTCTGTCGCAGGAAACCCCGTACACCAGAGCGGCAGCGGCGCCATTTGAAAGTAGGGTTTTTCCGCGTCGTTGGTTACGGAAACCCTAACTTCAACACATTTTTAATTTATCCGAGACTTTTAACCTGTAAAATGGGCAATTTTGCACAGTGGCTCGTGTCGGATGTCGATCCGCACTCGGGATTAGTCGGATTAGCGTGAATAAGAACAAAAACTGACGGACCATCTCAAGAAATAATAGATAAAAATAAACTTCATCATTAAGTAATCAAAATGTCTATTACAATGCTTGAATCGAACATAAAATAAAATAAGATAAACTAAAAAGCAATTTTAAAGAAGAAAATTCTAAAGAGAGTTAGAGAGAGAAAATGAAGTAGAGAGAGAAAGTGAGAAAGAGATCTCTAGAAAGAGAGACTACTCTATAGAGAGATAAAAAGAGATATAGAGAAAAAGAGAGGATTTAGCGAAAGAAAAGGGAGAGAGATCAAACCTTGGATGAAAGTGCCGCAAGGGTGATGCGACAATTTACCCAGAGTGAAGGTGATGTACGCAGCCCAGTTGTGAGCAAGGAGATATGTAGGCCAAGACCGTAGGGTGCATGCTGTTGTAAGTCAATCCTTGGACTAACCCGAGATGTTGCTGTGACGTACAGCAAGGTGAGGAAATTGTGATGCAGCCTTAGCTACACGGTGGTATTGGGCTAGAGAGAAGGGTGCTGCCTTGTGTGAGCCACGTGGAAGAGAGGAATATGACCTGCTGTTGTCTACTTTTGCATGCGTGTTTTGATCAGCCTGAGAAGAAACTTGCTGGAGTCGCTGGTCTCGTCCAAGGATTGCAAATTGGGGATGAAAATCAGGGAGGAGTGGAGACGCACTGTCTCGTGGTGGCTCGCTTGAGTTGGTGGGCACACTAGCAGGAGATGCAGGTTGGATAAGACAAGCTAATGGTGGCTGGCGGCAAGAGGAGGGGTTGCTGTCCGAGAAAGGAAGAAATGACCGTTGCTGGTCCAAGGAGCAGGTTTAGGGAGATCAAGAAGCAACACCAGGGAGAGAACGTGTTGACGTTCCTACTGGTTTGGCCAGCAAGGATATGTGGTGGAACGATGGGGGAAGCAAAGAGGAAGGGAGGTATTGCTGGTAGGTGTAGTGAAGATTCCGGCGAGCTTCTCGCCGAAATCAATAGCAAGAGGCGGTGAAACAGGTGCAAGCCGTGAAGGAGAAGACAGTTGCAGGTATTCCACCAAAAAAATGAAGATAACGGTCTGCAACTGGGTGCTGCTATAGGAGAAGGCGGAGATGGAGTTCATCGATGAAGAAGGAACGCCTCAGGCAGTGTTCCAATCCATGATGGAGAAAGAGGAAGGAGTTGCAGATCTGATTGCCGGAGTTGCAGGTCTGCAACTCCGGTAACCAATTGAAGAAGAAGAAGGAGAATAAGGAGGAAAAGAGGAGAGGACGTGGGGTGGAACGGTGATGAAAGGGTGTTGTGCAGCGGTCTTGCAACTCCAAGGAGCGCCTGAGATGGCAGCAAGTTGCACCAGCCGGAGTTGCAGGTTGCAACTCCGGTTGAGAAGAAGAAGAAGAAGAAGAAGAAGAAGAAGAAGAAGAAGAAGAAGAAGAAGAAGAAGAGGAAGAAAGCGCCGAAAACCTTCGGGGAGTTTTGGGGGAAGGAGAGGAAGAGATTGGAGGGGGATTAGGGTTCGAACGAACCCCTCTCCTTCTCCTTTTAAAGCTCCCTATTTCCATTAATGGAAATAGGGTATTTTTAAAATAAAAAAAAAAAATATATATATATATATATATATATATATTTTTTTTTTTTAAAGTAAAAATCTACTTTTCTATGGGGAATCTCCCCAATTAGTGGACCCCCCGTTTTTTTGAAATTTAATTAAAATTCTTTGGAAATTCACGGGGTCCACTAACTCGTCGGACAGCGGGTCGATGATGATGGGCCCGGCTACTGGCCCACATGGATTTGTGATGTCCATTGTCTCACAAGATGATGTGACAGACAGTCTGATGGCGATCGGATGGATGGTGACTTGATTGGGACTCAGATTGGTAGATCGACGGATCTAGAGAGATCCAACGGTCCGATTGGAGATCCAACGGTCAGAAAGCTAAGGGAGATGAGATAGAGCCGATGGACAGGAGTTCTGGGGTTAGGTCAGTAGATTCGAGGACCGAGAGATGAAGAGAGATAGAGAATAAGGAGAGATGAGAGAAAAAGTATCAGAAAATAGAGAGAAAAGCACTAGCGGAGGGTCTGGAACCCTGGTCTTCACTGTGACCATCCTCACGCTTCTCCAGTAGAGTCGACTATCATTCTTTGCTGACTCATGTGGCTTTAAACGCTTTGGTCGTCTCTTGGTCATTGGCTCTCCTGCTCTCTTCGTTCTTTGGGCCAGTTTTTTGGTATTCTTATTCAGCCCATATTTGGCCCATATCTTCTAGTCATAACTTGTGGGCTCTTTAAGCTTTGATAATGGGCTTTCATGATCGATTTGGGGCCCACAAGTCTCGAGAATCATCCCATCGGGGTTTCCTACGACAGAAGAAGCGCGTAATGAGACTTTATCAGAACGGCTTAATATCTAGACTTCCGAAAATGTGTTTAATGCATGCAAATATACCATTTCATCCAGAAAAGTGTGTTCTACGCAACAGAAGAGACTATTACGTAGAAAAGTAGATAAATAGAGCATTTTACCTAGGAGAATGCAATAACGCTAAAAGGATAATTGCTTAAAATAAGCACTTTTGAGCGAATATCACAACCCCCAACCAGCATATTGCCAATCCTTGGCAATTAGTGCGAAATAAATGAGCTTAAAAGGGCTCTGCACATGCTGCACACTTTCACATTAGCTCCGGGAAAACACCGTTCGTCAAATCATTGAATGGATGCAAAAATAGTTACATGCTAGCGAAGAGTTGGAAAGTTTTGGCAAGACTACAGACTGATCTATCATGACCCAGAATAGTCAGACTCTACGTGTGTGTGTGCTCAACATTCTCATCATCCTACAGTAAAGATTTCCAGATCACCTCTAAGTTTTTATGCCTCGACCTCAAATCTCACATGTTTAGCACTCAGAATAGAATCACACAAGAAGGGTTTTCTTCTTTTCTCTCAATTTATATGTGAGGAGATGTGTTGATGAAAGTAAAGATCTCACATATGTATTATTTGAAGGAAGGACATCTTTAACAGAAGAAGATGTCATGATTGGAATACCACTTCACTCGGGAACGTCAGATCAAACTCTATAGCTTCTCTTTCTCCAATCTCCACATTTTATGATCATACTATCCTAGAATCAAGTAGGACTTTCCTGGGTTGTAATGAGGCTTATGTCAGGTGTAGAGAGATAAAGGAATACAGAATTTCAAAGATCTTGAGAGGATATTGCCATTTTCTTAAATTTTTCCTGCGACGTAACACCATTATCTAGTTCTTTTTCCTTTTTTCGTTATTTTCTCCTTTTCTTGATATTTCTGAGACTGCTCAATTTCTTTTCAGCTCTTCTTCATACTTTCTTTCTATATTTTGTTTTTGGCTTGAACCACTTTCTTTTCCTTTTGATTCTTCTTCTTTAGTTTTCTTTTTCACGGTACACCCACATCAGTTATTTTTTTGTCCATCTCAAAATAAGGGTAGACAGTCATGCTTCGTAGCTAGACTGGATTTTAGGTTGATGGGTTTACAAAGAAAAGGCTTTTATAGAATGGCTCAAGGGGTTTCTAGTGAAGTATAATTCAGGTGAGTAAAAAGGCTGAATGGTTCAGAAAAATGGCCTAAATCATTTTCTAGGGTTTGCACTATCATGTATACTGTCTTGACTGGATATAGAGAAGGTTCTGTCGTAGTAATCCAATGTTGATGTCGTTCCGAGTTTTATGATCGAAGCAAAAGATAATGAGATCTCTCAACGAATATTGCAGGCATGAAGAATAGTGAGTCATCTTGTGACTCAGAATTGTTGCATAACCCTCTGAATTGATTAAAGGCTCGAAAGCTCACTGGGTTAGGTCTCCACAATTATTCTCACAGGATCTCCAGAATTTCTAAACTTAGGGTGACTCTGATATTGATAGTGTACAATTGTGCCAAATCTGAGTTTTTCTGAGTTTTCAAACCTGCTGTAGTCACGCTTGACTTGACTCAACGCTAACAAAAATTGACATCCTCAATACTGACTTAACGGAGGTTTTCAGCTAATCAAAGTCAGGGTATTTGACACATTTTTGAAATTCTAGAAAAATTTTGGAGAACATCGGAAATCACCCCAAAAACAAAAAGATTTTCTTTTTTTTTTTTTTTTTTTTTTTTTTTTTTATATGAAGACATGAGTTTTGGTAAATACCCACCCCCAACCAAAATATAGCACCGTCCTCGGTGCTCATGACCGGGACATAAAATGATAACAAATTAGTGATGATGATGCAGAGATTCAGGAAGGATGTTACCAAGTCGGCAGAAACTCGACAGTGTGTGGTACCTGATGATCGGAAGAATGAATATACCTGCATTTCCAGAGATATAACAGTAATAATAAATGCATGAGACTCATGTACTCTAGGAATACCGGAATTGCCTTTCCGAAAGCGCTAAGTTTTACGTCTTCAGCCAGACATGACGGGGTGACAGGCACCCCCAACCAAGTTGGAGCTCAGGAGACTGAGTGGATCATCAGTCGACATAGGCAGGATCGATGAGATCAATTTCAAAAGTCTGAATGAACGATACATCAAGTTCATGGAATTGCTTAAGACACTAACCATTGACCTGGAATGAGGAGTAATCCTTGGGATCCTCAATAGTGATTGCCCCAAAGGGTGTGACTGCTGTGACCGTATAAGGACCGGTCCACCTAGATTTCAGTTTCCCAGGGAAGAGATGGAGACGAGAATTATAAAGAAGGACCTTCTGTCCTGGATGGAACTCTTTTCTGAGGATGCTCTTGTCATGTATCCACTTCATTTTTGCTTTGTAATTCTTGGACAAGTTGTAGGCATCATTTCTGAGTTCTTCTAACTCATTCATTTGAAGTTTCCGCTCCTCTCCTGCGGAGTCTAGGTCGAAGTTGAGCTTCTTAATGGCCCACAGGGCACGATATTCAATCTCTACCAGAAGATGACAGGGTTTCCCAAAGACCAGACGATAGGGAGACATATTGAGTGGGGTCTTGTAGGCGGTTCTGTATGCCCATAAAGCATCAGTGAGACGAGTAGACCAGTCTTTATGTGTGGTATTGACTGTCTTCTCCAAGATCTGCTTGATCTGACGATTAGAAACCTCCACTTGACCACTAGTCTGCGGATGATAAGCTAGGGCAACCTTGTGGGTTACCCTATACTTTTTCATTAATTTCTCGAATATCCTATTGCAGAAATGGGTGCCCCCATCACTAATGATGGCCTTAGGGGCACCGAATCGGGCGAAGATGAACTCCTTTAGGAATTTGACCACTACTTTGTGGTCATTGGTCTTGGTGGGAATGGCTTCTATCCATTTGGATACATAGTCTACCGCAAAGAGAATGTACTCAAAACCATAGGAAACGGAAAAGGGGCCCATGAAGTCGATGCCCCAGATGTCAAATATTTCATCGACCTGGATGGGAGTGAGGGGCATCATGTTCCTCTGGGAGATGCGGCCTAGATGCTGGCAATTAGGACAAGTTTTGCAGTAGATATGGGCATCTTTAAATAGTTTAGGCCAGTAGAATCCGCATTGTAGTACTTTTTTTGCAGTCTTCTTAGTGCTGAAATGACCACCACAAGGTTGGTCATGACATGAGGACAAGATATTGAGTTGGTCCGACTCAGGGACACAGAGACGAATGATCTGGTCAGGACAGTATTTATACAAATAAGGGTCATCCCAAGAGTAGTACTTAACTCTTGCTAGGAATTGGCTTTTGTCCTGTTTTGACCAATGTGAAGGCATTTCTTCGGTGACAAGGTAGTTGACAATGTCAGCATACCATGGATGAACCGAGATAGCGAACAGTTGTTCGTCTGGAAAGGTTTCAGGGATGGGCTGGGTGTCGAAGGATGACTCTAAAGTCAGTCTAGACAAGTGATCAGCCACTACATTCTCAGTTCCTTTCTTATCCTTAATCTCGAGGTTGAATTCCTGCAGTAGGAGAATCCATCGAATTAATCGAGGCTTGGTTTCCTTTTTCGACATGAGATAACGAAGGGCTGCATGATCAGTGTACACTACCACCTTAGTGGCTAAGAGGTACTGACGGAATTTATCAAGGGCGAAGACTACCGCCAGGAGTTCTTTCTCAGTGGTGGAGTAATTCATTTGGGCAGAGTTAAGAGTTTTGCTCGCGTAGTAGATCACGTGTGACCGTTTGTCAACTCTCTGCCCTAGAACGGCTCCTAAGGCGTAGTCAGAAGCATCGCACATTACCTCAAAAGGTAGAGTCCAGTCCGGGGGACGGATAATGGGCGCAGTAGTGAGCTCAGATTTGAGACGCTCAAATGCCTTGACACAGTCAGCATTAAAGTCGAAAGGACTATCTTTAGCCAGAAGATGGGACAGAGGTCGAGCGATTTGAGAGAAGTCCTTGATGAATCGCCTATAGAATCCTCCGTGTCCCAAAAAGGACCGGATGTCACGCACAGACTTAGGAGTAGGCAAGGTCGAGATGATATCGATTTTAGCTTTGTCGACCTCAATGCCCTGATGGGAAATGACATATCCCAGAACAATGCCCTTCGTCACCATGAAGTGGCATTTCTCCCAATTGAGGACAAGTTGCTTGTCCTGATAGCGTTGAAGTACAAGCCCTAGATGGTTCAGACAGTCATCAAAGGATGACCCAAAGACTGAGAAGTCGTCCATAAAGACTTCGAGGAATTTTTCCACCATGTCAGAGAATATGCTCATCATACACCTTTGAAAGGTCGCGGGTGCATTGCAGAGGCCAAAGGGCATGCGCTTGTAGGCAAAAGTGCCAAAGGGACAGGTGAAAGTTGTCTTCTCGTGATCCTCAGGGGCGATGGGTATTTGATTATACCCTGAGTAACCATCAAGGAAGCAGTAATAGGAGTGACCTGCTAGTCTCTCCAACATCTGGTCTATGAAGGGTAAAGGAAAATGGTCCTTCCTAGTGTTGGTGTTGAGTCGTCGGAAATCGATGCAGACTCTCCACCCTTTCTTCAGGCACTGGGTGACCATTTCCTTGTTCTCATTTTCCACAACTGTGAATCCTGCCTTTTTAGGGACGACATGAATAGGACTCACCCATTTGCTATCGGAGATGGGATAAATGATACCCGCATCTAACAGTTTAAGGACCTCATCCCGGACTACATCCTTCAAGACGGGGTTCAACCTCCTCTGGTGTTCTCGAGAGGTTTTGGATTCATCCTCGAGATAGATGTGATGTTGTCACACCGAGGGGTTTATGCCACGAATATCATCTATAGTCCAACCTATCGCAGATTTGTGCTCGTTGAGCAGCTCGAGAAGTTTCTTACGTTCACTCGCAGACAAAGCGGAAGCAATAATGACAGGGTAGGTTTCCTTAGGACCAAGATAGGCATAGGAAAGATCTGTTGGAAGCGGCTTGAGCTCCAATGTTGGAGCAGATGGAGTTAAAGTAGGTGTCACAGAAGACACGGATTGAAGAGGTTTGACTTCAATAGTAAAAGGAAGGATGGGTTCTCTGGCCATGGTTATCAGAGGCTCGAACTCGATGAGTGGAGCGGGGATCTCTATCAGTGGAGCAGTCTCTAAAAGATCATTGAGATCAGAAATGGCTGACTCTGTTGCAAAGTCAGCCCCAAAGTGTGCTAGACACTGTTTAAGAATATCTTCGGTGGAGTCCGGGATTAGACTCTCAAGAGCACACATTTCATCGGCCACATCGCGATCGGCGTCTTGTTGCATTAAACGAAAGATATTGACCTCAGCTTTGAGGTTACCGAAAGCAATGGACATGTTTCCGTCCTGGCACCCGATGTGTGCGTTCGCGGTGGCAAGGAATGGACGGCCTAAGATAACCGGAATGCGGTTATCCTGACACGGCTCGGTGTCGAGAATGATAAAGTCCACAGGATAATAAAAGTCAGCGACTTTTACTAGGACATCTTCAATGATTCCTCTTGGAATCTTGATGGACTGATCAGCCAATTTCAGGGTGACATTGGTAGGCTTCATATCTTTCAGTCCTAACTGCTGATATACCGAGAATGGTATGAGGTTAACGCTAGCCCCTAAATCTAGCAAGGCAGTGCAGCTAAAGTTGTCGCCAATTTCACATTGGACAGTTGGGCTACCTGGATCCTTGTGTTTGATCACACTGTTGCGTTGAATGAACGCAGTAGCTTTTTCGGCCAAGAAGGCAGCTTTGGGTACATGCGTACGCCGCTTAACTGTGCACAAGTCCTTGAGGAATTTGGCATAGGAGGGGATTTGCTTGATAGCAGAAAGGAATGGGATATTGATCTGGACGTCTTTAAAGACATCTAAGATCTCAGAGAATTGTTGATCCCGCTTATCTTGGATAAGTCTGTCCGGGAAGGGAGGCTTTACTCGACAAATGGATTTGTCTTTAGCCTTAGATTTCTGCACAGGGATATCTGATGTTGGTGCAGAGGTAGAAGAAGCAGAGGTAGGATTTGGACTAGTTTCCACGGTGCGAGTGATGGGTGCTGGAGATGGCACCGGTGGTGGTTGGACTCCCATGTCCACAGTTTTTCCAGATCGTAGGGTGGTTACAGCTTGCACCTCCCCTTGACAATTCTCATTCTGGCTTTGAGATTGGGATCCGATCTCATATACTGCCCCTTTGGCATTTCCTTTAGGGTTGGCAATGGGTTGGCTAGGAAAGATCCCCTTAGCTTTCTCAGCTTCCAAGTTACCTAGACGTTGCTCTAGACGAAGCATGGATTGCTGTTGCTGTTGCTCTAAACGTTGCATAGATTGAGTAATGAGTTGAGCTAGAAGGTCCTCAATACTAGGTTTGGGGACCGACTGTTGGGGGGCAGCTAATGGGAGCTGAGGCACCAATTCGCGACTCGAGCTCATCGGGGCATTATAGTTATAGGCGGAAGAATTAGTTGGGACAATCTGTTGGTTTTGAAAGTTCTGGGGAACTCTTTGCTGATTCTGAAATGTGCTCTGTTGTCCAGAGTATTGACCCTGTTGGAACTGCTGGTTCTGAGTAGATGGGTACTGATTCTGCTGATATTGTCCCTGATTGAATTGCCTATTGGGTTGATTGAACCCAGGAGGATACATGCCCTGAGGTTGACGTGGAGGTTGAGCTTGTGGTTGAGTAGACTGAGGCCTCCAAGAGAAGTTAGGGTGGTTTCTCGTGTCCGGATGATAAGATTGACTATACGAGTTCTGAGTGGGTGGTTTGTATGTGCTGAAAGCACAAACTTCTTCCTGAAGAGGATTAGACCATCCTTCATTCAAAGGACAATGCTCAGTAGTATGGGAGGGTTGCAGATAGAGGGTGCAGGATTCCATAGGGCTCTCGTGTCCCACATGCATGACCAGGGTAGATTGTTGAGTAGGCTTTTGTACAGACACAGCCAATGCCGAGACTGACTTGCTCAACTCTTGAATGACAGATCGAAGCTCAGTATCCGCTGTAGCATCATGTCCCTTGGTTGTCCTTTGGACTAAAGTGGTTCGACTGAACTCTGAGTCAGTCGTCCAATGTTGAGAGTTTTCTCCTAACTCTCCCAAGAATTTGTATGCATCAGTCGGAGTTTGGTGCAGGAATTTTTCTTGGCACATTGACTCTACCATGGTCCGGGACTCATCAGTAAGTCCCTTATAGAAGACGTGGACAAGATTGCCCTTGTCGATGCTATGGTGGGGACACTTAGTCAGGTAGTCTTGGAATCTATCCCATGCTTCAAAAAATTTCTCATCGGACTTCTGTCTAAAGTCCTGAATGAGTTGCTTTATTTGGTTGGTCCGAGTCATGGGGTATGATATTCGCTCAAAATTGCTTATTTTAAGCAATTATCCTTTTAGCGTTATTGCATTCTCCTACGTAAAATGCTCTATTTATCTACTTTTCTACGTAATAGTCTCTTTTGTTGCGTAGAACACACTTTTCTGGACGAAATGGTATATTTACATGCATTAAACACATTTTTGAAAGTCTAGATATTAAGCCGTTCTGATAAAGTCTCATTACGCGCTTCTTCTGTCGCAGGAAACCCCGATGGGACGATTCTCGAGACTTGTGGGCCCAAATCAATCATGAAAGCCCATTATCAAAGCTTAAAGAGCCCACATGCTATGACTAGAAGATATGGGCCAAATATGGGTTGAATAAGAGGACCAAAAAGCCGGCCCAAAGAACGAAGAGAGCAGGAGAGCCAATGACCAAGAGACGGACCAAAGCGTTTAAAGCCACATGAGTCACCAAAGAATGATAGTCGACTCTACTGGAGAAGCGTGAGGATGGTCACAGTGAAGACCAGGGTTCCAGACCCTCCGCCAGTGCTTTTTTCTCTATTTTCTGATACTTTTTCTCTCATCTCTCCTTATTCTCTATCTCTCTTCATCTCTCGGTCCTCGAATCTACTGACCTAACCCCAGAACTCCTGCCCATCGGCTCTATCTCATCTCCCTTAGCTTTCTGACCGTTGGATCTTCCATCGGACCGTTGGATCTTCAATCGGACCGTTGGATCTCTCTAGATCCGTCGATCTACCAATCTGGGTCCCAATCAAGTCACCATCCATCCGATCGCCATCAGACTGTCTGTCACATCATCTTGTGAGACGATGGACATCATCAATCCATGTGGGCCAGTAGCCGGGCCCATCATCATCGACCCGCTGTCCGACCAGTTAGTGGACCCCGTGAATTTCAAAATAATTTTAATTAAATTTAAAAAAATGGGGGGTCCACTAAATGGGGAGATTCCCCATAGAAAAGTGATGTTTTACTTAAAAAAAAAAAAAAAAAAAATTCATATTTTTTATTTTCAAAAAATACCCTATTTCCATTAATGGAAATAGGGAGCTTTAAAAGGAGAAGGAGAGGGGTTCGTGCGAACCCTAATCCCCCTTTAATCTTTTTCCCCATCTCCCCCTATCAATCCCGGAGGTTCTCCTTCTCTTCTTCCTTCCCTTTCTTCTTTTTTCTTTTTTCTTCTTCTTCTTCCTCCTCCATCTTCGCCGGAGTTGCAGGCTGCAACTCCGGCCATCTGGTCCTCTTCCTCCTCCTCCTCCTTCTTCTTCTTCTTCTTCTTCTTCTTCTTCTTCTTCTTTTTCTTCTTCTCATTTTTTTTATTTTTATTTTTGTTTTCCCGTTTTGTACCGGAGTTGCAGCCTGCAACTCCGGCCGGCAGCGCCCCCCCCAACCAGTCCAGTCCTCCTTCTTCTTCTTCTTCCTCTTCTGCTCTCTTCTTCTGCTCCTTCTTCCTCCTCTCTCCCATGCCTCCCTTCATCTCCAAGCAGTCATCCCTTGCACTCTCTCCACGATTTTTCCGGTCATCCTCTCCTTGGAGTTTCTAGCCTTGCTGGCGCTCTTGCTCTAGCCTGACCTGCAACCAATACGATCTCCACGGTGCTGCTTCTCCAAGACCCAACCCGGTGCCTTCTCCTCAAGCCGGTGCACCATCACTTTGGGTAGACTTGCAACTCCAGCAGGTCTGCAACTACAAGACTCCACCGCTCACAGGCTGTCCCCACCAACGTTTTTCCCTCAACCATCCTCGATCTTTCCCAAAGAAAAAAAGGAGAAACCAAAGAAAAAAAAAAAAGAAAACAAAGAGATAAGAAAAGGAGAAGAAAGAAGAGGAAGAAGGAGAAATCGTTGGAGGCAACGCACCTGCTGCCCTTCACGTTGATGGTAGCTCTTCCACCAGTTCCACCGCCTTGCAGCAACGCCCCCTCCATCACCTCCTTGCTGCATCTCCACTGTTGTAGCTGGCTTGCCACTCCTCTTCCTTGGATGGCCCCCTCAACCACGCTACCATCCTCCATTTGCTGCACCCCTTGCTGGCCGAGCCAGTAAGGTTCTTCTTTACTTGCTGTACCGCCTCCACTACACTCCATTACAGCCGCTACCTCAATCGTTTTCCACCACCATAGCCGCTCCACACACCCATCTCCTCCATCAAAGCACCACGTTGTGCTGCTCATCAACCACCTGCCCGTGCAACCTTCGACACCCAGCATCCCATTCACGCTTCGCCTACTTGCCAGACTACAACCGAACCAATGGTGAGTGTTCCTCAATTTTCTCTCTCTAAAAGTCTCTTATCTCTCTCTACCTTAGTAATTTCTTGCCTTCTAGGTTAATTTTTGATGGCTTTCTAAATTAATTTCATCGGTTGAATTTAGTTTAGTTTTCTTTGTAATCACTCGTTGATAATTAATAAAGTTGATATTTTGCATTTCTTATTTTGCTTTTATGGTTCTTTATTGCTTATGGGTAATTTTCTCTCTTTACAAATCACCAAAAGATGTTTTCAATCACTTCATCATTCTCACCCCATATATTCCAAGCAAAAAGTCCGTCATTTCACTGCTTGCACAAACTGACCCCGAGTGCGGATTGACATCCGACACGAATCCCTATACAAATCTGTCAATTTTGCAGGATAATCGGATAAAAATTACAAATATGTTGAAGTTAGGGTTTCCGTAACCAACGACGCGGAAAAATCATACTTTCATGGTAGAATTTAGACATGAATTTGCCCACCAATTCTTTCCAACTGCTGATTGAATTAGCGGGTAAGGAGTAGAGCCAATCTGAGGCTCGGTCTTTGAGCGAGAATGGGAAAACTCGCAGACGCACATTGTCATCATCGAGGTTCTGATTCTTGAAAAGTAGGATGACATGTTGGAATTCCCGAATATGGGAATATGGGTCTTCTCTTGGGAGACCACGAAAGGTTGGCAGTATTTGAATCGTCTGTGGCCTGATCTCGAACTGTACCGCCGTAGTAGGTGGGAGAACAATGCAAGTGGGCGGATTGGCAGAGATAGGAGCGAACGTCTCGATAAGAGGTCGTTCGACTGCCATGACTACAAAGGTAGTAGTACTGGGGGAGGCGGGTGGGGAAAGAGATGGGGAAGAATTCAGTGGATGATCCACTGTAGGGACGTGATTCTCAGATCGAACCAAGCGCTTGTTCGGGCGAGTCCAACCGGACATACGCTAATGAGGCAAGCTCTATACTTGGCAAAAAGTTGCCACAGAGGAACACTATCCTAAATGATGCACACCAAGCACAGATAATCCTATTCTAAGCAATCAGGATATATTTTAGGAATTATCTTTGTTAGTTTTGGGGCTAGAGTAGATTATGACAGTGGGCGGACCACTGGTTTATCTTTTAACCACCGGACTAACTGTTGTGCACTCAGAGGTTCTCACCAGGCTACACTCTTCAGAGCGAATCCTTTAGTACTAACTCTAGTTAACAACAAGGCAATCCGAAGCCTAGACAGACGTGCGGCACAATGGCTGACTTAAGTACGTCCCAGACTAACCGGATTGGTCAAGTGTATAAGAAGAGTGTTCCCTCGGGTTAAGCTAGGGTTGATGCGTGTTCCTAGTCCACACGTAACTAACCGCCGAATAGTCCAAGATGCCACGTCGAGCTCAGTGTACTTGAGTAGCAGGGACTTATGGGTGTGTTAGACAATAGGGACCCGCGCTTGTGATCTTATTTCGATTGGATGTTAAGCGGGTTCGCTTTGTGTGGATTTTTCCTCGAACACCGGGCTAATTGGCTCTACTTCTTGATTCTTTTTAATTAAATGGAGCCTTAGGATCAAATCAGTTGGAATGATGAGGTGGGTGATGAAATCCCACCAGTTTCAATTTGGAGCTGGGTCTGCTCTCTTAGAGTTGATTGATTAACGGCCACGGCACGCAAGTCGAAGAATATGGATGCGAAAGCAAATAGACAAGCGGCAATGAGCACCCAACGGCGTAGTATCGCACTCAAGGCGAGGATAGAGACTTACCTCCCGTGGGCCACGCCACGGGGTCGCCTCCGTGGGTTAGAGAGGGGTATCCTAATGGGCTTGGGCCCGACTCCACCTCTTTGAGCTTTCGCTCCCTACCCACACTAGAGCGTGTTCCTGCAGAAATAGTTAGATCGCACGGTCTAGGTATGCAGGATTCTATTTGGAAGATCCTTGCCTTTTTAGGGTTCACAGAACAAGCACTGTATTTAGGCAAGTTTTTTGAATTAATTTCCAAGTTCGAGATGGGTTAAAATTTAGGAATTCCCAGATTGGAAAATACCTAGATTGGAAAGTTTCCCGAACTGTGGAGATCTTCCAAGAAAGATTTGATTGCGAGATCCCTTACAATTATGGGAAATTTCTCAAAATTGAATTTCTGCTAGATTTGGGATGTTTCCTTTTTGCAGACTTTTCCAAATTCGGAAGATTTCTAAAGATAGAAATTCTTCTAAAGAGGAAACTTCTAAGAGGGGAAACCCTAATTTAGCAAAGTTTCAAGATTTTAGAATCTTTCCAAGAATCGCAAATCCTTGATCGGTGATTTCTAAAAATCTGCAGAATATAAAACCCTAATTTTTTTTGAATTTTGATTTTTGAATTTTTTTGGTATTTTTCACTTAATCTAGGGTTTCTAAAAAACCCTAGAACAAGATCTAGCAGTTATATGGAAAGCAGTAAAATTCCTAAATTATTACAAATTGCACTCGGCCTTCCGAGGCATTAAAAATAGTAATTTAAAAGTTGCTAAAAATCAACAAAAACAAAAAATAGAAAGTTTCCCGAAAAGGTCGGGCTGGCCAAATTGAGCAGCTTTTCGCTTCAGCAACTTTCTAATTCCGTCTTTACGTCCTTTTTCGCACTCCCGTACACCCGAGCGGCAGCGACGCCATTTGAAAGTAGGGTTTTTCCGCATCGTTGGTTACGGAAACCCTAACTTCAACACATTTTTAATTTATCCGAGACTTTTAACCTGTAAAATGGGCAATTTTGCACAGTGGCTCGTGTCGGATGTCGATCCGCACTCGGGATTAGTCGGATTAGCGTGAATAAGAACAAAAACTGACGGACCATCTCAAGAAATAATAGATAAAAATAAACTTCATCATTAAGTAATCAAAATGTCTATTACAATGCTTGAATCGAACATAAAATAAAATAAGATAAACTAAAAAGCAATTTTAAAGAAGAAAATTCTAAAGAGAGTTAGAGAGAGAAAATGAAGTAGAGAGAGAAAGTGAGAAAGAGATCTCTAGAAAGAGAGACTACTCTATAGAGAGATAAAAAGAGATATAGAGAAAAAGAGAGGATTTAGCGAAAGAAAAGGGAGAGAGATCAAACCTTGGATGAAAGTGCCGCAAGGGTGATGCGACAATTTACCCAGAGTGAAGGTGATGTACGCAGCCCGGTTGTGAGCAAGGAGATATGTAGGCCAATGGCCGTGGGAGAAGGCGGAGTGGAGATGAAGATGGAGGGGGTGCTGCACTGCGCACAGGCGGAGGAGAGAAGAGGTGGATGGAGCTGGTTGCAATCCGTCGGAGTTCTGCAACTCCGGCGACGAAAATAAGGAGAAGAAGACGATGAAGAAAAAGAATAAGAAGAAGAAAAGAGGAGAAAGAAGGAGGGAAAAACGTGGGGAGAAGATTCGGGGAAGGAGAGGAGAAGAAAAGAGGGGGGTTAGGGTTCGAACGAACCCCTCTCCTTCTCTTTTTAAAGCTCCCTATTTCCATTAATGGAAATAGGGTATTTTTTGAAAATAAAAAATATGAAAAATATATATATATATATATATATATATATATATATATATATATATATATATATATATATTTTTAAGTAAAACATCACTTTTCTTTGGGGAATGTCCCCATTTAGTGGACCCCCCATTTTTTAATTAAAATTATTTTGAAATTCACAGGGTCCACTAACTGGTCGGACAGCGGGTCGATGATGATGGGCCCGGCTACTGGCCCACATGGACTGATGATGTCCATCGTCTCACAAGATGATGTGACAGACATTTTGATGGCGATCGGATGGATGGTGACTTGATTGGGACCCAGATTGGTAGATCGACGGATCTAGAGAGATCCAACGGTCCGATTGAAGATCCAATGGTCCGATGGAAGATCCAACGGTCAGAAAGCTAAGGGAGATGAGATAGAGCCGAAGGGTAGGAGTTTTGGGGTTGGGTCAGTAGATTCGAGGATCGAGAGATGAAGAGAGAGAGAGAATAAGAAGAGATGAGAGAGAAAGTATCAAAAAAATGGAGAAAAGTATTGGCAGAGGGTCTGAAACCCTGGTCTTCACTGTGACCATCCTCATGCTTCTCTAGTAGAGTAGACTATCATTCCTTGCTGACTCATGTGGCTTTAAACGCTTTGGTCCGTCTCTTGGTCATTGGCTCTCCTGTTCTTTTTGTTCTTTGGGCCAGCTTTTTGGTCCTCCTATTCAGCCCATAGTTGGCCCATATCTTTTAGTCATAGCATGTGGGCTCTTTAAGCTTTGATAATGGGCTTTCCTGATCGACGTGGGCTCGCAAGTCTCGAGAATTATCCCATCGGGGTTTCCTGCGACAGAAGAAGCGCGTAATGAGACTTTATCAGAATGACTACATGTCTAGACTTCAGAAAATGTGTTTAATGCATGCAAATATACCATTTCGTCCAGAAAAGTGTGTTCTACGCAACAAAAGAGACTCTTACGTAGAAAAGTAGATAAATAGAGTATTTTAACGTAGGAGAATGCAATAACGCTAAAAGGATAATTGCTTAAAATAAGCACTTTTGAGCGAATATCATGGCCCACAAGTCACTAGGCCAAAGGGCCCACTTGAGAACCCATGGTCAAACGGCTCGCAAACCCATGACCATGGCCTCACAAAGCCCAAGCCCATAGTAGCCATGCCCATGTGCATGAGAGAAAAGGTCATCATTGACCTATTCTCTCTCATCCTAACTATCACCTCATATCCCCTCTATTCTTTCAAGGGGAATCTATTCCCACGTCTTTCTCAAAAATATCTCATTTTCTAACTGTTTTTACGACCCCATATCTCTCATTCTTGGGGGATGATCTCCTATCTCCCATTGGAGCTCTCTTTCTTTGGCTAAAAAAAAATAGCTGGAGGAGTCGTGGGCTCCTCCCATCTCTCCCACCATTGCTGGTTCACCAGCACACCAGAAACCGTGAAGGCCCCTCCTTAGTGGCTACTCCTCCACCCTCCTTCTCCGGTTGCCACCACCAACAACTCTTGTAGGTCCTTCTTCCTCCCACCGTGCACCACTGCTAGGACGTCAAAACCAGTCCGTCTTCTTCCTCTTTTCCCAAAAACTTCTCCAATTTGCGGCTGGAAACCTCTCCTTCCACAAGAATCTCTCCACCATGCTAATAACGATCAGCAACCTAGCCTCGATGCACCTGCAACCGGACTGGTTCTGACGTGAACGCCTGCTTCACCCCACCTGCTTCTTCTTCATCACCATCATCTTTCTCACCGGAGCAACTCTGGTCGCTGCAACTAGTTGCTACCTCATGCGTCTCCGCCCTTCCTTCCGCTCTCAACAGCCTCTCACAGGCTGCCTCCTTGCAGGCCGTTCAAACGACCTGCTACTCCCTAGCTTCAATCCTCATCTCTTCTCCAGGCAACAACCACCTTGTTGACCTCTCTCTGGGCAATCATCTCCTTTCTGGCGAGCTCCATTAATGTCGGTGATCTGCCATCCCTCTTGGAGCGACTACAACTCTCCCACATACCAACAACGTCCTTGGGCTCCTTCACGCTTGCTTCCTGCAACACCCTGGTATTCCTTCAACGTTGCTGGTTCATCTCTCAACCAGCAACGTTGCCATTTCATCTTCTTCGGCGAACCCTTCACCTTCTTCCATTCGCAAGCTCCCACGATCTTCTGCCCACTGGTCACAGCGCCTTGCAACATGATATTCGCTCAAAAGTGCTTATTTTAAGCAATTATCCTTTTAGCGTTATTGCATTCTCCTACGTTAAAATGCTCTATTTATCTACTTTTCTACGTAAGAGTCTCTTTTGTTGCGTAGAACACACTTTTCTGGACGAAATGGTATATTTGCATGCATTAAACATATTTTTGGAAGTCTAGACATTGAGTCGTTTTGATAAAGTCTCATTACGCGCTTCTTCTGTCACAGGAAACCCCGATGGGACAATTCTCGAGACTTACGAGCCCACATCGATCAGGAAAGCCCATTATCAAAGCTTAAAGAGCCCACATGATATGACTAAAAGATATGGGCCAACTATGGGCTGAATAAGAGGACCAAAAAGCCGGCCCAAAGAACGAAGAAAGTAGGAGAGCCAATGACCAAGAGACGGACCAAAGCGTTTAAAGCCACATGAGTCAGCAAGGAATGATAGTCTACTCTACTGGAGAAGCGTGAGGATGGTCACAGTGAAGACCAGGGTTCCAGACCCTCCGCCAGTACTTTTCTCCATTTTTTTTATACTTTCTCTCTCATCTCTCCTTATTCTCTCTCTTTCTTCATCTCTCGATCCTCGAATCTACTGACCTAACCCCAGAACTCCTACCCTTCGGCTCTATTTCATCTCCCTTAGCTTTCTAACCGTTCGATCTTCCTTCGGACCGTTGGATCTTCAATCAGACCGTTGGATCTCTCTAGATCCGTCGATTTACCAATCTGGGTCCCAATCAAGTCACCATCCATCCGATCGCCATCAGACTGTCTGTCACATCATCTTGTGAGACGATGGACATCATCAATCCATGTGGGCCAGTAGCGGGGCCCATCATCATCGACCCGCTGTCCGACCAGTTAGTGGACCCCGTGAATTTTAAAATAATTTTAATTAAATTTTAAAAAATGGGGGGTCCACTAAATGGGGAGATTCCCCATAGAAAAGTAATGTTTTACTTAAAATAAAAAAAATAAAAATATTTTTCATATTTTGTTTTTTTCAAAAAATACATTATTTCCATTAAAGGAAATAAGGAGCTGATATTCGCTCAAAAGTGCTTATTTTAAGCAATTATCCTGTTAGCGTTATTGCATTCTCCTACATAAAATGCTCTATTTATCTACTTTTCTACGTAATAGTTTCTTCTGTTGCGTAGAACACACTTTTCTGGACAAAATGGTATATTTGCATGCATTAAACACATTTTCGGAAGTCTAGATATGAAGTCATTCTGATAGAGTCTCATTACGCGCTTCTTCTGTCGCAGGAAACCCCGATGGGACGATTCTCGAGACTTGTGGGCCCAAATCGATCATAAAAGCCCATTATCAAAGCTTAAAGAGCCCACATGCTATGACTAGAAGATATGGGCCAAATATGGGCTGAAGAAGAGGACCAAAAAGCCGACCCAAAGAACGAAGAGAGCAGGAGAGCCAATGACCAAGAGACGGACCAAAGCGTTTAAAGCCACATGAGTCAGCAAGGAATGATAGTCGACTCTACTGGAGAAGCGTGAGGATGGTCACAGTGAAGACCAGGGTTCCAGACCCTCCGCCAGTGCTTTTTTCCATTTTTTTGATACTTTTTATCTCATCTCTTCTTATTCTCTCTCTCTCTTCATCTCTCGATCCTCGAATCTACTGACTTAACCCCAGAACTCCTACCCTTCGGCTCTATCTCATCTCCCTTAGCTTTCTGACCGTTGGATCTTCCATCGGACCGTTGGATCTTCCATCGGACCGTTGGATCTTCAATCGGACCGTTGGATCTCTCTAGATCCGTCGATCTACCAATCTGGGTCCCAATCAAGTCACCATCCATCCGATCGCCATCAGAATGTCTGTCACATCATCTTGTGAGACGATAGACATCATCAGTCCATGTGGGCCAATAGCCGGGCCCATCATCATCGACCCGCTGTCCGACCAGTTAGTGGACCCCGTGAATTTCAAAATAATTTTAATTAAAAAATGGGGGGTCCACTAAATGGGGAGATTCCCCATAGAAAAGTAGGTTTTTACTTAAAAAAAAAAAAAAAAAAAATTTAAAAATTATTTTTCTTATTTTTTTTATTCAAAAAATCCCCTATTTCCATTAAAGGAAATAGGGAAGCTTTAAAAGGAGAAGGATAGGGGTTCGTTCGAACCCTAATCCCTCTCCCATCTCTTCCTCTCCTTCCCCCAAAGCTCTCCCTTCTTTCCCTTCGCTCGTTCTCCTCCTTTCCTTCTTTCTCTTCATTTTCCTCTTCTTCTTCTTCTTCCACATTCCTCGCCGGAGTTGCAGGTCTACAACTCCGGCCATCTCCCCTTCTTCCTCTCCCTTCCTTCTCCTCTTTCTTCTCCTTCTCTGTTGCTATTCCTCCACTGCTGCTGCGACCTCCACTGCTGCTGCGAGCTCCACCGTTGCTGCGAGCTCCACCGCCTGCTCCTTGCATCACCGGCGACCTCAACAGCAACTTCTTCTTCTCCGCCGCCCACCACCATCGTTAACACCAGGGGTCCTCCATTGGAGCCACCACCAACATTGACGCTCCGAGCAGCAGGTAAAAACTCCTCCTTCTTCCCCTCCTTCTTCTTCTTCTCCCCCTTCTTTTTTTTCTTTTTTTTCTTTCATGCCGGAGTTGCACACCTGCAACTCCGGTCACCTGCGCGCTCCACCACCGCCTCCATCCACCTGTGCGTGCTGCAATCTCCGCCTATAACTCCCCCACCGTTTCATCACCGCCATGTTACCCAGCAAATCATAACCGTGAACGCTCACGGTTTCTCTTTTGCTGGTGCACGGACCAGCAACTCCGACCGGTCGATCTTCAATCTACTCCTTCACCTGCTGGTTCGGGATCCCCTGTTTCCCACCTGCAAGCAGACCAGCAACCACATCCACTTGTTCCTCCACCGTCAAACCAGCAACAAGTTTGCCAATTTCAATCCCTCCGGCGCTCTTCTTCTTCACCGATCGCCTGAACTGTGGTGCGTTCTCCAGCCAGCCACGCCTTTTATCTCCTCCACATCTCTAGCAAACGGTAACACCTGCTCCATCCACCATCTTCCTCACCTTGCTGCACATCTTCAACCCCATTCTCTACCAGCGTTATAGTCGGACTACAACACGGGGTGGGGCGATCTCCACCTGGTCATTTCCTCACCATCGATTTTCTCAGCCGTTGGTAGCTCCTCCATCAACAGTCTCCTCCAATGCACTTCATGATCTCCACAGCTCATCCACAGATCGGTTTCTCCTCTCCAAACCATAGAAGTGATCACCATCATCTTCCAAGGACAATCTCCATCTTACAGCCATCCAACACAATGAGTGCACCATTACTCTTCAAGGTGGGTAGGTTGAGGATCTCTTCATTACCTCGAGATGTTTCTCTCTCTAAGGTAATCTTCTATATCTCATCTTTCTTACTTTCTCTCTCATCATTTCTCTTTTTAGGTTAGAAACCCTTTCTCTCTCTAGACGTCTCTTTTTCTCTCTCTAAAAGTCTCATCCTCTACCTTTTTCTGTCTCTTCTTCTCTTTCTCTCTTTAGTTTTCTCTCTCTATCTACTTCTCTCTCATTTACAATTTTCTCTCTCTAGTTTCTATAATTCTCTCTCTAGTTTATAATTTAGTTATTTTGGTTTACTTTTCATTGTAAGAGACATGTTTGATTGAATGAAGTTGATTTGAATAATATTATGTTACATTCTCTGCAAATTTTTGTCATTTCATGTTCTTATTCGCGCTAATCCGACTAATCCCGAGTGCGGATCGACATCCGACACAAGCCACTGTGCAAAATTGCTCATTCTACAGGTTAAAAGTCTCGGATTAATTAAGAATGTGTTGAAGTTAGGGTTTCCGTAACCAACGACGCGGAAAAATCCTACTTTCAGGAGCTTTTGAGAAGGGTTCGTTCGAACCCTAATCCCCCTCTTTTCTTCTCCTCTCCTTCCCCTAATCTTCTGCCCACGTTTTCGCCTCTTCTTCTCCTTCTTTCTCCTCTTCTTCTTCCATCTTCTTCTTCTTCTTCCTCCTCCATCTTCGCCGGAGTTGCAGGCAGCAACTCCGGCCATCTGGTTCTCCTTTGCTGCCCCGCCTGCTCTACCTGCCTCCTACAAACTCCAGCCAAAGCTCTGCACACCACAGCCAATGCCCTCCACTTTCTCATCTTCTTCCGGTGGCTTCTCCGCTCGAACGGCCAGCTGCACACCGCCTGCAACTTTGGTCCACTTCTTCTACACCGCCGGCGAGTTGAAGACCAGTAGCTCTCGTCATCTCTTTCACTCTTCTCTCTCAATTTCCCCATGGCTTCACCCCTCGTCGCCTGAAAATCGAAACACCGCCCTGAGCACCGCCCCCACAACCTCCATCTCGCCATTAAAACCGACGAGCTCCTCACACAGGCTCACCACCGTTGCTGGCCACCTTCACCTGTTACCACCTGTTGCAGGCTGTGCGCCCCCTCAAGATCATCCTCTTCAGCCACGGTTTCAACTTACAATTCCATGCTTGCTGACCTCTCCACAAAACGGCAATGCAGCCACCTATGCACCACCGTTTGGGCTCCTGCATTGAACCAGTGTGCACCACGGCCTGCTAGCCATGTGCACCAGGCCGAACCAGCAATGAAAAATGGTTGCTGCCCTTGCAAACCAAGCTCCCACAAGTTTCTTCCTCTACAAATCGGTGGGCTCCTCCCAAGAACCTACTGTGCATCTTCCTTCCAAAGGAGAGTTGGTTGTTTCTCCACCATGTAGCCACCACGTGGCTGGTACTTCAACAGTCATCATCTTCCATGCTGCCCGATCCACTCCTTGGCCGAGAACCACTCCGCTCCACTAATGCCGCCCGGGCCGAAGCACTCACCGGTCAAGTACCACCTTCATTGGCCATCTTCATGACGATCCTTCTCCATGCTTGAACCTTGGCCGGAGTGTCACAATCACCTGCGTATTCCGATCACCGATCTACTCCAATGGTAAGTGTGTGAGGTTATTTTCTCTCTCTAGATTCCCCAGGCTGATCGCTTTTTTGCACCACTGACTCCGTTCGGTGAATGCAAGAGGGTGAGTTTTTCTCTCACCTCTACCTTGTCGGCCGGTAAACGACCGAGGTGTGAAAATCTCTCTCTACCTTCTTCTTCTCTCTCTAAAATCTCTTTTTACATGCTTTCTAGAATAGATTTACCGCTTTATTTATTTCTGTCATTTATTTCATGTAAGCAACAGTTTAATTAATACAATTTGAGTTTGATGATTTTAGTCTTCTCTGGATCTCTTGGATGTGTTTTTAATCTCGACTCGCCATTCTCATCTTTCCACGTTTCTCTTGTATATTATCTGTCATTTTATGTTCTTATTCGCGCTAATCCGACTAATCCCGAGTGCGGATCGACATCCGACACGAGCCACTATGCAAAACTGCTCATTTCAAAGGTTAAATGTCTCGGATAAATTAAAAATGTGTTGAAGTTAGGGTTTCCGTAACCAACGACGCGGAAAAAACCTACTTTCACAACACCACCAGCAAAGCATCATTTCCCTTCTTCTTCTTGTTGCAGCTGTGTATCTTCATGCATCAACCAGTCATCTTCCCTTTGCTGGTTCCCTACCAAATGGACCACCATTTTTACCACTGTGCACCCCTTGCACACACAGCAACTCCACCATTTCACAAGTTGCATGCTCTTCTAGCAGATCTGCCTCAGCCTCCATGCACCACCTCCTTGATCGGTGCACTGTTGTTGCAACTCCAGCAACACATACACCCGCCTATCTGACCGGCAAAAGCTCAACAAGAGCAGATCTGCTGCTCCTCCACGAGCCACAGACCTGCTGGTGTGCTCCACCACTCCCCACACCTGCAACAACCACCTTTGGGGGATCTTCTTCCACACAGCTGGACAGCACCACCTCTTCATTGTGCACCACGGGTGCACAACATCAAGGCCGTGCATACAACTTCTCCGGCCAACAAGTGGACCACCATGGCCAACAACTTGCTCATCATCTTGAGCAAGAAAGATCAACCCAACCATCCTTCATTATCTCCTTTGGGCAATCCAAATCTTGGCCTCTTCCCTTGGCCATTGCATCTACGTGTCCGATCCAGCCATCTTCATGGTCGATCCGATCTCCGATAAGTGTGCGAGGTACTTTCTCTCTCTTCTTCCTCTAGTTTCTCTCTCTAGAATCTTTACATTCTCTCTACATTTCATTTTCTCTTTTTCTTTCTCTAACGGACATGGAAGGGACGTCTCATCCCTAAACCTGTGTCTTAAACCCTCACTTTCTCTCTCTAGAGTTAGTAACTTTCTCTCTCTACCTTCTACTTTTTCTTTCTAGAAAGCTTTCTCTCTCTTTCTAGATCTCTTCTCTCTCTAAACGACATGGAAGGGATGTGACATCCCTAATTTCATGTTCTCTCTCTATTTTCTCTCTCTAGATCCTCTTTTTACATTCTCAGGCCGATCGCCTATTCACTTGGCCGACTCCTTTCAGCTAGTGAAAATGTGAGCTTCTTAGGGCACATTATCGTACATTTGCCAATTCACATCTACCTTGTCGGCCAATAAGATTCGATGTGGATTTCACGATTGAGCAGCATTCCATGAAATTTGGACGATCCTCTTCTTGATCGGTAGTGCCTTAGCTCCAAAGGTCATGGGATGCTTCTCTATCAAAACCCTTCTCTTGATTGAAGCATTCATCGAAGTCTTGGACAATCCTCTTCTTGATCGATAGTGCCCTTAGCTCCGAGATCTCAATGGACGTTTCTTTTCCTTACCCCTTCTCTCGATTGAGCAGCATTCCATGAAATTTGGATAGTCCTCTTCTTGATCGGTAGCACCTTAGCTCCAAAGGTCATGGGATTCTTCTCTATCAAAACTCTTCTCTTGATCGAAGCATTCATCAAAGTCTTAGACGATCCTCTTCTTGATCGGTAACGCCCTTAGCTCTAAGATTTCAATGGATTCTTTCCCTTACCTCTTCATCTCTCAACCCTTTACATGCTTTTTGTATTTCTTTTATTTTGATTTATGTACACACTCTTTGATGATTAATGAAGTTGATTTTGATATTTTGGTATTCTGAATCTCAAATGAATGTTGTTTTTAAATCGACTCGCCCTCCTCATCTCTTCCACCATTCTCATTTCTCTATGTATATTATTTGTCAGTTTTAATTCCTTATTGCGCTAACTCACACCGAGTGCGGATCGACATCTGACACGTACTGCTATACAAGTTACATTTTGCAGATAATCAGATTTTACAAATATTGTTGAAGTTAGGGTTTCCGAATTGATGACACGGAAAAACCTTACTTTCAAATGGCTACTCCTCCACCCTCCTTCTCCAGTTGCCACCACCAACAACTCTTGTAGGTCCTTCTTCCTCCCGCCATGCACCACTACTGGCACGTCAAAACCAGTCCGTCTTCTTCCTCTTTTCCCAGAAACTTCTCCACTTTGCGGCTAGAAACCTCTCATTCCACAAGAATCTCTCCACCATGCTAATAACGATTAGCAACCTAGCCACCAGGCACCTGCAACCGGACTGGTTCTGATGTGAACGCCTGCTTCACCCCACCTGCAACTTCCGGTCGGTTTCCTCCATGGAAACCGACCACCTCCACCTTCTTCTTCTCTGGGCTCCCCCTTCTCTCCTTCTTTTTCTCCTTTCTTCTTCCTTCCTTCTTCTTCTTCATCACCATCATCTTTCTCACCGGAGCAACTCCGGTCGCTGCAACTAGTTGCTTCCTCATGCGTCTCCGCCCTTCCTTCCACTCTCAACAGCCTCTCACAGGCTGCCTCCTTGCAAGCCGTTCAAACGACCTACTACTCCCTAGCTTCAATCCTCATCTCTTCTCCAGGCAGCAACCACCTTGTTGACCTCTCTCCGGGCAATCATCTCCTTTCTGGTGAGCTCCATTAACGTCGATGATCTGCCATCCCTCTTGGAGCAACTACAACTCTCCCACATACCAACAACGTCCTTGGGCTCCTTCACGCTTGCTTCCTGCAACACCCTGGTATTCCTTCAACGTTGTTGGTTCATCTCTCAACCAGCAACATTGCCATTTCATCTTCTCCGGCAAAACCTTCACCTTCTTCCATTCGCAAGCTCCCACGATCTTCTGCCCACTAGTCACAGCGCCTTGCAACACCACCAGCAAAGCATCGTTTCCCTTCTTCTTGTTGCAACTGTGTATCTTCATGCATCAACCAGTCATCTTCCCTTTGCTGGTTCCCTACCAAATGGACCACCATTTTTACCACTGTGCACCCCTTGCACACACAGCAACTCCACCATTTCACAGGTTGCATGCTCTTCTAGGAGATCTGCCTCAGCCTCCATGCACCATCTCCTTGATCGGTGCACTGTTGTTGCAACTCCAGCAACACATACAACCGCCTGTCCGACCGGCAAAAGCTCAACAAGAGCATATCTGCTGCTCCTCCACAAGCCACAGACCTGCTGGTGTGCTCCACCACTCCCCACGCTTGCAACAACCACCTTTGGGGGCTCTTCTTCCACACAGCTGGACAGCACCACCTCTTCATTATGCACGACTTCTTGCATGCCCTCCTTGCACCACGGTGCATTATCAACTTTTCTACGTAAGAGTTTCCTCCATTGCGTAGAACACACTTTTCTGGATAAAATGAAATATTTGCACGAATTAAACACATTCTCGAAAGTCTAGATTTTAAGTCATTTTGATCAAGTTTCATTACGAGCTTTTTCTATCGCAAGAAACCCGATTGGATAATTTTGATGGATTGTTGTTCTAGAGTCTAGAACCAAAGCTCAAAGACCAACGGGCTGATGATAAGAAGATATAGGCTAAAGTGCTAGAAGAGGTAGAGGATTGAAAGCCTGAGAGACGAACAAAAGAGAAAGAGAGACAAACTCGAGAGAAGAGACTAATGAGATTAAAGCTTAATCAACTAACACAACATGAGGGCTTGCTCAGTTGGTGAAGCTTACAGAAGACCAAGTCAAAAGACCAGGGTTCATGACCCTCTACCAACATTTTCTCTTTATTTTTCTCTCATTTTCTCTCTCCTCTCTCTAAACTCTAAATTCCACATCCAACGGTCATCCTTCGTTCCCCCACTCTCTAGGATCCAACTACTCACCACCCACATCAATCATCTGAACCATTCAATCATCCATCCATCATCAGATCATAGATTCATTCGATCGCGACTGATCATCCTAGTGTCAACACTCGATCCCTGTTCCCCCTAAACCCTTGATCTTATGGCTCACCTCCCTTCCGACGCTCGACTTTAATCCATCGATGGAAAATAGAGAAATGGTGTTGACATTTGCTTGTTTTCAGAAAATGGAAAGATTATCTTTAAAATCAAAGTCTTGAAAATTAAAAGCTTTTAAAGAAAAAAAAATCTTAAAACAGAAGAATGCATTTGCCATTTTGGAAAAAGAATATTTCCCAAAAAGAAAAATAAAAGGGAATGTGGTGAAGAGATCACATTTTTGGCATGGATGTTTTTTACAGAAGGATTCATCTTTTTTGGAAAGAAAAGTTATTTCCTTAGTAAGCTGATGTGGCAAAGAGTTATTGCCAAGATTGCCAAGATTTGGGCATAAGAGTGGATAATTTTTATGGATATTAAGTGAAGAATATATGGCTAATGTGGCAGCACCTATTGGCATGAAAGTGGGACCCACATGAAGCTAACGGTTTCTACTTTGATTTGGAGACCTTTTTCCCCATGTGAATCTCTTTAATTCTCACTTTCTATTCTCTCATGCATCACACACAAAACCCAGCAGTTCCCACTCATATATAAGATCTCTTCCTCTCTTTCTATGGCGGACTTCTCTCCCTCAATCCCTTCTCTTCCCAAGTCGTCAGCCCCATTCTCATCTTCTTTTCTCTACCTAGCCGTCCTCTCCATTTCCAAAAAAAATGGTGCACTTGCTGGCCTGCAACACGGGGTTGCAAAACATCTTCTTCTGCCTCAAGCGATCCTCCTTCCGCAGTGACAACCCTCCACAATGGTGCTCCCTTTCCAGCCACCACGTTGTCATCTCCTCCATCAAGGTCTGCAACACCTACGACAACCAACGCTTCACCTCTCCATTACTCTAGCCGGACTGCATCACCTTCAACCCAATGCAACGTCCATAGATCTTCAACCGGCGTTCCTTCATCTCCAGCAGTCCCACAAACCACGTTGCTGCCTTCCACTACAGAATCGTCTCCAGCCGCCCCTCCATAACCCCATCCAAGTCATGAACTACTGCACCTAAAGTCGACACCACTAGCGAACCATTAACACTCCTCCTTGCAAGGTCGTGTAAGTCTGCAACACCTCGTTGGACCGCCCCTTCATATCTCCAAACGATGGTCAGTTTCCTCCCCTCCACAAGCTATGACATAAACCCTTACTTGTCTGCAAATCCACCATCTCACGTTGAAACCAGCATGCATTTCATGCACCTACGCTGCGTGCATCTTCTCACCAAAAGCCACCCTGCAACTCCTCCGGTTGGTGTACTTCAAGTGTAGCTCTCCTTGAGGAAAGCCCCCTTACCGGAACTCCAATCAGTCAAACCTTAGCTCTCCGGTAAGTCCTAAGGTTAGAACCTCTCTCTACCCTTTTCTCTCTCTAGGATCACTGTTCTCTCTAGATCTCTCCTTTCACTTTCTCTCTATTTCTTTTTTCTCTCCATCCATTTTTCTCTCTAGTTTTTAGTATTTTTTCTCTCTACCCCTTTTCTTTCTCTCTCTAGGTTAGTCTTTTTAAATGCTTTTTAGTTAATCATGTTCCTTAGTTGTTTAATTGTTGTAAACACTTTTGATCAATTAATAAATTTGGTTTGATTAAATTGTTTGTGTGTTTCCTATTTTTTAATTTTTTGCTTTAATAGTTCATAATGATCTCACTCTAAATGTTTATTTTAATCTTAAACCATCACTCGCACCCCTCCATAATTTTAAGCAAAATCTATTATTTCATGTTCTTGATTGTGCTAACCCGACTAATTTCGAATGCGGATCGACATCTGAAACGAATCCCTATACAAATCTCATATTTTATAGGATTAAAGTTTTGGATCAAATTTACAAATGTGTTGAAATTAGGGTTTCTGTCCAACGACCGGACAATCCCTAGTTTCAAATGACACAGCTGTCGCTCGGGCGTACGGGAGTGCAAAAAGGAATGTAAGTGACGAAATCGAAAAGCTGCGAAAGTAGGAAGCTCCATTATTGGAAACTTTCCATTCTAATTTTTAGTTATTTTTAGCAATTTTAATTACCATTTTTGCCTTGGATGGATGAATACAACTTGTAATAACTTAAAACACCTTCTATTTTTTGAATATCTGCTAGATCTTGTTCTAGGGTTTTTTAGAAACCCTAGAGTGATATTAGAAAATAACCAAAAAAAATCAAAAAATAAAAAATTTAAAAAAAATAAGGGTTTTATATTTTGCAGATTTTTAGAAATCACCAATCAAGGATTTGCGATTTTTGGAAAGATTCAAAAATCTCGAAACTCTGCTAAATTAGGGTTTCCACTCTTAGAAGATTCTACTTTAGGAGATAGAAATCCTCTCAATTTGAAAAAGTCTACAAAAGAAAATACCCCAAATTTAGCAGAATTCCAATTTTGGGAAATTTCCAAAATTATAAGGGATCTCAAATCAAATCTTTCTTTGAAGATTTCCAAAGTTCGGGAAACATTTCTAATTTAGGTATTTTCCAATTAGGGAATTCCTAAATTCTAACTCATCTCGAATTTGGAAAATAATTCAACACTTGCCTAAAATCAGTGCTTGCTCTGTGAACCCTAAAAGGCAAGAATCTTCCAACTAGAATCCCAAATACCTAGACCGTGCAATCCAATTTTTCTGTAGCGTACGATCGAAGAGTGGATAGGGAGCGAAAGCTCAAAGAGGTGGAGTCGGGCCTAAACTCATTTGGATACCCCTCCTTATTCCATGGAGGCAACCCTGTGGCGTGGCCCACGGGAGGTAAGTCCGTTCCCTCGCCTTGAGTGCGATACTGTACATTTGGGTGAATTAGAGTGCCGCGTGTTTATTTACTTTCACAAAAAGTTAATCGACGTGCGTGGATGGCCGTTAATACTTGAACCCTAATTGACCAGACCTAGCTCCACTTAAGACTAGGGGGATTTCATCACCCACCTCATCACTCCTGTCACGCCCCGAATCCGGATTCTTAGATACGACCCAAAAATCCGTGGATCGACCTGTACCTGAACCTAGAGGTGATCCATGAATGTCCCCTAGTGGTCCAATTAGGTCAATTAGACTACTAAGGTTCATTCAAAAACCCACTAAGTAAACAAAAAAGTCAAGATGTAGAAAATAATTAATTCAAATAATTCATAATTTAAATAATTCAATCAATCAACTATATGTGGAGAAAAGGAGGTGAGAACATGCTCTCAATGAAAGGACTACATGCCCGTGAAAATAAATAAGTAATGTTTTAGAACAATCAAAATAAAGTCTTCTAAAGTGTGGGATCAACTCCCAAATCCTTGCCGATCTCCTTGAATGCACTAGATTCGTTCGCCTCAAAATCATCTCACGTACCCGGCTCCTCAAAATCTGAAAATGGTATCGGTGTAGTACCGTGAGCCGAGGCCCAGTAATACAACAATATGCATGGTATGATATCATACTATACAAGTTTTTAACCAAGGTATGCATCTCAATCATATAATAAGGATGACATGAATATGAGGATGAATGCAAGTAAGTACAAGATGCAAATGCAACTAGTACCCATAACTACATAGGGTCTTCATCTCCTTCCCGCATTGGGAGCGGTCTCATCGACCCATCTACAGGATATAATAACGTCTGGGGCCTTTCACCCTAGGGTACCGAACCCTGATTAATTGATAAAACCAATATAAACGTATATAATATACTTCAACCCCGTTCCCTTATGCACTCAATATATGAAATGTCGTGATGATCATGGTATGACAACAAGATGGTACTATGGTTACATGGCATAAGCACACATGTATTTAACATTTAAATAAGAATATAAAATAATAAAATAAACACATAATCATCAAGAATAAAAATATGGGAACGAACTAGAGTTAAACAACATGAATAACATGTAAACAATCACTAAAGATCACGATCAACATCGATGAATAATATAAGTGAAAATCGCAAGAGAATCCAACACTCCATGGTCGAACCCTATAAGGGATCCATGACACAAAGTCGAACCCTAAAAAGAGGGATCCAAGACACTTGGCCGAACCCTATAAGGGATCCAAGACACATGGGTGGGATCCCCATTCATACAAATATAGGTCAAACTATCTAGGGTTTAGTCAAACAACAAGGGTTTTAGTCAAATAACGAGGGCTAAATCCCTTAATAGTCAATAAGCCATGATCGAACCATTAAGGGTTCCCAAGGCCATTAATCATCCAAAATCTAAGAAATAGGTGGTTCATAGAAAATATGTTTCCTTGTAAAAATCATAACTAAATAAATATAAATTAGAAAAATACAAACTCAATGGATTTAAAGACTATATTCACTGAGGTTTCTATAAAAAATAAATTCAAAAATATTTATTTCTAAAATCAATGTTGAAATTCTTAAAGAAGTAGAATGCACAAAATTCTAGGTTTTGCAAAAAAGGTCAGTACATTAGCAAAATTACAACTAAATAAATATATATCCTAAAAATATAAAATCAATGGATTTAAAAAATAGATTCATATAGGTTTATAGAAAAAATAAATAGAAAAATATTTAGTTTCAAATATATGTGTAAATCCTTAATCAACTGGACCGCAAAGAATCTAAAATTTTGGGTCTTGTAGAAAAGTCCAGCACATTATAAAAATTATACCTAATTAAATAAATATCAAAAAAATACAAACTCAACTAATTTGGAAACTAGATTCATAGAGGTATTTATGAAAAATACTTATAAAAATATTATGATTAAAAATATAGATCGAAATCTTTAATAAACTAGATTGTACAGAATCTGGAATTCTGGGTATTATAGAAAGTACATTATCTTTGAAAAATCATAACTTAATAAATAAAAATATTAAAAATACAAACTCAACGAATTTAGAAAATAAATTCATAGAGATATCTATAAAAATTAATTATAAAAATATTTACGTTTAAATTATAGATCAAAATCTTTAATTAAATAGATTGAACAGATTTTGAAATTCTAGGTTGTAAAGAAAATGACAGCACCTTAGAAAAATCATAACTAAATAAATATAAATCGTAAAAATACAAACTCAACTGTTTTAGAAAATATATTCGTAGAGGGTTTCAAAAAAATAATTAGAAAAATATTTAAGTCATAAAAGTACCATAAAAATTATAAAGAAATAGCTATCTATTGTGGGTACTAAATAAGTCATGGCCAAACCCGTCATGGTGGCACCAAACAATAATCAACTCAAGAAAAATATACTGAATCATGGCCAAATTAATTTATAATGAAGATCTACTATTATATAATGAAAGAAAAGTAATAACTTGAAGAAGAACAAGCTAGGATGGATCAAGCACACTTACCTTAAGGTTTCTTGATCTTTAATAAAAATTGAAAGTTTCTTCAAATTTGAAAGTCGTCGAATCGTCCTCTCCTCGGAGTATGTTCTTCTATTCGGAGTCCCCGTCAATTCTCCCTTATTACTCGAGTGCGATCGGTGCCCGGATGAAGGTTTAATTGAGATTTCTCTATTCTTTAATGGAGTTTGGATTTGTGAAAGCTTCCAAAGCTTTAGGGTTTTCATAAATAAGTTTAGGGAAGGATTAGGTTTTCTATTTTAGTGAAATTCGTAACTATTAAAAGGATGACTTTTTCAACCCTCAAAAATCTATATTTTACATTACTTATGGTTTAGAAATGGGCCCAAGGCCCATATATAACAACTAGGCTTCATTAAGGTTATTATTAAACCCAAAACTCCTCTAGATTGGCTATAAGGGCCCAACCAACAATTATAACACAAATAATTATAAATTAATTCAATTAAACTATATTATATAATTTAAAAGTTCATAATACACATGTCATACATATAAATCACATAAAATAGTCTAAATACACAAAAATCATGAAAAAGTTCAAAGCAATAGAAAATTGTTAAGATGACATCGAAATGACCAGAAAAGTGATTCGCAGGTCCCACACTCCTATTAATTAAATATTATTTTTTTTTTAAATATAAGAATGGTAGAAAAGTTTAAAAATTACGAAAATACTATTTTTGTCAAAATCTTCCAAAATCTTCGACTAGAGTTTTCATGTCTCAAAAAAGGTTTCAAATTTCACAGGTAAGTTGGTAAGGATAAAATAAGAATATTTTGTGTCTTGGGTCCACAAAATAATTTTTTTATAAAAGTTCTGGAATGTTAGCTAGGGAAAGAAAAAGTCTCCTGCAAGTTATAGTTCATTATTCTTAGTACGAATTTAGTCCTAAAGAGTGAGTTTAAAAAATAGCAGGTTTTCAAAGTTGTCAGAATGAAACTAAATTAAATATACATACTCAAGCATGATATCAAACTATAAAAATAATAATAGAAGTTTGAAAAAGTTTCAAATTTTCATTATTAGGTGAATTTACCATAATACCCTAGAATGAAAGTTCAGGGTATTACAACTCCAGTTGAGTTTGATCCCCAGGATCCACCATTAATAAAAAGAAACAAGAGCTAGAGCCAAACTAGATCGGTGTTCTAGGACACCCCTCCACTTAGTCATTCCATCGATCCCAGGTCGAATAAATCCACAAGCGCGGGTCCTTGTTGTCTAATACACCCATAGGTCCCTACTATTTAAGTATACCGAGCTTGCCAGTGGCTTTCCTAGTTCTTTGTTGGTCTGCTATTTATTGGGTTAGGAACACAAACCAACCCTAGTTTATACTAAGGGAAAACTCATCTCCATTGCTTGACAAATCCAATAAGTCTGGGGCGTATTTAAGACAGGCGATGTGCCGCGCGTCTGTCTAGGCTTTGGATTATCTTGTGATCAACTTGAGTTAGTATTGAAGCATTTGCTTTGAAGAGTGTATCTCAGTGATAATCCAAGAGCGACAAAGTTAGTTCGGTCGGTAAAAAGATAAACCAGTGGTCTGCCCACTGTCATAATCTACCCTACCCCACAAACTAAGAAGATAAATCCTCAAAATTATCCTGATTGATTAGTCGTAGGATTATCTTATTTGCTCTATGTGCATCATTTAGGATCACTACTCCAGTGTCTCCTTGTGGCAACTTCTTGCTGAGTCTAAGACTTACTTTTTCAAGCAGAAGCCCGGTTGGACCTATCCGAACCTTTGACTGATTCGATCTAAGAGTCAGTCCACCGCACCCCTATTTCTCATTGATCACCTATGGCAGAGGAACGGCCTCTTTACGAGACCTAACCAACTTTTATGAAGATCTAGGCACTAGCAGAGATTCTGAGTACAAATCTGTACTTTAGGAACTTAAAAACTCAGTCTTCGCTCTTCGTGCCGCGGTCCAGCACCTTGTGCACAATTCCCAATCTGTAGGATATTACCCTCATGTCCAGCAAGATGTCTGTACTTTCAATACAGTTCATTCTCCAATGCAGACCTCCTATGGCAACACTTATTATCCTGACACTAGGAGTAACCATAACTTTGGTTGGGAATAGTCTGCTCTCCCACAGGAATACTATCGCTGGATAATTATCCTTCCGGGTTTCATCAACCCCATGGAGAATATGTTGGCCATATTCGCAGTCGCAGTACCAGCCAGATCCACAAATTGAATATTTTGGTCAACAGTGGACCCTCAGGATTATCAGAGTCAGCAAATAGTCCCAGACTCATTTCAGTCATATCATTTCAGACTCAGTCTGACTACTATCACAAGTTGGCACCCCAGCTTCACTTGGCTGAGCTGCCTCAGTTGGCTACTAAACCTAGTCTAGAGGACCTTCTCTCTCAGTGCATCACCCAGCAACAACATTATTTGCAAGGCCTAGAGCAACAACAACATCACTACATGGAGAGCTTAGCTCACCCAATGGGTCAATTCGAATCTGAGAGTGAAGAAGTCAAGTTCCCTAGTCACCCTATAGCCTACCCTGAGGATAATGATATGGCCACTATCTATGAGAAGGAGTCGCTTGTACCAGAACTAGAATTTCCAAGAGGAAATAGAAGTTGTTACCACTACTAGACCGAGCTAGATTATTGAGGAGCCAGTGTATCCATCTTCAGTGCCTTTAACAGCACCAAATCATAAACCTAGCTTAGAGAAACCAATTTCTCACTCTACCTATGCTGCTTCTAATTCTAATCCTGAAGTAGAGATTCATGACACTAAGTTGTATCTAGATCACAAGATCCCAACTATTCTAGACCTGTCATTCCTCTCTCCCAATGGATTGTGCCACAATACGGATGAACCTGTGTCTCCATCTAGGTGCCCTTAAAAGCACCAACTTCTGGACCAAGCATGAAGGAACCCAATTCCATATCTACCTCTGTTGCTTCTACCTCTGCACTGGATGCGGACATTCCTACCATTGAGCCGTGTCTAGAAAATGGGCCTCCAGCTGTCCTGAACCAACCATTCTCAGCCAATGATGCGCACATTGAATGCAAGAATTGGAACATATCAATCACAATAGAAAACCTCGAGGAACAAGTCAATAATTTTCTATAGCCACACATCAATATTTTCGAACACCCGTGTGCCGTCAAGAGTCAAATTTAGGACTCTCTCGAGGAAAAATACTCCCCGTGTCAAGAATACTTTCAGCTTGACTTCATCTCAGAGTCAGACAATTATGATATTACTAATCTGCTGGAGTCTGCTCCATTCAGATACCTTTCCGCTAAACTCAATGAGTTTGCGGCTCTGCTAACTATGGCTAGAGAACCCCCATCTGCCCTCCTATTCAGTTTCACTAAGCACATTTGATCCCTCCCCATTGAAATCAATACTTTTTTAGGTCTGCTCAGAAAACTTACTATCCTTTGTAAAGAATATTTTCATATTCAATTTGGCAAAGATTCTTGATATTCGCTTAAAAGTGCTTATTTTAAGCAATTATCCTTCTAGTGTTATCACACTCTCCTACGTAAAACTACTCTATTTATCCACTTTTCTATGTAAGAGTCTCTTCTGTGGCGTAGAACACACTTTTCTGGAAGAAATGATATATTTGCATGCATTAAACATATTTTCGAAAGTCTAGATGTAAAACTATTCTGATTAAGTCTCATTACGCGCTTCTTTTGTCGCAGGAAACCCGATTGGAGAATTTTAGGGATTATGGGCCCATAACTGACTGTCATAGCCTTTGATCAAAGCATAAAGAGCCAATAGACTTAGACAAGAAGAAGTAGGCCAGGGTTCAAGACCCTCTGCTAGCATTTTTCTCTTTATTTTATAATATTTTCTCTCTCCTCTCTCTAGATCCTCATTCTCTCTCTACTCACAATCCAAATCATTCGATCTTCTCTTCCTCCTCAGTCACTTAATCCTACGGCCTACCTTGACCAATCTCCATCCCCCGATCATCCATCTCACCATCTCGTAAATCCAATGGCCCTCATCACTTCATGTTCAATCTTATGGGCCTAAGCCATGATGGAGTGCAGGCCCATTACCTATGGCCCAGCCATTCGGTGGGACCTACATGCCTAGCATGCATAGGAAACAATTTTTAAAGAAGAAGAAGGATAGGAGAGTAAATTTTGGGGAAAGTTTTTAGAAACAAAGATTTTTTTTAAAAGACAAATATTTCCTCCAAAAAGGAATTTTTGGTTGTTGGGCATTTGAAAGATGACATTTTATAAAAATGTTTCTAAAAACAAGTTTTCATGATTATATTATTTAAAAGAAGAAAATATTTTTGGAATAAAAGTTTCAAAAAAAAATGGGGGTAGCTAGTGATGGATATTTTGGAGAATCTTTGTGATGCAAGGAAATACTTAGGGCGTTTTTTTAAAATCTCAATGGGGGCCCCAAGAATTGAGGGGAGGTTGCTGCCAAGGAGGAGCACGTCCCTCCTATTGGAACAAAAACCCTAATATATATAGAAGGGAAGGGTTTTCTAAAAAGGCTCTCTCCCATTCTCCATCTCTTGACCACCTCTCTCTCTCTCCCCCTCCATTGCAACCAATGGTTCTCTCCCCCCTAACCTATCTCTCTCCCATCTATCTCTTCTCGCTTACCCTCATGGTGGCTGTTCTAAAAACAGCCACCACCGACCTCTAACCCTCTCCCTTTTCACGATTGACTGGAGTTGCAACCTTCAACTCCAGTCCATTTTCCATCTTTCTCCTACTTTCTTCTCTCATCGATCCCTATCATTCTCTCTCTCCCTCAACGCTAGTGGACTGTGCGCCTCACAACCAGCATCTTCATCTTGTTGCGGAGACATCTCCTTGCAGCCACACACCACTGCTCATCAAGAACGGTGTTGCAGGTAGCTGATATTCGCTCAAAAGTGCTTATTTTAAGCAATTATCCTGTTAGCGTTATTGCATTCTCCTACATAAAATACTCTATTTATCTACTTTTCTACGTAAGAGTCTCTTGTGTTGCGTAGAACACACTTTTCTGGACGAAATGGTATATTTGCATGCATTAAACACATTTTCGGAAGTCTAGACATGTAGTCATTCTGATAAAGTCTCATTACGCATTTCTTCTGTCGCAAGAAACCCCGATGGGACAATTCTCGAGACTTGCGAGCCCACATCGATCAGGAAAGCCCATTATCAAAGCTTAAAGAGCCCACATGCTATGACTAAAAGATATGGGCCAACTATGAGGACCAAAAAGCCGGCCCAAAGAACGAAGAGAGCAGGAGAGCCAATGACCAAGAGACGGACCAAAGCGTTTAAAGCCACATGAGTCAGCAAAGAATGATAGTCGACTCTACTGGAGAAGCGTGAGGATGGTCACAGTGAAGACCAGGGTTCCAGACCCTCCGCCAGTGCTTTTTTCCATTTTTTTGATACTTTTTCTCTCATCTCTCCTTATTCTCTCTCTCTCTTCATCTCTCGGTCCTCGAATCTACTGACCTAACCCCAGAACTCCTGTCCATCAGCTCTATCTCATCTCCCTTAGCTTTCTGACCGTTGGATCTTCCATCGGACCGTTGGATCTCTCTAAATCCATCGATCTACTAATCTGGGTCCCAATCAAGTCACCATCCATCCGATCGCCATCAGACTGTCTGTCACATCATCTTGTGAGACGATGGACATCATCAATCCATGTGGGCCAGTAGCGGGCCCATCATCATCGACCCGCTGTCCGACCAGTTAGTGGACCCCGTGAATTTCCAAATAATTCTAATTAAATTTTAAAAAATGGGGGGTCCACTAAATGGGGAGATTCCTCATAGAAAAGTAGCATTTTACTTTAAAAAAAAAAAAAAAAAATTTTTTTCTTATTTTTTTATTTTCAAAAATCCCCTATTTCCATTAAAGGAAATAGGGAAGCTTTATAAAGGGGGAAGGAGGGGGACAAACCCTAATTTTCCTTCACCCCTCTCCTCCTCTCCTCCCCCCTTTCCTTCTCCCCCTTCCATGGCTGGAGCACCACCACACCGCATGAACCCACCATCGTTTTCTTCGTTTTTTCCATCTTTGACCGGAGTTGTAGGTCTGCAACTCCGGCCGTCAGCGCCTCCACCCCTCCTGCTGTTGCTGCCTCTCTCCCTCCTTGTCGGTTACACATTCAGGCAGCCACTGCCTCAACTCCACTCGATCTCCACCAACTTACAAGGTGGTTGTTCTTCCAACAACCACCACTCTCAAGCCAGCCTGCCATAGCCGCCACCTGCTGCACCAGTCCGCCTCCACCGAAGACTTCTGTCTGCAACACCACTCTCAAGCCAGACGTCCTCTCCTCCGGCATCCATCACACCTACTCCCTTGCTGGTGTTGCACGATATGCAACACCCAGCAATGCCTTCAACTTTCTGGACAGCAAGCTGGAGCTCCTGCAACCAGACGCACTACCGCAGGCCATTTTCTCCTTCTACAACGCTGCTCATTACAGCCTATCCAAGAGTGCAGCAACAATCCCCATCGGGACATCCTCCAGCATGTGCGCCCTGCACTCACAAGCATTACTCATCCGTCTCCTCTCGAGACATTTCAACATCCAGCAGGTTCCTCCCCTCTCCAAGCCATCCAAAAAAAAATGGAAAAGGAGAAGAAAGAAGAAGAAGAGGAGATCATGAAAGTCGCACCAGCGTTCTTCCTCAAGACCTCTTTCAACAACTGATGCTGCTGCTCCCACAATCGTTAACCCCTTCACCCATGATCTGCTGCTCACTGCGGTAATAACCTGCAACTTCTCCCTCTAGCGGTTGCAACGTCAGGAACCTCACACTTTCACGGATCTCCACTAGATCTCCAAGATCACCGGACATGCTACTGGTCGACTTTCCTGCACCAGTCACAAGCCTCCCCTTGCTTGCAAACCACCGAATCACCATCATCATGACCGAGCAAGGCCGGACAACCACCATCTCATCCATCACCATGGGCCGACCTTCACTCATGCCCACGATAAGATAAAAAGGTGGTCACTTTTCACCCTCTCTCTAGTTTCTCTCTCTCTTCTTTCATTTTCTCTCTCTTACCTTATTTTCTCTCTCTAAGTTTTCTACTCTCTCTCTCTTCTTCTTCATTACCATGAGTTTCTCCCTCTAAGAAGCATCTCTCTAGGGTTAGCAATTTTCTCTCTCTAGAATCTCTCTTTAAATCCCCAGGCTGATCGCCTTTTTGCACCACTGACTCCGTTCGGTGAATGCAAGAGGGTGAGTTTTTCTCTCACCTCTACCTTGTCGGCCGGTAAATGACCGAGGTGTGAAAATTCTCTCTCTACCTTCTTCCTCTCTCTCTAAAATCTCTTTTTACATGCTTTCTAGAATAGATTTACCGCTTTATTTATTTCTGTCATTTATTTCATGTAAGCAACAGTTTAATTAATGCAATTTGATTTCGATAATTTTAGTCTTCTCTGGATCTTATTTGGATGTGTTTTAAATCGACTCGCCCTTCTCATCTCTTCCATCATTCTCCTTTTACTCTTGTATATTATCTATCATTTTATGTTCTTATTCGCGCTAATCCGACTAATCCCGAGTGCGGATCGACATCCGACACGAATCCCTATACAAAAGCTTATATTTTGCAGGATTAAAATTTGGATCAAATTACAAATGTGTTGAAATTAGGGTTTCCGTAACCAACGACGCGGAAAAAACCTACTTTCAGTAGCAACACCGGTCCCCAAGTGCTGCTAGGTGCCGCACAAACTAACAGCTCGCAGGTTGGCCTACGAAACAAATTTGCATCTACAGATCTGTCCTCTTTCACCGTCCTCCATCCCTCCACCGTCTGCAACTCCATCATCGGAGGAGTTACATTCTCTGTAAATTTTTCATCATTTTATGTTCATTATTGCGCTAATCTGACTAATCCCGAGTGCGGATTGATATCCAACACGAATCCCTACACAGAATCTCTGAGTTTTACAGGATAATCGGATAATATTACAAATGTGTTGGAACTAGGGTTGCCGTAACCAACGACGCGGAAAAAACCTACTTTCAATTCCATTTCACATAAATACATTCTTGTAACCGTTCCTACGAGCACTAGTATAGTGTAGAGATGTTCAGGTACACATACTTCACTAACTATTTGAAGACTAGAAGACAGAGACAGCATGAATCAAACGATTGACGATAGGAGTCATCTGAATAACTACCGATTTGTTGGTTAAAGATCGTGTACACTCAATTAGGAAGGTAAGTGACTTAGTGGCCATAGGAATGGTTAAAATAGATAAAATATAATGGTCAAACATAGTCATTGGACTGACCCGAGTCTGAATCAAATATATTGACTATTGGGATAGTCCAATTGATTAGACACTTATCCCCAATCAATTGGACATAACCCAATCGATTGGAGACTTTGTGTAATCGATTGGACGCTATAAGGCACAAACTTATTTCAGCCCGATCGATTGGAGACTCTATGAAATCGATTGGAGTCTTCGGGATAGAAACTTATTTGAGTCAAATTGATCAGAGACTCTGTGAAATCGATTGGAACCTTCGAAACAGAAACTTATTTGAGTCAAATCGATTGGAGACCTCTGTGTAATTGATTGGAGCCTTCGAAACAAGAATCTTATTAAGCCCAATCGATTGGACCCAGTGTACAATCGATTGGACCATGCACAGAATCAGTCCTTATCAGATCCAAAATTCTTGGTTCCATTATCTCAAGTTCTACACGACTCAGGGTCATGGAATTCTATAAATGCAACCCTTCTATGCCTTTTCTAAACACACACAGAGACACAGAGTGACTCAATCTTCAAGAAAGAAAAGAAAATGTTTTATTTATTAGAGTGTCCATTCGAAGAGCAAGAAGCTTATTTCCATTCACATCTTGTGAGCTTGTTCTCTTCTTGATCAAAGCCAAGTGCTTGATCCTTTTCTCAACTTAGGTCTTCCACTTCTATATTCGACCTAGTAGCCTGAGTGTACCAGTGTGACTCAACACCATTTGAGCAACCTAGGACTCAGGGTGTACTAAATCCTTCACCTTCTGCAAAGGCGGGAGTGTTGACAATTAAGATCGGAGGAGTCGATCGACGATAGGTTTGGGGTGTACTAAACTGAACAAGCGGACAAGGCTTCTTGGCTGAAAGGGCGTGCATGGATTCGTAGCGTTGATTTGGAGGACGTGGATGCATCGACAGTAGGCTTTGGCTAAAGTTGGATGATGTATTTGTAACGGTGCTGCGTAGGTAACCTTTGTTTCGTTTAACTTTTCAGTTAGTGATGCTTTCCATCTAGACGTGGTCCCGTGGTTTTTCCTTGGCTAAGGTTTCCACGTAAAAATCTCTTGTCTTGTGCGATTGTTTGTTTGTATTCCGCAATCTATCTTGATTAGATCAAACGACGAAAAGAAAATATACCACGGAGGTATATTCGATTTGAGTCGGTTGTCATAATCTTTTCCCAAACAGCTAAGGCATGCAATTTTGTTCCCCTACCATAGACCAATAAAACTGTGTAGGTATAAATAATTTTAAATACCCAATCAAGCCCCCCTTCTAAGTATATTAGATTAGAGATGACAGACCGGTGAAATTTCAATTGGTATCAGAGCGGGTTATTCTATTTAAAGTTTAATCACCTGAATTTAGATTCCTAAGAAACTAGTCCATTTTCATTAATTTGTCAAAATGCAAAGAGAATGTAAAAACACATCCAGACCTCCATTGTTTGATGGAGAAGACTATGCCTATTGGAAGGAAGGCTAAGATGAGGGCTTTTCTAAAGTCTATTGATGAAAGAGCCTGGATGTCTATAGTGGATGGTTGGTCACCACCCACAATGGTTGTAGGAGATAAAATCATTCTTAAACCTAAAGCCGACTGAACCAAAGAGGACATAGATTGTTGTTGTCTAAATAGCAAAGGGCTAAATGTTATTTTCAATGCGGTTGATAAGAATGAGTTTCGAAGAATCTCTACTTGTTCTCTGGCTAAAGAAGCATGGGACATTCTTAGAGTCACACATGAAGGAACGTCAACTGTTAAAATCTCCAAACTTCAAATGCTGACTTCTAAGTTCGAATCCATTAGAATGGAGAAGAATGATACATTCACCGAGTTCTATGCCCAACTTAGTGATATTGTGAACCCGGCACACAACTTGGGTGAAATCATTCCTAAATCCAAAGTTCAAAAAATTTTGAGATCCTTACCTGATAGATTTCAGGCTAAGGTCACTACTATTGAGGAGAGCAAGGATGTTGACTCTCTCAAAATTGATGAGCTGGTTGGGTTTCTACAAACTTATGAGATGAATTTGAGACAACCAAAGAAATCAAAAGGTATTGCCCTTAGAGTTTTTGAAGCTCAAGATTCAGAGTCGGATGTTGACTCTGAAGTTGAAATGGCATTATTTGTGAAAAAGTTTAAAAAGTTTTTTGTTCTAAAAATGATAGAGTTAAGAATAATAAAATGTTTGATAAATCTAAGAAACATACCAGACCTCATGAGAGAGGTAACAGAAGTGATAGGAACCCTAGGGAAAGCCGCTCAAGCGAACCCCAATGTTTCAAATGTAAGGATTTTTGTCACTTTGCTAATGTATGCCCAAACAAAAAAGAATATAAGGGCAAGGCAAAAGCCTTCAATGCCACATTAGATGAAGAATCAGAAGATCATTCTGATGATTCAGATAGTAAAAATGAAAAGACTGATAAGTATACAGCTTTTGTTGCTTGTTTTAATAGTCCCTATGGATCTCATGGAGATTCTAAGAAAAGTGATGATGAAAGCTCGGAAGACTCTTACAATGGGGACTTGGATGACTCAACAGTTGGTGTGAAAGAACTGTACGAGGAATCGATAAAATTCATTAAGGCTGACAAAGTTTATCTAAAAGAGTTAAAGGTCTTGACTCTGAAAATGCAGCTTTATTAATTGACACTGAAAAATTAAAAGTGCTGATTACTGATTTAGAGCAAGAGAATGAGTCTCTGCTAAAAAGGAACAAGTCACTGGAATGTGAATTCCAAACTTGCATGACACATAAGGAATCCCTAGAAAATGAGCTTCTTAAATCTAAGAGGAATGTGTTAGGATTCTCATCTAGCTCTGCAAAGCTTGATGAGATTCTTTGCGTGGGAAAAGTCTATGGAGACAAACAAGGCTTGGGTTACAAAAATAATCAAGAAAAATGGTCTTCTTCCAAGACGATTTTTGTTAAGGCTCAAGCTATTCCCACTCAGATCAATAACCAAATCAAAGTTGTCAAAAGCAATCGTCAATGCACGTACTGCAAAAATTTGAGTCATGTGATTAGAGACTGTCATAAGTTGAGAAGAGGATATCAAAATTCTCTAGAGAAAATGATGAATTTAACTCAGAATGTGAAGAGTCAGAGACTTCCTATGAAGACACATTATGAGAAAAACTATTTGGATGTGTTATCTAGGAAGTCGATAGACCTACTGGAAAGGTCTAGAGAATTAATCAAGGAGATTGTGTCTTGAGAAATTCAAACATCCTCAGAGTTCTGTAACTCAAAAGAGGAGAGATCCTAAGAGAATTAATATATCCACCAAAATCATATCTGTGTAGGTTAGAAAAGATTCTCTGAATGAGAAATGTTTGAAAATGTCTTATCTCTGAGCATGGTGCTCTCTATCCCCTCGTGTTCTCCATTCTTATTTTTTTAGGGATATTTTTTTTCTTTTTGATTTTTCTTTGTTTTTGAAGAATGAAAATTTTCTCAGAAAATCAAAAGATCGATTGTTCAGAGGAATGTTAAAATTATTATTTTATTATACGATTTTGATGAGTAGTAATTTCTGAGAACATCCAAAGAATAAGAACTTAACTGTGAGTAAAATTTTGCTAATCTGTGTATTATATCTTTTAACTATTATGATTTGTCAATTTTTACTAGTGTGCATTAAAAGATTATTAAAACAGTATATCTCATATTTTTTTACATGCACACTGATTATTTCTGTGGGAATGGATTTGATAGAGGTGTGAGATCTTGTATTATTAGAATTAGGAATAAACCTCTACTGATTATAACTTCAAATTAGTAGTGTTCCTGCCTTCAGTTGATTTCGAAACTGCACTATAATCGATTGTTGGCTTCCCAATGAAAGTTATTATAAGGAAACAGCTACCTCCACAAAAATTAGAGTGAAACCCATCTGTATAGCCCTGTTTGAAATTGAAATCTGATTCTCATTGCTATAGAAAAGGGCTACCTACATGGAGAGTGAAAGCTATCTATATTCAAAGTGAATAAAAATTGTGTAAAAGACAGCCAATTTGCTAAAAAAATTCTTATCCATCAGCAAATACCTGTACGTGAGAACCCTTAATAACTATAATGATGATTTTATGATCGAATACAAGATACCTCCAGATTCCAATTTTTGTGAAAAATTATTGCTGAAATCTAATCCGGTACCACAGATGGACTCAGATCACTTACACTTGATGATATTACTGTTGATATTTGAATCTATGATTACCAGTGATTTGTCACTTGCACGGATGTCTAAAAGAGTTAATATTTCTGATCAAGTAAAAGATTGAACTAAGTGCTAGTTATTTTTCTTCGATTAGAATCAGTGTTTAGTGCTTATCAAGATTGACTTCATGATTTAAATTCTAACATTTTTCTTAATTTTATCTTGGTGAATTATCTTTTTGTGAGCAGTTTAAAAATAATTTTTTTTGCTTGAAAAGATTTTTTTGGGGTCATGGAGAATGAGCCTATTGGTTTTAAAAATGTAAAAAAAAAATTTTCGGAACCAGTCCAATCGATTGGACATTATAGACCAATCGATCGGACATCTCCAATCGATTGGAGAGTACAGTCCAATCGATTGGCCTTGCTCCAATCGATTGGCCACTTAGCCCAATCGATTGGACAGGGCGACGTTCGATTTTATAAAATCCAAAATGGGTCATTTTCAACCCCAATCGATCCAATCGCCTCGCAGATTTCTCCCAATCGATCGCAGGTGCCCGATCTACTGTTTTCATATGGTTTTGTGGAGCGATTCTCTCGATTTCTCAGTTTTCTACTTCATCATCTTCGTTGGTTTCTTGGGGAATTTTTTGGGTAAAAATGGAGTTATTTTGGTGTTTTCTTCCATCTTTTGTGCTTATGGCGACAAATCCTCGTCGTAGAAGAGCTATTGTGGTCTCAGAAGAGGAGAGTGCCGATGATGAACCTATTGCTCAAAGGACCCAATCTCGCGCAAAATGAGGTGGTTGACTCAATGGTTCGCGGCATTCCGAGTAGAGCGAATCCTCTAGAGGTTCTAGGAGTGCTCGCTCCTAGGGTCGTTCTGGTCATACCGAGATTCCTTTGGTAAGTGCTCCCATTTTCCCGTTTATTTCTGATTCTGCTAGAGATCGTTTTGAACATTTCTCTGGTCGCAAATTCACTACTAAGAGAGTAGTTGAATTTAGCACTATTTTGGGTACTATGGCTCATTCTATGTTCGTATCTCGTGAGTGGATTCCTGCTACTCAGTTGAACATCCATTTTATCCTGTCTTGGTTAAACTCTTTTATGCCAACATGCATTCCATTCAGTGTGATGACCCTAGTGAGCTATCCTTCCAGACTTATGTCTTTGGGGCTCACCTGACTATTACACCTTGTCACGCCCCGAATCCAGATACCCAGATACGACCCAAAAATCCGTGGATCGACCCGTACCCGAACCCAGAGGTGATCCATGAATGTCCCATAGTGGTCCAATTAGGTCAATTAGACTACTAAGGTTCATTCGAAAACCCACTAAGTAAAAAAAAAGAGTATAGATGTAGGAAACAAATAATTAAAATAATTCATAACTCAAATAATTCAATTAATCAATTAAGTGTAGAGAGATGGAGGTGAGAACACGCTCTTAATCAAAGGACTACATGCCCGTGAAAATAAATAAGTAATATTTTAAAACAATCAAAATAAAGTCTTCTAAAGTGTGGGATAGACTCCCAAATCCTAGCCGATTTCCTCGAATGCACCGAAGTCTTTCGCCTCAAAATCATCCCACGTACCCAGCTCCTTAAAATCTGAAAAATGGTATCGGTGTAGTACCGTGAGCCGAGGCCCAGTAATACAACAGTGTGCATGGTATGATATCATACTATACAAGTTTTTAACCAAGGTATGCATCTCAATCATATAATAAGGATGACATGAATATGAGGGTGAGTGCAAGTGAGTACGGGATGCAAATGCAACTAGTACCCATAACCACATAGGATCTCCATCTCCTTCCCGTACTGGGAGTGGTCTCATTGACCCATCTGCAGGATATAATAACGTTTGGGGCCTTTCACCTTAGGGTACCGAACCTTGATTAATTGATAAAACCAATATAAACGTATATAATATACTTCAACCCCGTTCCCTTATGCACCCCTTATATGAAATGACGTGATGATCATGATATGATAACAAGATGGTACTAGGGTTACATGGCATAAGCACATATGTATTTAACATTTAAATAAGAATATAAAATGAACAGATGATCATCAAAAGTGATAACATAGGAACGAATTAGGGTAAAACATGAATAAGATGTAACAATCACAGAAAGTCACGATCAATACATATGAACAATATAAGTGGGAATCGCAAGAGAATCTAACACACCATTGCCGAACCCTATGAGGGATCCATGACACAAGGTCGAACCCTAAAGAGGGATCTAAGATACTTGGCCGAACCCTATAAGAGATCCAAGACACATAGGTGGGATCCCCATGCAAACAAGTATAAGTCAAACCATCTAGGTTTAATAGTCAATAAGTCATGACCGAACCACTAAAGGTTCACAAGGCCATTAGTCATCCAAAATCCAAGAAATAGGTAGTTCACAGAAAATATAGTTTCTTGTAAAAATTATAACTAAATAAATATTAATTAAAAAAATATAAACTCAATGGATTTAAAAACTAGATTCATAGAGGTTTTTAGGAAAAATAAATAGAAAAATATTCAGATTCAAAATATAGGTCGAAACCCTTAATTAAGTGAACCAGACAGAATCTGAAATTCTGGGTTTTACAGAAAAGTCTCACACATTTGAAAAATCATAACTTAACCAATATATATCAGAAAAAAACAAACTCAAATGTTATAAAAACTATATTTATATAAGTATTTAGAAAAAATAAATAAATAAATATTTAGATTCAAAATATGAGTCGAAACACTTAATGAAGTGGGTCGGACAAAATCTGAAATTCTGGGTTTTATAGAAAAGTTTAGCACATTTGAAAAATCATAACTTAATCAATACAAATCAGAAAAATACAAACTCAAAGGTCCTAGAAACTAAATTGATATAGGTATCTATAAAAAATAATTAAAAAAATATTTAGGTTAAAAATATAGATCGAAATCCCAAGTTAATTGGATTATGTAAAATCTAGAATTCTAGTTTTTTTGGTAAAGTCCAACAACTTAGAAAAATTATAACTTAATCAATATAAATCAGAAAAATACAAACTTAAAGGTTCTAGAAACTAGATTGATATAGGTATCTATGAAAAATAATTAAAAAATTATTTAAATTAAAAATATAGATCGAAATCCCAAGTGAAGTGAACCATGTAAAATTTGGAATTCGGGGTTTTTTTTTAAAGTCCAACAACTTAGAAAAATCATAACTTAATTAATACAAATCAGAAAAATATAAACTAAACGGTTTTGGAAAATAGATTCATAAACGTATTTAGGAAAAATAACTATAAAAATATTTAAATTATAAAAATATAAAAATATAAAAATATAATAAAAATAATAAAGAACATAGTCATCCGTTATAGGTGTAAAAGAAACTATGGCCAAACCCATCATGGTGGCCCAAAATAAAGATCAACTCAATAAGAATAAAGTAAATATTGTTGAAATTAATTTATAATGAGTATCAACCATTATCTAATGAAAGAGAAATAAAATCTTGAAGAAAAACAAATATAGGATGGATCAAACACACTTACCTCAAGGTTTCTTGAACTTTAATGAAAATCAAAAGTTTCTTCAAATTTGAAAGTCGTCAGATCGTCCTCTCTTCGGAGTATGTTCTTCTAATCGGAGTCCCCGTCAATTCTCCCTTCTTGCTCGAGTGCGATCGGTTCCCGGATGAAGGTTTAATGGAGCTTTCTCTATTCTTCAATGGAGTTGGGTTTGTGAAAGCTTCTAAAGCTTTAGGGTTTTTATAAATAGGTTTAGAGAATGATTAGGGTTTTTATATTAGTGAAATTCGTAACTATAAAAGAAATGACTTTTTAAACCCTCAAAAACTTATATTTTACACTACTAATGGGTTAGAAATGGGCCCAAAGCCCATATATATCAATAGGCTTCATTTAAGAATATTATTAAGCCCAAAAGACCTCTAGATTGGCCATACGGGCCCACCCAACAATCATAACACAAATAATTATAAATTAATTCAATTAAACTATATTATATAATTTAAAAGTTCATACAATAAGGTATTGACACATGTAACGCTCATAAATTATAAAAACGTTCAAAACCCTAGAAAAATGTCAAATGACATCGGAATGACCCAAAAGTAATTCGTGGGTCCCACACGCCTATTAAATAAATAAAATATAATTAAATATTATTTTTAAAAATATAAGAATGGTAGAAAAGTTTAAAAATTACAAAAATACTATTTTTGTCAAAATCTCCCAAAATCTTCGACTAGAGTTTTCATGTCTCAGAAAGGTTCAAAATTTCATAGGTAAGTTGATAAGGATAAAATAGGAATATTTTTGGTGTCTTGGCCCCACAAAATAATTTTTTTAGAAAAGTTCTAGAATGTTAGTTGCGGCAAGAAAAAGTCCCCTGCAAGTTATGGTTCATTATTTTTAGCAAAAATTTAGCCCTAAAGTGCGAGTTTCAAAAATAGCAGGTTTTTCAAAGTTGTCAGAATGAAACCAAATTAAATACACATACTCAAACATGATATTAAACAATAAAAACAATAATAAGAGTCTGAAAAAGTTTCAGGTTTTCATTCTTAGGTGAATTTACCATAATACCCTAGAACGAAAGTTCAGGGTATTACACACCTGATTTGATTTCTACCTTGTTGGACATACCTCGTCCTCCTACTTCATATGAGTACCTTCATAGGACTCGTGAGATGACGACTGCTAAAGCCACCTTGACCGAGACTCTCACAGGGTAGTTATTTTATTAGAGTACCTTTATTCTATTTACCTTTCTTCTTCCTGAGTATTGGATGTTGCACCTCATCTGTGGGTATAACATTGATCCACCTGGGCATGGGGCACAAGTGAACATTGATCGTCTCTAGCTTCTTTATCATCTTGGTACTGGGTTTGTCATTGACCTTCCGAGGTTCATGTTTAGAGCTCACTGTTGGTGAGCTCTATTCTTCTTCACCTGGATATACCGATTCTAGCTTCTGAGGAGGTCTGCTCTCCCATGGGGCCCATTGGACCCTCCACTATCAAGAAGAGCATGTCTCAGGTTCGGAGAGTGACTGATGTTCCTCCACATTTTGATGATATGTTTGATGAGGACTTGGGAGACGAAACTGAGCCTGGCGGCCAGTAGACAGATACTGAGATGCATCTTCCAGAGCCACATCCATCATTTGTCCAGCCTCCAGAGATGCATGCTCCTTACTCTTTTGAGTCTCTTCATCATCAGATGGTGGGATTCGACCAGCGTCTCACATCTCATGAAGAGCAGACGGCTCAAAGCTTTCGCCATTTAGAGGAGGGTCAAGAGAGAATGTTGGGCTCCATGTCAGATATGCAGCATTCAATGGAGTATCAGTTTACCTTGATGGGCTTCGGACAGCATCCACTAGTTCATGGTCCTGATCAGCAAGATGGTATTGGTCCATTGACCTAGTCTCCCAGAAAGAGACTTCTTGAGAGTTATCTGGTGTTTGTTTTTAATTTTATTATTATTGTACACTGATAAACTCAGATTTTGTATGGTTATACTCTGGTTGTGTTTTTGTACTTATCTGTTACAAGGTATAAACTAGTTTGTATTTTGCTTGGATATGTATATATGCACTTGTTCTTTATGATGAAATTCATTTCATGCTTATTATTTGCTTATATTTCTGTACCTTTGTCAATCTATGACAAAAAAGGAGGAGAGAAAATCATAGAAGTAAAAATAAGTTGTAAGTTGATGCATGAGATAGGGGGAGAAAAATTTTGCATTATTTTTCAATTTCTCTACTTGTGATGTGCATAATTAACTCACTGCATTTTAATGATTTATTGATTGTCGATGATATTACATGGTATATATTGTTGGTAGAATATGCAGAGAACAGATCAAAAGTCATTCCATTATCTCTTCGATTATCTCTAAGAGATTGTGAGATAGTGAGTGAATCATGTAAGAGGGTGGGATTGTATTTTTTATTTTTTAACTTTTATATGATTAAATGTTTTTTGTCACAGAATTGTCAAAGGAAGAAATTATAAGAAATACTTTATATTCAATTTGGCAAAGATTCTGTTTGATATAAAAACATTCTTGTAACCGTTCCTACAAGCACTAGTGTAGTGTGGAGATGTCGTGGTACACATACTTCGCTAACTACTTGAAGACTAGAAAAAAAAGACAGCATGAATCAGACGGTTGACGATAGGAGTCATCTGAGTAACTGCCGATTTGTCAGTTAAAGATCGTGTACGCTCGATTAGGAAGGTAAGTGACTTAGTGGCCTGAGGAATTGATTAAAATGGATAAAATATAATGGTCAAACCTAGTCATTGGACTAACCCGAGTCCAATCGATTGGACACTTATCCCCAATCGATTGGACATAGCCCAATCGATTGGAGACTCTGTGTAATCGATTGGAAGCTAAGAGGCAGAAACTTATTTCAACCCGATCGATTGGAGACTCTGTGAAATCGATTGGAGTCTTCGGGATAGAAACTTATTTGAGTCAAATCGATTGGAGATTCTGTGAAATCGATTGGAACCTTCGGGACAAAAACTTATTTAAGTCAAACCGATTGGAGACCTCTGTGTAATCAATTGGAGCCTTCGAAACATAAATCTTTTTTAGCCTAATCGATTGGACACTTATCCCCAATCGATTGGACATGGCCCAATCGATTGGACCCAGTGTACAATCGATTAGACCATGCACAGAATCGATCCTTATCAAATCCAAAATTCTTGGTTCCATTATCCCACGTTCTGACCGACTCAGGGTCATGGAATTCTATAAATACAACCCTTCTATGCCTTCTCTAAACACACTCAAAGACACGAAGTGACTCAATCTTTAAGAGAGAGAAGAAAATGTTTTATTTATTAGAGTGTTCATTCGAAGAGCAAGAAGCTTATTTTCCATTCACATCTTGTGAGCTTGTTCTCTTCTTAATCAAAGTCAAGTGCTTGATCCTTTTCTCGGCTTAAGTCTTCCACTTCTATATTCGACCTAGTAGCCTGAGTGTACCAGTGTGATTCAACACCATTTGAGCAACCTAGGGTTCAGGGTGTACTGAATCCTGCACCTTCTGCAAAGGCGGGGAGTGTTGAGAATTAAGATCGAAGGAGCTGATCGACGGTAGGTTTAGGGTGTACCAAACTGAACAAGCAGACAAGGCTTCTTGGTTGGAAGGGTGCGCGTGGATTCGTAGCATTGATTCAGAGGACGTGGACGCATCGGCAGTAGGCCTTGGCTAAGGTTAGAAGCTGTATTTGCAACGGTGCTGCGTAGGTAACCTTTGTTTCATTTAACTTTTCAGTTAGTGATACTTTCAGTCTAGACGTGGTCTTGTGGTTTTCCCTTGGCTAAGGTTTCCACATAAAAATCTCTTGTCTTGTGCGATTGTTTATTTGTATTCCGTAATCTATCTTGATTAGATCAAACGACGAAAAGAAAATATACCACGAAGGTATATTCGATTTGAGTCGGTTGTGATAATCTTTTATCAAACAACTAAGGCATGTGATTTTGTTCCCCTACCATAGACCAGTAAAATTGTGTAGGTATAAATAATTTTAAATACCTAATCAACCCCCCTCCCTTTCTAGGTATACTAGATTAAAGAGAACGAACCAGTGAAATTTCATCCTTCTCTCAGTCTACACTGAGAAAGACCTTTTCATAGATTTTGTTTTTCTTTTCTTAACATTGCTAGGACCATCAGTAGAGATATGACCAAACCCTCTGCATTTATAACATTGAACTCCATCTTTGTTGTTCTCTCCCTTTTGGTATTTATCAAATTTTTCAAAAGGTTTCTTATTCCCTTGTATGAAATTTTTCTTATCTTTGTTCCTAATTTATTTTTTAAATTTCTTAGCGAAAATGACAACTTCTTCATTAATGTTATTAAACTCATAATAGTCAATTTCTTATCTTAATTGTTTCTTAGAAGTTTTTAGAGCTAATCATCTTTTCTTAGGTATATGAAGTTTAAGTTCAAATGTTTGAATTGATCCTATTAATTCTTATAGTTTTATTAGATTAACATTTTTACTTTCTTCAATAGCTGTTATTTTAGGGTGAAACCTATCGGGCAAATATCTCAGAATTTTCCTAACAATTTTTTGTTCTGAAATAGCTTTACCAAGACCCCACATAGATTTATTTATTTCACTCCGTTTAGTGTAGAAGTTTGTGAAACTTTCATCATCGTTCATTATTATGATATCAAACTGTGTTGTGAGCATTTGATGTTTAGACACTTTAACAGAGTTTGTTTCTTCATGGGTCATTTTCAATATGTCCCATGCTTGTTTTGAAGTCTCACAAGGAATAATTCTTTTAAACTCTACAGGAGATAAAGCACAGTGTGTAGCATTCAATGCTCGATTATTATACGTGTATGTTTCCTTATCTCTCACACCCCATTCTAATTTAGCCTTAATAGTAATGGAAGTTTGCTCACCAATATTAGTTGCAACAGTTGGGGATGTCCATCCCAATTCCACTGATTCTCAAATCTGTTCCATCTAGAGATTTCATAAAAATCCTTATTCTAGCCTTCCAATAGGCATAGCTAGTAGTATTGAATAGAGGAGGTCTAGACACAGAGAATCCCTTTTGACTCATGGTTATTCCAAGGGAATTGAGGATCACACTTGGGTTGTTAAGCCCTTCTCAAAGTGACCTAAGCTCTGATACCAATTGAAATTCCCTTTTAATTACCACGTTATGTCCTAGATGGGGTGAATAGGACAATTTTTAATTTCTCTGCGAATTATATATGAATTAAAAATTAATGATCATACAAGACAAAAAAGGATCAAACAATCAAAATATGAATCATCCACAGAACATTAATATGTAAACATTCACAATCACACGAGACTCAAATTTATAGTGGTTCGACGACTCCGCACTTATGTCCACTATCCAATACTCAACACGGGTACTATTATATTATTTCAATCATGCATTATAATATTTCCAATCGAAATAAATAATCAACCAACTAAAATTTATTTAGTCCCAATCTAACGAGAATTGCATCTCGCTCAGTTAGAGAGTCAGCCTAGGCCAGCAGTCTTTTAGAGACGCACTATTCTCATAGATTTACGATCATCAACTCGATCTATAGGAGAATCACTTTTCAATTCACCTACAGAGTCAGACTAGGCCCGCAGTATTTTAAATAAACGGATTTCTCAAGAATTCCACATTCCTCAACTCAATTTGATGAGTACTCACTCATCCACCAATCCCAAATAATCAAGTTTGATAATTTTGAATTCACTTTAAAATGTTTGTTCTAAGATATACTTACCTTTCAATGAATTTGATAAAATGAAGAATCCTCAAAGAAGAATTCACCACAGAGACACTCTGTCAAGATAATCCTCTTTTAAAAAGATAATTATAGGAATCAATACGCTTGTAGTCTCTTCAAACAATTAAAGTCTTCATAAAGGATGAACTATGTTTGATCCGGTGAAGCTCTCTCAAATCCAAATCTCTAGACTCGAGAGATGTTAATCAAATAATGGAAGTCAAGAGATAGCTTGATTGAGTTAACTCATTGATGGGTTTAGACTCTAATATATAAGGCTATTCATAAACAAGAGAAACAAACCTAACATAGTCGTTCGAATGACTTGAGTGCGCCAAAAATCGCACAAGAGATTGAATCAAAATGAGATCCGGAATAGGTGGGGTCGACCACACATATTAACCACTTGACGGCACTCTAGTCGGCCGCACAATATGGCCGGTCGACCGCTCAGGTTAGAACAAAAAATCTTTTATAGAAGGGTCCGGTTGACCGCACCTTCTGACCGGTCGATCGGTAATAGTCAGTAGACTCTAATCGCCCCGCTCAAAATGGTCGGTCGGCTAGTCTTCGTAGACCTTTGCCGATAAAACCCAAATTATTCTTAAACTATCCTTGATGATGAGGATAGCTTCCAAATAGTACTAAAAAATATCCAATGGACATCTAAGGTCAATTTTATCCAATGGCAACGCGCGATGCACCTTTAGATGTATGCAAGTAACCACAACATGAGATTCTTGATAGTTGAACGTTCGTTCAGTAAAAACATACTTTGATCATTCACATCTTCATGTTTTAGCTTGACTTTGTCTTCAGTTGAGCTTGAACACTTGTTGGTTTTCTTCAGCTTAATTCTTCTTTGATTTGTTGATGAAATCTACGTGATCTTTGACACTTCAGCCTTCAGCAAACTCCTAAATTAGTGATTTATATTACAGAAGAACATAAAGTATTCCTGGGATTGTTAGCTCAGTGAAACAAGGTTTTTTCGATCATTGGACGAAAACCCTTAGCTCAACACATTTTTAATGATCCGATTCACTTAAAAATCTAATAAAATGCAAACTTGTACAATGGCATGTCGGATGTCGAATCCGCACTCGGGTTAAAGAAGTAATATTAAAGAAAGCAAGCAAGGAAATGGTGGAGAGATGAGAATGGTGGAAATTAATTTTTAAAATATTTTTTATAGGAGGGGAATTACCTACAACATTAATAAAAGAAAATGAATATGTAATAACAGAAAATAAAATGCCAAAGTAAACTTCATTTATTAAAAAAACTATAACTTACAATGCTTGAATTAAAACTACTTAAATAAATAAAGCAAATAAAAACTTAACTAGAAAGCAATAAAAAAAGTGATCAGAGAAAGAAAGAGAAGAGGAGAGCAATCCATTATTCTTAGACCTGTATTGAGAAGAAGATGATTGAGCCATTCGATGGAGAAGGGAAGGCAAAGACACCGATTTTTTTATTTTTATTTTTAATTTACCTTTTCTTTCTTTTGTGCTAGGGGAAAAGTAAGAAAGAGATGGGAATTAGAGGAGGGTAACCTCAGGGGAATGAGTCATGAGTGGTCTTTTATAGAGAGAGAGTGTCATTTGTGGGTTAATGTCCATCCATCTATTTTTAAAAATATTTTTATTCCAAAAACTATCTTTGTAATTTTAAGATTACCTTTTATTGCTTTTTGGAAGGTTTCTTTAGAGACAAAAAAAAATTTGTAAGAATTTTCTTTTTTCTTCAAAGTTTTGGACTTTTCTTGTAAATAAAATATTTTTAACATGTTTCAAGCTTTTGAATTTCCAAAACCACATGTCAACTCTCTTATGTAAAAGTAAACATTCTTTTTATGAAAGAAAATTTCTTTTAAAAATCAAAACAAATTATATATTTCCAAAATATTTTTAAATCCACAAGAAAATCTTTACGTTTTGAAAAATCAACATTTCTAAGGCATTTGTGATCTAGACCATCCATTTTGGTGGGCCCTTAATGAATATACCACCCATGCATGCTAAAATCACCTTCTCTCAGACAACCATTTATTTTGTAGATCGTGTGGCAATCGCATAGTGAATGGGTGTGATGATGGAAATTTAGTGGTTAATCGGATGGTGAAGATGTTGGTGAGCGATGGGTAGTGATGATTGACCAAGGATTCTAAATGGAGGGAATGGAGAATGATGATTGGCCAAAGGATGGGATAATACTAGCCGTAGGATAGAATGATGGTGAGAGGAGAGAGAAAATAAGATAATTAGGAGAAAAATGCAAGTAGAGGGTCTTGAACACTAGTCTTTGACTTGGTCTTCTACAAGTGATATTCGCTCAAAAGTGCTTATTTTAAGCAATTATCCTTTTAGCGTTATTGCATTCTCCTACGTTAAAATACTCTATTTATCTACTTTTCTACGTAAGAGTCTCTTGTGTTGCGTAGAACACACTTTTCTGGACGAAATGGTATATTTGCATGCATTAAACACATTTTCGGAAATCTAGACATGTAGTCATTCTGATAAAGTCTCATTACGCGCTTCTTCTGTCGCAGGAAACCCCGATGGGACAATTCTCGAGACTTGCGAGCCCACATCGATCAGGAAAGCCCATTATCAAAGCTTAAAGAGCCCACATGCTATGACTAAAAGATATGGGCCAACTATGGGCTGAATAGGAGGACCAAAAAGTCGGCCCAAAGAACGAAAAGAACAGGAGAGCCAATGACCAAGAGACGGACCAAAGCGTTTAAAGCCACATGAGTCAGCAAGGAATGATAGTCTACTCTACTGGAGAAGCGTGAGGATGGTCACAGTGAAGACCAGGGTTCATGACCCTCTGCCAATACTTTTTCTGATATTTTCTCTCTCATCTCTCCTTATTCTCTCTCTCTTCATCTCTCGGTCCTCGAATCTATTGACTTAACCCCAGAACTCCTGCCCATTGGATCTGTCTCATCTCCCTTAGCTTTCTGACCGTTGGATTTTCAATCGGGCCGTTGGATCTTCTACCGGACTGTTGGATCTCTTTAGATCCGTTGATCTACCAATCTGGGTCCCAATCAAGTCACCATCCATCCGATCGCCATCAGATTGTCTATCACATCATCTTGTGAGACGATGGACATCATCATTCAATGTGGGCCAGTAGCCGGGCCCCTCATCATCGACCCGCTGTCCGATCGCCATCACATCGTCCGATCTTAAAATCAAACGATCCTCAAGTAAGATGATTCGATCCGATGGCAAGGAAAATCACCATTCTTCTAGCCCATTATTTTATTGATCTACGATCTAGCCAGTGGCCAACTCACTCTGGGCCCACAATTTTAGGCATCATTCCTCGACATCCTAGCCAACCCATCCGATGGCTTACGGCCCTCAAGTTCATGTCATATGCGTGGACCACTTGGAAGATAATTCTTATAGAAGGGGGAGATCGACTGTGAGGATTGCATCAAGAGAACCCATTCATGTTTTAAAAAAAAAAAAAAAAAAAAGAAGAAATACTATTTGAAAAGAATAGTTTTTAAAATGTTTTAAAAGAGGAAGGTTTTTGTTTTTAGAAATGGCTTTTGAAGAAAGTTTTTTTTTGAAAGATTTGGTAGAAAAGGGGGGACGTGATTGAGGGCTGGACCAAACCCTAATGGTCCACATTTTTAAAGGGGAGGCTGACAGTAGATTCCGAAAAAAGAAAAAAAAAATGGAGTTTCTAAAGAAACCGTGGGTTTCTAGAAACCCACGGTTACAAGGGCTGGACGTGGGCTCCAAAACGAGGGCTTCTCTTCTCTCCTCTTCTCCCCATCTCCCACGAAACTCTCTCTCTTCACCGCCCCCAACGAGATCTCCCTTTGCTGCTGCAACGATCAGCAGATCGTCTCCAAGTTCTCCTCTCCCAAGCCGTCACCACCATCTCTTGGTCCGCCACCATCACCAACAGCACCCCAAGTTCCGCCTGGTTCTTCTTGCCGCTGCTGCTGCTACTGCTACCACCTCCTTCTCACCATTACCGCTGCAACTCTCCACGTTTGCTGCCCATTCTCCAACGCATCTGCTGGCCTGCAACAACGAGTTGCAGGAGCTGTTTTTCCTCCACAACAAGGCCTCCTTCTCCTCCTCACCACGTTCTCCACTCCCTCATTCCCTTCACAACCCTTTCGGGATAAGAAAACTAATCGAAAAAAAAAGAAAAAAAAAAAAAAATTTCAAGATCACCGGAGTTGCAACCTGCAACTCCGGCGAGCTCCATTAAATCTGGCGAACCAGAAAAATCCGGCTGTCCTTTCTCCTTCTTCTTTTGCTTATTCTCTTCTTCTTTACTGCTGCTGCACCACGACCAGAAGACCGTCCTCCTTGCTGTTCTTGTGGAACGTCTGCACCTCCTCAAGAATCAGCACCGCCTCACCCTTGTCCAGCCACCTGCAGCTCCCTTCCAACGACCACAACTCTTCTTCCACGTTCTTTCTCTCCACCATCTCCAACCTCTTGCTCTCCTTCCAATCCCAACCTTCCTTAACCCCTTTACTGCTCTTTTTCTCTAACTGAAAAAGAAAGGATAAAAAAAAAAAGGGAAGAAGAAGAAACGGAGAGAAGGGAGATCGTCCCTACCTGTCCATCTCTCCATCACCTTGCTGCTGCCCTTTCCACTTCCTCCAGTCCAGCAGCACCTTCACCGTGGTGCAAAGCCTTGCAACTCCAGAGTAGAAAACCAGCACGTCCTCACCTCCCTCACCTTTACCGCCCCTCTCACCAAGCATCAACAGCACTGCAGCTCTCTCATCCACCACCCAACGGCTACTGCATCCAGGTCTGCAACACACCAGCGACCTTCCTTGCTGCTCCGTCCAGCCACTACCCTAAGATATTTATCGCCAGCCACTTCTTTCTCGCCTCTACGGTGTTGTCCTCTAAATGGGGTAAGCCTTCTCTCTTTAAGCTCAAGAACAAAAGTTTGTTCTTATCTCTTTCTCTAGATTCTAGATTTTCCCATTTAGTTTTCTTTCTATTTCTTTTCTCTCTCTAGGACTTTCTCCCTTTTTCTCTCTCTTGATGTTTCTTTCTCTCTCTAGCTTTTCATGTATTTTTTCTTTTATGGCTTTTTAGTTAGGAATTGTTCATTCAAGTAATGTATTTCTTTCAGTTTAATTTGATTAATAAAATAGTTTATTTTCAGTTCAATTTATTGTCTTCATTATTTCGTAGGCTTTCGATGGTCCATAAATTCTCTCTCTAAAAATATCATGTTTTAAAGTGAACCACCACTCTCACCCCTCCATTCTGTCTTTTTAGCAATTTCTATGAAAATTTTTGTCATTTCATGCTCTGAATCGCGCTAATCCGACTAATCCAGAGTGCGGATTCGACTCCGACTTTCCACTGTGCAAGCAAGTTTCTATTTTGCAGGAATAAGTCTCAGATAATTACAAATATTGTTGAGATTAGGGTTTCCGATCCAACGACACAGAAAAACCCTACTTTCAGCAAGCTTTTCCAACTAAGCAAGCCTTTATCTTGTATTAGTTGATTAAACCATGGTTTTAAAAACGGTCGTTTAAATGGCAACGCCCCAAGCCCGTTTCCGTTAAAACCGTTTAAACACGTTTTAATGGTTTTGAAAAAAATAACCGTTTTTTTGTTTTAACGGCCGTTAAAATCGTTTAAACAGCCATTTAATTCTGAAAAATTTTGTGAAAAAAATGGCCGTTAAATCCATTTAATTCCGTTAAAATTCGTTTAATTTTCATTAAATTCTAATTTTTTTTTTAATTTTCAAATTTCAAAATTTGAATTTCAGCGCCATTTTTTCTGTTTTTTTCTGTTAAAATTCGTTTAATTCCATTTTTTCTATTTTTTTTCACTTTTGCCCCTGTCCGTTTAAACGGTTTAAACGATAACACCTCCAGTCCGTTTAACCGTTAAAACGGCTTTAAACCTTGGATTAAGCTTTAATCTTCTTAGTCTCTTCTCGGGGAGCTTAGCTCTCCTTCTCTCTTGATCTTCTCTAAGGCTTTTCTAACTCCCTGGCTCTCCTAGCATTTGGCATGTATCTTCTTATCCTTAGCTTGTTGGCTCTCGAGCTTTGGTCCTAGACTCTGGCAGTCAGTTGTGGGCCCGCATTCCATCAAAATCGTCATATTGGTGTGTCTGCGATAGAAAAAATACTTAATGAGACTTAATCAAAATGGCTTTACATCTTGACTTCCCGAAATGTGTTTAATTCATGCGAATAGTCAATTTTTATCTAAAGAATGTATTCGACGCAATGGAAGAAACTCTTACGTTGAAAAGTCAACTAAAAGAGAAGTTTTAAGTAGGAGAATGTGATACCGCAAAAAGGATAGTGGCTTAAAATAAGCACTTCTGAGCGAATATCACAACCCCCCAACCAGCATATTGCCAACCCTTGGTAATTAATGCGAGATAAGTGAGCTCAGAAGGGCTTGGTACATGCTGGAAAACTTATTCGCATTACTCAGGAAAACTCCATTTTGTCAGATTATTTCAAGGATGTAAGAAATCATTTACAATTTAGAGCTTAGTCAGTAAAATGTAATAGGTCTACAAATGGACATTTGAACCAAAGATTACTAAGACTCAGCGTGTGTGTGCGCTAAACATCATCCTTATCTGGCAGCAGAGACACTCCGATCACCTTAGAGACTATATGTCTCGACCTCAATTCTCACTTGTATACCACTTAGAAGTAAATCACTTAGAAATGGTTTTGTTCTTTTCTCTGAAGTTATATGTGAGGAGATATATTGATATAAAAGGCAAACATCCCACGTATATTTTTATTGAATGAAGGACATTTTTAGAGGATTTTTGAAGATCTCATGATTGGAATGTCATGTCACTTAAAAGCGTCGGATCAAACTCTATAATTTCTCTTTTCTCCATTCTCCACATTCTGTGATTGTGCTAACCTAGAATCAAATAGGACTTGCTTAGGTTGTATTGAAGCTTAGGACAGTTTCAAAAAATAAGGACATTCGGGGTTTAAAAATTCTGGGAGGATATCTCACTATTCTTTGCAACGTTTCTCGACGGTGGTGACACCATTTCCTTGACTTTCTTTTTTTTTAACTTTTCTAACTTTTTGAGATTGCTATATCAGCGTTCTTTTCTGTTTCTTTTTCTTTCTTTCTTTCTTTTCTGCTCGTGTTTCCTTTCAGCTTGATCCATTTGTTTTTCTTTTCTTTTCTTAATTTCTCTTCTTTTTTTATGGTGTGATCATACCAATAACTCTTTTATCCCTCTCAGAAGTAGGTGTTTGAGTTGTGCTCATTTCGAAAATTGGATTTTTGGTTGATGGGTTAACAAGAGAAGGTTTTCATCATAAGACTCAAATAAGGTTTCTAACGGTGTAATGTTAGGTAAGCTAAAAAGGTCTGTTTGGTTAGAAAGATGACCTACATCATTTTTTAGGGTTTGCACTTTCATCTGTGATGTCTTGAATGGATATAGAAAAGGTTCTTTTTGTAATAATCCAACTTTGACTTCACTCTAAGTTTTATGACCAAAGCAAAGATTAATAAGATCTTACGATGAAATAATTGGGGACTAGAAGAAAGAACAGTCATCCTGTGACTCAGAATTATTTATAACCCTCAAAAATTAACAAAAGCTCAAAAGCTTACCGGGTTAGGTCTCCACATTTGTTCTTCTAGGATCTCTAGATAGTCTAAACCTCGGATAATTCTAATGTTCATCTGTGAGTATTTTTGTTGAATTTGAGTTTTCTAAAAGTTTCATTCTACTGTAGTATTGTTTGTCTTTCAAGCTGAACTAAGAGCTAACAAGTGATTTTTCAAATTAAAATCGACATCCTTTCCAATAAATAGTGTAATACCCTGAACTTTCGTTCTAGGGTATTATGGTAAATTCACCAAACTTGAAACTTTTTCAGACTCTTATTATTGTTTTTATTGTTTAATATTATGTATGTGTATTTAATTTGGTTTTATTCTGACAACTTTGAAAACTTGCTATTTTTGAAACTCGGATTTTAGGACTAAAATCCTATTAAAAATAATGAATCATTACTTGCAGGAGACTTTTTCTTGTCGCAACTAACATTCCAGAACTTTTATAAGAAAATTATTTTGTGGGTCCAAGACACCAAAAATATTCATATTTTATCCTTAGCAACTTACTTGTGAAATTTGGAACCTTTCTTGAGACATGAAAACTCTATCGGGAGATTTCGGGAGATTTTGACAAAAATAGTATTTGCGTAATTTTTGAACTTTCATACAATTCTTATATTTTTTTTCAAAATTAATATTTAATTATATTTTATTTATTTAATAGGAGTGTGGGAACCGCGAATCACTTTCGGGTCATTCCGATGTCATTTGACATTTTTTCGGTGCTTTGAACGTTTTTTTATGATTTTTATGTATTTAGACTACTTTTTGTGATTTATATGTGTGCCATGTGTCAATACCTTATTGTATGAACTTTTAAATTATATAATATAGTTTAATTGAATTAATTTATAATTATTTGTGTTATGATTGTTGGGTGGGCCCGTATTGCCAATTTAGAGGAGTTTTGGGCTTAATAATATTCTTAAATAAAGCCTATTGATGTATATGGGCCTTGGGCCCATTTCTAACCCATTAGTATTATAAAATATGGATTTTTTAGGGTTGAAAAAGTCATCTCTTTTATAGTTACGAATTTCAACAAAACAGAAACCCTAATCCTTCCCTTAACTTATTTATAAAAACCCTAAAGCTTTAGAAGCTTTCACAAACCCGACTCCATTGAAGAATAGAGAAAGTTCCATTAAATCTTCATCCGGACACCGATCGCACTCGAGCAAGAACAGAGAATTGACGGGGACTCCGATTAGAAGAACATACTCCGAGGAGAGGATGATCCGATGACTTTCAAATTTGAATAAACTTTTGATTTTCATTAAAGTTTAAGAAACCTTGAGGTAAGTGTGTTTGATCTATCCTATACTTGTTTTTTTTCAAGATTTTGTTTCTCTTTCATTAGATAATGGTTGATACTCATTATAAATTAATTTCAACAATATTTATTTTTTTCTTATTGGGTTGATCCTTATTTTGGGCGACCATGATGGGTTTGGCCATAGTCTATTTTGTACTTATAACGGATTACTATGTTCTTTATCATTTCTATTATATTTTTATGAGTTGAATATTTTTATAATTATTTTTCCTAAATACCTCTATGAATCTATTTTCGAAAATTATTATTTTATATTTTTTTGATTTTTATTAATTAAGTTATGATTTTTCTAAGTTGTTGGACTTTACCAAAAAAACCAGAATTTTAGATTTTACACGGTCCAATTCACTTGGGATTTCGATTTATATTTTTAATCTAAATATTTTTTTAATTATTTTTCATATATACCTCTATCAATCTAGTTTTTATAACATTTGATTTTGTATTTTTCTGATTTGTATTGATTAAGTTATGATTTTTCAAACATGCTGGACTTTTCTGTAAAACCCAGAATTTTAGATTTTACACGATCCACTTCACTTGATATTTTGATCTATATTTTTAACCTAAATACTTTTCTAATTATTTTTCCTAGATACCCCTATCAATCTAGTTTCTAGAACATCTGAGTTTGTATTTTTCAGATTTGTATTGATTAAGTTATGATTTTTTTAAGTTGTTGGACTTTTTGATCTATAGTTTTAACCTAAATATTTTTCTAATTTTTTTTCGCAGATACTTCTATCAATCTAGTTTCTAGAACCTTTGAGTTTGTATTTTTCTGATTTGTATTGATTAAGTTATAAAATTTTCAAACGTGCTGGACTTTTCTGCAAAACATAGAATTTCAGATTTTACACGGTCCACTTCACTTGAGATTTAGATCTATATTTTTAATCTAAATATTTTTCTAATTATTTTTCCTAGATACCTCTATCAATCTAGTTTCTAAAACCTTTGAGTTTGTATTTTTCTGATTTGTATTGATTAAATTATGAGTTTTCAAATGTACGGGACTTTTCTGTTAAACTCAGAATTTCAGATTCTGTCCGGCCCACTTTATTAAGGGTTTCGACCTATATTTTGAATCTGAATGTTTTCTATTTACTTTTCCTAAAAACCTATATAAATCTAGTTTTTAAATCCATTAAGTTTGTATTTTTCTAATTTATATTTATTTAGTTATGATTTTTACAAAAAATTATGTTTTTTGTGAACTACTTATTTCTTGGATTTTGGACGAGTAATGGCCTTAGGAACCCTTAGTGGTTCAGTCATGACTTATTGAATATTAAGGGGTTTAGCCCTTGTTGTTTGACTAAACCCGAGATGGTTTGACCTATACTTGTATGCATGGGGATCCCACCCATGTGTCTTGGATCCCTCATAGGGTTCGGCCAAGTGTCTTGGATCCCTCTTTAGGGTTCGACCTTGTGTCATGGATCCCTCATAGGGTTCGGCCATGGTGTGTTGGATTCTCTTGAGACCTTCACTTATATTGTTAATCGTTGTTGATCGTGATCTTTGGCGATTATTTACATGTTATTTATGTTGTTTAACCCTAGTTCATACCCATTTTATTACTCCTGATGATCATGTGTTTATTTTATATTCTTATTTAAATATTAAATACATGTGTGCATATGCCATGTAACCCTAGTACCATCTTGTTATCATACTATGATCATTACGTCATTTCATATAAGGGGTGCAAAGGGAACGGGGTTGAAGTATATTATATACGTTTATATTGGTTTTATCAATTAATCAGGGTTCGGTACCCTAAGGTGAAAGGCCCCAGACGTTATTATATCCTGCAGATGGGTCGATGAGACCGCTCCCAGTGCGGGAAGGAGATGGAGACCCTATGTGGTTATGGGTACTAGTTGCATTTGCATCTTGTACTTACTTGCATTCATTCTCATATTCATGTCATCCTTATTATATGATTGAGATGCATACCTTGGTTAAAAACTTGTATAGTATGATATCATACCATGCACACTGTTGTATTACTGGGCCTCGGCTCACAATGCTACACCAATACCATTTTCAGATTTTGAGGAGTTGGGTACGTGAGATGATTTTGAGACGGAAGACTCCGGTGTACTCGATGAGATCGACGAGGATTTGAGAGTCGATCCAACACTTTAGAAAGTTGTATTTTGATTATTTTAAAACATTACTTATTTATTTTCACGGGCATGTAGTCCTTTGATTAAGAGCATGTTCTCACATCCTTCTCTCCACATTTAGTTGATTGATTGAATTGTTTGAGTTATGAATTATTTTAATTATTTGTTTCCTACATCTATACTTTTTTTTTCTTAGTAGGTTTTCGAATAAACCTTAGTAGTCTAATTAACCTAATTGGACCACTAGCGGACATTCATGGATCACCTCTGGGTTCGGGTACGGGTCGATCCACGGATTTTCGGGTCGTATCTAGGTATCCGGATTCGGGGAGTGACAAATAGACTTAACGATAGTTTTTCGCAAATCAAGTCAGCATCAACCTAGTCGATAAGAGTCACATGAGTGTCCGACATCATTATCTCCTGGTCAACTAACCTCTCGGATAGCAAGTTTTGTCTCTCGGTCAACAATGTCTCGTGATCAACCACTTCATCAGTCGGCCACAACCACACCTCTTATATAAGCTCCATCAAAGAATGACATCTCACAAGTTGCCTCTCATGAGAACCTCACACCTCTCAGACAAATCGTCAACAAGCAAACCTTCTCAAACCAAGTGAAGATCGTAGCCAAATCGGCAAAGCTCAATCAGCAAGTATCACACATCTATGCCAAAACTGAGAGCTTCATGTACAAACACTCCACACTGGGGGCTTCATCAACGATCACTCTCCATCTCCAAAAAGACCCCCACGAGGGCAAAAAGTCATGTCCAAAACAGGCCAAGGCACCCAAGTCCTTTCGGCTCACAGCCAAAGGCGTAATGGGACCTTGACACATATGGTTGGCATCCTTCAAGAGCAGGCATAGTCCGCCTTGATGCATGAGAAGTGCATCCCTCTACAAATGAGGAAGAAGTCCTGCCAAAAGTAGGCCAAGGCACCCAAGTCCTTCACGGCATAAAACCTGAGGCAAATGGGACCTTGACAGGCAGCATCATCCCTCAGGGTCCGGTGTAGTTTCGTCTTGAGGGGTGATAGCCCAACTAGCACCTCTCTAAAGGAGGCCAAAAAGTCCTGCAGATCACAGGCCAAGGCACCCAAGTCATACATGGCCTACAAACCTAAGGCAGAACGGGACCTTGACAGGCAGTATCATCCCTCGGGGTCTGACGTAGTTTTGTCCTGAGGGGTGACAACTTAACGTGCACCTCTCCAAAAGAAGCCAAGAGTATTGTTCCGACAAGCCTTGGTACTTTTTACAAGACCTCGTGTCACAAGGCCTCAGCATAATCATCATTATCATAATCATTCATCATTATCATTCATCATCATACATTCATCCATCATTACATCGACATCATCACCATGATCAGACGGGTATGCTCCCATGAGTTTCGACATACACGCTCCTGAGAGCTATGCCAGACATCCTCCACTGAGTCCAAACTCACGTCAAATGGCATCTACTTTTTAATCTTCTCAGAGGTGGACCATCTCCCACTGTCGAGCTCCACCACTGAGAGTGGGCTATGTGTGTACCTATATTTTTTGACACAAATCCCAAGGCCTAACTGACTCTTATTGTACATCCTGCTACAACTTAGCATCTCCTCCAACACACTGGAACAACTCCCTTAACTACTTACAGTTATCATCAAACTTCCTCAACTCCCTAACACGTTACAGTTAGCTCACTTCTTGGAGAGGGATTCCTATAAATAGTACCTTCACACCATTGTTAAAGGAGGGAGGATCTGGGATCTAACCCAAAAGATTGTAACTGAAATTAGAGTTTTTCCGCGTCGTTGGTTACGGAAACCCTAAAGTTCAACAATATTTGTAATTTCTCCGAATTGGTTCACTTAATCTGCAAAAATGCAGATTTGCAAAGTGGCTCGTGTCGGATATCGTCCGCACTCGGGGTTAGGGCAAATTAAGAACAATAATAATAGAAACTGCTGAGAATTTATGGAAGGGTGAGAATGGTGATATGATTGATTTTTAAAACACTCTTTTGGAGAAAAGAAAATAGATTTGAGCAGGAACAAAAGAATATAGAAAATACCAAAATAATAAAATTCAACTCAATTTATTGAATGATCAAATGTGCTTACAAAAATCAATTCAAAATTCACTAACAATTAACTAGAAATTAATCAAACTCAAAAGCATGTAAAACAAAACTAGAGAGAGAAACTAGGTAGAAAGTGAGAGAAAATGAGAAAGAAGCTTTAGAGAGAGAAACTAGAGGGAAACAAGAGATTTTTAAAATCTAGAGAGAGAAGTGATTTTAGAGAGTGAAAATGATAGAGAGAAGAAGAGGAGAGAGATTTTGAAGGTTACCTTGGACACTTACCGAGGTTTGCCACCTTGGATATATCTTGGAGAGATGGTGGTTGCTGAAGTGGTGAACAGCAACGGCAGGAGGACGGTGCATGGGATGGGGGGTAAAGATGCAATTGCTGATCCTCTCAAAGGCGTTAAAGTTGTGCGACCTTCTCAGCATGGGAGAACGGCTTGTGAGGCCATAGAGAGGGAGTGAGGTGCTGTCCACATGGCTGGAGTGTTGCAACACGTGGCTGGATGTTGAGCACCTGGAGCACCTAGTTTTGCTTGATTTGCACCACACCGTTGAAGGAGGTGGTTGTTGGAGTGCACCTTTCTTGTTCGGCCAGCAAGATATGGTGGAAGACTTGTGGAACGATGATGCACGTGCAAGCAAGGTGGCAGGCGGTGAAGGCGAAAGTGGTGTTGAAGGGTGGAGGAGACGTTGCTGGTGCACTAGAGGAGCTCACGGCCAGCAAGCCATGATTAAAGAGGCGGAGCAGGGAGGAGAAACGGGGCGTGGAACAAGGGAGTAAGGATCACCTACGATGGAGTAGCAGGTGAGAACGTGGGTAGAAAACCCAACCGGAGGTGCAAAAGTGCTGCACGGTGAGGTTGGGATGAAGAGGGAGAGAAGAAGAGGAGGATTATGGAAGAGGGAGAGGGGATTTACTGGTGACTGTTGGAGGTCCAGCAAGGTCGAGGCGGAGCTCTTCGAACCGTTGGAGATGGGAGAGAAGACGCATGGACGGAGAGAGCAGCAACGGCCAGAGTTGCAAACCTGCAACTCTGGCGAGAGAAAGAAGAAGGGGAGAAAGAGGAGAGAAGAAAGAGATGGGGGAGTTGAACACCTTGTTGAGCTTGGCAGCAAGGTGAGGCCGTTAGAAGGAGTAGACAGCCAGCACTTGCATTCGGTGAAGCTAATGTTGGTGGGTTGCAACAGCAATGGTGGTTGCTTGTATGCCCGGAAGATCGCCGGAGTTGCAGGTCTACAACTCCGGGAATAAGTAAAAAGGAAGAAGAATAAGGAAGGAAAGAAAAGATGGAAGGGAAGGCAGCAATCTCACAAACTTTGTGGTTGCTGTGGTGGAGCAAAACGGCGGTGAAAGTGCTGGTTTCCAGCGAGCTTCTCGCAGGAATCAATGGAGATGAAGAGGGCTGTGCTTGGTGATCAAGAAGAAGAGTAAAAGAAGAAGAAGAAGAAGAAGAAGGTTGCTGTAATGGAGGAGAGAGTTGTAAATTGCAGACCGTGAATGGTCAGCAACTTAGGAGAAGAAGGAGGTGTTGGCTTGCTTGGTTGCTGGTTCTCAAGGCTACCAAGTCGTGGGCTGCTGCTGGTGTACCGTTTGCAATTTGCAAAGTGGTGTTGCGGGTGTGCAAGACACATCAGCAAGGTGGCTGGATGTGTTGGCTATGGTGGAGAGGAATGGAGGTGGATAGATGGCTGATTTCAATGGTGGACGGTGGTGTGGTTTTCGTCGGAGAAGGCGAAGAGAAGGAGCAAAACAATGATCAGGGAAGACAGGGGAAAGAAGATAGAGATTTTGAGGGGGAGGGAACCAAAAAAAGACCCAAGGTTTCTCTCTCTTTTATAGGGAGTAGTTTGTTGTGGGAGAGAGAAACCGTGGGAATGAAGTTGGAGATTGATGAGAAGTGGTCAAAGTTGACCACTTCTCCCATTGGCTTGAATGTGAGCTTGTGAGAGCCCATGGGTTTATGTTGGCCACTTGCTTTGATTGGGTCATTACAAGGATAATTGGCCCGTGGGCCTTGTGACCATGTGTCAATGGGTAAGGGCATGGGCTCAAGGATAAGCGGGCTAATGGGCCAGATAGATATGGGCCTCTTGCGAGGCCGTAGGTTAGGGTGCGTTTGGCCGGCAGGGGAAAAAATGGTAAATGAGCCCAAAACACCATGGGCTCTAGGACGGGTTACAAGGCCGTGGGCTTCCAATTTGCTTGTGGGCCACTTGGCCATGAGGGCTGTTAAATGATGGAACTATGATAATTGGATGAGATGAGGTGGTGGTTTGACTTGGTCCACAATTGGCGGACCGTAGGATCTAGAGAGATCCAACGGTCAGATGAATGATCTAACGGTCGAATTGAAGATCTAACGGTAGAAGAACTATGAGAGATGAAATAAAGCTAAAGGAGAGAAGATCTAAGGTTAGATGATGGAGATCGGAGGGTTAGGATGATCGATCTAAGGATCGGATGGTAGATCTGGGGATCTAATGGTACGATGAGACGATCTACGGGTTAGATATTAGAGTCTAGAGAGATAGAGAGAATTAGGAGAGAGGAGAGAGAAAATAATACAAAATAATGGCAAAAGAACTGGCGGAGGGTCATGAACCCCGATCTTCAATGTAATCTTCCGTCAGCTTTACCAATTACGTAAGCCGTCATTTTATGTCAGTTGGTGCGGCTTTGAATCACTTTAGCTCGTCTCTTGGTCTTCAGCTTTTCCTCTCTCTTGGTTCTTTATCTGGCTCTACGATCCTCTGACTTGACTCGTACTTGGCCGGTATCTTCTTGTCATAGCTTGTTGACTCCTTAAGCTTTGATATTAGACTTCTATGGTTGATCATGGGCCCGTAAGTCTCGAAAATCGCCCGATCAGGTTTCCTGCGAGAGAAAAGCACGTAATGAGACTTAATCAAAACGGCTTTATATCTAGACTATCCGAAATGCGTATATTTCATGTAAATAGTCAATTTTCGTTTAAAGATTGCGCTCTACGCATTGGAAGAAACTCTTACGTGAAAAAGTCGACGAAAATATAAGTTTTATGTAGGAGAATGCGACATCGCTATAAGGATAATGGCTTAAAATAAGCACTTTTGAGCGAATATCAGTAACACAACAGCAAATTATTATTGGATTGCCTCCCATGAGGTCGAGGACGTAGTCGCCGGAGCTCCGATGACGAACCTCATAAAAATGGTCATGTTTCTCTTTCTCTATCTCATTTTCTCTTGACTCGTCCCTCTTTCTATATTATTTACGATTCTTTATTGATCTTCATGTTCATACAATATACTTGAATCCAGCATCATCTCTTTGGGGAGGTGGGGGGAGAATCTCGAGGATCATATGGTGGCTTCTCGAGATTTTTTCCCCACAAAAATGAAAACATGAATTCGGTAAATACCCATCCCCAACCAAAATACAGCACCGTCCTCGGTGCTCATGACCGGGACATAAAATGTTGAAAGATCGATAATTCATGATGCAGGGGTTTAGGAAGGGTTTTACCAATTCGGCATAAATTGGACCATTTGTGGTACCTAATGATCTTTAGAATGAGTGTACCTGCACGTCCAAAGAGAATTGGCAATAATATATGCATGCAACTCATGTAACTCTAGGAATATCAGAATTGCCTTTTCGAAAGTGCTAAGTTTTATGTCTTCAGCTAGACATGGCGGGAGTACATTAAGTACCCCCAACCAGATTGAAACACATGGAGACTGAGTGAATCATCAGTCTTCCCTTCTCCTCAGGTGGAGCTGAAACATCTAACATATCCTTCTTCTGGGTATAGAAGTATAGGTAGGTACTTTCTCAATGTAGACTAAGAGAGTTAGAGTAAGTTCTCTGACCGTGGTTAACAGAGCCACAAAAACATTGAGGTTAGCGGGGATGGATCGAAGTTTCTCAATAAGAACTAAGTGGATAGCAGTAGTGGTTTCTCTGACCATGGTTAGCAGAACTGGAAACTCATTGAGTTTAGCAGGAATATATCTTAATGGAGTAGACTCCAGCAGATCAGTAAATCTAGATTTGGCTAACTCCGATTTAAAGTTAGGCCCAAAGTGTTCTTGATACTTATCTAATTTTTCCTCGAGAGAGTCCAGAATTAGACTCTCAACGGCATAGTTTTTCGATGATATTGAAGTTAGTGGGCTGTTGAAAAATATTAACCTCTTCCTTGAGGTTTTCTAATGCTGTCGACATGTCCGCGTCCTTACACTCGATGTTTGCATCCGCGGTGGTGAGGAACGGGTGTTCCAGGACAACTGGGATTCTATCCTCTAGACACGGCTCAGTGTTAAAAATGTCTGCCTCAGGTGCAGATGTAGAAGCATCAGAGGTAGCTTTGGAAGTAGGTTCTTCTGAGGTAGGTTCAGGATTTGGTGCTTTTAAGGGCACCAAAGATGGAGATACAGGCTCGTCAATATTTTGGCCCGATCTAGTGGTGGTAACAGCTTCTATTTCTTCCTGAAAATTTCAGTTCGGGTTCATTGTATGCGAATCCTCATAGATTGTGGCAATGGCTGATATTCGCTCAAAAGTGCTTATTTTAAGCAATTATTCCTTTAACGTTATCACACTCTCCTACATAAAACTACTCTATTTATCTACTTTTCTATGAAGAGTCTCTTCTGTTGCGTAGAACACACTTTTCTGGACGAAATGGTATATTTGCATGCGTTAAACACATTTTTAGAAGTTTAAATATTAGCCGTCTTGATCAAGTCTCATTACGTGTTTTTTTTAGTGCAGGAACACCAATCGAACGATTTTGATGAAATACGGGCCCACAACTGACTGTCAGAGTCTAGGACCAAAGCACAAGAACCAACATGCTGAGGATAAGAAGATACATGCCAAATGCTGGGAGAGCTAGAGAGTCGGAAAAGCCTGAGAGACGATTAAGAGAGAAGGAGAGACAAGCCCTCAAAAGAGAGACTAAGGAGATTAAAGCTTATCAACTAACATATATTGAGGACTTGCTCAGTTGGTAAAGCATGCGGAAGACCAAGTCAAAGACCAGGGTTCAAGACCCTCTACTAGCATTTTCTCTTTATTTTGTAATATTTTCTCTTTCCTCTCTCTAGATCCTCACTCTCTCTCTACTCACAAATCCAAATCAATAGATCCTCTCTCTGCCTGCAATCACTCTATCCTACAGTCTAACTTGGATGATCTTCACCGTCTGATTATCCATCTGATCATCACCATCCATTTCTGTCATCCGATCTCCAACAAATTAGTTGATCATTCATTCCATCATCCATCTCATCATCTTAGAATCCAATGGTCCTCATCATTCTCCGTTCAATTATATGCCATGGCCGAGCTAAAATGTTGGCCCATTATCATCCGTGGCCCACAACCTGGCCATTTAGCGGACCCCACGCCCTCAAAAAATTGCTTCAAAGGCAACTGTGATGGCATTATTTGGAAATACATCAGAGGGTAGGGATTTGTAGTTATAAATGGCACTTCGGGTTTTCAAAAGGAGGAGATATGATTTTGGGAATAAAAGATTTTTAAAGTTGGAATGTTTTACAACATTCCATGAATTGTCAAGAGAAGTTTTTAATCCTTATTTCCAAAAACACTTTGAAAAGATATTTCTTTTTGTTCAAAAGAGGAAAGTTGTTGGAAAAGTGAATGTGGTTTTTAGGAAAAACGTTGTTTCAAAGAATTTATTCTTTTATCAAGGAAAAAGGGGAGAATATTGGATGTTTTTTTTGGATTGGTGATATTCGCTCAAAAGTGCTTATTTTAAGCCATTATCCTTATAGCGATGTCGCATTCTCCTACGCAAAACTTGTCTTTTCGTCGACTTTTTCACATAAGAGTTTCTTCCAATGCGTAGAGCGTAATCTTTAAACGAAAATCGACTATTTGCATGAAATATACGCATTTCGGATAGTCTAGATATGAAGCCGTTTTGATTAAGTCTCATTACGTGCTTTTCTCTCGCAGGAAACCCAATCGGGCGATTTTAGAGACTTGCGGGCCCACGATCAACCATAAAAGCCTAATATCAAAGCTTAAGGAGTCAACAAGCTATAACAAGAAGAGACCGGCCAAGTACGGGTCAAGTCAGAGGATCGTAGAGCCAGATAAAGAACCAAGAGAGAGGAAAAGCTGAAGACCAAGAGACGAGCTAAAGTGATTCAAAGCCGCACCAACTGACATAAAATGACGGCTTACGTAATTGGTAAAGCCGACGGAAGATTACATTGAAGATCAGGGTTCATGACCCTCCGCCAGCTCTTTTGCCATTATTTTGTATTATTTTCTCTCTCCTCTCTCCTAATTCTCTCTCCATCTCTCTAGACTCTAATATCTAACCTGTAGATCATCTCATCCTACCATTAGATCCCCAGATCTACCATCCGATCCCCCTCTCCATGATCGAATTGCCTATATCTCACCATCCGATCCTTAGATCGATCGTCCTAACCCTCTGATCTCCATCATCTAACCTCAGATCTTCTCTCCTTTAGCTTTATTCCATCTCTCATAGTTCTTCTACCGTTAGATCTTCAATTCGACCGTTAGATCATTCATCTGACCGTTGGATCTTTCCAGATCCTACGGTCCGCCAATTGTGGACCGAGTCAAACTGCCACCTCATCTCATCCAATTATCATAGTTTCATCATCTAACAGCCCCCATGGCCAAGTGACCCACAAGCAAATTGGAAGCCCACGGCCTTGTAACCCGTCCTAGAGCCCATGGTGTTTTGGGCTCATTTACCATTTTTTCTCCTCTAGCGGCCAAACGCACCCTAACCCATGGCCTCGCAAGAGGCCCATATCTATCCGGCCCATTAGCCCGCTTATCCTTGAGCCCATGCCCATACCCATTGACACATGGTCACAAGGCCCACGGGCCAATTATCCTTGTACTGACCCAATCAATGCAAGTGGCCAACATAAACCCATGGGCTCTCACAAGCCCACATTCAAGCCAATGGGAGAAGTGGTCAACTTTGACCACTTCTCATCAATCCCCAACTTCCTTCCCACGTTTCTCTCTCCCACAACAAACTACTCGATCCTATAAAAGAGAGAGAAACCTTGGGTTTCTTTGGTTCCCTCCCCCTTCACTTCTCCTTCCCTTCTTCTCCCACTTTTCTTCGAAGGTTTTGGGTGAGTTGTGTGACAGCCAGCACCCCCACGATCTCCCACAATAGCTCCAGCGTGACAGGCTAGGAGCACGTCCCATACACCATTAATTCCGGCGAGAAGCTCGCCGGAATTGTTCACCATCTCCTTCTCCTCTTCTTCTTCTTCTTTCTTCTTCTTCTTCTTATCTTCTTCTTTCTTCACCGCCCCCACCAGCAGCTCCGGCAAGCCACCACCGTTCTCGTCGGACTGGTTCGTCCTCTCCGGTCAACTTCCTACCGCTCATCTCTTCTTCCTCTTCTCTCCGGAGTTGCAGGTCTGCAACTCCGGCCACCTAGCCATTAGCTACTGCCCTCCTTCCATCTTCTTCTCCTTCCTCACAGCCACCTACCTGCAAGTGTGCCCCTCCTTCTTCATCCATTTTCTTCTCTCCATCACCGTCAAAACAGCACCACCTCTGCCTGTGTCTCCGCTAGTGGGTTCCCACCTACAACACCAGCAGCTCCGTGGCTTCCCTCCTCTTCAGAATCCACGTAAACCTCATCCTAAAGGCGCACTTGCTACCCTCCATTGCAAGCAGATCCTACAAGCTCTTCACGGTGCTAGCTTCATCTTCTACAACCCACCACCTTGCTGCCAAGAGCAGCAAAGAGCAACGACCGTTCTGCTCTTCTCCTTCTCCTTCCCTTCCATCTCTTTCCCATGGTTGCTGCCCTCATCTTGCAGTGACCGACACCTGCAACTAAAGCATCTCCACCGCCCTGCACTTCTTCTTTTCCGTGCTTCATCTCGCTACAACCCCAGCAACGCCCTCTCGTCTGCAACGCCGTTGGGTGTTCACAACAGGAACACCAACCTGCTGGTGTGCTCCTCCTACATCTCCACCGCCTTCTCTTGCTCCTATAGCTACCGCCATCACCATCAAGCTGCCTGCAACTCAGGCGAACTCCTCCAAACAGGAACCAGCAAGCGTGGTGGTCGCCCCTCATTCACAAACTCGTTGCTGACCGTGTGCACCTAACAGTGTGGACTTGTACACCAGCCGGAACCTCCTCCTCTGATCTTGCAGCTCCTTGCTCCTACTCTCTAGCCACAACTTTGCTAACTTGGGCTACTACCACACTGTGCTCCTCTTCTCCTACGACTTATTCTCTTGAGAAAACCAGCAATCAGTTTCTGGCATCAAATCAGCAAGCACATCTCCGAAGGTCATCAACGTCGCTGCACTTGTCGGTCTTGAACTCCGATGAACCCCCACACACGGACTGGCCCACTAGCTAACTCTCCCTTGCCAATCCTCTTGCTGGTTTTGTCAGTCCTTGCTCTCCGTAGTTTGCATTGATCCTGAGGTAGTGACTCACCACCCATTCATTGTGCACCACGAGTGCATAACATCAACGGCCAACAAAGCCGATCCATTCCACACTTGGCCGAGGGACGGTCAATGAAATTCCGGAGTAAGTTTTCCAAGTCTATCTCCGGTCATCACCCACGGTAAGATCACAAGGTAATTCTCTCTCTCTCTCTAGGTTTATCTTTCTACTTCTAATCTGTCTCTCTCTACCCATCTTCGATCCCATTTTCTCTCTCTAGAACCTATATTTCTCTCTCTAGATTCTAGATTTTCTCTCTACCACTTATTTCTCTCTCTACCTCTCATTCTCTTTCTAAAAATATTGTTTTAGCCATTTTCTCTCTCTAGATTTATTACTTTCTCTTTCTACTTGTCTCTCTCTCTTAGTTAAATTTTCTCTCTCTAAAATGCTTTCTAGATTAATTTCTCTTTAGTTGATTCACTTTTGTAAGCACTTGATAAATTATTAAATTGAAATCCCTTTATTCATTGTGTTTTCATCTCATTTTATTTCATTTTTTTATTTAATGCATAAATCTCGACTATCAAATCAGATTTTAACTCCGATCTCCATCTCTCTCATCTCTCCACCATTCTAAGCAGTTTTCATCATTATTGTTCTTTAATTGCCCTAACCCCGAGTGCGGACGATATCCGACACGAGCCACTGTGCAAGTCTGCTTATTTGCAGATTAAGTGAACCAATTCGGAGAAATTACAAATATTGTTGAACTTTAGGGTTTCCGTAACCAACGACGCGGAAAAACCTTAATTTCAAATGGCGCCGTTGCCGCTCGGTTGACGGGATTGCAAAAAGACGAACAGGAATTCGGAAAGCTGCTTAATCTTCAAGATCCGATCCAGATCGGAAACTTTCCACTTAATTTTTCACATTTTCCACTTATTATTTTAATGCCTCGGACGGCCGAGTGCAAAGTTGTAATAATTTAGGACTTTATTTTCTCTGCTTTCAGAATTACTGCTAGATAATTAACTAATTAAAAATACCAAAAATAATAGGGTCAGATTTCAATTCTGCTATTTCTAGTTAGATCACCATTGGTTATTTGATTCAAATTGGAAGATTTCCAACTCCGGGTAATTCAAAAGTAGATATTTTCGAATCTTAATTCGGGAATAGCTAAAGTTGAATTTCAAACCCTAATTGGAACTAATTCACAATACCTGCCCTAAATCATTGTGTGTTTCTTGAAACCCCAAAGGCAGTATACCTTCCAATTACATACCATAGACCATTGTGGACTAACGTGATTGCGGATTGCGTTTACCAAGTGAGTAGGGAGCGAAAGCTCAAAGAGGTGGAGTCGGGCCCAAGCCCATTTGGATACCCCTCCCTATCTCACGGAGGAGACCCCGTGCGTAGCCAACGGGTAGGTAAGTTTCTATACCTCGCCTTGAGTGCGATCTTGCTCATTGTGCAAAATACTGTGCCGATTGTCTATTTGCTTTCGCTAAATTATCGGAACTGCTTGGTTTGGCCGTAATAAAATACATTAAAGAGCAAACCCAGCTCTAACTTGAAACTGGTGGGATTTCATCACTCACCTCGTCATTCCAGCTTTTGTGCAACCACAGCCAAGAATTAAAATCAATCAAGAATAGAGCCCACTTAGATCGGTGTTCGAGGAAAACTCCACACAAAGCGACCCCTTCAAAGATCAAGTCGATTAAGTCCATGAGTGCGGGTCCCTGTTATCTAACACACCCATAGGTCCCTACTACTCAAGTATACCGAGCTCGTAAGTGGCCTCCTTGATTGTCTGTCGGATTAGCTAGTGTCGGATTAGGAACACGAACCAACCCTAGCTCCTCTTCTGGGAAAACTCATCTTCACGCTTGACAAATCCGGTTAGTCTGGGGCGTATTTAAGTCAGCCGATGTGCCGCACGTCTGTCTAGGCTTCGGATTATCTTGCAGTCAACTTGAGTTAGTACTAGCGGATTTGCTTTGAAGAGTGTATCCTGGTGAGAACCTACAGAGTGAAAAGTTAGTCCGGCGGGTATTTGAAGATAAACCAGTGGTCCGCCCACTGTCATAATCTACACTAGCCCTACACTAACAAGATAATTCATAATACTATCCTGATTGTTTAGGTTAAGAATATCTGTTGCTTTGTGTGCATCATCTAGGCTCATTTGGTTTCATACACCTCTTACCGACTCTAGAGGCTTGCTCTTTCAGCACATGCCCGCTTGGACTAGATCCAATCGTAGATTGATTCGATCTGAGAATCATTCTCTTACAGTGGAGTCTTCCACTATTCATCACCCCTCCCCCTTTCCTCCCCACTCTTCCAGAGAAAATACCTTCATCGTCATGGCAGACGAACGTCCCCTCATCGAGACGTATGCGCCGATCTCAGCCAACCCGCCATCATGCATTGTTCTTCCACCTACTGCGGCGGTACAATTCGAGATCAGGCCGCAAACTATTCAAATGCTGCCAAATTTTAGAGGTCTCCCCAGAGAAGACCCCTACTCCCATATCAGGGAATTTCAACATGTCATCCTGCTCTTTAGAAATCAGAATCTTGATGATGACAATGTTAGACTGAGAGTTTTTCCTTTCTCTCTAAAGGATAGAGCCTCGGACTGGCTTTACTCTCTTCCTGCGGATTCTATCACAAGTTGGAAAGAACTTGTAGGAAAATTTATGTCCAAATTTTACCCCATGACTCGTACTAATCAAATGAAACAACTCATACAGGACTTCCGACAAAAGTCTAGTGAGAAATATTATGAAGCCTGGGAACGATTCCAGGATCATCTGACCAAGTGTCCACATCACAGTATCGACAAAGGCAGTCTGGTTCACATTTTCTATAAGGGACTTACTGATGAGTCCCGCACTATGGTAGAATCCATGTGCCAAGGAAAATTCATGCATAATACTCCTACTGAAGCATACAAATTTCTGGGAGAATTAAGTGAAAATTCCCAGCATTGGACGATTGACAATGACTTCAGTCGAAATACTCCAGTCCTGAAAACTAATATGGGAAATGAAGCAAAGGTTGACCCTGAACTCAAATCCCTCATTCAAGAATTGACCAAGTCAGTCTCTGCCCTGGCTGTGTCTGTACACAAGCCTGTTCACCATTCTGCCCCAGTCATGAATATAGGTCAAGAGAACCTCATGGAACCCTGTAATATCTGTTTACAGCCCTCCCACTCTACTGAAAATTGTCCTTTAAATGACGGATGTGCCCCTCCACTCCAAGAAGAAGTTTGTGCGTTTAATACCTTTAAACCACCTACCCAGAACTCGTATAGCCAAACATACCATCCTGATACGAGAAATCATCCTAACTTCTCCTGGAGGCAGCAGTCTGCTCCACAACAAAGACCTGCGCAGAGCACATATCCTCCTGGGTTTAATCAACCCAACAGGCAATACCAACAGGGACAATACCAACAAGGACAGTACCAACAGAGTCAGAACCAGACGAGTCAATACCCGTCTAATCAAAATCGATCATTCCAGCAAGGACAATACTCTGGCCAACAGGCACCTAATCAGAATCCCCAGAATCTGCAGTTAAGTCAAACTGCACCTCAATCTTATAATTATTCTGCCCCTATGAGCTCAAATCGTGAACTTGTTGCTCAAACTGCTCCTAAACCCGGTCTAGAAGACCTCTTATCACAATTTATTGTGCAGCAAACCCAGTCCATGCAGCGCCTAGAGCAGCGTCTTGGGAATTTAGAAGCTGAGAAAGCCAAAGGCATCTTCCCTAGCCAACCTATTGCAAATCCTAAAGGGAATGTCAAGGGTGCAGTTTATGAGGTCGGTTCCCAGTCACAGAATCCAAACTACCAAGGAGAGGTACAAGCTGTTACCACACTCCGATCTGGAAAGACTGTAGATATGGGAGTAAAAGAACCATCAGAGCCATCTCCCGATCCTATTCCTAAACCGAGCACAGAGGAACACATTTCAAAATCCACCTCTGATGCTGTGAAGCCTGCACCAAAATCTACAATCCCAGTGCAGAGATATCAGGCGAAGGACAAATCTATTTGTCGGATTAAGCCTCCCTTCCCGGACAGGCTTGTCCAAGACAAAAGAGATCAGCAATTTTCAGAGATCTTAGACGTTTTCAAAGACGTCCAGATCAATATCCCCTTCCTATCTGTTATTAAACAGATCCCTTCTTATGCCAAATTCCTGAAAGAATTATGCACTGTCAAACGGCGTACGCATGTACCCAAAGATGCCTTTTTGGCAGAAAAAGCTACGGCGTTCATCCAACGCAACAGTGTAATTAAGCATAAGGATCCGGGAAGTCCTACTGTGCAGTGTGAAATCGGTGATAACTTTAGTTGCACAGCTTTGTTGGACTTAGGAGCTAGTGTCAATCTCATACCGTTTTCGGTATACCAACAGTTAGGCCTCAAGGATATGAAGCCAACAAAAATCACTCTGAAGCTGGCCGACCAGTCCATAAAAATTCCACGGGGAATTATTGAAGATGTCCTAGTGAAAGTAGCTGACTTTTACTACCCTGTAGACTTCGTCATCCTCGACACAGAACCGTGTCAGGATAATCGGATCCCGGTCATTCTAGGCCGACCGTTCCTTGCTACCGCAAATGCACACATCGGGTGTAGGGACGGGAATATGTCAATTGCCTTCGGCAACCTAAAGGCTGAAGTTAACATCTTTCGACTTATGCGACAGGATGCCGATCGTGATGTGACAGATGAAATGTATGCCGTTGAGAGAATTCAGGACTCCACCGAAGATATCTTGAAAAAGTGCCAAGAGCACTTTGATTCTGACTTCCAAGAGTCAGCAATTTTTGAGGATAATACTATCCAAGAGTCAGCTACACTGATTTCTACTCCTCCTCCTATTGTTGAGTACGAGCCTCTGCTAACCATGATCAGAGATCCTACTACTGTCAACTCTATCTCGGTAGAGGAGGAAGAATCAAGCTCCACTGATCAGAAACTTGAGCTTAAGCCTCTACCCTCTGAACTATCTTATGCTTATCTTGGTCCTGAAGAGACTTATCCTATCATCATTTCTTCTGCCCTATCTGCGTCCCAAAAAGAGAGACTAATTATGTTGCTAAAGAAGCACAAATCAGCCATAGGATGGACCATTGATGACATTCGTGGGATAGACCCTTCTGTGTGTCAACATCACATTTATCTTGAAGATGACTCTAAGACGTCTAGAGAGCACCAGAGGAGGTTAAATCCAGTCCTAAAAGAAGTAGTACGGGATGAAATTCTAAAATTGCTAGATGCGGGTATCATTTACCCCATCTCTGATAGCAAATGGGTGAGTCCAATCCATGTCGTACCTAAGAAGGCGGGTTTCACTGTTGTAGAAAATGATCAAGGCGAAATGGTGACCCAGCGCTTAAAGAAAGGATGGAGAGTCTGTATTGACTACAGACGGCTCAATACAAACACCTGGAAGGACCATTTCCCTCTCCCATTCATTGATCAGATGTTGGAACGTCTAGCAGGTCATTCCTACTATTGTTTCCTAGATGGTTACTCGGGATATAATCAGATTCCCATTGCACCCGAGGACCATGAGAAGACCACGTTCACCTGTCCCTTTGGCACTTTTGCCTACAGTCGCATGCCTTTTGGCCTCTGCAATGCACCTGCGACTTTTCAAAGGTGTATGATGAGTATATTTTCGGACATGGTCGAACGGTTCTTAGAAGTTTTCATGGATGACTTCTCCATCTTTGGATCCTCTTTCGATGACTGTCTCCAACATCTGAGTCTGGTACTCGCAAGATGTCAGGATAAGCGACTTGTCCTAAATTGGGAAAAATGTCACTTTATGGTAAAGAAAGGAATCGTACTAGGACATGTCATTTCTGACAAGGGTATTGAGGTTGACAAAGCCAAGATTGATATTATCTCGACCCTACCAATTCCTAAATCTGTGCGTGATATTCGATCTTTTCTTGGACATGGAGGATTCTACAGGAGATTCATTAAGGATTTCTCCCAGATAGCTCGACCCCTATGTAGTCTTCTGGCTAAGGATAGCCCTTTTGACTTCAATGCTGACTGTGCAAAGGCATTCGAGCGTCTTAAATCTGAGCTTACTTCTGCGCCCATCATCCGCCCTCCTGATTGGACCATTCCTTTTGAAGTGATGTGTGACGCATCCGACTATGCTCTTGGAGCAGTTTTGGGCCAAAGAGTCAACAAAATGCCGCATGTGATATACTATGCGAGTAAGACTTTAAACTCGGCTCAGTTAAACTACTCCACTACTGAAAAAGAGCTTCTGGCCATTGTTTTTGCTCTGGATAAATTCAGACCATACTTATTGGCCACTAAAGTCATAGTTTATACGGATCATGCGGCTCTGAGATATCTAATGTCAAAAAAGGAGACGAAGCCGAGATTGATAAGATGGATCCTTCTATTACAGGAATTCGATCTAGAGATCAGGGACAAGAAAGGAACTGAGAATGTTGTGGCTGATCACTTATCAAGGCTGACTTTAGAGTCTAATTTTGAATCTTAGCCCATTCTCGAAACTTTTCCTGACGAACAACTGTTCGCTATCTCCGTCACCCCATGGTATGCTGACATTGTCAATTACCTAGTGACGGAGGAAATACCATCTCATTGGTCAAAATAGGACAAAAATCAATTCCTGGCAAGAGTTAAGTATTACTCTTGGGACGAGCCTTATTTATATAAATACTGTCCTGACCAGATTATTCGTCTCTGTGTCCCTGAATCTCAGCAATTAAACATCTTGTCCTCTTGTCATGACCAACCATGTGGTGGTCACTTTAGTTCCAAAAAGACGGCTGAGAAAATCCTACAATGTGGATTCTACTGGCCTTCTCTGTTTCGAGAAACACATATCTACTGCAAGGCTTGCCCAAATTGTCAAAACCTTGGCAGAATTTCTCAGAGAAATATGATGCCCTTAAACCCTATTCAAGTCGATGAGATATTCGATATGTGGGGTATTGATTTCATGGGGCCCTTTCCTACATCCAATGGTTTCCAATTCATCCTCCTAGCTGTGGATTATGTCTCTAAGTGGATTGAGGCAATTCCTACAAGAACAAATGACCATCAAGTTGTGGTGAGATTTTTGAGGGAGTACATTTTCACAAGATTCGGAGCCCCCAAAGCCATTATAAGTGATGGGGGTAGCCATTTCTGCAATAGAGTTTTTGAAAAGTTAATGAAAAAGTACGGTGTAACTCATAAGGTTGCCCTTGCTTACCATCCGCAGACCAGCGGTCAGGTCGAGGTCTCCAATCGGCAAATCAAGCAGATACTGGAGAAGACAGTCAATACAACTCGTAAAGACTGGTCTACACGCCTCTCAGATGCTCTATGGGCTTACCGAACAGCTTATAAAACTCCCTTGAATATGTCTCCATACCGTTTGGTTTATGGTAAACCTTGTCATCTCCCTGTTGAGATTGAGCATCACGCCCTATGGGCGATCAAAAAACTCAATTTCGACTTAGACGCAGCAGGAGAGGAAAGGAATTTACAACTCAATGAATTGGATGAACTGAGAAATGATTCATATGCCTTGTCAAAAAAGTATAAAGATAAAATGAAATGGATACATGACAAGAGCATTCTTAGGAAGGATTTCCACCAGGGACAGAAGGTCTTACTTTACAATTCTAGACTTCTGATATTCGCTCAAAAGTGCTTATTTTAAGCAATTATCCTTTTAGCGTTATTGCATTCTCTTACGTAAAATACTCTATTTACCTATTTTTCTACGTAAGAGTCTCTTCTGTTGCGTAGAACACACTTTTCTGGACGAAATGGTATATTTGCATGCATTAAACACATTTTTGGAAGTCTAGACATTGAGTTGTTCTGATAAAGTCTCATTACGCGCTTCTTCTGTCGCAGGAAACCCCGATGGGACAATTCTCGGGAATGTGGGCCCACAACCAACCTCTAGAACCTACAATCACAGCTCATGAGCCGGTAGGCTGAGGATAAGAAAATGTAGACCAAGAGCGGGAAAAGCTAGAGAGTCGGAAGAGCCTGGGAAAAGACCAAGAGAGAGAAAGAATCAAGCCCCAAGAGAAGAGAATAAAGGCATTAAAGCTTGACCAACTAACACAAGTCAAAGAATTGCTTAGTTGGTGAAGCATGAAGAAGACCAAGTCAAAGACCAGGGTTCAAGACCCTCTGCTAGCATTTTCTCTTTATTTTGTAATATTTTCTCTTTCCTCTAGATCCTCACTCTCTCTCTGCTCACAATCCAAATCATCCGATCCTCTCTCCCTCATTAGTCACTCAATCCTATGGCCTACCTTAGCCAATATCCATCGCCCGATCATCACCATCCATCTCTACCGTACGATCATTCAGTCATTCTCCTGATCATCCATCTCACCATCTCAAAATCCAATGGCTTTCATCACTTCATATTCAAACACTATGGGCCTAAGCCAAGATAACACGCGGGCCCATTAGCAGTGACCAATGGCCTAGTCATTTAGTGTACCCCACAGCCTTTATTATAGAACATCTCTTTATTTCACCCGAAAGGGGAACTCTCCCAAGATTTGGAAATAAAACCCTAGATGTTTTATATATGGCAAATACTTTATCCAAAAGAAGGAAGTTTTAAAAGAAGAAAATCTTGTTACCATTTTGAACAAAACTAAGAAGGTTTGCCAAATAAAAGTTTCTTTTTGTGGGAAGATTTTTTTTTCATTAATAAATCATTGTGGGCCCACTTTAAGCTAGAACCGTTGGAGAGAAGGCCTTCCACTTAAGAGAAATTAGAAACCATGGGTTTCTAATAAAGAAACCCACGGTTCCTATAAAAAGGAAGGATATTTCATTGCTGGCCCTCTCTCCTTACATTCACTTCTAATCACCACGTTTCGAAAAAAAAACCCTAGCCATCACCCACCATCTTCTCCTCTCCACGCTCTCCCATTCCATAGACCCAAAAAAAAAAACCCTAGCAGCCGTCCTCCACCCTTCTCTCCATACTTTTTCCTAGTCGTTCCCACTTCACCGCCCACAGCACTTCCATCTTCGCCTCCCTCTCCTCATCTCCTCCACCGTTGTTACTTCACGGTCTGCACATAAAGCCATTGCTGCACAACAAAGAAAAAAAAAAAAAAAAAAAAAAATTTTTTTTTAAGATCACCGGAGTTGCAGGTTGCAACTCCGGCGACCTCCATTAACGCCGGCACAGCTCCTGTGCTCTTCTTCCACGCGCCAGCAGGAGGTCGTCCATTGCTGCCACCAACCTTCCCTCTCCCTCCTTGCTGCTCAAAAATGGCAAGACTGCACCAAGGTGTAGCCGTTGTGAGTTTTCATCACCGGAGTTGCAGACCTGCAACTCCGGTCGGCCTCTCCTTCTCCCTTCTCTCGGACGTTCTCTAGTGGAGAACGATAGCCGCCCAGCACCTCCCTCAACTCCCACATCTTCATCTTCCCTTCAAGAACCGAACTAGGTGAGATAAAATAAAAAAAAAAAAAGAAAAACAGAAAAAGAGAAGAAGAGAAGAGAAGGAGGGAAGAAACCGTTAGGTTCCTCCCCTTTGGACTCCATTGCCGCCCTGCCCAAACAGTTGGCCTGAAATCTTTTGGGTTCGCCTGAACCTCTGCCCAACTGCACCGCCTCCTCCTTCTCCACTGCCGTTACCGCCTGCAACTTCCCCATTTGCGCCGTCCTCGTCTTGCGATTCTTCTCCACTGTTTCTTGAAGAAAAAAAAAAAAAAAAAAAAAAAAAGAGAAAAAGAAAAAGAGGAAGGGAAGAAGAAGAAGAAGACAGAGGAGAGGATACCTCATTGTGGCAGCCTCCCATCACGTTGCAACCAGAAACTTCCCTTCCACCGTTATGCTTTGGAGATCACCCCCACTTGCAAGCCGTTTCACCCTTTTCACCACGCGATCGCTACCCTGCTGCTCTTCACGCACCTCCTCCACGGATTTACCTTCAACAGCGTGGTCATGAGACTAATATCTTCACTATGATTGGATCTCTCCAATGGTAAAGGTCTCTCTATCTTACTTTCTCTCTCTAGTTCTTACTTCTATCTCTAAATCTCTCTAGAATTTTAATGCTTTATAGTCAAATTTTTAGTAATTTCTACAAAGATAGTTTGTAAGCACTATGATTGAATAAAGTTTAATTGATTTTGCAGTATTGTGTTTTCAGTCTTATTCTCAATTTATTCTCGTCTTAATTACTTGTGGGAAATTTCTCTCTCTAAAAATCGCCAATAATTATTTTAAATCGATCATCATTCTCACCTCTCCATGTTTTCTTGATAAAAATCCATCATTGCATGTTCATGAGTCGCGCTAACTAACCCCGAGTGCGGATCGACATCCGACACGAGCCACTGTACAAGCCTGTGACTTTTGCAGGATTTGAGTAAAAAAAAAAGAATCGGATAATTACAAAAATGTGTTGAGATTAGGGTTTCCGTTACCAACGACGCGGAAAAAAACCTACTTTCAAATGGCGCCGCTGCCGCTCGGGTGTTCGGGAGTGCGAAAAAGGACGTGAAGACGGAATTAGAAAGTTGCTAAATCGGAAAGCTGCTCAAGTTGGACAGCCCGACCTTTTTCGGGAAACTTTCTATTTTGTGTTTTTAGTGATTTTTAGCAATTTTTAAATAACTATTTTTAATGCCTCGGAAGGCCGAGTGCAATTTGTAATAATTTAGGAATTTTATTGCTTTCCATATAACTGCTAGATCTTGTTCTAGGGTTTTTTTAGAAACCCTAGATTAAGTGGAAATTACCAAAAAAAAATTAAAAAATCAAAATTCAAAAAAAATTAGGGTTTTATATTCTGCAGATTTTTAGAAATCACCAATCAAAGATTTGCGATTTTTGGAAAGATTCCAAAATCTTGAAACTCTGCTTAATTAGGATTTCCCCTCTTAGAAGTTTCCTCTTTAGAAGAATTTCTATCTTTAGAAATCTTCCGAATTTGGAAAAGTCTGCAAAAGGAAACATCCCAGATCTCGCAATCAAATCTTTCTTGGAAGATCTCCACAGTTCGGGAAACTTTCCAATCTAGGTATTTTCCAATCTGGGAATTCCTAAATTTTAACCCATCTCGAATTTGGAAACTCATTCAAAAACTTGCCTAAATTCAGTGCTTGTTCAGTGAACCCTAAAAAGGCAAGGATCTTCCAAATAGAATCCCACATACATAGACCGTGCGATCTAACTGTTTCTGCAGGAACACGATCCAGTGTGGGTAGAGAGCGAAAGCTCAAAGAGGTGGAGTCGGGCCCAAGCCCATTAGGATACCCCTCTCTAACCCACGGAGGAGACCCCGTGGCATGGCCCACGGGAGGTAAGTCTCTATCCTCGCCTTGAGTGCGATACAGAGCATATTGGGTGCATCATTGCCGCTTGTCTATTTGTTTTCTAGCAACAACTTATTCGACTTGCGTGGCGTGGCCGTTAATCAATCAACTCTAAGAGAGCAGACCCAGCTCCAAATTGAAACTGGTGGGATTTCATCACCCACCTCATCATTCCAGCTGAAATTGATCCCCAGGATCCATCTATAATAAAAAGAATCAAGAAGTAGAGCCAATTAGCCCGGTGTTCGAGGAAAAATCCACACAAAGCGAACCCGCTTAACATCCAATCGAAATAAGACCACGAGCGCGGGTCCCTGTTGTCTAACACACCCATAAGTCCCTGCTACTCAAGTACACTGAGCTCGACGTGGCATCTTGGACTATTCGGCGGTTAGTTGCGTGTGGACTAGGAACACGCACCAACCCTAGCTTAACCCGAGGGAACACTCTTCTTATACACTTGACCAATCCGGTTAGTCTGGGACGTACTTAAGTCAGCCATTGTGCCGCACGTCTGTCTAGGCTTCGGATTGCCTTGTTGTTAACTAGAGTTAGTACTAAAGGATTCGCTCTGAAGAGTGTAGCCTGGTGAGAACCACTGAGTGCAAAACAGTTAGTCCGGCGGTTAAAAGATAAACCAGTGGTCCGCCCACTGTCATAATCTACTCTAGCCCCAAAACTAACTAAGATAATTCCTAAAATATATCCTGATTGCTTAGAATAGGATTATCTGTGCTTGGTGTGCATCATTTAGGATAGTGTTCCTCTCTGGCAACTTTTTGCCAAGTATAGAGCTTGCCTCATTCGCGTATGCCCGTTTGGAATCGTCCGAACAAGCGCTTGATTCGATCTGAGAATCACGTCCCTACAGTGGATCCTCCACTGAATTCTTCCCCATCTCTTTCCCCACCCGCCTCCCCCAGTACTACTACCTTTGTAGTCATGGCAGTCGAACGACCTCTTATCGAGACGTTCGCTCCTATCTCTGCCAATCCGCCCACTTGCATTGTTCTCCCACCTACTACGGCGGTACAGTTTGAGATCAGGCCACAGACGATCCAAATGCTGCCAACCTTTCGTGGTCTCCCAAGAGAAGACCCATATTCCCATATTAGGGAATTCCAACATGTCATCCTCCTTTTCAAGAATCAGAACCTCGATGATGACAATGTCCGTCTGCGAGTTTTCCCATTCTCGCTCAAAGATCGAGCCTCAGATTGGCTCTACTCCTTACCCGCTGATTCAATCAGCAGTTGGAAAGAATTGGTGGGCAAATTCATGTCTAAATTCTACCCCATGACTCGGACCAACCAAATGAAGCAACTCATTCAGGACTTTAGACAGAAGTCCGATGAGAAATTTTTTGAAGCATGGGATAGATTCCAAGACTACCTGACTAAGTGTCCCCACCATAGCATCGACAAGGGCAATCTTGTCCATGTCTTCTACAAGGGACTTACTGATGAGTCCCGGACCATGGTAGAGTCAATGTGCCAAGGAAAATTCCTGCACCAAACTCCGACCGATGCATACAAATTCTTGGGAGAGTTAGGAGAAAACTCTCAACATTGGACGACTGACTCAGAGTTTAGTCGAACCACTTCGGTCCAAAGGACAACCAAGGGACATGATGCTACAGCTGATACTGAGCTTCGATCAGTCATTCAAGAGTTGAGCAAGTCAGTCTCGGCACTGGCTGTGTCTGTACAAAAGCCTACTCAACAATCTACCCCAGTCATGCATGTGGGACACGAGAGCCCTATTGAATCCTGCACCCTCTGTCTGCAACCCTCCCATACTACTGAGCATTGTCCTTTGAATGAAGGGTGGTCTAATCCTCTTCAGGAAGAAGTTTGTGCTTTCAGCACATACAAACCACCCACTCAGAACTCGTATAGTCAATCTTATCATCCGGACACGAGAAACCACCCTAACTTTTCTTGGAGGCCTCAGTCTACTCCACCACAAGCTCAACCTCCACGTCAACCTCAGGGCATGTATCCTCCTGGGTTCAATCAACCCAATAGGCAATTCAATCAGGGTCAGTACCAGCAGAATCAGTACCCATCTACTCAGAACCAGCAATTCCAACAGGGTCAATACTCTGGACAATCGAGCACATTTCAGAATCAGCAAAGAGTCCCACAGACCTTTCAGAACCAACCGATTGTCCCAACTAATTCTCCAGCCTATAACTATAATGCCCCAATGAGCTCGAGTCGCGAATTGGTGCCTCAGCTCCCATTAGCTGCCCCCCAACAGTCGGTCCCCAAATCTGGTATCGAAGACCTTCTAGCTCAACTCATTACTCAGCAACAACAATCTATGCAACGCCTAGAGCAACAGCAACAGCAATCCATGCTTCGTCTAGAGCAACGTCTAGGTAACTTGGAAGCTGAGAAAGCTAAGGGGATCTTTCCTAGCCAACCCATTGCCAACCCTAAAGGAAATGCCAAAGGGGCAGTATATGAGATCGGATCCCAATCTCAAAGCCAGAATGAGAATTGTCAAGGGGAGGTGCAAGCTGTAACCACCCTCCGATCTGGAAAGACTGTGGACATGGGAGTCCAAACACCACCGGTGCCATCTCCAACACCCATCACTCGTACAGAGGAAATTAGTCCCAATCCTACCTCTGCGTCATCCACCTCTGCACCAACATCAGATATCCCTGTGCAGAAATCTAAGGCTAAAGACAAACCCATTTGTCGAGTAAAGCCTCCCTTCCCGGACAGACTTGTCCAAGATAAGCGAGATCAGCAATTCTCTGAGATCTTAGATGTCTTTAAAGACGTCCAGATCAATATCCCATTCCTTTCTGCTATCAAGCAAATCCCTTCCTATGCCAAATTCCTCAAGGACTTGTGCACAGTTAAGCGGCGTACGCATGTACCCAAAGCTGCCTTCTTGGCCGAAAAAGCTACCGCGTTCATTCAACGCAACAGTATGATCAAACACAAGGATCCAGGTAGCCCAACTGTCCAATGTGAAATTGGTGACAACTTTAGCTGCACTGCCTTGCTAGATTTAGGGGCTAGCGTCAACCTCATACCATTCTCGGTATATCAGCAGTTAGGACTGAAAGATATGAAGCCTACCAATGTCACACTGAAATTGGCTGATCAGTCCATCAAGATTCCAAGAGGAATCATTGAAGATGTCCTAGTAAAAGTCGCTGACTTTTATTATCCTGTGGACTTTATCATTCTAGACACCGAGCCGTGTCAGGATAACCGCATTCCGGTCATCTTAGGCCGTCCATTCCTTGCCACCGCGAACGCACACATCGGGTGCCGGGACGGAAACATGTCCATTGCTTTCGGTAACCTCAAAGCTGAGGTCAACATCTTTCGTCTAATGCAACAAGATGCCGATCGCGATGTGGCCGATGAAATGTGTGCCGTTGAGAGTCTAATCCCGGACTCCACCGAAGATATTCTTAAGCAGTGTCTAGAACACTTTGGAGCTGACTTTGCAACAGAGTCAGCTATTTCTGATCTCAATGATCTTTTGGAGACTGCTCCACTGATAGAGATCCCCGCTCCTCTCATCGAGTTCGAGCCTCTGATAACCATGGCCAGAGAACCCATCCTTCCTTTACCTACTAAAGTCAAACCTCTTCAATCCGTGTCTTCTGTGACACCTATTTCTACTCCATCTGCTCCAATATTGGAGCTTAAGCCTCTTCCCACAGATCTTTCCTATGCCTATCTTGGTCCTAAGGAAACCTACCCTGTCATTATTGCTTCCACTATGTCTGCGAGTGAACGTAAGAAACTTCTTGAGCTGCTCAACGAGCACAAATCTGCGATAGGTTGGACTATAGATGATATTCGAGGCATAGACCCCTCGGTGTGCCAACATCACATCTATCTTGAGGATGAATCCAAAACCTCTCGAGAACACCAAAGGAGGTTGAACCCCGTCTTGAAGGATGTAGTCCGGGATGAGGTCCTTAAACTGTTAGATGCGGGTATCATTTATCCCATCTCCGATAGCAAATGGGTGAGTCCTATTCATGTCGTCCCTAAAAAGGCAGGATTCACAGTTGTGGAAAATGAGAACAAAGAAATGGTCACCCAGCGCCTGAAGAAAGGGTGGAGAGTCTGCATCGATTACCGACGACTCAACACCAACACTAGGAAGGACCATTTTCCTTTACCCTTCATAGACCAAATGTTGGAGAGACTAGCAGGTCACTCCTATTACTGCTTCCTCGATGGTTACTCAGGGTATAATCAAATACCCATCGCCCCTGAGGATCATGAGAAGACAACTTTCACCTGTCCCTTTGGCACTTTTGCCTACAAGCACATGCCCTTTGGCCTCTGCAATGCACCCGCGACCTTTCAGAGGTGTATGATGAGCATATTTTCCGACATGGTGGAAAAATTCCTCGAAGTCTTTATGGACGACTTCTCAATTTTTGGGTCATCCTTTGATGACTGTCTGAACCATCTAGGGCTGGTACTTCAACGCTGTCAGGACAAGTGACTTGTCCTCAATTGGGAGAAATGCCACTTCATGGTGAAGAAGGGCATTGTTCTGGGACATGTCATTTCCCATCAGGGCATTGAGGTCGACAAAGCTAAAATCGATATCATCTCGACCTTGCCCATTCCTAAGTCCGTGCGTGACATCCGATCCTTTTTGGGACACGGAGGATTCTATAGGCGATTCATCAAGGACTTCTCTCAAATCGCTCGACCTCTGTCCCATCTTCTGGCTAAAGATAGTCCTTTCGACTTTAATGCTGACTGTGTCAAGGCATTTGAGCATCTCAAATCTGAGCTCACTACTGCGCCCATTATCCGTCCCCCGGACTGGACAATACCTTTCGAGGTAATGTGCGATGCTTCTGACTACGCATTAGGCGCCGTTCTAGGGCAGAGAGTTGACAAAAGGTCACACGTGATCTACTACGCGAGCAAAACTCTTAACTCTGCCCAAATGAATTACTCTACCACTGAGAAAGAACTCCTGGCGGTAGTCTTCGCCCTTGATAAATTCCGTCAGTACCTCTTAGCCACTAAGGTGGTTGTGTACACTGATCATGCAGCCCTTCGTTATCTCATGTCGAAAAAGGAAACCAAACCTCGATTAATTCGATGGATTCTCTTACTGCAGGAATTCGACCTCGAGATTAAGGATAAGAAAGGAACTGAGAATGTAGTGGCTGATCACTTGTCTAGACTGACTTTAGAGTCATCCTTCGACACCCAGCCCATCCCTGAAACCTTTCCAGACGAACAACTGTTCGCCATCTCTGTTAATCCTTGGTATGCTGACATTGTCAACTACCTTGTCACCGAAGAAATGCCTTCACACTGGTCAAAACAGGACAAAAGCCAATTCCTAGCAAGAGTTAAGTACTACTCTTGGGATGACCCTTATTTGTATAAATACTGTCCTGACCAGATCATTCGTCTCTGTGTCCCTGAATCAGACCAACTCAATATCTTGTCTTCATGTCATGACCAACCTTGTGGTGGTCATTTCAGCACTAAGAAGACTGCAGAAAAAGTGCTGCAATGCGGATTCTACTGGCCCACATTATTTAAAGATGCCCACATCTACAGCAAAACCTGTCCTAATTGCCAGCATCTAGGCCGCATCTCCCAGAGGAACATGATGCCCCTCACTCCCATCCAGGTCGATGAAATATTTGACATCTGGGGCATCGACTTCATGGGCCCCTTTCCCATTTCCTATGGTTTTGAGTACATTCTCCTTGCGGTAGACTATGTATCCAAATGGATAGAAGCCATTCCCACCAAGACCAATGACCACAAAGTGGTGGTCAAATTCCTAAAGGAGTTCATCTTCGCTCGATTCGGTGCCCCTAAGGCCATCATTAGTGATGGGGGCACCCATTTCTGCAATAAGATATTCGAGAACTTAATGAAGAAGTATGGGGTAACCCACAAGGTTACCCTAGCTTATCATCCGCAGACTAGTGGTCAAGTAGAGGTCTCTAATCGTCAGATCAAGCAGATCTTGGAGAAGACAGTCAATACCACACGTAAAGACTGGTCCACTCGTCTCACTGATGCTTTATGGGCATACAGAACCGCCTACAAGACCCCACTCAATATGTCTCCCTATCGTCTCGTCTTTGGGAAACCCTGTCATCTACCGGTAGAGATTGAACATCGTGCTCTGTGGGCCATTAAGAAGCTCAACTTCGACCTCGAATCTGCAGGGGAGGAGAGAAAACTTCAAATGAATGAGTTAGAAGAACTCAGAAATGATGCCTACAACTTGTCCAAGAATTACAAAGCCAAAATGAAGTGGATACATGACAAGAGCATCCTCAGGAAAGAGTTCCATCCAGGACAGAAGGTCCTTCTTTATAATTCCCGTCTTCATCTCTTCCCTGGGAAATTGAAATCTAGGTGGACCGGCCCTTATACGGTCACAGCAGTCACACCCTTTGGGGCAATCACTATTGAGGATCCCAAGGATCACTCCTCCTTTCAGGTCAATGGGCAGCGTCTAAAACAGTTCCATGAACTTGACGTATTGTTCATTCAGACTTTTGAGATCGATCTCATCGATCCTGTCTATGTCGACTGATGATCCACTCAGTCTTTTGTGCTCCAACTTGGTTGGGGGTGCCTGTCACCCCCGTCATGTCTGGCTGAAGACGTAAAACTTAGCGCTTTCGGAAAGGCAATTCCGGTATTCCTAGAGTACATGAGTCTCATGCATTTGTTATTACTGTTATATCTCTGAAAATGCAGGTACATTCATTCTCCCGATCATCAGGTAACCAACACTGTCAAGTTTCTGCCGACTTGGTAACATCCTTCCTGACATTTTGCACCATCATCACTGAATTTTTATCATTTTATGTCCCGGTCATGAGCACCGAGGACGGTGCTATATTTTGGTTGGGGGTGGGTATTTACCAAAACTCATGTCTTCATTTTGATAAAAACAAAAAAAAAAAAAAAAAAAAATACTTGTTTTTGGGGTGATTTCCGATGTTCTCCAAAAGTTTTCTAGAATTTCAAAAATGTGTCAAATACCCTAACTTTGATTAGCTGAAAACCTCCGTTAAGTCAGTATTGAGGATGTCAATTTTTTTAAAGTTAGCGTTGAGTCAATTCAAGCGTGACTACAGCAGGTTTGAAAACTCAGAAAAACTCATATTCGGCACAATTGTACACTATCAATATCAGAGTCACCCTAAGTTTAGAAATTCTGGAGATCCTGTGAGAAGAATTGTGGAGACCTAACCCAGTAAGCTTTCGAGCCTTTAATCATTTCAGAGAGTATACATTAATCCTGAGTCACAAGATGACTCACTATTCTTCATGCCCGCAATATTCGTTGAGAGATCTCATTATCTTTTGCTTCGATCATAAAACTCGGAACGACATCAACATTGGATTACTACGACAGAACCTTCTCTGTATCCAGTCAAGACAGTATACATGATAGTGCAAACCCTAGAAAATGATTTAGGCCATTTTTCTGAACCATTCAGCCTTTTTACTCACCTGAATTATACTTCACTAGAAACCCCTTGAGCCGTTCTATAAAAGCCTTTTATTTGCAAACCCATCAACCTAAAATCCAGTCCAGCTACGAAACATGACTGGCTACCCTTATTTTGAGATGGACAAAAGAATAACTGATGTGGGTGTACCGTGAAAAAGAAAAGTAAAGAAGAAGAATCAAAAGGAAAAGAAAGTGGTTCAAGCCAAAAACAAAATATAGAAAGAAAGTATGAAGAAGAGCTGAAAATAAATTGAGCAGTCTCAGAAATATCAAGAAAAAGAGAAAAATACGAAAAAAAAAGGAAAAAGAACCATATAATGGTGTTACGTCGCAGGAAAAATTCAAGAAAATGGCAATATCCTCTCAAGATCTTTGAAATCATGTATTCCTTTATCTCTCTACACCTGACCTAAGCCTCATTACAACCCAGGAAAGTCCTACTTGATTCTAGGATAGCACGATCATAAAATGTGGAGATTGGAGAAAGAAAAGCTATAGAGTTTGATCTGACGTTCCCGAGTGAAGTGGTATTCCAATCATGAGATCTTCTTCTGTTAAAGATGTCCTTCCTTCAAATAAAACATATGTGAGATCTTTTGCCTCTTTATATTAAATACATCTCCTCACATATAAATTGAGAGAAAAGAAGAAAACCCTTCTTGTGTGATTCTATTCTGAGTGCTAAACATGTGAGATTTGAGGTCGAGGCATAAAAACTTAGAGGTGATCTGGAAATCTTTACTGTCGGATGATGAGAACGTTGAGCACACACACACGCAGAGTCTGACTATTCTGGGTCATGATTATCAGTCTGTAGTCTTGCCAAAACTTTCCAACTCTTCGCTAGCATGTAACTGTTTTTGCATCCATTCAATGATTTGACGAACGGTGTTTTCCTTGAGCTAATTTGAAAAACTGTGCAGCATGTGCAGAGCCCTTTTAAGCTCATTTATTTCGCACTAATTGCCAAGGATTGGCAATATGCCCGTTGGGGGTTGTGATATTCGCTCAAAAGTGCTTATTTTAAGCAATTATCCTTTTAGCGTTATTGCATTCTCTTACGTAAAATACTCTATTTACCTATTTTTCTACGTAAGAGTCTCTTCTGTTGCGTAGAACACACTTTTCTGGACGAAATGGTATATTTGCATGCATTAAACACATTTTTGGAAGTCTAGACATTGAGTTGTTCTGATAAAGTCTCATTACGCGCTTCTTCTGTCGCAGGAAACCCCGATGGGACAATTCTCGGGAATGTGGGCCCACAACCAACCTCCAGAACCTACAATCACAGCTCATGAGCCGGTAGGCTGAGGATAAGAAAATGTAGACCAAGAGCGGGAAAAGCTAGAGAGTCGGAAGAGCCTGGGAAAAGACCAAGAGAGAGAAAGAATCAAGCCCCAAGAGAAGAGAATAAAGGCATTAAAGCTTGACCAACTAACACAAGTCAAAGAATTGCTTAGTTGGTGAAGCATGAAGAAGACCAAGTCAAAGACCAGGGTTCAAGACCCTCTGCTAGCATTTTCTCTTTATTTTGTAATATTTTCTCTTTCCTCTAGATCCTCACTCTCTCTCTGCTCACAATCCAAATCATCCGATCCTCTCTCCCTCATTAGTCACTCAATCCTATGGCCTACCTTAGCCAATATCCATCGCCCGATCATCACCATCCATCTCTACCGTACGATCATTCAGTCATTCTCCTGATCATCCATCTCACCATCTCAAAATCCAATGGCTTTCATCACTTCATATTCAAACACTATGGGCCTAAGCCAAGATAACACGCGGGCCCATTAGCAGTGACCAATGGCCTAGTCATTTAGTGTACCCCACAGCCTTTATTATAGAACATCTCTTTATTTCACCCGAAAGGGGAACTCTCCCAAGATTTGGAAATAAAACCCTAGATGTTTTATATATGGCAAATACTTTATCCAAAAGAAGGAAGTTTTAAAAGAAGAAAATCTTGTTACCATTTTGAACAAAACTAAGAAGGTTTGCCAAATAAAAGTTTCTTTTTGTGGGAAGATTTTTTTTTCATTAATAAATCATTGTGGGCCCACTTTAAGCTAGAACCGTTGGAGAGAAGGCCTTCCACTTAAGAGAAATTAGAAACCATGGGTTTCTAATAAAGAAACCCACGGTTCCTATAAAAAGGAAGGATATTTCATTGCTGGCCCTCTCTCCTTACATTCACTTCTAATCACCACGTTTCGAAAAAAAAACCCTAGCCATCACCCACCATCTTCTCCTCTCCACGCTCTCCCATTCCATAGACCCAAAAAAAAAAACCCTAGCAGCCGTCCTCCACCCTTCTCTCCATACTTTTTCCTAGTCGTTCCCACTTCACCGCCCACAGCACTTCCATCTTCGCCTCCCTCTCCTCATCTCCTCCACCGTTGTTACTTCACGGTCTGCACATCCAGCCATTGCTGCACAACAAAGAAAAAAAAAAAAAAAAAAAAAAATTTTTTTAAGATCACCGGAGTTGCAGGTTGCAACTCCGGCGACCTCCATTAACGCCGGCACAGCTCCTGTGCTCTTCTTCCACGCGCCAGCAGGAGGTCGTCCATTGCTGCCACCAACCTTCCCTCTCCCTCCTTGCTGCTCAAAAACGGCAAGACTGCACCAAGGTGTAGCCGTTGTGAGTTTTCATCACCGGAGTTGCAGACCTGCAACTCCGGTCGGCCTCTCCTTCTCCCTTCTCTCGGACGTTCTCTAGTGGAGAACGATAGCCGCCCAGCACCTCCCTCAACTCCCACATCTTCATCTTCCCTTCAAGAACCGAACTAGGTGAGATAAAATAAAAAAAAAAAAAAGAAAAACAGAAAAAGAGAAGAAGAGAAGAGAAGGAGGGAAGAAACCGTTAGGTTCCTCCCCTTTGGACTCCATTGCCGCCCTGCCCAAACAGTTGGCCTGAAATCTTTTGGGTTCGCCTGAACCTCTGCCCAACTGCACCGCCTCCTCCTTCTCCACTGCCGTTACCGCCTGCAACTTCCCCATTTGCGCCGTCCTCGTCTTGCGATTCTTCTCCACTGTTTCTTGAAGAGAAAAAAAAAAAAAAAAAAAAAAGAGAAAAAGAAAAAGAGGAAGGGAAGAAGAAGAAGAAGACAGAGGAGAGGATACCTCATTGTGGCAGCCTCCCATCACGTTGCAACCAGCAACTTCCCTTCCACCGTTATGCTTTGGAGATCACCCCCACTTGCAAGCCGTTTCACCCTTTTCACCACGCGATCGCTACCCTGCTGCTCTTCACGCACCTCCTCCACGGATTTACCTTCAACAGCGTGGTCATGAGACTAATATCTTCACTATGATTGGATCTCTCCAATGGTAAAGGTCTCTCTATCTCACTTTCTCTCTCTAGTTCTTACTTCTATCTCTAAATCTCTCTAGAATTTTAATGCTTTATAGTCAAATTTTTAGTAATTTCTACAAAGATAGTTTGTAAGCACTATGATTGAATAAAGTTTAATTGATTTTGCAGTATTGTGTTTTCAGTCTTATTCTCAATTTATTCTCGTCTTAATTACTTGTGGGAAATTTCTCTCTCTAAAAATCGCCAATAATTATTTTAAATCGATCATCATTCTCACCTCTCCATGTTTTCTTGATAAAAATCTGTCATTGCATGTTCATGAGTCGCGCTAACTAACCCCGAGTGCGGATCGACATCCGACACGAGCCACTGTACAAGCCTGTGACTTTTGCAGGATTTGAGTAAAAAAAAAAGAATCGGATAATTACAAAAATGTGTTGAGATTAGGGTTTCCGTTACCAACGACGCGGAAAAAAACCTACTTTCAACTTCACATCTTCCCTGGAAAATTGAAGTCCCGATGGTCAGGCCCATTTGTTGTTACTGAAGTCAAGCCCTATGGGGCTATAACTGTTGAGGATCCGAAGGATAATTCAACCTTCCAGGTCAATGGACAGCGTCTCAAACCTTTTCAAGAATTAGACGTGTCATCTATTCAAACCTTCGAGATAGATCTTATTGATCCAATATATGAAGACTAATGTTTCTGTCAGTCTCTCTGAGCTCCAACTTAGTTGGGGGTGAATTTCACCCCCGTTGTGTCTGGCTGAAGACATAAAACTTAGCGCTTTCGGAAAGGCAATTCCGATATTCCTAGAAGTCATTGAGTCTCATGCATAAATATTATATTTCATATATTATTATGGCTATACAGGTACAATTCCTCTCACTACCATCAGGTATCACCAAATCTCAGCCATACTGGTATAACTCTTCCTCTAACATGCATCACATTCATAGTTTTTATACATTTTTATCCCGGTCTGAGCACCGAGGACGGTGCTGTATTTCAGTTGGGGGTGGGGATTTATCAAAACTCATGTCTTCATAAAAAATTAAAAAAAAAAAAAAAAAAAAAAAAAAAAAAAAATTGAGAAAAATGAGAAAAATATGTATTTTGGGGTGATAACCTGTGTTTTATAAAGTTTTCTGAGTACTTTCGAAATGCTTTTCAAATCCTTTACAATGATGAGTACAAAATTTTCGGAAAGTCTATTTATTGAAAAGGATGTCTGTTTTGAAAAATCACTTATTAGCTCTTCATTCAGTTCGAAAGCAAACATTACTACAGTGGATTGAAAAATCTTTGAAAACTCAGATTCAGCAAAAATGTTCACATATCAACGTCAGAATTATCCGAAGTTTAGATTATCCAGAGATCCAAGAAGAACAATTGTGGAGACCAAACCCAGTAAGCTTTTGATCTTTTCATTATTTCTGAGGGTAATAAAATTATTCTGAGTCACAAGATGACTCACAATTCTTCTAGTCCCCAAATATTTCCATTGAGTGATCTCATTAACCTTTGCTTTGGTCATGGAACTCAGAACGACATCAAATTCGGATTATTACAGAAAGAATCTTCTCTATATCCATTCGAGACATCGAAGATGAAAGTACAAACCCTAGAAAATGATATAGGCCATCTTTCTAACCAATCAAACTTTTTAGCTTCCCTAACATCTATACCATTAGAAACTATTTTTGAGCCTTTTGATGAAAACCTTTTCTTGTTAAACCCATCAACCAAAAACCCAATCCCAAAAAGAGTTCAATACGATAACCTACTTCTGAGAGGGATCAAAGAGTATTTGGTATGATTACACCAAGAAAAGAAAAGAAAACAAATGGTTTGTGCTGAAAAGAAACATGATCAGAAAAAAGAATGAAAGGAAAAAGAATTTGAAAAAGGTTGAAGAATATCAAAAAAGACAAAAATTGGAAAAGGAAAGAAGAAAAATCAAGGAAATATTACCCTTGGGAAAAATTGCAAAGAATAGTGAGATACCCTCTCAGAATTTTTGAATACCAGAATATCCTTCTTTTCTGAACTTATCCTAAGCCTTAATACAACCTATACAAGTCCTATTTGATTCTAGATTTGTACGATCATCAAGTGTGGAGAATGGAGAAAAGAGAAATTATAGAGTTTGATCCGACGTTCTTAAGTGATATGACATTCCAATCATGAGATCTTAAATCTTCTTATACCCTCCATTCAAGAACTATATATGTGAGACGTTTGCCAGTTTTTATTCATCTCCTCACATATAGTTTGAGAGAAAAGTATAAAACCATTTCTGAGTGATTCACTTCTGAGTGGTATACAAGTGAGGATTGAGGTCGAGGCATAGATTCTCTAAGGAGATCCAAATATCTCTACTACCAGATAAGGATGATGTTGAACACACACACACACTGAGTCTGAGTAATCTTTTGTTTGAAGGTCCATTTGTAGAAGTGTTGTATTTTGCTGATTAGTTCTAATTTGTGAATGATTTCTTGCATCCTTGAAATAATCGGACAAAACGGAATTTTTTCTGAGTAATGCAAATAAGTTTTCTAGCATGTTCTGCCAAGCCCTTTTTAGCTCACTTATTTCGCAATAATTGCCAAGGATTGTCAATATGCTAGTTGGGGGTTGTGATATTCGCTCAAAAGTGCTTATTTTAAGCCATTATCCTTATAGCGATGTCGCATTCTCCTACGCAAAACTTGTCTTTTCGTCGACTTTTTCACATAAGAGTTTCTTCCAATGCGTAGAGCGTAATCTTTAAACGAAAATCGACTATTTGCATGAAATATACGCATTTCGGATAGTCTAGATATGAAGCCGTTTTGATTAAGTCTCATTACGTGCTTTTCTCTCGCAGGAAACCCAATCGGGCGATTTTAGAGACTTGCGGGCCCACGATCAACCATAAAAGCCTAATATCAAAGCTTAAGGAGTCAACAAGCTATAACAAGAAGAGACCGGCCAAGTACGGGTCAAGTCAGAGGATCGTAGAGCCAGATAAAGAACCAAGAGAGAGGAAAAGCTGAAGACCAAGAGACGAGCTAAAGTGATTCAAAGCCGCACCAACTGACATAAAATGACGGCTTACGTAATTGGTAAAGCCGACGGAAGATTACATTGAAGATCAGGGTTCATGACCCTCCGCCAGCTCTTTTGCCATTATTTTGTATTATTTTCTCTCTCCTCTCTCCTAATTCTCTCTCCATCTCTCTAGACTCTAATATCTAACCTGTAGATCATCTCATCCTACCATTAGATCCCCAGATCTACCATCCGATCCCCCTCTCCATGATCGAATTGCCTATATCTCACCATCCGATCCTTAGATCGATCGTCCTAACCCTCTGATCTCCATCATCTAACCTCAGATCTTCTCTCCTTTAGCTTTATTCCATCTCTCATAGTTCTTCTACCGTTAGATCTTCAATTCGACCGTTAGATCATTCATCTGACCGTTGGATCTTTCCAGATCCTACGGTCCGCCAATTGTGGACCGAGTCAAACTGCCACCTCATCTCATCCAATTATCATAGTTTCATCATCTAACAGCCCCCATGGCCAAGTGACCCACAAGCAAATTGGAAGCCCACGGCCTTGTAACCCGTCCTAGAGCCCATGGTGTTTTGGGCTCATTTACCATTTTTTCTCCTCTAGCGGCCAAACGCACCCTAACCCATGGCCTCGCAAGAGGCCCATATCTATCCGGCCCATTAGCCCGCTTATCCTTGAGCCCATGCCCATACCCATTGACACATGGTCACAAGGCCCACGGGCCAATTATCCTTGTACTGACCCAATCAATGCAAGTGGCCAACATAAACCCATGGGCTCTCACAAGCCCACATTCAAGCCAATGGGAGAAGTGGTCAACTTTGACCACTTCTCATCAATCCCCAACTTCCTTCCCACGTTTCTCTCTCCCACAACAAACTACTCGATCCTATAAAAGAGAGAGAAACCTTGGGTTTCTTTGGTTCCCTCCCCCTTCACTTCTCCTTCCCTTCTTCTCCCACTTTTCTTCGAAGGTTTTGGGTGAGTTGTGTGACAGCCAGCACCCCCACGATCTCCCACAATAGCTCCAGCGTGACAGGCTAGGAGCACGTCCCATACACCATTAATTCCGGCGAGAAGCTCGCCGGAATTGTTCACCATCTCCTTCTCCTCTTCTTCTTCTTCTTTCTTCTTCTTCTTCTTATCTTCTTCTTTCTTCACCGCCCCCACCAGCAGCTCCGGCAAGCCACCACCGTTCTCGTCGGACTGGTTCGTCCTCTCCGGTCAACTTCCTACCGCTCATCTCTTCTTCCTCTTCTCTCCGGAGTTGCAGGTCTGCAACTCCGGCCACCTAGCCATTAGCTACTGCCCTCCTTCCATCTTCTTCTCCTTCCTCACAGCCACCTACCTGCAAGTGTGCCCCTCCTTCTTCATCCATTTTCTTCTCTCCATCACCGTCAAAACAGCACCACCTCTGCCTGTGTCTCCGCTAGTGGGTTCCCACCTACAACACCAGCAGCTCCGTGGCTTCCCTCCTCTTCAGAATCCACGTAAACCTCATCCTAAAGGCGCACTTGCTACCCTCCATTGCAAGCAGATCCTACAAGCTCTTCACGGTGCTAGCTTCATCTTCTACAACCCACCACCTTGCTGCCAAGAGCAGCAAAGAGCAACGACCGTTCTGCTCTTCTCCTTCTCCTTCCCTTCCATCTCTTTCCCATGGTTGCTGCCCTCATCTTGCAGTGACCGACACCTGCAACTAAAGCATCTCCACCGCCCTGCACTTCTTCTTTTCCGTGCTTCATCTCGCTACAACCCCAGCAACGCCCTCTCGTCTGCAACGCCGTTGGGTGTTCACAACAGGAACACCAACCTGCTGGTGTGCTCCTCCTACATCTCCACCGCCTTCTCTTGCTCCTATAGCTACCGCCATCACCATCAAGCTGCCTGCAACTCAGGCGAACTCCTCCAAACAGGAACCAGCAAGCGTGGTGGTCGCCCCTCATTCACAAACTCGTTGCTGACCGTGTGCACCTAACAGTGTGGACTTGTACACCAGCCGGAACCTCCTCCTCTAATCTTGCAGCTCCTTGCTCCTACTCTCTAGCCACAACTTTGCTAACTTGGGCTACTACCACACTGTGCTCCTCTTCTCCTACGACTTATTCTCTTGAGAAAACCAGCAATCAGTTTCTGGCATCAAATCAGCAAGCACATCTCCGAAGGTCATCAACGTCGCTGCACTTGTCGGTCTTGAACTCCGATGAACCCCCACACACGGACTGGCCCACTAGCTAACTCTCCCTTGCCAATCCTCTTGCTGGTTTTGTCAGTCCTTGCTCTCCGTAGTTTGCATTGATCCTGAGGTAGTGACTCACCACCCATTCATTGTGCACCACGAGTGCATAACATCAACGGCCAACAAAGCCGATCCATTCCACACTTGGCCGAGGGACGGTCAATGAAATTCCGGAGTAAGTTTTCCAAGTCTATCTCCGGTCATCACCCACGGTAAGATCACAAGGTAATTCTCTCTCTCTCTCTAGGTTTATCTTTCTACTTCTAATCTGTCTCTCTCTACCCATCTTCGATCCCATTTTCTCTCTCTAGAACCTATATTTCTCTCTCTAGATTCTAGATTTTCTCTCTACCACTTATTTCTCTCTCTACCTCTCATTCTCTTTCTAAAAATATTGTTTTAGCCATTTTCTCTCTCTAGATTTATTACTTTCTCTTTCTACTTGTCTCTCTCTCTTAGTTAAATTTTCTCTCTCTAAAATGCTTTCTAGATTAATTTCTCTTTAGTTGATTCACTTTTGTAAGCACTTGATAAATTATTAAATTGAAATCCCTTTATTCATTGTGTTTTCATCTCATTTTATTTCATTTTTTTATTTAATGCATAAATCTCGACTATCAAATCAGATTTTAACTCCGATCTCCATCTCTCTCATCTCTCCACCATTCTAAGCAGTTTTCATCATTATTGTTCTTTAATTGCCCTAACCCCGAGTGCGGACGATATCCGACACGAGCCACTGTGCAAGTCTGCTTATTTGCAGATTAAGTGAACCAATTCGGAGAAATTACAAATATTGTTGAACTTTAGGGTTTCCGTAACCAACGACGCGGAAAAACCTTAATTTCAAATGGCGCCGTTGCCGCTCGGTTGACGGGATTGCAAAAAGACGAACAGGAATTCGGAAAGCTGCTTAATCTTCAAGATCCGATCCAGATCGGAAACTTTCCACTTAATTTTTCACATTTTCCACTTATTATTTTAATGCCTCGGACGGCCGAGTGCAAAGTTGTAATAATTTAGGACTTTATTTTCTCTGCTTTCAGAATTACTGCTAGATAATTAACTAATTAAAAATACCAAAAATAATAGGGTCAGATTTCAATTCTGCTATTTCTAGTTAGATCACCATTGGTTATTTGATTCAAATTGGAAGATTTCCAACTCCGGGTAATTCAAAAGTAGATATTTTCGAATCTTAATTCGGGAATAGCTAAAGTTGAATTTCAAACCCTAATTGGAACTAATTCACAATACCTGCCCTAAATCATTGTGTGTTTCTTGAAACCCCAAAGGCGGTATACCTTCCAATTACATACCATAGACCATTGTGGACTAACGTGATTGCGGATTGCGTTTACCAAGTGAGTAGGGAGCGAAAGCTCAAAGAGGTGGAGTCGGGCCCAAGCCCATTTGGATACCCCTCCCTATCTCACGGAGGAGACCCCGTGCGTAGCCAACGGGTAGGTAAGTTTCTATACCTCGCCTTGAGTGCGATCTTGCTCATTGTGCAAAATACTGTGCCGATTGTCTATTTGCTTTCGCTAAATTATCGGAACTGCTTGGTTTGGCCGTAATAAAATACATTAAAGAGCAAACCCAGCTCTAACTTGAAACTAGTGGGATTTCATCACTCACCTCGTCATTCCAGCTTTTGTGCAACCACAGCCAAGAATTAAAATCAATCAAGAATAGAGCCCACTTAGATCGGTGTTCGAGGAAAACTCCACACAAAGCGACCCCTTCAAAGATCAAGTCGATTAAGTCCATGAGTGCGGGTCCCTGTTATCTAACACACCCATAGGTCCCTACTACTCAAGTATACCGAGCTCGTAAGTGGCCTCCTTGATTGTCTGTCGGATTAGCTAGTGTCGGATTAGGAACACGAACCAACCCTAGCTCCTCTTCTGGGAAAACTCATCTTCACGCTTGACAAATCCGGTTAGTCTGGGGCGTATTTAAGTCAGCCGATGTGCCGCACGTCTGTCTAGGCTTCGGATTATCTTGCAGTCAACTTGAGTTAGTACTAGCGGATTTGCTTTGAAGAGTGTATCCTGGTGAGAACCTACAGAGTGAAAAGTTAGTCCGGCGGGTATTTGAAGATAAACCAGTGGTCCGCCCACTGTCATAATCTACACTAGCCCTACACTAACAAGATAATTCATAATACTATCCTAATTGTTTAGGTTAAGAATATCTGTTGCTTTGTGTGCATCATCTAGGCTCATTTGGTTTCATACACCTCTTACCGACTCTAGAGGCTTGCTCTTTCAGCACATGCCCGCTTGGACTAGATCCAATCGTAGATTGATTCGATCTGAGAATCATTCTCTTACAGTGGAGTCTTCCACTATTCATCACCCCTCCCCCTTTCCTCCCCACTCTTCCAGAGAAAATACCTTCATCGTCATGGCAGACGAACGTCCCCTCATCGAGACGTATGCGCCGATCTCAGCCAACCCGCCATCATGCATTGTTCTTCCACCTACTGCGGCGGTACAATTCGAGATCAGGCCGCAAACTATTCAAATGCTGCCAAATTTTAGAGGTCTCCCCAGAGAAGACCCCTACTCCCATATCAGGGAATTTCAACATGTCATCCTGCTCTTTAGAAATCAGAATCTTGATGATGACAATGTTAGACTGAGAGTTTTTCCTTTCTCTCTAAAGGATAGAGCCTCGGACTGGCTTTACTCTCTTCCTGCGGATTCTATCACAAGTTGGAAAGAACTTGTAGGAAAATTTATGTCCAAATTTTACCCCATGACTCGTACTAATCAAATGAAACAACTCATACAGGACTTCCGACAAAAGTCTAGTGAGAAATATTATGAAGCCTGGGAACGATTCCAGGATCATCTGACCAAGTGTCCACATCACAGTATCGACAAAGGCAGTCTGGTTCACATTTTCTATAAGGGACTTACTGATGAGTCCCGCACTATGGTAGAATCCATGTGCCAAGGAAAATTCATGCATAATACTCCTACTGAAGCATACAAATTTCTGGGAGAATTAAGTGAAAATTCCCAGCATTGGACGATTGACAATGACTTCAGTCGAAATACTCCAGTCCTGAAAACTAATATGGGAAATGAAGCAAAGGTTGACCCTGAACTCAAATCCCTCATTCAAGAATTGACCAAGTCAGTCTCTGCCCTGGCTGTGTCTGTACACAAGCCTGTTCACCATTCTGCCCCAGTCATGAATATAGGTCAAGAGAACCTCATGGAACCCTGTAATATCTGTTTACAGCCCTCCCACTCTACTGAAAATTGTCCTTTAAATGACGGATGTGCCCCTCCACTCCAAGAAGAAGTTTGTGCGTTTAATACCTTTAAACCACCTACCCAGAACTCGTATAGCCAAACATACCATCCTGATACGAGAAATCATCCTAACTTCTCCTGGAGGCAGCAGTCTGCTCCACAACAAAGACCTGCGCAGAGCACATATCCTCCTGGGTTTAATCAACCCAACAGGCAATACCAACAGGGACAATACCAACAAGGACAGTACCAACAGAGTCAGAACCAGACGAGTCAATACCCGTCTAATCAAAATCGATCATTCCAGCAAGGACAATACTCTGGCCAACAGGCACCTAATCAGAATCCCCAGAATCTGCAGTTAAGTCAAACTGCACCTCAATCTTATAATTATTCTGCCCCTATGAGCTCAAATCGTGAACTTGTTGCTCAAACTGCTCCTAAACCCGGTCTAGAAGACCTCTTATCACAATTTATTGTGCAGCAAACCCAGTCCATGCAGCGCCTAGAGCAGCGTCTTGGGAATTTAGAAGCTGAGAAAGCCAAAGGCATCTTCCCTAGCCAACCTATTGCAAATCCTAAAGGGAATGTCAAGGGTGCAGTTTATGAGGTCGGTTCCCAGTCACAGAATCCAAACTACCAAGGAGAGGTACAAGCTGTTACCACACTCCGATCTGGAAAGACTGTAGATATGGGAGTAAAAGAACCATCAGAGCCATCTCCCGATCCTATTCCTAAACCGAGCACAGAGGAACACATTTCAAAATCCACCTCTGATGCTGTGAAGCCTGCACCAAAATCTACAATCCCAGTGCAGAGATATCAGGCGAAGGACAAATCTATTTGTCGGATTAAGCCTCCCTTCCCGGACAGGCTTGTCCAAGACAAAAGAGATCAGCAATTTTCAGAGATCTTAGACGTTTTCAAAGACGTCCAGATCAATATCCCCTTCCTATCTGCTATTAAACAGATCCCTTCTTATGCCAAATTCCTGAAAGAATTATGCACTGTCAAACGGCGTACGCATGTACCCAAAGATGCCTTTTTGGCAGAAAAAGCTACGGCGTTCATCCAACGCAACAGTGTAATTAAGCATAAGGATCCGGGAAGTCCTACTGTGCAGTGTGAAATCGGTGATAACTTTAGTTGCACAGCTTTGTTGGACTTAGGAGCTAGTGTCAATCTCATACCGTTTTCGGTATACCAACAGTTAGGCCTCAAGGATATGAAGCCAACAAAAATCACTCTGAAGCTGGCCGACCAGTCCATAAAAATTCTACGGGGAATTATTGAAGATGTCCTAGTGAAAGTAGCTGACTTTTACTACCCTGTAGACTTCATCATCCTCGACACAGAACCGTGTCAGGATAATCGGATCCCGGTCATTCTAGGCCGACCGTTCCTTGCTACCGCAAATGCACACATCGGGTGTAGGGACGGGAATATGTCAATTGCCTTCGGCAACCTAAAGGCTGAAGTTAACATCTTTCGACTTATGCGACAGGATGCCGATCGTGATGTGACAGATGAAATGTATGCCGTTGAGAGAATTCAGGACTCCACCGAAGATATCTTGAAAAAGTGCCAAGAGCACTTTGATTCTGACTTCCAAGAGTCAGCAATTTTTGAGGATAATACTATCCAAGAGTCAGCTACACTGATTTCTACTCCTCCTCCTATTGTTGAGTACGAGCCTCTGCTAACCATGATCAGAGATCCTACTACTGTCAACTCTATCTCGGTAGAGGAGGAAGAATCAAGCTCCACTGATCAGAAACTTGAGCTTAAGCCTCTACCCTCTGAACTATCTTATGCTTATCTTGGTCCTGAAGAGACTTATCCTATCATCATTTCTTCTGCCCTATCTGCGTCCCAAAAAGAGAGACTAATTATGTTGCTAAAGAAGCACAAATCAGCCATAGGATGGACCATTGATGACATTCGTGGGATAGACCCTTCTGTGTGTCAACATCACATTTATCTTGAAGATGACTCTAAGACGTCTAGAGAGCACCAGAGGAGGTTAAATCCAGTCCTAAAAGAAGTAGTACGGGATGAAATTCTAAAATTGCTAGATGCGGGTATCATTTACCCCATCTCTGATAGCAAATGGGTGAGTCCAATCCATGTCGTACCTAAGAAGGCGGGTTTCACTGTTGTAGAAAATGATCAAGGCGAAATGGTGACCCAGCGCTTAAAGAAAGGATGGAGAGTCTATATTGACTACAGACGGCTCAATACAAACACCCGGAAGGACCATTTCCCTCTCCCATTCATTGATCAGATGTTGGAACGTCTAGCAGGTCATTCCTACTATTGTTTCCTAGATGGTTACTCGGGATATAATCAGATTCCCATTGCACCCGAGGACCATGAGAAGACCACGTTCACCTGTCCCTTTGGCACTTTTGCCTACAGTCGCATGCCTTTTGGCCTCTGCAATGCACCTGCGACTTTTCAAAGGTGTATGATGAGTATATTTTCGGACATGGTCGAACGGTTCTTAGAAGTTTTCATGGATGACTTCTCCGTCTTTGGATCCTCTTTCGATGACTGTCTCCAACATCTGAGTCTGGTACTCGCAAGATGTCAGGATAAGCGACTTGTCCTAAATTGGGAAAAATGTCACTTTATGGTAAAGAAAGGAATCGTACTAGGACATGTCATTTCTGACAAGGGTATTGAGGTTGACAAAGCCAAGATTGATATTATCTCGACCCTACCAATTCCTAAATCTGTGCGTGATATTCGATCTTTTCTTGGACATGGAGGATTCTACAGGAGATTCATTAAGGATTTCTCCCAGATAGCTCGACCCCTATGTAGTCTTCTGGCTAAGGATAGCCCTTTTGACTTCAATGCTGACTGTGCAAAGGCATTCGAGCGTCTTAAATCTGAGCTTACTTCTGCGCCCATCATCCGCCCTCCTGATTGGACATTCCTTTTGAAGTGATGTGTGACGCATCCGACTATGCTCTTGGAGCAGTTTTGGGCCAAAGAGTCAACAAAATGCCGCATGTGATATACTATGCGAGTAAGACTTTAAACTCGGCTCAGTTAAACTACTCCACTACTGAAAAGAGCTTCTGGCCGTTGTTTTTGCTCTGGATAAATTCAGACCATACTTATTGGCCACTAAAGTCATAGTTTATACGGATCATGCGGCTCTGAGATATCTAATGTCAAAAAGGAGACGAAGCCGAGATTGATAAGATGGATCCTTCTATACAGGAATTCGATCTAGAGATCAGGGACAAGAAGGAACTGAGAATGTTGTGGCTGATCACTTATCAAGGCTGACTTTAGAGTCTAATTTTGAATCTCAGCCCATTCTCGACACTTTTCCTGACGAACAACTGTTCGCTATCTCCGTCACCCCATGGTATGCTGACATTGTCAATTACCTAGTGACGGAGGAAATACCATCTCATTGGTCAAAATAGGACAAAAATCAATTCCTGGCAAGAGTTAAGTATTACTCTTGGGACGAGCCTTATTTATATAAATACTGTCCTGACCAGATTATTCGTCTCTGTGTCCCTGAATCTCAGCAATTAAACATCTTGTCCTCTTGTCATGACCAACCATGTGGTGGTCACTTTAGTTCCAAAAAGACGGCTGAGAAAATCCTACAATGTGGATTCTACTGGCCTTCTCTGTTTCGAGAAACACATATCTACTGCAAGGCTTGCCCAAATTGTCAAAACCTTGCAGAATTTCTCAGAGAAATATGATGCCCTTAAACCCTATTCAAGTCGATGAGATATTCGATATGTGGGGTATTGATTTCATGGGGCCCTTTCCTACATCCAATGGTTTCCAATTCATCCTCCTAGCTGTGGATTATGTCTCTAAGTGGATTGAGGCAATTCCTACAAGAACAAATGACCATCAAGTTGTGGTGAGATTTTTGAGGGAGTACATTTTCACAAGATTCGGAGCCCCCAAAGCCATTATAAGTGATGGGGGTAGCCATTTCTGCAATAGAGTTTTTGAAAGTTAATGAAAAAGTACGGTGTAACTCATAAGGTTGCCCTTGCTTACCATCCGCAGACCAGCGGTCAGGTCGAGTCTCCAATCGGCAAATCAAGCAGATACTAGAGAAGACAGTCAATACAACTCGTAAAGACTGGTCTACACGCCTCTCAGATGCTCTATGGGCTTACCGAACAGCTTATAAAACTCCCTTGAATATGTCTCCATACCGGTTGGTTTATGGTAAACCTTGTCATCTCCCTGTTGAGATTGAGCATCACGCCCTATGGGCGATCAAAAAACTCAATTTCGACTTAGACGCAGCAGGAGAGGAAAGGAATTTACAACTCAATGAATTGGATGAACTGAGAAATGATTCATATGCCTTGTCAAAAAAGTATAAAGATAAAATGAAATGGATACATGACAAGAGCATTCTTAGGAAGGATTTCCACCAGGGACAGAAGGTCTTACTTTACAATTCTAGACTTCACATCTTCCCTGGAAAATTGAAGTCCCGATGGTCAGGCCCATTTGTTGTTACTTATTGCATTCTCTTACGTAAAATACTCTATTTACCTATTTTTCTACGTAAGAGTCTCTTCTGTTGCGTAGAACACACTTTTCTGGACGAAATGGTATATTTGCATGCATTAAACACATTTTTGGAAGTCTAGACATTGAGTTGTTCTGATAAAGTCTCATTACGCGCTTCTTCTGTCGCAGGAAACCCCGATGGGACAATTCTCGGGAATGTGGGCCCACAACCAACCTCTAGAACCTACAATCACAGCTCATGAGCCGGTAGGCTGAGGATAAGAAAATGTAGACCAAGAGCGGGAAAAGCTAGAGAGTCGGAAGAGCCTGGGAAAAGACCAAGAGAGAGAAAGAATCAAGCCCCAAGAGAAGAGAATAAAGGCATTAAAGCTTGACCAACTAACACAAGTCAAAGAATTGCTTAGTTGGTGAAGCATGAAGAAGACCAAGTCAAAGACCAGGGTTCAAGACCCTCTGCTAGCATTTTCTCTTTATTTTGTAATATTTTCTCTTTCCTCTAGATCCTCACTCTCTCTCTGCTCACAATCCAAATCATCCGATCCTCTCTCCCTCATTAGTCACTCAATCCTATGGCCTACCTTAGCCAATATCCATCGCCCGATCATCACCATCCATCTCTACCGTACGATCATTCAGTCATTCTCCTGATCATCCATCTCACCATCTCAAAATCCAATGGCTTTCATCACTTCATATTCAAACACTATGGGCCTAAGCCAAGATAACACGCGGGCCCATTAGCAGTGACCAATGGCCTAGTCATTTAGTGTACCCCACAGCCTTTATTATAGAACATCTCTTTATTTCACCCGAAAGGGGAACTCTCCCAAGATTTGGAAATAAAACCCTAGATGTTTTATATATGGCAAATACTTTATCCAAAAGAAGGAAGTTTTAAAAGAAGAAAATCTTGTTACCATTTTGAACAAAACTAAGAAGGTTTGCCAAATAAAAGTTTCTTTTTGTGGGAAGATTTTTTTTTCATTAATAAATCATTGTGGGCCCACTTTAAGCTAGAACCGTTGGAGAGAAGGCCTTCCACTTAAGAGAAATTAGAAACCATGGGTTTCTAATAAAGAAACCCACGGTTCCTATAAAAAGGAAGGATATTTCATTGCTGGCCCTCTCTCCTTACATTCACTTCTAATCACCACGTTTCGAAAAAAAAACCCTAGCCATCACCCACCATCTTCTCCTCTCCACGCTCTCCCATTCCATAGACCCAAAAAAAAAAACCCTAGCAGCCGTCCTCCACCCTTCTCTCCATACTTTTTCCTAGTCGTTCCCACTTCACCGCCCACAGCACTTCCATCTTCGCCTCCCTCTCCTCATCTCCTCCACCGTTGTTACTTCACGGTCTGCACATAAAGCCATTGCTGCACAACAAAGAAAAAAAAAAAAAAAAAAAAAAATTTTTTTTTAAGATCACCGGAGTTGCAGGTTGCAACTCCGGCGACCTCCATTAACGCCGGCACAGCTCCTGTGCTCTTCTTCCACGCGCCAGCAGGAGGTCGTCCATTGCTGCCACCAACCTTCCCTCTCCCTCCTTGCTGCTCAAAAATGGCAAGACTGCACCAAGGTGTAGCCGTTGTGAGTTTTCATCACCGGAGTTGCAGACCTGCAACTCCGGTCGGCCTCTCCTTCTCCCTTCTCTCGGACGTTCTCTAGTGGAGAACGATAGCCGCCCAGCACCTCCCTCAACTCCCACATCTTCATCTTCCCTTCAAGAACCGAACTAGGTGAGATAAAATAAAAAAAAAAAAAAGAAAAACAGAAAAAGAGAAGAAGAGAAGAGAAGGAGGGAAGAAACCGTTAGGTTCCTCCCCTTTGGACTCCATTGCCGCCCTGCCCAAACAGTTGGCCTGAAATCTTTTGGGTTCGCCTGAACCTCTGCCCAACTGCACCGCCTCCTCCTTCTCCACTGCCGTTACCGCCTGCAACTTCCCCATTTGCGCCGTCCTCGTCTTGCGATTCTTCTCCACTGTTTCTTGAAGAGAAAAAAAAAAAAAAAAAAAAAAAGAGAAAAAGAAAAAGAGGAAGGGAAGAAGAAGAAGAAGACAGAGGAGAGGATACCTCATTGTGGCAGCCTCCCATCACGTTGCAACCAGAAACTTCCCTTCCACCGTTATGCTTTGGAGATCACCCCCACTTGCAAGCCGTTTCACCCTTTTCACCACGCGATCGCTACCCTGCTGCTCTTCACGCACCTCCTCCACGGATTTACCTTCAACAGCGTGGTCATGAGACTAATATCTTCACTATGATTGGATCTCTCCAATGGTAAAGGTCTCTCTATCTTACTTTCTCTCTCTAGTTCTTACTTCTATCTCTAAATCTCTCTAGAATTTTAATGCTTTATAGTCAAATTTTTAGTAATTTCTACAAAGATAGTTTGTAAGCACTATGATTGAATAAAGTTTAATTGATTTTGCAGTATTGTGTTTTCAGTCTTATTCTCAATTTATTCTCGTCTTAATTACTTGTGGGAAATTTCTCTCTCTAAAAATCGCCAATAATTATTTTAAATCGATCATCATTCTCACCTCTCCATGTTTTCTTGATAAAAATCCATCATTGCATGTTCATGAGTCGCGCTAACTAACCCCGAGTGCGGATCGACATCCGACACGAGCCACTGTACAAGCCTGTGACTTTTGCAGGATTTGAGTAAAAAAAAAAGAATCGGATAATTACAAAAATGTGTTGAGATTAGGGTTTCCGTTACCAACGACGCGGAAAAAAACCTACTTTCAAATGGCGCCGCTGCCGCTCGGGTGTTCGGGAGTGCGAAAAAGGACGTGAAGACGGAATTAGAAAGTTGCTAAATCGGAAAGCTGCTCAAGTTGGACAGCCCGACCTTTTTCGGGAAACTTTCTATTTTGTGTTTTTAGTGATTTTTAGCAATTTTTAAATAACTATTTTTAATGCCTCGGAAGGCCGAGTGCAATTTGTAATAATTTAGGAATTTTATTGCTTTCCATATAACTGCTAGATCTTGTTCTAGGGTTTTTTTAGAAACCCTAGATTAAGTGGAAATTACCAAAAAAAAATTAAAAAATCAAAATTCAAAAAAAATTAGGGTTTTATATTCTGCAGATTTTTAGAAATCACCAATCAAAGATTTGCGATTTTTGGAAAGATTCCAAAATCTTGAAACTCTGCTTAATTAGGATTTCCCCTCTTAGAAGTTTCCTCTTTAGAAGAATTTCTATCTTTAGAAATCTTCCGAATTTGGAAAAGTCTGCAAAAGGAAACATCCCAGATCTCGCAATCAAATCTTTCTTGGAAGATCTCCACAGTTCGGGAAACTTTCCAATCTAGGTATTTTCCAATCTGGGAATTCCTAAATTTTAACCCATCTCGAATTTGGAAACTCATTCAAAAACTTGCCTAAATTCAGTGCTTGTTCAGTGAACCCTAAAAGGCAAGGATCTTCCAAATAGAATCCCACATACATAGACCGTGCGATCTAACTGTTTCTGCAGGAACACGATCCAGTGTGGGTAGAGAGCGAAAGCTCAAAGAGGTGGAGTCGGGCCCAAGCCCATTAGGATACCCCTCTCTAACCCACGGAGGAGACCCCGTGGCATGGCCCACGGGAGGTAAGTCTCTATCCTCGCCTTGAGTGCGATACAGAGCATATTGGGTGCATCATTGCCGCTTGTCTATTTGTTTTCTAGCAACAACTTATTCGACTTGCGTGGCGTGGCCGTTAATCAATCAACTCTAAGAGAGCAGACCCAGCTCCAAATTGAAACTGGTGGGATTTCATCACCCACCTCATCATTCCAGCTGAAATTGATCCCCAGGATCCATCTATAATAAAAAGAATCAAGAAGTAGAGCCAATTAGCCCGGTGTTCGAGGAAAAATCCACACAAAGCGAACCCGCTTAACATCCAATCGAAATAAGACCACGAGCGCGGGTCCCTGTTGTCTAACACACCCATAAGTCCCTGCTACTCAAGTACACTGAGCTCGACGTGGCATCTTGGACTATTCGGCGGTTAGTTGCGTGTGGACTAGGAACACGCACCAACCCTAGCTTAACCCGAGGGAACACTCTTCTTATACACTTGACCAATCCGGTTAGTCTGGGACGTACTTAAGTCAGCCATTGTGCCGCACGTCTGTCTAGGCTTCGGATTGCCTTGTTGTTAACTAGAGTTAGTACTAAAGGATTCGCTCTGAAGAGTGTAGCCTGGTGAGAACCACTGAGTGCAAAACAGTTAGTCCGGCGGTTAAAAGATAAACCAGTGGTCCGCCCACTGTCATAATCTACTCTAGCCCCAAAACTAACTAAGATAATTCCTAAAATATATCCTGATTGCTTAGAATAGGATTATCTGTGCTTGGTGTGCATCATTTAGGATAGTGTTCCTCTCTGGCAACTTTTTGCCAAGTATAGAGCTTGCCTCATTCGCGTATGCCCGTTTGGAATCGTCCGAACAAGCGCTTGATTCGATCTGAGAATCACGTCCCTACAGTGGATCCTCCACTGAATTCTTCCCCATCTCTTTCCCCACCCGCCTCCCCCAGTACTACTACCTTTGTAGTCATGGCAGTCGAACGACCTCTTATCGAGACGTTCGCTCCTATCTCTGCCAATCCGCCCACTTGCATTGTTCTCCCACCTACTACGGCGGTACAGTTTGAGATCAGGCCACAGACGATCCAAATGCTGCCAACCTTTCGTGGTCTCCCAAGAGAAGACCCATATTCCCATATTAGGGAATTCCAACATGTCATCCTCCTTTTCAAGAATCAGAACCTCGATGATGACAATGTCCGTCTGCGAGTTTTCCCATTCTCGCTCAAAGATCGAGCCTCAGATTGGCTCTACTCCTTACCCGCTGATTCAATCAGCAGTTGGAAAGAATTGGTGGGCAAATTCATGTCTAAATTCTACCCCATGACTCGGACCAACCAAATGAAGCAACTCATTCAGGACTTTAGACAGAAGTCCGATGAGAAATTTTTTGAAGCATGGGATAGATTCCAAGACTACCTGACTAAGTGTCCCCACCATAGCATCGACAAGGGCAATCTTGTCCATGTCTTCTACAAGGGACTTACTGATGAGTCCCGGACCATGGTAGAGTCAATGTGCCAAGGAAAATTCCTGCACCAAACTCCGACCGATGCATACAAATTCTTGGGAGAGTTAGGAGAAAACTCTCAACATTGGACGACTGACTCAGAGTTTAGTCGAACCACTTCGGTCCAAAGGACAACCAAGGGACATGATGCTACAGCTGATACTGAGCTTCGATCAGTCATTCAAGAGTTGAGCAAGTCAGTCTCGGCACTGGCTGTGTCTGTACAAAAGCCTACTCAACAATCTACCCCAGTCATGCATGTGGGACACGAGAGCCCTATTGAATCCTGCACCCTCTGTCTGCAACCCTCCCATACTACTGAGCATTGTCCTTTGAATGAAGGGTGGTCTAATCCTCTTCAGGAAGAAGTTTGTGCTTTCAGCACATACAAACCACCCACTCAGAACTCGTATAGTCAATCTTATCATCCGGACACGAGAAACCACCCTAACTTTTCTTGGAGGCCTCAGTCTACTCCACCACAAGCTCAACCTCCACGTCAACCTCAGGGCATGTATCCTCCTGGGTTCAATCAACCCAATAGGCAATTCAATCAGGGTCAGTACCAGCAGAATCAGTACCCATCTACTCAGAACCAGCAATTCCAACAGGGTCAATACTCTGGACAATCGAGCACATTTCAGAATCAGCAAAGAGTCCCACAGACCTTTCAGAACCAACCGATTGTCCCAACTAATTCTCCAGCCTATAACTATAATGCCCCAATGAGCTCGAGTCGCGAATTGGTGCCTCAGCTCCCATTAGCTGCCCCCCAACAGTCGGTCCCCAAATCTGGTATCGAAGACCTTCTAGCTCAACTCATTACTCAGCAACAACAATCTATGCAACGCCTAGAGCAACAGCAACAGCAATCCATGCTTCGTCTAGAGCAACGTCTAGGTAACTTGGAAGCTGAGAAAGCTAAGGGGATCTTTCCTAGCCAACCCATTGCCAACCCTAAAGGAAATGCCAAAGGGGCAGTATATGAGATCGGATCCCAATCTCAAAGCCAGAATGAGAATTGTCAAGGGGAGGTGCAAGCTGTAACCACCCTCCGATCTGGAAAGACTGTGGACATGGGAGTCCAAACACCACCGGTGCCATCTCCAACACCCATCACTCGTACAGAGGAAATTAGTCCCAATCCTACCTCTGCGTCATCCACCTCTGCACCAACATCAGATATCCCTGTGCAGAAATCTAAGGCTAAAGACAAACCCATTTGTCGAGTAAAGCCTCCCTTCCCGGACAGACTTGTCCAAGATAAGCGAGATCAGCAATTCTCTGAGATCTTAGATGTCTTTAAAGACGTCCAGATCAATATCCCATTCCTTTCTGCTATCAAGCAAATCCCTTCCTATGCCAAATTCCTCAAGGACTTGTGCACAGTTAAGCGGCGTACGCATGTACCCAAAGCTGCCTTCTTGGCCGAAAAAGCTACCGCGTTCATTCAACGCAACAGTATGATCAAACACAAGGATCCAGGTAGCCCAACTGTCCAATGTGAAATTGGTGACAACTTTAGCTGCACTGCCTTGCTAGATTTAGGGGCTAGCGTCAACCTCATACCATTCTCGGTATATCAGCAGTTAGGACTGAAAGATATGAAGCCTACCAATGTCACACTGAAATTGGCTGATCAGTCCATCAAGATTCCAAGAGGAATCATTGAAGATGTCCTAGTAAAAGTCGCTGACTTTTATTATCCTGTGGACTTTATCATTCTAGACACCGAGCCGTGTCAGGATAACCGCATTCCGGTCATCTTAGGCCGTCCATTCCTTGCCACCGCGAACGCACACATCGGGTGCCGGGACGGAAACATGTCCATTGCTTTCGGTAACCTCAAAGCTGAGGTCAACATCTTTCGTCTAATGCAACAAGATGCCGATCGCGATGTGGCCGATGAAATGTGTGCCGTTGAGAGTCTAATCCCGGACTCCACCGAAGATATTCTTAAGCAGTGTCTAGAACACTTTGGAGCTGACTTTGCAACAGAGTCAGCTATTTCTGATCTCAATGATCTTTTGGAGACTGCTCCACTGATAGAGATCCCCGCTCCTCTCATCGAGTTCGAGCCTCTGATAACCATGGCCAGAGAACCCATCCTTCCTTTACCTACTAAAGTCAAACCTCTTCAATCCGTGTCTTCTGTGACACCTATTTCTACTCCATCTGCTCCAATATTGGAGCTTAAGCCTCTTCCCACAGATCTTTCCTATGCCTATCTTGGTCCTAAGGAAACCTACCCTGTCATTATTGCTTCCACTATGTCTGCGAGTGAACGTAAGAAACTTCTTGAGCTGCTCAACGAGCACAAATCTGCGATAGGTTGGACTATAGATGATATTCGAGGCATAGACCCCTCGGTGTGCCAACATCACATCTATCTTGAGGATGAATCCAAAACCTCTCGAGAACACCAAAGGAGGTTGAACCCCGTCTTGAAGGATGTAGTCCGGGATGAGGTCCTTAAACTGTTAGATGCGGGTATCATTTATCCCATCTCCGATAGCAAATGGGTGAGTCCTATTCATGTCGTCCCTAAAAAGGCAGGATTCACAGTTGTGGAAAATGAGAACAAAGAAATGGTCACCCAGCGCCTGAAGAAAGGGTGGAGAGTCTGCATCGATTACCGACGACTCAACACCAACACTAGGAAGGACCATTTTCCTTTACCCTTCATAGACCAAATGTTGGAGAGACTAGCAGGTCACTCCTATTACTGCTTCCTCGATGGTTACTCAGGGTATAATCAAATACCCATCGCCCCTGAGGATCATGAGAAGACAACTTTCACCTGTCCCTTTGGCACTTTTGCCTACAAGCACATGCCCTTTGGCCTCTGCAATGCACCCGCGACCTTTCAGAGGTGTATGATGAGCATATTTTCCGACATGGTGGAAAAATTCCTCGAAGTCTTTATGGACGACTTCTCAATTTTTGGGTCATCCTTTGATGACTGTCTGAACCATCTAGGGCTGGTACTTCAACGCTGTCAGGACAAGTGACTTGTCCTCAATTGGGAGAAATGCCACTTCATGGTGAAGAAGGGCATTGTTCTGGGACATGTCATTTCCCATCAGGGCATTGAGGTCGACAAAGCTAAAATCGATATCATCTCGACCTTGCCCATTCCTAAGTCCGTGCGTGACATCCGATCCTTTTTGGGACACGGAGGATTCTATAGGCGATTCATCAAGGACTTCTCTCAAATCGCTCGACCTCTGTCCCATCTTCTGGCTAAAGATAGTCCTTTCGACTTTAATGCTGACTGTGTCAAGGCATTTGAGCATCTCAAATCTGAGCTCACTACTGCGCCCATTATCCGTCCCCCGGACTGGACAATACCTTTCGAGGTAATGTGCGATGCTTCTGACTACGCATTAGGCGCCGTTCTAGGGCAGAGAGTTGACAAAAGGTCACACGTGATCTACTACGCGAGCAAAACTCTTAACTCTGCCCAAATGAATTACTCTACCACTGAGAAAGAACTCCTGGCGGTAGTCTTCGCCCTTGATAAATTCCGTCAGTACCTCTTAGCCACTAAGGTGGTTGTGTACACTGATCATGCAGCCCTTCGTTATCTCATGTCGAAAAAGGAAACCAAACCTCGATTAATTCGATGGATTCTCTTACTGCAGGAATTCGACCTCGAGATTAAGGATAAGAAAGGAACTGAGAATGTAGTGGCTGATCACTTGTCTAGACTGACTTTAGAGTCATCCTTCGACACCCAGCCCATCCCTGAAACCTTTCCAGACGAACAACTGTTCGCCATCTCTGTTAATCCTTGGTATGCTGACATTGTCAACTACCTTGTCACCGAAGAAATGCCTTCACACTGGTCAAAACAGGACAAAAGCCAATTCCTAGCAAGAGTTAAGTACTACTCTTGGGATGACCCTTATTTGTATAAATACTGTCCTGACCAGATCATTCGTCTCTGTGTCCCTGAATCAGACCAACTCAATATCTTGTCTTCATGTCATGACCAACCTTGTGGTGGTCATTTCAGCACTAAGAAGACTGCAGAAAAAGTGCTGCAATGCGGATTCTACTGGCCCACATTATTTAAAGATGCCCACATCTACAGCAAAACCTGTCCTAATTGCCAGCATCTAGGCCGCATCTCCCAGAGGAACATGATGCCCCTCACTCCCATCCAGGTCGATGAAATATTTGACATCTGGGGCATCGACTTCATGGGCCCCTTTCCCATTTCCTATGGTTTTGAGTACATTCTCCTTGCGGTAGACTATGTATCCAAATGGATAGAAGCCATTCCCACCAAGACCAATGACCACAAAGTGGTGGTCAAATTCCTAAAGGAGTTCATCTTCGCTCGATTCGGTGCCCCTAAGGCCATCATTAGTGATGGGGGCACCCATTTCTGCAATAAGATATTCGAGAACTTAATGAAGAAGTATGGGGTAACCCACAAGGTTACCCTAGCTTATCATCCGCAGACTAGTGGTCAAGTAGAGGTCTCTAATCGTCAGATCAAGCAGATCTTGGAGAAGACAGTCAATACCACACGTAAAGACTGGTCCACTCGTCTCACTGATGCTTTATGGGCATACAGAACCGCCTACAAGACCCCACTCAATATGTCTCCCTATCGTCTCGTCTTTGGGAAACCCTGTCATCTACCGGTAGAGATTGAACATCGTGCTCTGTGGGCCATTAAGAAGCTCAACTTCGACCTCGAATCTGCAGGGGAGGAGAGAAAACTTCAAATGAATGAGTTAGAAGAACTCAGAAATGATGCCTACAACTTGTCCAAGAATTACAAAGCCAAAATGAAGTGGATACATGACAAGAGCATCCTCAGGAAAGAGTTCCATCCAGGACAGAAGGTCCTTCTTTATAATTCCCGTCTTCATCTCTTCCCTGGGAAATTGAAATCTAGGTGGACCGGCCCTTATACGGTCACAGCAGTCACACCCTTTGGGGCAATCACTATTGAGGATCCCAAGGATCACTCCTCCTTTCAGGTCAATGGGCAGCGTCTAAAACAGTTCCATGAACTTGACGTATTGTTCATTCAGACTTTTGAGATCGATCTCATCGATCCTGTCTATGTCGACTGATGATCCACTCAGTCTTTTGTGCTCCAACTTGGTTGGGGGTGCCTGTCACCCCCGTCATGTCTGGCTGAAGACGTAAAACTTAGCGCTTTCGGAAAGGCAATTCCGGTATTCCTAGAGTACATGAGTCTCATGCATTTGTTATTACTGTTATATCTCTGAAAATGCAGGTACATTCATTCTCCCGATCATCAGGTAACCAACACTGTCAAGTTTCTGCCGACTTGGTAACATCCTTCCTGACATTTTGCACCATCATCACTGAATTTTTATCATTTTATGTCCCGGTCATGAGCACCGAGGACGGTGCTATATTTTGGTTGGGGGTGGGTATTTACCAAAACTCATGTCTTCATTTTGATAAAAACAAAAAAAAAAAAAAAAAAAATACTTGTTTTTGGGGTGATTTCCGATGTTCTCCAAAAGTTTTCTAGAATTTCAAAAATGTGTCAAATACCCTAACTTTGATTAGCTGAAAACCTCCGTTAAGTCAGTATTGAGGATGTCAATTTTTTTAAAGTTAGCGTTGAGTCAATTCAAGCGTGACTACAGCAGGTTTGAAAACTCAGAAAAACTCATATTCGGCACAATTGTACACTATCAATATCAGAGTCACCCTAAGTTTAGAAATTCTGGAGATCCTGTGAGAAGAATTGTGGAGACCTAACCCAGTAAGCTTTCGAGCCTTTAATCATTTCAGAGAGTATACATTAATCCTGAGTCACAAGATGACTCACTATTCTTCATGCCCGCAATATTCGTTGAGAGATCTCATTATCTTTTGCTTCGATCATAAAACTCGGAACGACATCAACATTGGATTACTACGACAGAACCTTCTCTGTATCCAGTCAAGACAGTATACATGATAGTGCAAACCCTAGAAAATGATTTAGGCCATTTTTCTGAACCATTCAGCCTTTTTACTCACCTGAATTATACTTCACTAGAAACCCCTTGAGCCGTTCTATAAAAGCCTTTTATTTGCAAACCCATCAACCTAAAATCCAGTCCAGCTACGAAACATGACTGGCTACCCTTATTTTGAGATGGACAAAAGAATAACTGATGTGGGTGTACCGTGAAAAAGAAAAGTAAAGAAGAAGAATCAAAAGGAAAAGAAAGTGGTTCAAGCCAAAAACAAAATATAGAAAGAAAGTATGAAGAAGAGCTGAAAATAAATTGAGCAGTCTCAGAAATATCAAGAAAAAGAGAAAAATACGAAAAAAAAAGGAAAAAGAACCATATAATGGTGTTACGTCGCAGGAAAAATTCAAGAAAATGGCAATATCCTCTCAAGATCTTTGAAATCATGTATTCCTTTATCTCTCTACACCTGACCTAAGCCTCATTACAACCCAGGAAAGTCCTACTTGATTCTAGGATAGCACGATCATAAAATGTGGAGATTGGAGAAAGAAAAGCTATAGAGTTTGATCTGACGTTCCCGAGTGAAGTGGTATTCCAATCATGAGATCTTCTTCTGTTAAAGATGTCCTTCCTTCAAATAAAACATATGTGAGATCTTTTGCCTCTTTATATTAAATACATCTCCTCACATATAAATTGAGAGAAAAGAAGAAAACCCTTCTTGTGTGATTCTATTCTGAGTGCTAAACATGTGAGATTTGAGGTCGAGGCATAAAAACTTAGAGGTGATCTGGAAATCTTTACTGTCGGATGATGAGAACGTTGAGCACACACACACGCAGAGTCTGACTATTCTGGGTCATGATTATCAGTCTGTAGTCTTGCCAAAACTTTCCAACTCTTCGCTAGCATGTAACTGTTTTTGCATCCATTCAATGATTTGACGAACGGTGTTTTCCTTGAGCTAATTTGAAAAACTGTGCAGCATGTGCAGAGCCCTTTTAAGCTCATTTATTTCGCACTAATTGCCAAGGATTGGCAATATGCCCGTTGGGGGTTGTGATATTCGCTCAAAAGTGCTTATTTTAAGCAATTATCCTTTTAGCGTTATTGCATTCTCTTACGTAAAATACTCTATTTACCTATTTTTCTACGTAAGAGTCTCTTCTGTTGCGTAGAACACACTTTTCTGGACGAAATGGTATATTTGCATGCATTAAACACATTTTTGGAAGTCTAGACATTGAGTTGTTCTGATAAAGTCTCATTACGCGCTTCTTCTGTCGCAGGAAACCCCGATGGGACAATTCTCGGGAATGTGGGCCCACAACCAACCTCCAGAACCTACAATCACAGCTCATGAGCCGGTAGGCTGAGGATAAGAAAATGTAGACCAAGAGCGGGAAAAGCTAGAGAGTCGGAAGAGCCTGGGAAAAGACCAAGAGAGAGAAAGAATCAAGCCCCAAGAGAAGAGAATAAAGGCATTAAAGCTTGACCAACTAACACAAGTCAAAGAATTGCTTAGTTGGTGAAGCATGAAGAAGACCAAGTCAAAGACCAGGGTTCAAGACCCTCTGCTAGCATTTTCTCTTTATTTTGTAATATTTTCTCTTTCCTCTAGATCCTCACTCTCTCTCTGCTCACAATCCAAATCATCCGATCCTCTCTCCCTCATTAGTCACTCAATCCTATGGCCTACCTTAGCCAATATCCATCGCCCGATCATCACCATCCATCTCTACCGTACGATCATTCAGTCATTCTCCTGATCATCCATCTCACCATCTCAAAATCCAATGGCTTTCATCACTTCATATTCAAACACTATGGGCCTAAGCCAAGATAACACGCGGGCCCATTAGCAGTGACCAATGGCCTAGTCATTTAGTGTACCCCACAGCCTTTATTATAGAACATCTCTTTATTTCACCCGAAAGGGGAACTCTCCCAAGATTTGGAAATAAAACCCTAGATGTTTTATATATGGCAAATACTTTATCCAAAAGAAGGAAGTTTTAAAAGAAGAAAATCTTGTTACCATTTTGAACAAAACTAAGAAGGTTTGCCAAATAAAAGTTTCTTTTTGTGGGAAGATTTTTTTTTCATTAATAAATCATTGTGGGCCCACTTTAAGCTAGAACCGTTGGAGAGAAGGCCTTCCACTTAAGAGAAATTAGAAACCATGGGTTTCTAATAAAGAAACCCACGGTTCCTATAAAAAGGAAGGATATTTCATTGCTGGCCCTCTCTCCTTACATTCACTTCTAATCACCACGTTTCGAAAAAAAAACCCTAGCCATCACCCACCATCTTCTCCTCTCCACGCTCTCCCATTCCATAGACCCAAAAAAAAAAACCCTAGCAGCCGTCCTCCACCCTTCTCTCCATACTTTTTCCTAGTCGTTCCCACTTCACCGCCCACAGCACTTCCATCTTCGCCTCCCTCTCCTCATCTCCTCCACCGTTGTTACTTCACGGTCTGCACATCCAGCCATTGCTGCACAACAAAGAAAAAAAAAAAAAAAAAAAAAAATTTTTTTAAGATCACCGGAGTTGCAGGTTGCAACTCCGGCGACCTCCATTAACGCCGGCACAGCTCCTGTGCTCTTCTTCCACGCGCCAGCAGGAGGTCGTCCATTGCTGCCACCAACCTTCCCTCTCCCTCCTTGCTGCTCAAAAACGGCAAGACTGCACCAAGGTGTAGCCGTTGTGAGTTTTCATCACCGGAGTTGCAGACCTGCAACTCCGGTCGGCCTCTCCTTCTCCCTTCTCTCGGACGTTCTCTAGTGGAGAACGATAGCCGCCCAGCACCTCCCTCAACTCCCACATCTTCATCTTCCCTTCAAGAACCGAACTAGGTGAGATAAAATAAAAAAAAAAAAAAGAAAAACAGAAAAAGAGAAGAAGAGAAGAGAAGGAGGGAAGAAACCGTTAGGTTCCTCCCCTTTGGACTCCATTGCCGCCCTGCCCAAACAGTTGGCCTGAAATCTTTTGGGTTCGCCTGAACCTCTGCCCAACTGCACCGCCTCCTCCTTCTCCACTGCCGTTACCGCCTGCAACTTCCCCATTTGCGCCGTCCTCGTCTTGCGATTCTTCTCCACTGTTTCTTGAAGAGAAAAAAAAAAAAAAAAAAAAAAGAGAAAAAGAAAAAGAGGAAGGGAAGAAGAAGAAGAAGACAGAGGAGAGGATACCTCATTGTGGCAGCCTCCCATCACGTTGCAACCAGCAACTTCCCTTCCACCGTTATGCTTTGGAGATCACCCCCACTTGCAAGCCGTTTCACCCTTTTCACCACGCGATCGCTACCCTGCTGCTCTTCACGCACCTCCTCCACGGATTTACCTTCAACAGCGTGGTCATGAGACTAATATCTTCACTATGATTGGATCTCTCCAATGGTAAAGGTCTCTCTATCTCACTTTCTCTCTCTAGTTCTTACTTCTATCTCTAAATCTCTCTAGAATTTTAATGCTTTATAGTCAAATTTTTAGTAATTTCTACAAAGATAGTTTGTAAGCACTATGATTGAATAAAGTTTAATTGATTTTGCAGTATTGTGTTTTCAGTCTTATTCTCAATTTATTCTCGTCTTAATTACTTGTGGGAAATTTCTCTCTCTAAAAATCGCCAATAATTATTTTAAATCGATCATCATTCTCACCTCTCCATGTTTTCTTGATAAAAATCTGTCATTGCATGTTCATGAGTCGCGCTAACTAACCCCGAGTGCGGATCGACATCCGACACGAGCCACTGTACAAGCCTGTGACTTTTGCAGGATTTGAGTAAAAAAAAAAGAATCGGATAATTACAAAAATGTGTTGAGATTAGGGTTTCCGTTACCAACGACGCGGAAAAAAACCTACTTTCAACTTCACATCTTCCCTGGAAAATTGAAGTCCCGATGGTCAGGCCCATTTGTTGTTACTGAAGTCAAGCCCTATGGGGCTATAACTGTTGAGGATCCGAAGGATAATTCAACCTTCCAGGTCAATGGACAGCGTCTCAAACCTTTTCAAGAATTAGACGTGTCATCTATTCAAACCTTCGAGATAGATCTTATTGATCCAATATATGAAGACTAATGTTTCTGTCAGTCTCTCTGAGCTCCAACTTAGTTGGGGGTGAATTTCACCCCCGTTGTGTCTGGCTGAAGACATAAAACTTAGCGCTTTCGGAAAGGCAATTCCGATATTCCTAGAAGTCATTGAGTCTCATGCATAAATATTATATTTCATATATTATTATGGCTATACAGGTACAATTCCTCTCACTACCATCAGGTATCACCAAATCTCAGCCATACTGGTATAACTCTTCCTCTAACATGCATCACATTCATAGTTTTTATACATTTTTATCCCGGTCTGAGCACCGAGGACGGTGCTGTATTTCAGTTGGGGGTGGGGATTTATCAAAACTCATGTCTTCATAAAAAATTAAAAAAAAAAAAAAAAAAAAAAAAAAAAAAAAAAATTGAGAAAAATGAGAAAAATATGTATTTTGGGGTGATAACCTGTGTTTTATAAAGTTTTCTGAGTACTTTCGAAATGCTTTTCAAATCCTTTACAATGATGAGTACAAAATTTTCGGAAAGTCTATTTATTGAAAAGGATGTCTGTTTTGAAAAATCACTTATTAGCTCTTCATTCAGTTCGAAAGCAAACATTACTACAGTGGATTGAAAAATCTTTGAAAACTCAGATTCAGCAAAAATGTTCACATATCAACGTCAGAATTATCCGAAGTTTAGATTATCCAGAGATCCAAGAAGAACAATTGTGGAGACCAAACCCAGTAAGCTTTTGATCTTTTCATTATTTCTGAGGGTAATAAAATTATTCTGAGTCACAAGATGACTCACAATTCTTCTAGTCCCCAAATATTTCCATTGAGTGATCTCATTAACCTTTGCTTTGGTCATGGAACTCAGAACGACATCAAATTCGGATTATTACAGAAAGAATCTTCTCTATATCCATTCGAGACATCGAAGATGAAAGTACAAACCCTAGAAAATGATATAGGCCATCTTTCTAACCAATCAAACTTTTTAGCTTCCCTAACATCTATACCATTAGAAACTATTTTTGAGCCTTTTGATGAAAACCTTTTCTTGTTAAACCCATCAACCAAAAACCCAATCCCAAAAAGAGTTCAATACGATAACCTACTTCTGAGAGGGATCAAAGAGTATTTGGTATGATTACACCAAGAAAAGAAAAGAAAACAAATGGTTTGTGCTGAAAAGAAACATGATCAGAAAAAAGAATGAAAGGAAAAAGAATTTGAAAAAGGTTGAAGAATATCAAAAAAGACAAAAATTGGAAAAGGAAAGAAGAAAAATCAAGGAAATATTACCCTTGGGAAAAATTGCAAAGAATAGTGAGATACCCTCTCAGAATTTTTGAATACCAGAATATCCTTCTTTTCTGAACTTATCCTAAGCCTTAATACAACCTATACAAGTCCTATTTGATTCTAGATTTGTACGATCATCAAGTGTGGAGAATGGAGAAAAGAGAAATTATAGAGTTTGATCCGACGTTCTTAAGTGATATGACATTCCAATCATGAGATCTTAAATCTTCTTATACCCTCCATTCAAGAACTATATATGTGAGACGTTTGCCAGTTTTTATTCATCTCCTCACATATAGTTTGAGAGAAAAGTATAAAACCATTTCTGAGTGATTCACTTCTGAGTGGTATACAAGTGAGGATTGAGGTCGAGGCATAGATTCTCTAAGGAGATCCAAATATCTCTACTACCAGATAAGGATGATGTTGAACACACACACACACTGAGTCTGAGTAATCTTTTGTTTGAAGGTCCATTTGTAGAAGTGTTGTATTTTGCTGATTAGTTCTAATTTGTGAATGATTTCTTGCATCCTTGAAATAATCGGACAAAACGGAATTTTTTCTGAGTAATGCAAATAAGTTTTCTAGCATGTTCTGCCAAGCCCTTTTTAGCTCACTTATTTCGCAATAATTGCCAAGGATTGTCAATATGCTAGTTGGGGGTTGTGATATTCGCTCAAAAGTGCTTATTTTAAGCCATTATCCTTATAGCGATGTCGCATTCTCCTACGCAAAACTTGTCTTTTCGTCGACTTTTTCACATAAGAGTTTCTTCCAATGCGTAGAGCGTAATCTTTAAACGAAAATCGACTATTTGCATGAAATATACGCATTTCGGATAGTCTAGATATGAAGCCGTTTTGATTAAGTCTCATTACGTGCTTTTCTCTCGCAGGAAACCCAATCGGGCGATTTTAGAGACTTGCGGGCCCACGATCAACCATAAAAGCCTAATATCAAAGCTTAAGGAGTCAACAAGCTATAACAAGAAGAGACCGGCCAAGTACGGGTCAAGTCAGAGGATCGTAGAGCCAGATAAAGAACCAAGAGAGAGGAAAAGCTGAAGACCAAGAGACGAGCTAAAGTGATTCAAAGCCGCACCAACTGACATAAAATGACGGCTTACGTAATTGGTAAAGCCGACGGAAGATTACATTGAAGATCAGGGTTCATGACCCTCCGCCAGCTCTTTTGCCATTATTTTGTATTATTTTCTCTCTCCTCTCTCCTAATTCTCTCTCCATCTCTCTAGACTCTAATATCTAACCTGTAGATCATCTCATCCTACCATTAGATCCCCAGATCTACCATCCGATCCCCCTCTCCATGATCGAATTGCCTATATCTCACCATCCGATCCTTAGATCGATCGTCCTAACCCTCTGATCTCCATCATCTAACCTCAGATCTTCTCTCCTTTAGCTTTATTCCATCTCTCATAGTTCTTCTACCGTTAGATCTTCAATTCGACCGTTAGATCATTCATCTGACCGTTGGATCTTTCCAGATCCTACGGTCCGCCAATTGTGGACCGAGTCAAACTGCCACCTCATCTCATCCAATTATCATAGTTTCATCATCTAACAGCCCCCATGGCCAAGTGACCCACAAGCAAATTGGAAGCCCACGGCCTTGTAACCCGTCCTAGAGCCCATGGTGTTTTGGGCTCATTTACCATTTTTTCTCCTCTAGCGGCCAAACGCACCCTAACCCATGGCCTCGCAAGAGGCCCATATCTATCCGGCCCATTAGCCCGCTTATCCTTGAGCCCATGCCCATACCCATTGACACATGGTCACAAGGCCCACGGGCCAATTATCCTTGTACTGACCCAATCAATGCAAGTGGCCAACATAAACCCATGGGCTCTCACAAGCCCACATTCAAGCCAATGGGAGAAGTGGTCAACTTTGACCACTTCTCATCAATCCCCAACTTCCTTCCCACGTTTCTCTCTCCCACAACAAACTACTCGATCCTATAAAAGAGAGAGAAACCTTGGGTTTCTTTGGTTCCCTCCCCCTTCACTTCTCCTTCCCTTCTTCTCCCACTTTTCTTCGAAGGTTTTGGGTGAGTTGTGTGACAGCCAGCACCCCCACGATCTCCCACAATAGCTCCAGCGTGACAGGCTAGGAGCACGTCCCATACACCATTAATTCCGGCGAGAAGCTCGCCGGAATTGTTCACCATCTCCTTCTCCTCTTCTTCTTCTTCTTTCTTCTTCTTCTTCTTATCTTCTTCTTTCTTCACCGCCCCCACCAGCAGCTCCGGCAAGCCACCACCGTTCTCGTCGGACTGGTTCGTCCTCTCCGGTCAACTTCCTACCGCTCATCTCTTCTTCCTCTTCTCTCCGGAGTTGCAGGTCTGCAACTCCGGCCACCTAGCCATTAGCTACTGCCCTCCTTCCATCTTCTTCTCCTTCCTCACAGCCACCTACCTGCAAGTGTGCCCCTCCTTCTTCATCCATTTTCTTCTCTCCATCACCGTCAAAACAGCACCACCTCTGCCTGTGTCTCCGCTAGTGGGTTCCCACCTACAACACCAGCAGCTCCGTGGCTTCCCTCCTCTTCAGAATCCACGTAAACCTCATCCTAAAGGCGCACTTGCTACCCTCCATTGCAAGCAGATCCTACAAGCTCTTCACGGTGCTAGCTTCATCTTCTACAACCCACCACCTTGCTGCCAAGAGCAGCAAAGAGCAACGACCGTTCTGCTCTTCTCCTTCTCCTTCCCTTCCATCTCTTTCCCATGGTTGCTGCCCTCATCTTGCAGTGACCGACACCTGCAACTAAAGCATCTCCACCGCCCTGCACTTCTTCTTTTCCGTGCTTCATCTCGCTACAACCCCAGCAACGCCCTCTCGTCTGCAACGCCGTTGGGTGTTCACAACAGGAACACCAACCTGCTGGTGTGCTCCTCCTACATCTCCACCGCCTTCTCTTGCTCCTATAGCTACCGCCATCACCATCAAGCTGCCTGCAACTCAGGCGAACTCCTCCAAACAGGAACCAGCAAGCGTGGTGGTCGCCCCTCATTCACAAACTCGTTGCTGACCGTGTGCACCTAACAGTGTGGACTTGTACACCAGCCGGAACCTCCTCCTCTAATCTTGCAGCTCCTTGCTCCTACTCTCTAGCCACAACTTTGCTAACTTGGGCTACTACCACACTGTGCTCCTCTTCTCCTACGACTTATTCTCTTGAGAAAACCAGCAATCAGTTTCTGGCATCAAATCAGCAAGCACATCTCCGAAGGTCATCAACGTCGCTGCACTTGTCGGTCTTGAACTCCGATGAACCCCCACACACGGACTGGCCCACTAGCTAACTCTCCCTTGCCAATCCTCTTGCTGGTTTTGTCAGTCCTTGCTCTCCGTAGTTTGCATTGATCCTGAGGTAGTGACTCACCACCCATTCATTGTGCACCACGAGTGCATAACATCAACGGCCAACAAAGCCGATCCATTCCACACTTGGCCGAGGGACGGTCAATGAAATTCCGGAGTAAGTTTTCCAAGTCTATCTCCGGTCATCACCCACGGTAAGATCACAAGGTAATTCTCTCTCTCTCTCTAGGTTTATCTTTCTACTTCTAATCTGTCTCTCTCTACCCATCTTCGATCCCATTTTCTCTCTCTAGAACCTATATTTCTCTCTCTAGATTCTAGATTTTCTCTCTACCACTTATTTCTCTCTCTACCTCTCATTCTCTTTCTAAAAATATTGTTTTAGCCATTTTCTCTCTCTAGATTTATTACTTTCTCTTTCTACTTGTCTCTCTCTCTTAGTTAAATTTTCTCTCTCTAAAATGCTTTCTAGATTAATTTCTCTTTAGTTGATTCACTTTTGTAAGCACTTGATAAATTATTAAATTGAAATCCCTTTATTCATTGTGTTTTCATCTCATTTTATTTCATTTTTTTATTTAATGCATAAATCTCGACTATCAAATCAGATTTTAACTCCGATCTCCATCTCTCTCATCTCTCCACCATTCTAAGCAGTTTTCATCATTATTGTTCTTTAATTGCCCTAACCCCGAGTGCGGACGATATCCGACACGAGCCACTGTGCAAGTCTGCTTATTTGCAGATTAAGTGAACCAATTCGGAGAAATTACAAATATTGTTGAACTTTAGGGTTTCCGTAACCAACGACGCGGAAAAACCTTAATTTCAAATGGCGCCGTTGCCGCTCGGTTGACGGGATTGCAAAAAGACGAACAGGAATTCGGAAAGCTGCTTAATCTTCAAGATCCGATCCAGATCGGAAACTTTCCACTTAATTTTTCACATTTTCCACTTATTATTTTAATGCCTCGGACGGCCGAGTGCAAAGTTGTAATAATTTAGGACTTTATTTTCTCTGCTTTCAGAATTACTGCTAGATAATTAACTAATTAAAAATACCAAAAATAATAGGGTCAGATTTCAATTCTGCTATTTCTAGTTAGATCACCATTGGTTATTTGATTCAAATTGGAAGATTTCCAACTCCGGGTAATTCAAAAGTAGATATTTTCGAATCTTAATTCGGGAATAGCTAAAGTTGAATTTCAAACCCTAATTGGAACTAATTCACAATACCTGCCCTAAATCATTGTGTGTTTCTTGAAACCCCAAAGGCGGTATACCTTCCAATTACATACCATAGACCATTGTGGACTAACGTGATTGCGGATTGCGTTTACCAAGTGAGTAGGGAGCGAAAGCTCAAAGAGGTGGAGTCGGGCCCAAGCCCATTTGGATACCCCTCCCTATCTCACGGAGGAGACCCCGTGCGTAGCCAACGGGTAGGTAAGTTTCTATACCTCGCCTTGAGTGCGATCTTGCTCATTGTGCAAAATACTGTGCCGATTGTCTATTTGCTTTCGCTAAATTATCGGAACTGCTTGGTTTGGCCGTAATAAAATACATTAAAGAGCAAACCCAGCTCTAACTTGAAACTAGTGGGATTTCATCACTCACCTCGTCATTCCAGCTTTTGTGCAACCACAGCCAAGAATTAAAATCAATCAAGAATAGAGCCCACTTAGATCGGTGTTCGAGGAAAACTCCACACAAAGCGACCCCTTCAAAGATCAAGTCGATTAAGTCCATGAGTGCGGGTCCCTGTTATCTAACACACCCATAGGTCCCTACTACTCAAGTATACCGAGCTCGTAAGTGGCCTCCTTGATTGTCTGTCGGATTAGCTAGTGTCGGATTAGGAACACGAACCAACCCTAGCTCCTCTTCTGGGAAAACTCATCTTCACGCTTGACAAATCCGGTTAGTCTGGGGCGTATTTAAGTCAGCCGATGTGCCGCACGTCTGTCTAGGCTTCGGATTATCTTGCAGTCAACTTGAGTTAGTACTAGCGGATTTGCTTTGAAGAGTGTATCCTGGTGAGAACCTACAGAGTGAAAAGTTAGTCCGGCGGGTATTTGAAGATAAACCAGTGGTCCGCCCACTGTCATAATCTACACTAGCCCTACACTAACAAGATAATTCATAATACTATCCTAATTGTTTAGGTTAAGAATATCTGTTGCTTTGTGTGCATCATCTAGGCTCATTTGGTTTCATACACCTCTTACCGACTCTAGAGGCTTGCTCTTTCAGCACATGCCCGCTTGGACTAGATCCAATCGTAGATTGATTCGATCTGAGAATCATTCTCTTACAGTGGAGTCTTCCACTATTCATCACCCCTCCCCCTTTCCTCCCCACTCTTCCAGAGAAAATACCTTCATCGTCATGGCAGACGAACGTCCCCTCATCGAGACGTATGCGCCGATCTCAGCCAACCCGCCATCATGCATTGTTCTTCCACCTACTGCGGCGGTACAATTCGAGATCAGGCCGCAAACTATTCAAATGCTGCCAAATTTTAGAGGTCTCCCCAGAGAAGACCCCTACTCCCATATCAGGGAATTTCAACATGTCATCCTGCTCTTTAGAAATCAGAATCTTGATGATGACAATGTTAGACTGAGAGTTTTTCCTTTCTCTCTAAAGGATAGAGCCTCGGACTGGCTTTACTCTCTTCCTGCGGATTCTATCACAAGTTGGAAAGAACTTGTAGGAAAATTTATGTCCAAATTTTACCCCATGACTCGTACTAATCAAATGAAACAACTCATACAGGACTTCCGACAAAAGTCTAGTGAGAAATATTATGAAGCCTGGGAACGATTCCAGGATCATCTGACCAAGTGTCCACATCACAGTATCGACAAAGGCAGTCTGGTTCACATTTTCTATAAGGGACTTACTGATGAGTCCCGCACTATGGTAGAATCCATGTGCCAAGGAAAATTCATGCATAATACTCCTACTGAAGCATACAAATTTCTGGGAGAATTAAGTGAAAATTCCCAGCATTGGACGATTGACAATGACTTCAGTCGAAATACTCCAGTCCTGAAAACTAATATGGGAAATGAAGCAAAGGTTGACCCTGAACTCAAATCCCTCATTCAAGAATTGACCAAGTCAGTCTCTGCCCTGGCTGTGTCTGTACACAAGCCTGTTCACCATTCTGCCCCAGTCATGAATATAGGTCAAGAGAACCTCATGGAACCCTGTAATATCTGTTTACAGCCCTCCCACTCTACTGAAAATTGTCCTTTAAATGACGGATGTGCCCCTCCACTCCAAGAAGAAGTTTGTGCGTTTAATACCTTTAAACCACCTACCCAGAACTCGTATAGCCAAACATACCATCCTGATACGAGAAATCATCCTAACTTCTCCTGGAGGCAGCAGTCTGCTCCACAACAAAGACCTGCGCAGAGCACATATCCTCCTGGGTTTAATCAACCCAACAGGCAATACCAACAGGGACAATACCAACAAGGACAGTACCAACAGAGTCAGAACCAGACGAGTCAATACCCGTCTAATCAAAATCGATCATTCCAGCAAGGACAATACTCTGGCCAACAGGCACCTAATCAGAATCCCCAGAATCTGCAGTTAAGTCAAACTGCACCTCAATCTTATAATTATTCTGCCCCTATGAGCTCAAATCGTGAACTTGTTGCTCAAACTGCTCCTAAACCCGGTCTAGAAGACCTCTTATCACAATTTATTGTGCAGCAAACCCAGTCCATGCAGCGCCTAGAGCAGCGTCTTGGGAATTTAGAAGCTGAGAAAGCCAAAGGCATCTTCCCTAGCCAACCTATTGCAAATCCTAAAGGGAATGTCAAGGGTGCAGTTTATGAGGTCGGTTCCCAGTCACAGAATCCAAACTACCAAGGAGAGGTACAAGCTGTTACCACACTCCGATCTGGAAAGACTGTAGATATGGGAGTAAAAGAACCATCAGAGCCATCTCCCGATCCTATTCCTAAACCGAGCACAGAGGAACACATTTCAAAATCCACCTCTGATGCTGTGAAGCCTGCACCAAAATCTACAATCCCAGTGCAGAGATATCAGGCGAAGGACAAATCTATTTGTCGGATTAAGCCTCCCTTCCCGGACAGGCTTGTCCAAGACAAAAGAGATCAGCAATTTTCAGAGATCTTAGACGTTTTCAAAGACGTCCAGATCAATATCCCCTTCCTATCTGCTATTAAACAGATCCCTTCTTATGCCAAATTCCTGAAAGAATTATGCACTGTCAAACGGCGTACGCATGTACCCAAAGATGCCTTTTTGGCAGAAAAAGCTACGGCGTTCATCCAACGCAACAGTGTAATTAAGCATAAGGATCCGGGAAGTCCTACTGTGCAGTGTGAAATCGGTGATAACTTTAGTTGCACAGCTTTGTTGGACTTAGGAGCTAGTGTCAATCTCATACCGTTTTCGGTATACCAACAGTTAGGCCTCAAGGATATGAAGCCAACAAAAATCACTCTGAAGCTGGCCGACCAGTCCATAAAAATTCTACGGGGAATTATTGAAGATGTCCTAGTGAAAGTAGCTGACTTTTACTACCCTGTAGACTTCATCATCCTCGACACAGAACCGTGTCAGGATAATCGGATCCCGGTCATTCTAGGCCGACCGTTCCTTGCTACCGCAAATGCACACATCGGGTGTAGGGACGGGAATATGTCAATTGCCTTCGGCAACCTAAAGGCTGAAGTTAACATCTTTCGACTTATGCGACAGGATGCCGATCGTGATGTGACAGATGAAATGTATGCCGTTGAGAGAATTCAGGACTCCACCGAAGATATCTTGAAAAAGTGCCAAGAGCACTTTGATTCTGACTTCCAAGAGTCAGCAATTTTTGAGGATAATACTATCCAAGAGTCAGCTACACTGATTTCTACTCCTCCTCCTATTGTTGAGTACGAGCCTCTGCTAACCATGATCAGAGATCCTACTACTGTCAACTCTATCTCGGTAGAGGAGGAAGAATCAAGCTCCACTGATCAGAAACTTGAGCTTAAGCCTCTACCCTCTGAACTATCTTATGCTTATCTTGGTCCTGAAGAGACTTATCCTATCATCATTTCTTCTGCCCTATCTGCGTCCCAAAAAGAGAGACTAATTATGTTGCTAAAGAAGCACAAATCAGCCATAGGATGGACCATTGATGACATTCGTGGGATAGACCCTTCTGTGTGTCAACATCACATTTATCTTGAAGATGACTCTAAGACGTCTAGAGAGCACCAGAGGAGGTTAAATCCAGTCCTAAAAGAAGTAGTACGGGATGAAATTCTAAAATTGCTAGATGCGGGTATCATTTACCCCATCTCTGATAGCAAATGGGTGAGTCCAATCCATGTCGTACCTAAGAAGGCGGGTTTCACTGTTGTAGAAAATGATCAAGGCGAAATGGTGACCCAGCGCTTAAAGAAAGGATGGAGAGTCTATATTGACTACAGACGGCTCAATACAAACACCCGGAAGGACCATTTCCCTCTCCCATTCATTGATCAGATGTTGGAACGTCTAGCAGGTCATTCCTACTATTGTTTCCTAGATGGTTACTCGGGATATAATCAGATTCCCATTGCACCCGAGGACCATGAGAAGACCACGTTCACCTGTCCCTTTGGCACTTTTGCCTACAGTCGCATGCCTTTTGGCCTCTGCAATGCACCTGCGACTTTTCAAAGGTGTATGATGAGTATATTTTCGGACATGGTCGAACGGTTCTTAGAAGTTTTCATGGATGACTTCTCCGTCTTTGGATCCTCTTTCGATGACTGTCTCCAACATCTGAGTCTGGTACTCGCAAGATGTCAGGATAAGCGACTTGTCCTAAATTGGGAAAAATGTCACTTTATGGTAAAGAAAGGAATCGTACTAGGACATGTCATTTCTGACAAGGGTATTGAGGTTGACAAAGCCAAGATTGATATTATCTCGACCCTACCAATTCCTAAATCTGTGCGTGATATTCGATCTTTTCTTGGACATGGAGGATTCTACAGGAGATTCATTAAGGATTTCTCCCAGATAGCTCGACCCCTATGTAGTCTTCTGGCTAAGGATAGCCCTTTTGACTTCAATGCTGACTGTGCAAAGGCATTCGAGCGTCTTAAATCTGAGCTTACTTCTGCGCCCATCATCCGCCCTCCTGATTGGACCATTCCTTTTGAAGTGATGTGTGACGCATCCGACTATGCTCTTGGAGCAGTTTTGGGCCAAAGAGTCAACAAAATGCCGCATGTGATATACTATGCGAGTAAGACTTTAAACTCGGCTCAGTTAAACTACTCCACTACTGAAAAAGAGCTTCTGGCCGTTGTTTTTGCTCTGGATAAATTCAGACCATACTTATTGGCCACTAAAGTCATAGTTTATACGGATCATGCGGCTCTGAGATATCTAATGTCAAAAAAGGAGACGAAGCCGAGATTGATAAGATGGATCCTTCTATTACAGGAATTCGATCTAGAGATCAGGGACAAGAAAGGAACTGAGAATGTTGTGGCTGATCACTTATCAAGGCTGACTTTAGAGTCTAATTTTGAATCTCAGCCCATTCTCGAAACTTTTCCTGACGAACAACTGTTCGCTATCTCCGTCACCCCATGGTATGCTGACATTGTCAATTACCTAGTGACGGAGGAAATACCATCTCATTGGTCAAAACAGGACAAAAATCAATTCCTGGCAAGAGTTAAGTATTACTCTTGGGACGAGCCTTATTTATATAAATACTGTCCTGACCAGATTATTCGTCTCTGTGTCCCTGAATCTCAGCAATTAAACATCTTGTCCTCTTGTCATGACCAACCATGTGGTGGTCACTTTAGTTCCAAAAAGACGGCTGAGAAAATCCTACAATGTGGATTCTACTGGCCTTCTCTGTTTCGAGAAACACATATCTACTGCAAGGCTTGCCCAAATTGTCAAAACCTTGGCAGAATTTCTCAGAGAAATATGATGCCCTTAAACCCTATTCAAGTCGATGAGATATTCGATATGTGGGGTATTGATTTCATGGGGCCCTTTCCTACATCCAATGGTTTCCAATTCATCCTCCTAGCTGTGGATTATGTCTCTAAGTGGATTGAGGCAATTCCTACAAGAACAAATGACCATCAAGTTGTGGTGAGATTTTTGAGGGAGTACATTTTCACAAGATTCGGAGCCCCCAAAGCCATTATAAGTGATGGGGGTAGCCATTTCTGCAATAGAGTTTTTGAAAAGTTAATGAAAAAGTACGGTGTAACTCATAAGGTTGCCCTTGCTTACCATCCGCAGACCAGCGGTCAGGTCGAGGTCTCCAATCGGCAAATCAAGTAGATACTGGAGAAGACAGTCAATACAACTCGTAAAGACTGGTCTACACGCCTCTCAGATGCTCTATGGGCTTACCGAACAGCTTATAAAACTCCCTTGAATATGTCTCCATACCGTTTGGTTTATGGTAAACCTTGTCATCTCCCTGTTGAGATTGAGCATCACGCCCTATGGGCGATCAAAAAACTCAATTTCGACTTAGACGCAGCAGGAGAGGAAAGGAATTTACAACTCAATGAATTGGATGAACTGAGAAATGATTCATATGCCTTGTCAAAAAAGTATAAAGATAAAATGAAATGGATACATGACAAGAGCATTCTTAGGAAGGATTTCCACCAGGGACAGAAGGTCTTACTTTACAATTCTAGACTTCACATCTTCCCTGGAAAATTGAAGTCCCGATGGTCAGGCCCATTTGTTGTTACTGAAGTCAAGCCCTATGGGGCTATAACTGTTGAGGATCCGAAGGATAATTCAACCTTCCAGGTCAATGGACAGCGTCTCAAACCTTTTCAAGAATTAGACGTGTCATCTATTCAAACCTTCGAGATAGATCTTATTGATCCAATATATGAAGACTAATGTTTCTGTCAGTCTCTCTGAGCTCCAACTTAGTTGGGGGTGAATTTCACCCCCGTTGTGTCTGGCTGAAGACATAAAACTTAGCGCTTTCGGAAAGGCAATTCCGGTATTCCTAGAAGTCATTGAGTCTCATGCATAAATATTATATTTCATATATTATTATGGCTATACAAGTACAATTCCTCTCACTACCATCAGGTATCACCAAATCTCAGCCATACTGGTATAACTCTTCCTCTAACATGCATCACATTCATAATTTTTATACATTTTTATCCCGGTCTGAGCACCGAGGACGGTGCTGTATTTCAGTTGGGGGTGGGGATTTATCAAAACTCATGTCTTCATAAAAAATTAAAAAAAAAAAAAAAAAAAAAAAAAAAAAAAAAATTGAGAAAAATGAGAAAAATATGTATTTTGGGGTGATAACCTGTGTTTTATAAAGTTTTCTGAGTACTTTCGAAATGCTTTTCAAATCCTTTACAATGATGAGTACAAAATTTTCGGAAAGTCTATTTATTGAAAAGGATGTCTGTTTTGAAAAATCACTTATTAGCTCTTCATTCAGTTCGAAAGCAAACATTACTACAGTGGATTGAAAAATCTTTGAAAACTCAGATTCAGCAAAAATGTTCACATATCAACGTCAGAATTATCCGAAGTTTAGATTATCCAGAGATCCAAGAAGAACAATTGTGGAGACCAAACCCAGTAAGCTTTTGATCTTTTCATTATTTCTGAGGGTAATAAAATTATTCTGAGTCACAAGATGACTCACAATTCTTCTAGTCCCCAAATATTTCCATTGAGTGATCTCATTAACCTTTGCTTTGGTCATGGAACTCAGAACGACATCAAATTCGGATTATTACAGAAAGAATCTTCTCTATATCCATTCGAGACATCGAAGATGAAAGTACAAACCCTAGAAAATGATATAGGCCATCTTTCTAACCAATCAAACTTTTTAGCTTCCCTAACATCTATACCATTAGAAACTATTTTTGAGCCTTTTGATGAAAACCTTTTCTTGTTAAACCCATCAACCAAAAACCCAATCCCAAAAAGAGTTCAATACGATAACCTACTTCTGAGAGGGATCAAAGAGTATTTGGTATGATTACACCAAGAAAAGAAAAGAAAACAAATGGTTTGTGCTGAAAAGAAACATGATCAGAAAAAAGAATGAAAGGAAAAAGAATTTGAAAAAGGTTGAAGAATATCAAAAAAGACAAAAATTGGAAAAGGAAAGAAGAAAAATCAAGGAAATATTACCCTTGGGAAAAATTGCAAAGAATAGTGAGATACCCTCTCAGAATTTTTGAATACCAGAATATCCTTCTTTTCTGAACTTATCCTAAGCCTTAATACAACCTATACAAGTCCTATTTGATTCTAGATTTGTACGATCATCAAGTGTGGAGAATGGAGAAAAGAGAAATTATAGAGTTTGATCCGACGTTCTTAAGTGATATGACATTCCAATCATGAGATCTTAAATCTTCTTATACCCTCCATTCAAGAACTATATATGTGAGACGTTTGCCAGTTTTTATTCATCTCCTCACATATAGTTTGAGAGAAAAGTATAAAACCATTTCTGAGTGATTCACTTCTGAGTGGTATACAAGTGAGGATTGAGGTCGAGGCATAGATTCTCTAAGGAGATCCAAATATCTCTACTACCAGATAAGGATGATGTTGAACACACACACACACTGAGTCTGAGTAATCTTTTGTTTGAAGGTCCATTTGTAGAAGTGTTGTATTTTGCTGATTAGTTCTAATTTGTGAATGATTTCTTGCATCCTTGAAATAATCGGACAAAACGGAATTTTTTCTGAGTAATGCAAATAAGTTTTCTAGCATGTTCTGCCAAGCCCTTTTTAGCTCACTTATTTCGCAATAATTGCCAAGGATTGTCAATATGCTAGTTGGGGGTTGTGATATTCGCTCAAAAGTGCTTATTTTAAGCCATTATCCTTATAGCGATGTCGCATTCTCCTACGCAAAACTTGTCTTTTCGTCGACTTTTTCACATAAGAGTTTCTTCCAATGCGTAGAGCGTAATCTTTAAACGAAAATCGACTATTTGCATGAAATATACGCATTTCGGATAGTCTAGATATGAAGCCGTTTTGATTAAGTCTCATTACGTGCTTTTCTCTCGCAGGAAACCCAATCGGGCGATTTTAGAGACTTGCGGGCCCACGATCAACCATAAAAGCCTAATATCAAAGCTTAAGGAGTCAACAAGCTATAACAAGAAGAGACCGGCCAAGTACGGGTCAAGTCAGAGGATCGTAGAGCCAGATAAAGAACCAAGAGAGAGGAAAAGCTGAAGACCAAGAGACGAGCTAAAGTGATTCAAAGCCGCACCAACTGACATAAAATGACGGCTTACGTAATTGGTAAAGCCGACGGAAGATTACATTGAAGATCAGGGTTCATGACCCTCCGCCAGCTCTTTTGCCATTATTTTGTATTATTTTCTCTCTCCTCTCTCCTAATTCTCTCTCCATCTCTCTAGACTCTAATATCTAACCTGTAGATCATCTCATCCTACCATTAGATCCCCAGATCTACCATCCGATCCCCCTCTCCATGATCGAATTGCCTATATCTCACCATCCGATCCTTAGATCGATCGTCCTAACCCTCTGATCTCCATCATCTAACCTCAGATCTTCTCTCCTTTAGCTTTATTCCATCTCTCATAGTTCTTCTACCGTTAGATCTTCAATTCGACCGTTAGATCATTCATCTGACCGTTGGATCTTTCCAGATCCTACGGTCCGCCAATTGTGGACCGAGTCAAACTGCCACCTCATCTCATCCAATTATCATAGTTTCATCATCTAACAGCCCCCATGGCCAAGTGACCCACAAGCAAATTGGAAGCCCACGGCCTTGTAACCCGTCCTAGAGCCCATGGTGTTTTGGGCTCATTTACCATTTTTTCTCCTCTAGCGGCCAAACGCACCCTAACCCATGGCCTCGCAAGAGGCCCATATCTATCCGGCCCATTAGCCCGCTTATCCTTGAGCCCATGCCCATACCCATTGACACATGGTCACAAGGCCCACGGGCCAATTATCCTTGTACTGACCCAATCAATGCAAGTGGCCAACATAAACCCATGGGCTCTCACAAGCCCACATTCAAGCCAATGGGAGAAGTGGTCAACTTTGACCACTTCTCATCAATCCCCAACTTCCTTCCCACGTTTCTCTCTCCCACAACAAACTACTCGATCCTATAAAAGAGAGAGAAACCTTGGGTTTCTTTGGTTCCCTCCCCCTTCACTTCTCCTTCCCTTCTTCTCCCACTTTTCTTCGAAGGTTTTGGGTGAGTTGTGTGACAGCCAGCACCCCCACGATCTCCCACAATAGCTCCAGCGTGACAGGCTAGGAGCACGTCCCATACACCATTAATTTCGGCGAGAAGCTCGCCGGAATTGTTCACCATTTCCACCATCTCCTTCTCCTCTTCTTCTTCTTCTTTCTTCTTCTTCTTCTTCTCTTCTTCTTTCTTCACCGCCCCCACCAGCAGCTCCGGCAAGCCACCACCGTTCTCGTCGGACTGGTTCGTCCTCTCCGGTCAACTTCCTACCGCTCATCTCTTCTTCCTCTTCTCTCCGGAGTTGCAGGTCTGCAACTCCGGCCACCTAGCCATTAGCTACTGCCCTCCTTCCATCTTCTTCTCCTTCCTCACAGCCACCTACCTGCAAGTGTGCCCCTCCTTCTTCATCCATTTTCTTCTCTCCATCACCGTCAAAACAGCACTACCTCTGCCTGTGTCTCCGCTAGTGGGTTCCCACCTACAACACCAGCAGCTCCGTGGCTTCCCTCCTCTTCAGAATCCACGTAAACCTCATCCTAAAGGCGCACTTGCTACCCTCCATTGCAAGCAGATCCTACAAGCTCTTCACGGTGCTAGCTTCATCTTCTACAACCCACCACCTTGCTGCCAAGAGCAGCAAAGAGCAACGACCGTTCTGCTCTTCTCCTTCTCCTTCCCTTCCATCTCTTTCCCATGGTTGCTGCCCTCATCTTGCAGTGACCGACACCTGCAACTAAAGCATCTCCACCGCCCTGCACTTCTTCTTTTCCGTGCTTCATCTCGCTACAACCCCAGCAACGCCCTCTCGTCTGCAACGCCGTTGGGTGTTCACAACAGGAACACCAACCTGCTGGTGTGCTCCTCCTACATCTCCACCGCCTTCTCTTGCTCCTATAGCTACCGCCATCACCATCAAGCTGCCTGCAACTCAGGCGAACTCCTCCAAACAGGAACCAGCAAGCGTGGTGGTCGCCCCTCATTCACAAACTCGTTGCTGACCGTGTGCACCTAACAGTGTGGACTTGTACACCAGCCGGAACCTCCTCCTCTGATCTTGCAGCTCCTTGCTCCTACTCTCTAGCCACAACTTTGCTAACTTGGGCTACTACCACACTGTGCTCCTCTTCTCCTACGACTTATTCTCTTGAGAAAACCAGCAATCAGTTTCTGGCATCAAATCAGCAAGCACATCTCCGAAGGTCATCAACGTCGCTGCACTTGTCGGTCTTGAACTCCGATGAACCCCCACACACGGACTGGCCCACTAGCTAACTCTCCCTTGCCAATCCTCTTGCTGGTTTTGTCAGTCCTTGCTCTCCGTAGTTTGCATTGATCCTGAGGTAGTGACTCACCACCCATTCATTGTGCACCACGAGTGCATAACATCAACGGCCAACAAAGCCGATCCATTCCACACTTGGCTGAGGGACGGTCAATGAAATTCCGGGGTAAGTTTTCCAAGTCTATCTCCGGTCATCACCCACGGTAAGATCACAAGGTAATTCTCTCTCTCTCTCTAGGTTTATCTTTCTACTTCTAATCTGTCTCTCTCTACCCATCTTCGATCCCATTTTCTCTCTCTAGAACCTATATTTCTCTCTCTAGATTCTAGATTTTCTCTCTACCACTTATTTCTCTCTCTACCTCTCATTCTCTTTCTAAAAATATTGTTTTAGCCATTTTCTCTCTCTAGATTTATTACTTTCTCTTTCTACTTGTCTCTCTCTCTTAGTTAAATTTTCTCTCTCTAAAATGCTTTCTAGATTAATTTCTCTTTAGTTGATTCACTTTTGTAAGCACTTGATAAATTATTAAATTGAAATCCCTTTATTCATTGTGTTTTCATCTCATTTTATTTCATTTTTTTATTTAATGCATAAATCTCGACTATCAAATCAGATTTTAACTCCGATCTCCATCTCTCTCATCTCTCCACCATTCTAAGCAGTTTTCATCATTTTTGTTCTTTAATTGCCCTAACCCCGAGTGCGGACGATATCCGACACGAGCCACTGTGCAAGTCTGCTTATTTGCAGATTAAGTGAATCAATTCGGAGAAATTACAAATATTGTTGAACTTTAGGGTTTCCGTAACCAACGACGCGGAAAAACCTTAATTTCAATTGGAATCACATAAATGGAAACCGTGCGAAGGAGGCTGACCATATAAATAGAAAGGGAGGAAACCCTAGCCGTTTCTCTCCCATATCTCCCTCTCTTCTCCTCATTGTAAAGGGGCTCTCTCCCCACATTCCCTCTCTCTCCTCTTGACGATTTGGGTAGCAATACAAGCCGTCACCACTTGAAGATAGAACTCCACCACTCACAGCCACCATCTCCACCACTTGCAGCCTCCATTCCACGCCCCTTTCTCCCCTACGTTTAGAAACCCCAGGCCGTCAATCTCCTCCTAAGCCGCCCCCATCCATTTTCTTCTCATTCATTCCATTCTCCTCTCCATGACCGCCCCCATCTCCATCTCTCCTCCATCTAAACCCAAGCCACCCCATGCTCATCTCTAAAACTGAAAGTAGGGTTTTTCCGCGTCGTTGGTTACGGAAACCCTAGAATCAACAATATTTGTAATTATCCGAGACTTTTAACCTGTAAAATATGAACTTTTGTATAGGGATTCATGTCGGATGTCGATCCGCACTCGGGATTAGTCGGATTAGCGCAATAATGAACATAAAATGACGGGAAATTTGCAGAGAAAGTAACTCAATCACACTTAATTCATATTTATTTAACTGAACTTGTCTCTTACAATGAAAATCAAATAAAAATAACTAAACTAGAAAGCATTAAAAGAGATTAGGGTAGAGAGAGAAAGAGAAAATCTAGAGAGAGAAAACGGCTAAAACAATATTTCTAGAAAGAGAATGAGAGGTAGAGAGAGAAATAAGTAGTAGAGAGAGAAAGTGAGATTTAGAGAGAGAAATTAGAGATTACCTTGAAACTTACCACAAGATGATGATCGGAGATCATGTCCAGCCAAGTGGTAATTGTCGGGCATGGAATGGTGTATGGCTTGCATGGTGCATGCACGACCGTTGGAGATGAAGTAGCTACTCAGTTGCATATGTAGCAAGGAGAGTTGATGGTGGGGGTATGGATTCACTGTGGAAATCCACATGATTGTTTCCTTATCTGGTCAACACAATTGCAATGGAAGAGATTGAACGGTGGTGCATTTGCATTGAAGGATTTCCACTAGCTAGGTGTCCCGTGAAGAGCACCAGTGGTGGTGTTCAGCCTAAGATAGGCTGTGATGATGAAGAGGTGGCAGAACTTGGTGTGATAGTTCTTGCTGGAGAAGATCCACCGTTAAATGGTGATGCAGCACACGATCAAGGAGACCATATATTCCGATTTTTTTAGACGTGGCTGCAACCGTTGTTTGCTGCCTGATTGCAGCATGATGGTAGATCTGGTGCTCCCAAGAGAGGAGCTCTTGAGGAGAGGGTCTGCAACGTCTTATGGATAGAAGACGATGAAGGAACTGTTGGCCGGAATTTGCAGGACCGTGGCTGTGTTGGTGGAGAAGATGATGGTGGATATTGATGGAGGTGCTGTGAAGAACTAGGAGGTTGGACCTGTGGTGGACGGAATGGTTGATGGAGGGGATACCGTTGGTTGTTGGAGAAAATGGAGGAGTTTCAGGCGTTAATGGCGGTGAAAAAAAAAACAGTCCGGCGTGTGAATGATGATGGTGGTGGAAGTGAACGGTGCAGGCAGTGAATGATGGTGCTGCTTGCCCTTGCAGACGCAGGAAGAGAGAGGAATAGACGAAGAAGAACGGAGGGAGGCGGAGAAAAGGAGGTGGTCCAAGAGGAGCTCGCCGGAAAAGATGAACCAGTCCGGCGAGCTTTACGATGAAGACGAAGTAGAGCAAGAAGAGGAGGAGCAAGGGAAGGAGAAGAAGAAGAAGACGAAGAAGAAGAAAACGGAGAGGAAGAAGAAGGATAGGAGGAGAAGGGGGGAAAGAACGTGCTGGAGGTGGTGTGTGAAAACAACGACCGGAGTTGCTGTCTGCAACTCCGGCGACGGTGCAGGCGAAGAAGAAGACGAAGAGGAGGAGGAAGAGGAGAAGAAGAAGAAGAAGAAGAAGAAGAAGAAGAAGAAGAAGAAGAAGAAGAAGAAGAAGGAGGAGAAGAAGAAGAAGAAGAAGAAGAAGAAGAAGAAGACGCCGGCGAACCAGTCCGGTGGTGGCTCGCCGGAGATGAAGGAGCGGAGCAGAAGAGGAAGAAAGAGAAAAATGGGAGGAGGAAGAGAGCCCTCGAGGGTTTTTCAACCCTCCCCTTAAGTAGAAACCGTGGGTTTCTACACTTAGAAACTCACGGTTTCTAAAAAAAATTCATTTTTTTTTTCATTTTTTTTTTATTTTTTATTTTAATTTTTATTTTTGAAAAGTGATGTGGGTTACGGGCTTGGGCTCGTGGGCTATTTGGCCATGACCACCAGGCCAAAAGCTGATGCCACGTGTTGGCCAGTGGTTGGCCGAGAGATGACGCCACGAGTCGGCCAGTGGTTGGCCAATGGGAATGCTCAAAATCGTGGGCCCAGAGTGCATCGGCCATGGGCCAGAAGGTAGGTGAGAAGGATAGTGGGCCACTGGGCTCGATGGATGTGGGTTAGGGTGCGTTTGGTTGCCAGGGGAGAAAAATGCATTTTTCCCCTTGAAATACCCATCAAGGAAAGATGTATTTTCCCTTCTTCGGAAATCGAGCTCTACGCTCTCAGCCACGATCAATAATCTGAGGCATTACTCTACAATCAAACCTGCCTTAGGGACTGATATTTTACACTGGAGATCGGGTGGTTGATAGGATGGATGATTGACTGATCAGTAGCATGATCGGATGGTCGGATGCATAGAATTGATAGATCACATGGCGATCTATAGAGATTCAACGGCCCGATGGAAGATCCAACGGTCAGAAAGCTAAGGGAGATGAGACAGAGCCAATGAGCAGGATGTCTGGGGTTAAGTCCATAGATTCGAGGACCGAGAAATGAAGAGAGAGAAAATAAGGAGAGATGAGAGAGAAAATATCAGAAAAAGTATTGGCAGAGGGTCATGAACCCTGGTTTTCCATTGTTCTTCACTTGAGCTTTGCCAGTAGAGCAGGCCATCATTTGATGTGGCTTTAAATGCTTTGGTCCTTCTCTTGGTTATCAGCTCTCCCGCTCTCGTGGTTCCTTGGGCCAGCTCTTCGATCCTCTTTTTCAACCCGTATTTGGCCCATATCTTCTAGTCATAGCCTGTTGGCTCTTTAAGCTTTGATAATGGGCTTTCATGATCGATCTTGGGCCCACAAGTCTCAAAAATCGTCCCATCGGGGTTTCCTGCGACAGAAGAAGCGCGTAATGAGACTTTATCAGCACGGCTTAATATTTAGACTTCCGAAAATGTGTTTAATGCATGCAAATATACCATTTCGTCCAGAAAAGTGTGTTTTACGCAATGAGATAGACTCTTACGTAGAAAAGTGGATAATTAGAGCAGTTTTACGTAGGAGAGTGCGATAACGCTAACAGGATAAGTGCTTAAAATAAGCACTTTTGAGCGAATATCACAACCCCCAACCAGCATATTGCCAATCCTTGGCAATTAGTGCGAAATACATGAGCTTAAAAGGGCTCTGCACATGCTGCACACTTTTTCATATTAGCTCAGGGAAAACCCCGTTCGTCAAATCATTGAATGGATGTAAAAATAGTTACATGCTAGCGAAGAGTTGAAAAGTTTTGGCAAGACTACAGACTGATAATCATGACCCAGAATAGTCAGACTCTGCGTGTGTGTGTGCTCAACGTTCTCATCATCCGACAGTAAAGATTTCCAGATCACCTCTAAGTTTTTATGCCTCGACCTCAAATCTCACATGTTTAGCACTCAGAATAGAATCACACAAGAAGGGTTTTCTTCTTTTCTCTCAATTTATATGTGAGGAGATGTATTTAATATAAAGAGGCAAAAGATCTCACATATGTTTTATTTGAAGGAAGGACATCTTTAACAGAAGAAGATCTCATGATTGGAATACCACTTCACTCGGGAACGTCAGATCAAACTCTATAGCTTCTCTTTCTCCAATCTCCACATTTTATGATCGTACTATCCTAGAATCAAGTAGGACTTTCCTGGGTTGTAATGAGGCTTAGGTCAGGTGTAGAGAGATAAAGGGATACAGGATTTCAAAGATCTTGAGAGGATATTGTCATTTTCTTGCATTTTTCCTGCGACGTAACACCATTATCTGGTTCTTTTTCCTTTTTTCATATTTTTCTCTTTTTCTTGATATTTCTGAGACTGCTCAATTTCTTTTCAGCTCTTCTTCATACTTTCTTTCTATATTTTGTTTTTGGCTTGAACCACTTTCTTTTCCTTTTTATTCTTCTTCTTTACTTTTCTTTTTCACGGTACACCCACATCAGTTATTCTTTTGTCCATCTCAAAATAAGGGTAGCCAGTCATGTTTCGTGGCTGGACTGGATTTTAGGTTGATGGGTTTGCAAATAAAAGGCTTTTATAGAACGGCTCAAGGGGTTTCTAGTGAAGTATAATTCAGGTGAGTAAAAAGGCTGAATGGTTCAGAAAAAATGGCCTAAATCATTTTCTAGGGTTTGCACTATCATGTATACTGTCTTGACTGAATATAGAGAAGGTTCTGTCGTAGTAATCCAATGTTGATGTCGTTCCGAGTTTTATGATCGAAGCAAAAGATATTGAGATCTCTCAACGAATATTGCGGGCATGAAGAATAGTGAGTCATCTTGTGACTCAGGATTAATGTATAACTCTCTGAAATGATTAAAGGCTCGAAAGCTCACTAGGTTAGGTCTCCACAATTATTCTCACAGGATCTCTAGAGTTTCAAAACTTAGGATGACTCTGATGTTGATAGTGTACAATTGTGCCAAATCTGAGTTTTTCTGAGTTTTCAAACCTGCTGTAGTCACGCCTGACTTGACTCGACGCTAACTTTAAACAAAAATTGACATCCTCAATACTGACTTAACGAAGGTTTTTAGCTAATCAAAGTCAGGGTATTTGACACATTTTTGAAATTCTAGAAAACTTTTGGAGAACATCGGAAATCACCCCAAAAATGAGTTTTTTTTCTTTTTTTTTTTTTTTTTTTTTTTTTTTTTTTTTTTTATATTTATCAAAAGGAATACATGAGTTTTGGTAAATACCCACCCCCAACCAAAATATAGCACCGTCCTCGGTGCTCATGACCGGGACATAAAATGATAACAAATCAGTGATGATGATGCAAAGAGTCAGGAAGGATGTTACCAAGTCGGCAAAAACTCGACAGTGTGTGATACCTGATGATTGGGAGAATGAATGTACCTGCATTTTCAGAGATATAACAATAATCACAAATGCATGAGACTCATGTACTCTAGAATACCGGAATTGCCTTTCCGAAAGCGCTAAGTTTTACGTCTTCAGCCAGACATGATGGGGGTATATCAAGTACCCCCAACCAGGTTAAAACTCATGGAGACTGAGTGAATCTGCAGTCTTCCCGACACCTAAGGTGGAACGGAAACAGTTATCCTATCCCTTGTCTAGGTATACCTGTGTAGAACAGGTCTTTCTCAGTGTAGACTGAGAGAAGGGCATTGAGCTCTCTGAGCAGACTGACAAAAGTACGGAGTTGATCTGGGAGGGATCGAAGCTTCTCAGTAAAGATTGAGAGGAGAGTAGGAGTGGTTTCTCTGACCAGACCCGCAAAAACATTTAGTTCAGCGGGGAGGGATAGAAGCTTCTCAGTAAAGACTGAGAGGGGAGTAGTAGTGGGTTCTCTGACCATGGTTAGCAGAGCCGCAAACTCATTGAGTTTTGCGGGAATGTATCTGAATGGAGCAGACTCCTGCAGATCAGTAATACCAGAGAGATTGGACTCCGAGATGAAGTCAAACTCACAGTGTTCATGACACTTGGATAATATATCTTCAGGAGAGTCTTGAATTAGACTCGCTACGGCACACGGGTCACCGATAATATCGACATAGGGTAGCGGGTGAAAATTGTTGACCTCTTCCTCGATGTTTCCTAATGGGATAGGGATGTTCCAATCCCTACATTCAATACGTCCCTCCTCGGTGGGGATCGGTAGGTCCAGGACAGCGGGAGTCTCATATTCTAGACACGGTTCTACGGTAGGAATGTCTGCATCCAGGGCAGAGAAAGAATTATCAGAGATAGAGATGGAACCGGGTTTCTCTGTGCTCAGTCCAGAAGTTGGTGCTGTTAAGGGCACCAAAGATTGAGACTCGGGTTCATTACAATTGGTGCACAATCCAAGGGAGGTGGGGAGGAACGGTAGATCTAGCACAGTTGGGATCCTACGATCGAGACACAGCTCAGTGTCATGAAGATTGATATCAGGGTCAGTAGAGGTAGAGTGAGAAATAGGTTGCTCTGAGGTAGGTTCAAGATTTGGTGCTGTTAAAGGCACCGAATTAGGATACACTGGTTCCTCAATAATCAAGCTTGATCTAGGGGTGGTAACAACTTCTATTTCATCTTGGCAATTCTGGTCGTTGGTCCAATTGTGCGACTCCTCATTATAGAAAGTGGCCATGTCACTCTCCTCAAGATAGGCTATTGGTGGACTAGTGAAGTTGACTTCCTCTCTCTCATTTTCTAATTGAACTAGACGTTGCTCCAAGCTCTCCATAGATAGCTGTTGTTGGTGCTCTAGACCTTGGAAATACTGTTGTTGCTGGGCAATGTACTGAGAGAGAAGGTCCTCTAGACCGGGTTTAGTAGCCAACGGATGCGGTTCAGCCAAGGGGAGCTGAGGTGCCAACTCTTGATTGTAGTCCGACTGGGTATGAAGGTTGTAAGGCAAAGTGGAGTCTGGGACTAGGTGCTGACTCTGAAAATCCTGAGGGGCCCACTGTTGATCAGAATTGTCATTCTGTGGATATGACGGGTACTGGGATTGCGAGTATTGCCAGTCATACTCTCCATTGGGTTGATGGAACCCGGAAGGATAATTATCTTGCGGCAATTGCTGCGGGAGGGCAGACTGTTCCCAACCAAAGTTATGGTGACTCCTATTATCCGGATAATAAGTGTTGTCATAGGAGGTCTGCATTGGAGATGGAAAGGTACTGACATCTTGCTGGATAGGAGGGTAATATCCTACAGACTGGGAATGGTGCACAGGTTGCTGGACCGCGGCACGAAGGGCAGAGACTGAATTTTTAAGCTCTTGGAGTACAGAATTGTACTCTGGATCTCGGTGATTATCATACCCTGTAGAAGTGTGCGAGACTGGAGTATCATGATGATACGCAGAATTGTCATACCATTGTTGAGAGTGATCACCTCGAGTCTCACAGAAACTGTAGTAGGTCTCATACAGAGGCCGTTCATCTGCCATTAGAGGCGATGGAGGGGTGCGGTGGACTAACTCTCAGATCGAGTCAGTAAAAGGTTAGGTCAAGTCCAACCGGGCTTCTACTTGAAAAAGCAAGCCCAAGATTTGGCAAAAAGTTGCCAAAAGGAGACACTGGAGTAGTGATTCTAAATGATGCACACCAAGCACAGATAATCCTATTCTAAACAATCAGGATATATTTTAGGCATTATCTTGTTAGTTTTGGGGCTAGAGTAGATTATGACAGTGGGCGGACCACTGGTTTATCTTTTAGCCGCCGGACTAACTATATGCACTCAGAGGTTCTCACCAGGCTACACTCTTCAGAGCGAATCCTTTAGTACTAACTCTAGTTAACAACAAGGCAATCCGAAGCCTAGACAGACGTGCGGCACAATGGCTGTCTTAAGTACGTCCCAGACTAACCGGATTGGTCAAGTGTATAAGAAGAGTGTTCCCTCGGGTTAAGCTAGGGTTGGTGCGTGTTCCTAGTCCACACGCAACTAACCGCCGAATAGTCCAAGATGCCACGTCGAGCTCAGTGTACTTGAGTAGCAGGGACTTATGGGTGTGTTAGACAACAGGGACCCGCGCTCGTGGTCTTATTTCGATTGGATGTTAAGCGGGTTCGCTTTGCGTGGATTTTTCCTCGAACACCGGGCTAATTGGCTCTACTTCTTGATTCTTTTTAATTAAATGGATCTTGGGGATCAATTTCAGCTGGAGTGATGAGGTGGGTGATGAAATCCCACCAGTTTCAATTTTGGAGCTGGGTCTGCTCTCTTAGAGTTGATTGATTAACGGCCACGCCACGCAAGTCGAATAATATGTATGCAAAAGCAAATAGACAAGCGGCAATGATTCACCCAATATGCAATGTATCGCACTCAAGGCGAGGATAGAGACTTACCTCCCGCGGGCCACGCCACGGGGTCTCCTCCGTGGGTTAGGGAGGGGTATCCTAATGGGCTTGGGCCCGACTCCACCTCTTTGAGCTTTTGCTCCCTACCCACACTGGATCGTGTTCCTGCAGAAAAGTTAGATCGCACGGTCTAGGTATGTGGGATTCTATTTGGAAGATCCTTGCCTTTTTAGGGTTCACTGAACAAGCACTGAATTTAGGCAAGTTTTTGAATTAGTTTCCAAATTCGAGATGGGTTAAACTTTAGGAATTCCCAGATTGGAAAATACCTAGATTGGAAAGTTTCCCGAACTGTGGAGATCTTCCAAGAAAGATTTGATTGCGAGATCCCTTATAATTTTGGGAAATTTCCCAAAATTGAAATTCTGCTAGATATGGGATGTTTCCTTTTGCAGACTTTTCCAAATTCGGAAGATTTCTAAAGATAGAAATCCTTCTAAAGAGGAAACTTCTAAAAGGGAAAACCCTAATTAAGCAGAGTTTCAAGATTTTGGAATCTTTCCAAAAATCGCAAATCCTTGATTGGTGATTTCTAAAAATCTGCAGAATATAAAACCCTAATTTTTTTGAATTTTGATTTTTTAATTTTTTTGGTAATTTCCACTTAATCTAGGGTTTCTAAAAAACCCCAGAACAAGATCTAGCAGTTATATGGAAAGCAATAAAATTCCTAAATTATTACAAATTGCACTCGGCCTTCCGAGGCATTAAAAATAGTAATTTAAAAACTGCTAAAAATCAACAAAAACAAAAAAAATAGAAAGTTTCCCGAAAAGGTCGAGCTGTCCAAATTGAGCAGCTTTCCGATTTGGCAACTTTCCAATTCCGTCTTTACGTCCTTTTTCGCACTCCCGAACACCCGAGCGGCAGCGGCGCCATTTGAAAGTAGGGTTTTTCCGCGTCGTTGGTTACGGAAACCCTAGAATCAACAATATTTGTAATTATCCGAGACTTTTAACCTGTAAAATATGAACTTTTGTATAGGGATTCATGTCGGATGTCGATCCGCACTCGGGATTAGTCGGATTAGCGCAATAATGAACATAAAATGACGGGAAATTTGCAGAGAAAGTAACTCAATCACACTTAATTCATATTTATTTAACTGAACTTGTCTCTTACAATGAAAATCAAATAAAAATAACTAAACTAGAAAGCATTAAAAGAGATTAGGGTAGAGAGAGAAAGAGAAAATCTAGAGAGAGAAAACGGCTAAAACAATATTTCTAGAAAGAGAATGAGAGGTAGAGAGAGAAATAAGTAGTAGAGAGAGAAAGTGAGATTTAGAGAGAGAAATTAGAGATTACCTTGAAACTTACCACAAGATGATGATCGGAGATCATGTCCAGCCAAGTGGTAATTGTCGGGCATGGAATGGTGTATGGCTTGCATGGTGCATGCACGACCGTTGGAGATGAAGTAGCTACTCAGTTGCATATGTAGCAAGGAGAGTTGATGGTGGGGGTATGGATTCACTGTGGAAATCCACATGATTGTTTCCTTATCTGGTCAACACAATTGCAATGGAAGAGATTGAACGGTGGTGCATTTGCATTGAAGGATTTCCACTAGCTAGGTGTCCCGTGAAGAGCACCAGTGGTGGTGTTCAGCCTAAGATAGGCTGTGATGATGAAGAGGTGGCAGAACTTGGTGTGATAGTTCTTGCTGGAGAAGATCCACCGTTAAATGGTGATGCAGCACACGATCAAGGAGACCATATATTCCGATTTTTTTAGACGTGGCTGCAACCGTTGTTTGCTGCCTGATTGCAGCATGATGGTAGATCTGGTGCTCCCAAGAGAGGAGCTCTTGAGGAGAGGGTCTGCAACGTCTTATGGATAGAAGACGATGAAGGAACTGTTGGCCGGAATTTGCAGGACCGTGGCTGTGTTGGTGGAGAAGATGATGGTGGATATTGATGGAGGTGCTGTGAAGAACTAGGAGGTTGGACCTGTGGTGGACGGAATGGTTGATGGAGGGGATACCGTTGGTTGTTGGAGAAAATGGAGGAGTTTCAGGCGTTAATGGCGGTGAAAAAAAAAACAGTCCGGCGTGTGAATGATGATGGTGGTGGAAGTGAACGGTGCAGGCAGTGAATGATGGTGCTGCTTGCCCTTGCAGACGCAGGAAGAGAGAGGAATAGACGAAGAAGAACGGAGGGAGGCGGAGAAAAGGAGGTGGTCCAAGAGGAGCTCACCGGAAAAGATGAACCAGTCCGGCGAGCTTTACGATGAAGACGAAGTAGAGCAAGAAGAGGAGGAGCAAGGGAAGGAGAAGAAGAAGAAGACGAAGAAGAAGAAAACGGAGAGGAAGAAGAAGGATAGGAGGAGAAGGGGGGAAAGAACGTGCTGGAGGTGGTGTGTGAAAACAACGACCGGAGTTGCTGTCTGCAACTCCGGCGACGGTGCAGGCGAAGAAGAAGACGAAGAGGAGAAGAAGAAGAAGAAGAAGAAGAAGAAGAAGAAGAAGAAGAAGAAGAAGAAGAAGAAGAAGAAGAAGAAGAAGAAGAAGGAGGAGAAGAAGAAGAAGAAGAAGAAGAAGAAGAAGAAGAAGACGCCGGCGAACCAGTCCGGTGGTGGCTCGCCGGAGATGAAGGAGCGGAGCAGAAGAGGAAGAAAGAGAAAAATGGGAGGAGGAAGAGAGCCCTCGAGGGTTTTTCAACCCTCCCCTTAAGTAGAAACCGTGGGTTTCTACACTTAGAAACTCACGGTTTCTAAAAAAAATTCATTTTTTTTTTCATTTTTTTTTTATTTTTTATTTTAATTTTTATTTTTGAAAAGTGATGTGGGTTACGGGCTTGGGCTCGTGGGCTATTTGGCCATGACCACCAGGCCAAAAGCTGATGCCACGTGTTGGCCAGTGGTTGGCCGAGAGATGACGCCACGAGTCGGCCAGTGGTTGGCCAATGGGAATGCTCAAAATCGTGGGCCCAGAGTGCATCGGCCATGGGCCAGAAGGTAGGTGAGAAGGATAGTGGGCCACTGGGCTCGATGGATGTGGGTTAGGGTGCGTTTGGTTGCCAGGGGAGAAAAATGCATTTTTCCCCTTGAAATACCCATCAAGGAAAGATGTATTTTCCCTTCTTCGGAAATCGAGCTCTACGCTCTCAGCCACGATCAATAATCGGAGGCATTACTCTACAATCAAACCTGCCTTAGGGACTGATATTTTACACTGGAGATCGGGTGGTTGATAGGATGGATGATTGACTGATCAGTAGCATGATCGGATGGTCGGATGCATAGAATTGATAGATCACATGGCGATCTATAGAGATTCAACGGCCCGATGGAAGATCCAACGGTCAGAAAGCTAAGGGAGATGAGACAGAGCCAATGAGCAGGATGTCTGGGGTTAAGTCCATAGATTCGAGGACCGAGAAATGAAGAGAGAGAAAATAAGGAGAGATGAGAGAGAAAATATCAGAAAAAGTATTGGCAGAGGGTCATGAACCCTGGTTTTCCATTGTTCTTCACTTGAGCTTTGCCAGTAGAGCAGGCCATCATTTGATGTGGCTTTAAATGCTTTGGTCCTTCTCTTGGTTATCAGCTCTCCCGCTCTCGTGGTTCCTTGGGCCAGCTCTTCGATCCTCTTTTTCAACCCGTATTTGGCCCATATCTTCTAGTCATAGCCTGTTGGCTCTTTAAGCTTTGATAATGGGCTTTCATGATCGATCTTGGGCCCACAAGTCTCGAAAATCGTCCCATCGGGGTTTCCTGCGACAGAAGAAGCGCGTAATGAGACTTTATCAGCACGGCTTAATATTTAGACTTCCGAAAATGTGTTTAATGCATGCAAATATACCATTTCGTCCAGAAAAGTGTGTTTTACGCAATGAGATAGACTCTTACGTAGAAAAGTGGATAATTAGAGCAGTTTTACGTAGGAGAGTGCGATAACGCTAACAGGATAAGTGCTTAAAATAAGCACTTTTGAGCGAATATCAAAAACCATTGAAACCAAAAGAAAAGAAGAAGAAAACAAAAGAGAAGAGGAGGAAGAAGAGAGGAGGTCACGCTAGACTGGTGCGCTTCACCCACCATTATCGCCTCCAACCTCCACCTCTGGTCGTTATCACAATGGTGCTGCAGGTGTACCGCTCCTCTCCAAGAAAATGCAACTATCCTCTTTGAAAGTCAGGTTTTTCCGCGTCGTTGGTTACAGAAACCCTAGATCTTAACAATATTTATAATTTCTCCGAATTGGTTCACTTAATCTACAAATAAGCAAACTTGCACAGTGGCTCGTGTCGGATATCGTCCGCACTCGGGATTAGTTAGCACAATAAGAAACAAGAATAATCAGAAAATGCTCAGAATAAATGAAAGGGTGAAAATGGTGGAGGTTGATTTAAAATATGCTTGAGATTGTTGTTAAAACTATTAGAATAAAAAAAACATAAGCGAAACAAGAATGAAAAACACAATAAATGAAAATAACTTAAACTTGAATTTAAAACTTATTCATTAAACTAAAAACAAATGCTTACAATGCTTGTTCAAATGCTTTACAATGGAAATAACATTAAACCAAATTAATCTCGAAAGTCATTAAAATATTACCCTAGAAAGCATGTAAAGGTAGAGAGGGAAAGAAGAAAGAGAAAAAAGGTAGGAAGGTTAGAGAGATGAATTAGCAAGAAGCTTACCATTGAAGAGGTAGATGGTGCAACTTCGATTGGATCGACCTCAATAAGATTGAGGATTGTAGCCTTTGATTGTGGCGAATGGAATGGGCAGCAAGGAGACGTTGTTGTTTGATGCTTTGCACCTCGAGGTGGAGGCGTTAATGGTGAGCTCGCCGGAGTTGCTCATCAGAGAAGAAGGGTGAAGAAGAAGAGAAAGAAAGAAAGAAGAAAAAGAAGAAGAGAAGGGGGAGGGAACCACCCAAGAAGGAGAGATTGTAGATCTCTTATAGACTTTTTTTTTCTTTTTGCTTGTTGTAAAAATGATAACCGTTAGATCTAGAGAGATCCAACGGTTGGGAATGGGTTAGTTAGATGAGAGAGAGAGTGACTAGGATAGAGAGATATGGGGGAGAGAAGAATCGGTCAAGTGATACCAATTCTCTCTTGTTGTTGCAAATGGGCATGAGCATGGGTAATGGGCATGGATCATGGGTCATGGGTCATGGGCATGGGCATGGGTCATGGGTATGGGTACGGATCATGGGTCATGGGTATGGGTCATGGGTATGGGCATGGGTCATGGGCTTAGGTCATGGGCCTATGTCATGGGCCAAGATAAATAGATAAAGAGAGAAATAGGAGAGAGGTGAGAAAAAAATATAAAAATAAAAGCATTAGAGGGTCTTGAACCCTGGTCTTCTTTATTCTCTCTCGTCCGCTCCACCAATAAGTCAAACTTATCCTTTGATGTCAATTAGTGTGGCCTTTAACACCTAAGTCCTTCTCTTGGTCTCCAACTATTCTCTCTTAGTCCTTGTTCCAGCTCTACGATCCTTTAGCTTTGCCCGTATATGTCTTCTATCTTTTTATCCTAGCCTGTTGGCTCTTTAAGCTTCGATAGAAGTCTTCTGTGGTTGATCGTGGGCCCGCCAGTCCTCGAGAATCGCCCGATAGGGTCTCCTACAAGTGAAAAAGTGTGTAATGAGATTTAACTAAAATGGCTTGATACTAGACTATCCGAAATGCGTATATTTCATGCAAATAGTCGATTTTCGTCTAAAGAATGTGTTCTACGAAATGGAAGAAACTCTTATATAGAAAAGTCAACAAAAAGACAAGTTTTACGTAGAAGAATGCGACATCGCTATAAGGATAATGGCTTAAAATAAGCACTTTTGAGCGAATATCACTCTCTACCATCACGGCCCAAGCCATCCTCTACCTAGCAGCCTGATATTCGCTTAAAAGTGTGTATTTTCCACTATTATCTTCTAAGTGTTTTCACACTCTCCTACGTTAAAATGCTCTATTTATCTACTTTTCTACGTAAGAGTCTCTTTTGTTGTGTAGAACAAACTTTTCTGGACGAAATGGTATATTTACATGTATTAAACACATTTTTGGAAGTCTAGACATTGAGTCGTTCTGATAAAGTCTCATTACGCGCTTCTTCTATCGCAGAAAACCCCGATGGGACAATTCTCGAGACTTGCGAGCCCACATCGATCAGGAATGCCCATTATCAAAGCTTAAAGAGCCCACATGCTATGACTAGAAGATATGGGCCAAATATGGGCTGAATAAGAGGATCAAAAAGTCGGCCCAAAGAACGAAGAGAACAGGAGAGCCAATGACCAAGAGACGAACCAAAGCGTTTAAAGCCACATGAGTCAGCAAGGAATGATAGTCTACTCTACTGAGAAGCGTGAGGATGGTCACAGTGAAGACCAGGGTTCTAGACCCTCTGCCAATACTTTTATCTCTATTTTCTGATATTTTCTCTCTCATCTCTCCTTATTCTCTATCTTCATCTCTCGGTCCTCGAATCTACTGACCTAACCCCAGAACTCCTGCCCATTGGCTCTGTCTCATCTCCCTTAGCTTTCTGACCGTTGGATCTTCAATCGGACCATTGGATCTTCTACCGGACCGTTGGATCTCTCTAGATCCGTCGATCTACCAATCTGGGTCCCAATCAAGTCGACATCCATCCGATCGCCATCAGATTGTCTGTCATATCATCCTGTGAGACAATGGACATCATCAATCCATGTGGGCCAGTAGCCGGGCCCATCATCATCGACCCGCTATCCAACCATTTAGTGGACCCCGTGAATTTCAAAATAATTTCAATTAAATTTTAAAAAATGGGGGGTCCACTAGATGGGGAAATTCCCCAAAGAAAAGTAGAGTTTTACTTAAAAAAAAGAAAAAAAAATAGGGGGTCCACTATATATTTCTTATTTTTTATTTTTGAAAAATACCCTATTTCCATTAAAGGAAATAGGGAGCTTTAAAAGGAGAAGGAGAAGGGTTCCTTCGAACCCTAATCCCCCTCCAATCTCTTCCATTCTCTCCCCAAACTCTCTTGCCCCTTCTTCCCCTCAATTTTTAGCGATTTTTCCCTCTTCTTCTTCACCTTCTTCTTCATCTTCTCCGTTGTTGTTTCTCGCCGGAGTTGCAGAACTCTGTCCTAATCCCCCTTCTCATCGATCTCGGCCCCCATCTCTCCCATTCTCTCTAAGAAAACCCTAGCAGCCGTCAACTCTTGGAGAAAAACCCTCAAGACCATCTCTCTCCCCACTCCAAAGAGGAGCCGTCAACCACCTTCGTCCTCCATTGGAGGTCTGCTCCACGTCGCCCAACGCCTTCATCTTCACTGCCCACGTCCTCAACCTTTTCTCCTTGCTGTCGCCCTCCGATCTACCGCCTCCAAAGATCCACCATCAGTTGCAGGTCCGCCTGCAACCACGTCCAGCAACGCCTCAACCCTCTCTCCTTGCTGCCGCTCTCCTATCTACCGCCTCCAAAGATCTACCATTAGTTGCAGGTCCGCCTGCAACCACGTCCAGCAACGCCTCAAGCAGTCCTCAATTGCAAGACAGCAAGGAAAAATAAAAAGAAAAAAAAAAAAAAACGGCGGTTTCCTTCTCCTCCACCCTGCACCGCCAGCACCTCCTTGTGCACCATTGTTCCTTGCCGCCCTCCCTTGCTGCATGCACCACCTTGAAACCCAACGCCGGACTGCACATGTTGTCCCTCCTTTGGGTGTCTTCAAACCCCCATGCCTGCTACACCATGCAGCGTCCCCTCTTTTGCGATCTCCCAGTCTTCATCAACCTCAACAGCCGCCTGTCTTGGGCAGGTGCACAGGACAGCACGTCCTCCTCCTAGGATCTAGTCACTTCTCCATCTTACCGCCCTTGCTGGTGGTTCCCTCAACACACCGTAATCTTGTTCTTCCACATCTGGCCGATTCTTCATCTCTGGGTAAGTCCATGTTGTTCTCTCTCTCTTCTTATTTTCTTCTTTCTCTCTCTACATTCCTAGTTTCTATCTCTAGAGCTTTCATTACTTTATTTTCTCTCTCTAGATCATCTTTTCTCCCTCTAAAACCTTCCCTCTCTAGTTATTTTGTTTCATTAGTTGGTATTTCTCTTTCTTAGTTTATTAATTTTAATGCAAACATTGTAATCTTTGGCTTATTTTTGAATAAAGTAGATTTTGTCTTCCATTTCGTTGTTTTCTTTCTTGAATAGTTTTGTCATTTTCATTAATTATCTTGCATTGTTATTCTCCTACTTTCATATATCTACCTAAAAATCACCAAAAAAATGTTTTCAATCCGATCTCTCTCCACCAAGCGTGACCTCCATCATTTCTGGTAATTTTTTGGTCGTTTTATGTTCTAGTTTGCGCTAACTAACTCCGAGTGCGGATTCGACTCCGACTTTCCACTGTGCAAAGAATTCTGTAATTTTGCAGGATTCAAGAAGTGAACGAAATCGAATCTTTACAAATGTGTTGAAATAAGGGTTTCCGTAACTAACGACGCGGAAAAATCCAACTTTCACAGCCGCCCTCTCCTCTCTCAAAACGACCCTTCTCCTCTCTTCTCAACAAAAAAATAAACATAGAAAAGAAAAGAGAGGAAGAGAAGAAGGAAGGATAGGAAATCGCCCTCCTTCACCACTGTTTCGCCTACAGCAACACCAATCCGCCTCTCACCATTAACCCCGGCATGGGTGATCTCCACTGCCATACCAGCCAATGTGCAGCAGGCCACCGACCCCACATCTCTCTGCCCTTCTTCTTCTCTTAACAAAAGAAAAGAAAAGAACAAAAAAAAAAAGAATAAGCAAAAAAGAAGAAACAAGGGAGGGTCGTCCACCTTGCTGCCCTCTACAAACTTGCAGGCGCTGGCATCACCCTCCAAACACCGGCAACCACACCATCGTCTCCACCGTATCTCTTGCTGGCCGAGCCAGCAAGTGGCCTTCACCTATTGCCCTCACCTTATCGCCACCCTACACTCTTTCACCTCTATGGAATCGCCCCCCCCCCCCATTCATGGTAAACTCTTCCATTTTCATTTTTTTCTCCTCATCTCTTCTTTGGGTAGCTTTCTTGTTAGCTTTTTCTTATTTGATTATTAATAAGCTGGCTTAGAAATGTAAGTGAAGTTTGTTTTGATTAATGATAATTCAAGTTTTCTCTTTTTAATTCTTTTGAAAAGGATATGTTTATCATTCTTATAGTTTTTCTTTGATCTCATGATTAATTTTGTCATTCGCGTAGGCATTAATAGATCCATAGAAAAAGAAGAAGAGAAGTTTTAAATCGATCATTGAATCACCATTTTCACCCTTCCATCCTTTTATTTTTAACAATTTTTGAGAAAAAGCTGTCATTTTATGTCCTTGATTTGCGTGAACTAATCCGAGTGCGGATCGACATCCGACACTTCCCACTATGTAAAGAATTGTTTAAATCTTGTAGGACAATCGGATAAATTACAAATGTATTGATTCTAGGGTTTCCGTAACCAACGATGCGAAAAAAACCCTACTTTCAATGGCATTCCCTTCTGGATAGGCTATAGGTTGGCTAGGGACGTTGACTTTCTCTCTCTCACACTACAAGAATAATGACTTTTCGCAACGGCCATATTTAGCGTTCCGCAACAGACTATATCCATTGCAAATTTGCAATGGGCTTGGATTGTTGCAATGGTACAAAAGTCCGTTGCACCCAACTTTAATTAAAAAAAATACAAATAAGCTAAATTTTTTATTTTGAAATAGGGTTGGTCCGTTGTGGAAAACAAAAAAGTCGTTGCAAAATAAATAGGAAAAAGATGTAACAAGGTATGCTTGAAACTGTTCATTTGCGGAAGCGGCATTTTTGGTAGTCACCACTGCCATCTGGGCCCACTAACCGCTTGGATGTTTATCTCACCCCTTGGTGGATATACATACCAAAAATCACCTTGATTGGTAATCTATAACCATTAGATTTTAACACTTTTTAGCACCATTTAAGTCGTTCAATTCTTATAGCGGTTGAATACAACCATCTTTTGAGTACTAAAACCAACGGCTAAAAATCATTAAACAAGCTGATTTTTTGTATGAATGCCTATTAAAGGGTGGGCTAAACATCCATGCAGTCAGTGGGCCCAGATGGCAGTGGTGACTACCAAAAATGCCATTCCGCAAATGAAAAGATCTCAGGTGTACCTTGTTACATCATGACCCGTATAAATAAAACTTCTGTTCAACAACCCACAATAATAGCCACGTGGCACACTATTAGAGGGTGCTGACCGTATGGATGTTTGTCTAGTCCCTCGGTGGACCTGCAACAAAAAATCAGCCTGATTAGTGATTTAGAACCTTTGGATCTTTGCACCCAAATAACTCTCAAATTCGTACGGTTATAATCATCCCATGAAAATAACTTCAATCCAAGGCTTAAAAATCACTGATCAGACTAATTTTTGGTTTGCAGGTCAACTGAGTGACTGGCCAAACATCCATACGCTCAGCATCCTCTAATAGTGTGCCATGTGGCTATTATTGTGGGTTACCCGCTGTGATAAGTTTTACTCTTGTGATATAGCCTGTCCACGAGTAAAACTTGTGTTACAAGATGTTGTGACCATGGTTTTAAAAACGGCCGTTTAAACTGTAACGCCCCAAGCCCATTTTCGTTAAAACCGTTTAAACACGTTTTATCAATTTTGAAAAAAATGACCATTTTTTTTATTTTAACGGCCGTTAATTAAAATCGTTTAAACGGCCATTAGAATCGTTTAAACAGCCGTTTAATTCTGAAAAAATTTGTGAAGAAAATGGCTGTTAAATCCGTTTAATTCTGTTTTTGTTTTTTAATTTTCAAATTTCAAAATTTGAATTTCAACGCCATTTTTTCCGTTAAAATATGTTAAAGTCGTTAAAACACATTAAAATCCGTTTAATTCTGTTAAATTCCATTTTTCCCATTTTTTTCTATTTTTGCCCCTAGCCGTTTTAACGGCCGTTTAAACGGTAACGCCCCCAGTCCATTTAATCGTTAAAACGGCCTCCTTTTAACCTTGGTTGTGACCTAGCCGATCACAGCACCCAATACGAGCCACGTGTCATACTATTAGAGGACGATGACTGTATGGATATTTGGCTAGTCACTTGGTGGACTGGTACATAAAACATCAGCCTGATTCATGATTTCTAACCCATTCGATTCAAGTTATTGTCATGGGTTGATTTTAACGGTAGGAATTTGAGCATTATTGAGAGTATTTTGGGTGCAAAAATCCAAAGGTTGTAAATCACTAATCAGGCTGATTTTTGGTTTGTAGGTCCACCGAGGGACTGGAAAAACATCCATATGGTCAGTGCCCTCTGATCGTATGCCACGTGGCTCGTATTGGGTGCTGTGACCAGCTTCAATCACAACATCTTGTGACACAAGTTTTACTCCCTGTCCACGATCTCACATTCTCCACGATTACAACGAAAAATAACAACGCACGACTTCACTTGTTCACGCTTACACTGAAAAAAAGGAGCTACTTCACTTCTCGACTTTCAGTTCTGATCCATCTCCTTAAATCCCTAAAAGTTCTGCTCCCCATCCCTAACCCTAACCCTTAATATTTCATTTTTCTGTTCCTTTCCCATCTCGCCTTCGCTTCCTCCTCCTCCGCCACCGAAGCAATTCCATCTCTCTCCCCGCGCAGTGAGGACAAGAACCTAGAAGGCATAACGAGTGGAACACACAGACAGGTACCCTCTTCATCCCGCCCTCTCCCTCTCATTCTCTTTCCCATATTTCTCTCTCACGGAGTTCTCTTCTCTGTCGCATCTCTCTCTCAAAACCGTGCTGTTATGAGCAGAGAAGATGAGAAGATAGGTTGAGACCCTGGGAGCTATGGCCATGGTATGTGGAGATTACAATGGATAGAAATCTTCAGAGATTTTATCCATTTCATGGATAGAGATTTCTATCCATTTCATCGATATTTCCATATCTTGAAAATTTATTGTGCAATTTTTTATGGGAAATATTATGAAGAAATGAAATATCTCCCAATATTTCTCCCGGAATTTCCCTACTCCTAAGGTGCGAAATTTCCCTTGAAATTAAAATTTAAAATTGATGAGGATGAGGCATTTTGTTGTTGTTGTTGTTGTTGTTGACTGTAAGGATACCTTACCAATTCAGAAGAAAATAACATAAGAAGAACATACACTTGGTGAATAATTTGATGACACCTACGTCATGTCCTATTAGAGAATATATTCAACCCTGATCACCAACTGACTTAGAAACAGACATAAAAAGACATATCAAACCATATATTAAACAAAAATGTTTAAATAAACTGAAATCAATAAGCCTAAATATTAGTTTCTTTTTTGATTGATTGATGCAAACTAAACATATTCTAAGTTTGAGCCTAAGAAGTCAATCAAATAGAGCACCATGTATTTGTCCAAGCTTAGTTGTTCCTACCATTTAATAGTCTTCAACACCTAAAGCAATCCATAATAGCTTGTCAGGTTTGTGGGTTGCTTATGGGACAAGGAGATACAGATTCAAAAAATAAAGCAATTTCTGCATTTGTTACTATCACAAATTGCAAACTACACACCTAAAAAAAGCAATTAGGACATTTTTATATTTCACAAGTTTAGTTATGTCAAGTCAATGATTTATGACATTTATTAGATCATGGATGCATCCAAAATAGGTTTGGCAATAGCAGTGTGCCCTTGAATTTTTTATTTGTGTCATGTAAATTTTATTGAATATAAGAGATGTAGAATTGTAGAAAAAGAAAGCTGGCAAAAATAATATAATTGAGCAAAAAAGGGAGCATCAGTGATGTCTCCACACTTGCAAAGTCAGAATTCCACTATATATTTCAAGTACAAATAAAGCCACCATGTTGGGGTGTTTGAATTGCTCTTAAATTGTAGAGCAAACAATTATAAGTCACTCTATGTTGTTAATTATAAACATTCGACAAAAACATTTAATTTTCAGAACATTTGTATCTGATTTCAATAATAGCGAGGGTCATATGACAATTTGTAGATTATCTTTTATTTGGGAAACTTTTAAAACCTATTTGATTGAACTTCTGTAGCGATGACTGATCTTTCTTTAAAAATTCGTGGGATTCACACATTATTTGAGATTTCTATCCATTGGATCTGAGTACACACACACATCATGGGTTATTTTTTATCTGGGATTTCTATCCATTTGCAGCTTGTGTAACCTGGCCATAGGAGATCCCATTTCCTTCAATGGCAGTATTGTGGTGGAGGTGTTTGTGATAGTGATTGTGGTTATATGATGTTGCTGGTGTCATTCCAATAAAGAATGACAGCCTATGTTCATAATGAAAAGGGGGCTTATTTTAAACATCACATGTTATGTAGATTAAATGTATCACCTTGTATGTACAATATTTGAAAATTTTGATTTCTAGATCTTATAAACTGGAAGACATATTTCTAAATTAATCTAAAATACATAGACACTTCATTGATGCATCCACTTCTTGACTCTGTTAGAACTATTGCTCTACCACTCTTGCACCTAAATATGCTCCACTCATTTTTAAAATGTGCAAGTTGTGCAACTTGCATCCCAAATTTTCCTATTTATTTTATTGATGCTCATTAACGAAATGCTTCCTTGTCAATGTCTCTCTTGGTGCTCACTCTATTGCCTCCTCCTATTTCTGGCATTCAAGATGTGAGTTATTGTTTGCAAGGCTATCATGTCTCCTAATGTGTTTTATTATTGGATGTTTTAGTTTATGAACTTTATGATTATTTGTTTCAACATGATTTACAACTTCTGCCTTGTATCATTTTCAACTATACCTTGCTAATCATGAAATTGTCGTCTAAAAGAAACTATTTGCTTTGACGTGCCTTTTTCATATTTCACATTATAAAAGAGCTAATCTTTCTAGGTATAGTACATCTCAGTGAAGCACACATATCACAGTTGACCTATTGATTATTGATATTTTATCTAGTTCACTAGCATTGGCATGAGTAGATAAGATTGGTGTAGCTAGATGTGAAGCTAGATATTAAATCTCACTCCACGTCCATTTTGTCCTTCCCCTCGCTCTTTTAGGTCCTTCTAAATAAATGAGCCATTTTTTGGGGTCTTTGATATTCGCTCAAAAGTGCTTATTTTAAGCACTTATCCTGTTAGCGTTATCGCACTCTCCTACGTAAAACTGCTCTAATTATCCACTTTTCTACGTAAGAGTCTATCTCATTGCGTAAAACACACTTTTCTGGACGAAATGGTATATTTGCATGCATTAAACACATTTTCGGAAGTCTAAATATTAAGTCGTTCTGATAAAGTCTCATTACGCGCTTCTTCTGTCGCAGGAAACCCCGATGGGACGATTTTCGAGACTTGTGGGCCCAAATCGATCATGAAAGCCCATTATCAAAGCTTAACAAGCCCACATGCTATAACTAGAAGATATGGGCCAAATATGGGCTGAATAAGAGGACCAAAAAGTCGGCCCAAAGAACGAAGAGAGTAGGAGAGCCAATGACCAAGAGATGGACCAAAGCGTTTAAAGCCACATGAGTCAGCAAAGAATGATGGTCGACTCTACTGGAGAAGCGTGAGGATGGTCACAGTGAAGAACAGGGTTCCAGACCCTCCGCCAGTGCTTTTTTCCATTTTTTTTGATACTTTTTCTCTCATCTCTCCTTATTCTCTCTCTCTCTTCATCTCTCGATCCTCGAATCTACTGACCTAACCCCAGAACTCCTGCCTATCAGCTCTATCTCATCTCCCTTAGCTTTCTGACCGTTGGATCTTCCATTGGACCGTTGGATCTTCAATCGGACCGTTGGATCTCTCTAGATCCGTCGATCTACCAATCTGAGTCCCAATCAAGTCACCATCCATCCGATCGCCATCAGACTGTCTGTCACATCATTCTGTGAGATGATGGACATCATCAACCCATGAGGGCCAATAGCCGGGCCCATCTTCATCGACCCGCTGACCGACCAGTTAGTGGACCCCGCGAATTTCAAAAATAATTTTAATTAAATGGGGGGTCCACTAATTGGGGAGATTCCCCATAGAAAAGTAGGTTTTTACTTTAAAAAAAAAAAAGAAAAAAAATATTTTTTATTTTCAAAAAATACCCTATTTCCATTAATGGAAATAGGGAGCTTTATAAGAGGAGGGAGAAGGGTTCGTTCGAACCCTAATCCCCCCCCCTTTCTCCTCCATTCTCTGCCCCAACTCGTTTCTCCCTTTTTCCCCTCTCTTGGCCGCTGTTTTCCTCTAATTCTCCACCACCTTCGTCATCTTCTTCACCGTTTTTCCACCGGAGTTGCAGCCTGCAACTCCGGCCACCACCTGCAACTCTTCAGCCGGCGCCCTGCAGTCCTCCACCTTGCTGCCCTCTTGCAGCCGGCGAAATCGTCTTCTCTAGCCACTCCACTGCTCCACCTTTCCATCGCTTCACCATCCCAAACGGAGAAGAGCTCCTCCACGTTCTCTTTTTCTCATCCCATCTCAGTCTTTCATCTCCCTCACAGGTGCACCTCCTCCATCACCGTCCCTGTAGCGACCCTGATTTCCGGGTCGACCTTTCGGGTCCTTTAAGAACTTTTCGGGTCTCCTTCTAGGATTTCGGACCCGTTTTTGAGCATTTTTCCTCGAGTTATGAGTCCTACTGCGTGACTCTAGGGGGTCCTTAGTTGTTGGAATTCTCCAATGACAACAACTTCCACTTCTCTGGACACCTTGAAAGCGTTGCAACCTGTTCCAGGTTTCATTTTGGATAATATAACCCTAAACCAGGTGTTTGATACACAATCTTAGCTTAATCTCACCGTGCCTTCGATAATGGAGTTTCACCCGACTTGCCATTCGAAGAGGACAGAATGCTCTTCACATCCGTACGGTTGGATTTTTGAGAGTCACGACTTATCACACGTTATAAACGAAATGCTATTGGGTGTGTCGTAGGTTGGAGTACCCGTCATACACCATAGCAATGCAATGATGAAATCTCAACTACTCCTACCTACCACACCCTATGTTGCGACATGTGTCGAAATAATTCATAGGATGGCGACACATGTCAAACAATTCTTTTAAACAAATGACTAATGTGTCCAAGTCTAGTGAAAGGACAAACTTACCCTTTTCAATATTACCATTATGCCATCCTAGGGAACAAATATAAATTGAAAGAGTGGCTTGTGTGGGAAGCAATTGGAAAATGGTATGAAAGGGAGAGTGACTCTCGTGGGAGCAAGGAAACTCGGTAGCTTCTTGAGGAAGATAGGGAAACCAACTAGAGGGTGGAGGAGATAAGAGGGGAAAATCCATAGAGAAGGAAGCTCCCCCAACAAAGAAGAAAGCTTACCAAGGTTAGTGTTCCTCCTCCTCTTCTCCATGTTTTCTTCTTGTCCCTTCCTTATGACCCCTTTTTGATTCAACGGTTTCTTCTGGTTCAAAGCTTGTGGTTAATGTGTAGAAATCATGTGTCTTAGTGTTCTAATTGTGATGTCTTTCCATGGTTTCTATTTGCGAGCATAGTGAGTTTATTTGGAGGTTTTACTCCCCACATCCAAGAACATTGCTGGAATTGGTGATCTGTTATAGCCCAGGACTAAGCCGGAACAGAGGATTAGTCTGTAGGAGAAGAAGAAAGAAAATGAAAGAAAAAAAAAAAAAAAAGAAACAACAAAAGAAAGAAATAAAATGGTTATAACCCAACCGACTATCATGTTTGGCCCATACACCCTTCTCAGTTAAACCCCATGGACTACCACCTCCCTTGGCCAGTAGCTTCACTGGCCGATTGACCAACCAACCACCTCACGTCCATGAGACCAACCAGATGGAGCATGCAATGCCCTCCACCCAGCTCTAGGTGTCAATTGGTGAAAAACAAATAGCTAGATGTTGAGAACATTTTGAACCCATCTATGAATGATTATGGTCTGTTTGAATTACCTTGTTTTAGAGTATAGTTTGAGACAAATATAGTTAGTTTCTTTTTGTGGTTGTAGGTACATAAAACCCAGATTTTTGGATGTTCTTGATGCATTGAAACAACCCTTTTAAAGGACATTTTTAGTTGAGAAAATCAGGCATTTTGCCCATTTGATTTGAGTTAGAATATGGATGTTGTATGGAGAAGGTTTGTGGGGTTTTGCTGGGCACGAGGTAGTTGGAAGTGGCAGCCATTAATGGCCTTTTGGTGCTGTGAAAAACTAGTCCATGTTTGGGACGTTTCACCACCTTTCATAGGGCTTTGTGTTCTTTTCCTCCACTAGAAAGGTGTTGGGATTGAAGAGTAGCGAGAGGGGTCTAATGAGTCCGTGAGAGGGTAGTTTTCACCTCCTTGGTCGTGGATTTGGGTTAGGAGCAAAGCTCTTTGTTGCTGGACCTGCAACTTCTCTTTCAACAGGGCAGCACCTCTATTTTTAATGAAAAGAGTGAGAAACAAAAGTGCAGATTTCAATGGTTGGAGTAGGTACGGTTTTGGTGGGTCCACTTGGTAGCTGTGGGACCCAACATAGGGTATTTAATATGTATGAGGCAGTGCCCCTATTGTGGTTCGACATTTGAATCAAAACAGGGGAAATGTCCCTATTTGAAAAATACATGTACTAAGAATAAAAATAAATAAATAAATAAATAAATATATAATAATAATAAAGGTTTGTTTTAAAGAAGGTTAGTTGTTTTATAAAAGAGTCGGGTTAGTTGTTTTACAAAATGGTAGTGTTCGTTTGTTTATATATAAAAGATTAATGTTAGTTTTATAAAAATAATAATAAGTTAGCTGTTTTATAAAAGTAATGAGAGCTAATTATTTGTGGTAGATTATAGTTAATAATGATGTTAATCCGACGATTAGAATCAGTCCATGGAAATGTCTTCAATCTCACCGTTGAAATCAAGCCATACGCGTCACCTCAATCCAACGGTCAGATCACCACCTTGGCCGATGACCGCCTACTAGCCAATCTTCTCGGCAGCACCTCCACCCTACACCAGCTGATCATACCGATCAGTCCATGGCCCTATTCTGTCCACATGTATGGCAAGTGACACGTGCCTACCTACAACCACCAGTAGGCCTAGCTTTGAGCCGACATCACCTCCACATTGGCCCAAGCATGACCAACGACTCCGGACCGTCGGATGTACCTGCAAATTAGCCATTAGAATGAATTTGATCATTCGAGGGATTGGATAGCATTGACTAGGATTATCCCATATTCGTGGGACTACCTATGCATAGACCAACTCACTTTTCTTCAATTTGGTGCTCCACACCGCCAAATGCTCTCAAAACTCCAAGTTTCCAACACGTGCATACAAATGCACCAAGTGTTACCAACTTGCTGCCATGAGCTTACTCCCTACCTGTAGATGAGGACGTTTGGAGGAGTAGAAGACCAGCAGTAGCTCACCTCCGGAACACAGTCTGGCTGGTGTCCCACGTGGCACGCCCTTGGAGACTCACACACGTGCGTCTTAAACCTGCCACCAACTTTTCCTCCTCATTCAGCCTCCTCCCAAGTGTCCAGCCTTAGTCCAGCACTAAGTAACTCATTGCTGGATCATACTTGCATTTCACACACAACTGCACGTGGATGATATCAAGCAAATGTAAGAATGAAGTGGCATTAGTACTTGAATAAAACATTTAAAAATAAATGACTAACTTAATTTAGGAATATGTGACAAAGTAAAATGGTGGAGGTTAGTCAACCAAAATAAATGAGTTGGAGTGAATGTTGACAACGTTAGTTTCATCACATACATAATACAATACATACACAAAGGACAAAGAGTATATTATATTGACATGAATAAATGAGGTTGCTAAAATAATAAAAGAAATGAGTTGGGAATGATTTAACTAATAGAGGATATTGAGAGTTATGTTGGTGACTACCTTATCACTTGCTCATATAATAGTCATGTATGTATAAAGATAAGGTATATAAGTATAAAGACAAAAATACATACATGTATAAAGACAAAGTCAAACAGCATACAAGTATAGAATAACAAAACAAAACAAAGTGGGGGTGGGAAAAGATAATAACGAAGGCGATATCAAACAACAATGTTGAACAAATAATAATAATAATAATAATAATAATAATAATAAGTAAATAAATAAATAGATTATGATAATAATTGGTCGATTAGGCTAGAGCGTTGTTAAGCGTGATCGAGTCGTCATATGATGACGAATTGTAAGCACATGCATCATTGGCAGAATTGCTAAATGCGAATTTTATAATCACTGCCAATAGTAGTTAAGGCGTCGAAGTTTTCGAAGATCATAGACCCAATCGTGGTCAGGGCCGTTCGTCGATAATTCCAACCAAAACGTTAAACTTGTATTAATATCAAGGGAAATAATCGTGATCATGATCCCGTACAAATTAGAAATCGAAGGTCCGCATAGCAACGATAGACAATTTTCCGAGCCACCAATTAGGATGCGGTTTTGTCGAACTTTTACCTGAGATCGAATTTATCGGACTTTAACCGAGCGACGGAGTTTTGAACTATCCGCATTTTTATTGGCATGTCAGTTTAACTCACTCACCTTTTCGTAAGCCGTCGAAGCCCGATCAATTTGGCCGACTTAGACAAGATTAACTAAATTCGTCAGGTTGCTTATTTAGGGTTTCCCCCATGTAGGATAGAACTTCACGAACTCTGATTACTGATCTGAGTCAGATTAATCGAACAGGGATTGACCATTGTCTAACCATTCTAATTGAGATTAGGGTTCCTGAAGAGTCTAGGCCAGAACTAAAGTTAGTTTAAGAGACCTTGTTTTGTCGATTATGTTTTTATCACTTTAAACTCTCCTAATTTCTCAATCTTAAACTATTTTAGGGCGTCGGCATACGACCTCAAAGCAGAAGCGATAAAAGAAGAAAAATTAGAGAGTTTAACGGTAAGTGGCTTCCCTTCTCCTTCGTGCCTTGTATTAGGCATTTCTTAGAACCAAAACTGCTTTATTGAAAATGTTCTTCAAATGAAAAGCTTTAAATTGCACATCCGAGTTGTTTTATGCATTATGATTATATATCTCTATATTTGCATATTTTGAAATGTTAGGATTGTTGCATGACTCGAAGAATCTTTGGGATTTAAACGACACTGAGCATGTAATAAGATAATCATGATTTTCTTTGTGTGATCACCGGACACTAGAGATATACGATCGCCCGATGGGCATTAGACGCGGGTGTAGGTGGGCAGCCGCACCGGATGAGCTTTGGATCCTTAGTAAATCTGCAGTCGTCGAACGTCTGACCAGCGGTGAAATTGGTTACGGGACAGACTCCAGCCGGTGAACTTGGGAGCTATGTATATAGGTACTGATGAGTTGGATATGAGATGATGGATTGATTTGGAAAGATACCCAGGCTGGGGTGATGAGAAAACCAGTCAGATACTACGCTGGGGTGGTGAGAAAACCAGCAGATACTTTGGCTGAGGTGGTGAGAAAATCAGTCGGTATTTCTAGTGGTCCAAATAAACTTATGGGATCGGGTCCCGATTTATAAAGCGGAAAGATGAAAGATCATGAAAAGGAACCGGATATATACTGCATGCTATAGGTAGACTCATGAGTAACGCCCGGTATGGGCTGGGAGGTTACGACTTGGGCCTGCCACTATTATTGATTTATGAACTGCAAACTCATGCATCCATGACATTATTATTCTTGCTTTGTTTCAAAAACATGATGTTCATTATATTTCTAACTTTAGTTCTTTTATAATTATGCATGCCTTTATATCGTGGCCAAAATGATTTGCCCGAGTTTTGATTTATAAAATATTTTATCCCCTGACATGTTGTAGAAGTTGGGCACACTTACGAGCTTTTCATAAAAGCTCATCCACTTACAGTTCCTTGCAGAGAAAATCTCAAGAGTTATCCAAACCGATTTTGGAATGATGTCCAGACGCGATGGAGCATGTTGATTTCGATATTATGATCGAGTAGGTAGTTATCTTTAGATTATTCAATTTTTTGTTTGCCTATAAATATGTATCAATTGATATTACAACCTTTCTATAGTATTGTATCACGATAACACTTGGGAAATATATTGGCAATAGTTAGCTTCGTTATAACTTATTCAGTTCTTCATGTTAAATGAAATGGAATAGGTATAGATGTATAGCTAGGTAGCTTCGCGCTTCCGCATTCAAAAAAAAAAAAAAATTTACCTAGAATGTCATAACTGGGTTAGATGAGAGAGTGAGAAAGCCTTGCGTGCCTTGAATTCAAGCGTTGGATTCAGGACACGCGGCGCACACCTCGGGATTTGTGTAGTTGAAATCCGGGGCGTGACAGTCCCCTCCCTTGCCTCATCACGACCTGCAACACTGAGTTGCAGGTCTGCAAAAAAAAAATAAAAAAATAAAAAAAGAAAATTTTTCAAGAGATCGCCGGAGTTGCAACCTGCAACTCCGACGAGCTCCATTAACGTCGGCAGCCTGCGATCTCTCTCTTGCTGGCCGCTCCCTCTCTCCTACTCCCCACGTCTCCCTCTCTTCTCCACGTTTCTCTTTAAGAAAAAAAAAAGGGAAAGAAAAAGAAAATAGAAAGAGGGAGGAAGAGGAAAAGGAAGATGGAGGTCGTACCTCCATTCATGGACGCCTCCCTGCTGCTCCACCAGCACCGACCGGCAACACCTCCCTTGACACGCAGGAGCTGAATCTCTTGGTTTCTCCATCGCTACCACCAGTCAAACCAGCAAGCGAACCCTCCTCCCCACGGTCCACGAACCTGTAACTCACCGGGTTCCACCACCAAGACCGATCGGCAGCACCACCACTTGTTGCTCCTCTAACCCTGCAACTCCGGATCATCTTCAACAGGTAGTCCTGCCACCATAGTCAATCCTTCCACCGTTCACCCTCTCGAAGTTCTTGCACAACAACACCTTCAAGTAGATCACACCAACATCCTTTGTGGTGTGATCTTTTTGGGCGAATCTCACTGCTCCACCTTCTCCTCCAAGGAGCACCATCATCTCTCAACTCTTCCGGTAGTCCTCCTCTTGGTAAGTGCTAAGGTATAGTTTTTCTCTTTCTTCTCTCTCTTCCTCTCTCTACATTCCTACTTTCTCTTTCTAGATCTCTCTAATTTTCCCTCTCTAAAATCTCCTCTTTCTTTTTCTTTATTTCTCTCTCTCATTTTTGCTTTCTTAACTTAGTGTAGTTCCAGCAAATATTGTAAGACTTTTAATTACTTTGAATAAATTTTAGTTTTCATTATTACTTGATTGTAATAGGTCACCTTTCATGCTTTACTTTATCTGTGTTCTTAATGCTCTTGATATTTATAGCATTCTCTCTCTAAAATCACAACAAATAATGTTTTAAAGACCATTTCAATCACCACTCTCACCCCACCATCATTTTCATCAATTTCTAGGAAGAAAGTCCATCATTTTATGTTCTTTACTGCACGTTCACTAATCCCGAGTGCGGATCGACATCCGACACGAAACTGCTATACAAAAATCTCAAATTTTGCAGGATAATCGGATCAAATTACAAATCTTATTGATTCTAGGGTTTCCGTAACCAACGACGCGGAAAAATCCTACTTTCAAATGGCGCCGCTGCCGCTCGGGTGTTCGGGAGTGCGAAAAAGAACGTAAAGACGGAATTGGAAAGTTGCTAAATCGGAAAGCTGCTCAATTTTGACAGCCTGACCTTTTCGGGAAACTTTCTATTTTTTCTTTTTAGTGATTTTTAGCAGTTTTTAAATTACTATTTTTAATGCCTCGGAAGGCCGAGTGCAATTTGTAATAATTTAGGAATTTTTCTGCTTTCCATTTAACTGCTAGATCTTGTTCTAGGGTTTTTTAGAAACCCTAGATTAAGTGGAAAATACCAAAAAAATAATAAATTCAAAATTCAAAAAATTAGGGTTTCATATTCTGCAAATTTTTAGAAATCACCAATCCAGGATTTGCGATTTTTGGAAAGATTCTAAAATCTTGATACTCTGCTTAATTAGGGTTTCCCCTCTTAGAAGTTTCCTCTTTAGAAGAATTTCTATCTTTAGAAATCTTCCGAATTTGGAAAAGTCTGCAAAAGGAAACGCCCCAAATCTAGCAGAATTTCAATTTTGGGAAATTTCCCAAAATTATAAGGGATCTCGCAATCAAATCTTTCTTGGAAGATCTCCACAGTTCGGGAAACTTTCCAATCTAGGTATTTTCCAATCTGGGAATTCCTAAATTTTAACCCATCTCGAACTTGGAAATTAATTCAAAAACTTGCTTAAATCCAGTGCTTGTTCTGTGAACCCTAAAAAGGCAAAGATCTTCCAAATAGAATCCCGACTACCTAGACCGTGCGATCTAACTTTTCTGCAGGAACACGATCCAGTGTGGGTAGGGAGCAAAAGCTCAAAGAGGTGGAGTCGGGCCCAAGCCCATTAGGATACCCCTCTCTAACCCACGGAGGCGACCCCGTGGCGTGGCCCACGGGAGGTAAGTCTCTATCCTCGCCTTGAGTGCGATACAGAGCAATTTGGGTAAATCATTGCCGCTTGTCTATTTGCTTTCGCATACATATTATTCGACTTGCGTGGCGTGGCCGTTAATCAATCAACTCTAAGAGAGCAGACCCAGCTCCAAATTGAAACTGGTGGGATTTCATCACCCACCTCATCATTCCAACTGATTTGATCCCAAGGCTCCATTTAATTAAAAAGAATCAAGAAGTAGAGCCAATTAGCCCGGTGTTCGAGGAAAAATCCACGCAAAGCGAACCCGCTTAACATCCAATCGAAATAAGACCACGAGCGCGGGTCCCTGTTGTCTAACACACCCATAAGTCCCTGCTACTCAAGTACACTGAGCTCGACGTGGCATCTTGGATTATTCGGCGGTTAGTTACGTGTGGACTAGGAACACGCACCAACCCTAGCTTAACCCGAGGGAACACTCTTCTTATCCACTTGACCAATCCGGTTAGTCTGGGACGTACTTAAGTCAGCCATTGTGCTGCACGTCTGTCTAGGCTTCGGATTGCCTTGTTGTTAACTAGAGTTAGTACTAAAGGATTCGCTCTGAAGAGTGTAGCCTGGTGAGAACCTCTGAGTGCAAAACAGTTAGTCCGGCGGTTAAAAGATAAATCAGTGGTCCGCCCACTGTCATAATCTACTCTAGCCCCAAAACTAACAAAGATAATTCCTAAAATATATCCTGATTGCTTAGAATAGGATTATCTGTGCTTGGTGTGCATCATTTAGGATAGTGTTCCTCTCTGGCAACTTTTTGCCAAGTATAGAGCTTGCCTCATTCGCGTATGCCCGTTTGGAATCGTCCGAACAAACGCTTGGTTCGATCTGAGAATCACGTCCCTACAGTGGATCCTCCACTGAATTCTTCCCCATCTCTTTCCCCACCCGCCTCCCCCAGTACTACTACCTTTGTAGTCATGGCAGTCGAACGACCTCTTATCGAGACGTTCGCTCCTATCTCTGCCAATCCACCCACTTGCATTGTTCTCCCACCTACTACGGCGGTACAGTTTGAGATCAGGCCGCAGACAATCCAAATGCTGCCAACCTTTCGTGGTCTCCCAAGAGAAGACCCATATTCCCATATTAGGGAATTCCAACATGTCATCCTACTTTTCAAGAATCAGAACCTTAATGATGACAATGTCCGTCTGCGAGTTTTTCCATTCTCGCTCAAAGACCGAGCCTCAGATTGGCTCTACTCCTTACCCGCTGATTCAATCAGCAGTTGGAAAGAATTGGTGGGCAAATTCATGTCTAAATTCTACCCCATGACTCGGACCAACCAAATGAAGCAACTCATTCAGGACTTTAGACAGAAGTCCGATGAGAAATTTTTTGAAGCATGGGATAGATTCCAAGACTACCTGACTAAGTGTCCCCACCATAGCATCGGCAAGGGCAATCTTGTCCATGTCTTCTACAAGGGACTTACTGATGAGTCCCGAACCATGGTAGAGTCAATGTGCCAAGGAAAATTCCTGCACCAAACTCCGACCGATGCATACAAATTCTTGGGAGAGTTAGGAGAAAACTCTCAACATTGGACGACTGACTCAGAGTTTAGTCGAACCACTTCGGTCCAAAGGACAACCAAGGGACATGATGCTACAGCTGATACTGAGCTTCGATCAGTCATTCAAGAGTTGAGCAAGTCAGTCTCGGCACTGGCTGTGTCTGTACAAAAGCCTACTCAACAATCTACCCCAGTCATGCATGTGGGACACGAGAGCCCTATTGAATCCTGCACCCTCTGTCTGCAACCCTCCCATACTACTGAGCATTGTCCTTTGAATGAAGGGTGGTCTAATCCTCTTCAGGAAGAAGTTTGTGCTTTCAGCACATACAAACCACCCACTCAGAACTCGTATAGTCAATCTTATCATCCGGACATGAGAAACCACCCTAACTTTTCTTGGAGGCCTCAGTCTACTCAACCACAAGCTCAACCTCCACGTCAACCTCAGGGCATGTATCCTCCTGGGTTCAATCAACCCAATAGGCAATTCAATCAGGGTCAGTACCAGCAGAATCAGTACCCATCTACTCAGAACCAGCAATTCCAACAGGGTCAATACTCTGGACAATCGAGCACATTTCAGAATCAGCAAAGAGTCCCACAGACCTTTCAGAACCAACCGATTGTCCCAACTAATTCTCCAGCCTATAACTATAATGCCCCAATGAGCTCGAGTCGCGAATTGGTGCCTCAGCTCCCATTAGCTGCCCCCCAACAGTCGGTCCCCAAATCTGGTATCGAAGACCTTCTAGCTCAACTCATTACTCAGCAACAACAATCTATGCAACGCCTAGAGCAACAGCAACAGCAATCCATGCTTCGTCTAGAGCAACGTCTAGGTAACTTGGAAGCTGAGAAAGCTAAGGGGATCTTTCCTAGCCAACCCATTGCCAACCCTAAAGGAAATGCCAAAGGGGCAGTATATGAGATCGGATCCCAATCTCAAAGCCAGAATGAGAAGTGTCAAGGGGAGGTGCAAGCTGTAACCACCCTACGATCTGGAAAAACTGTGGACATGGGAGTCCAACCACCACCGGTGCCATCTCCGGCACCCATCACTCGCACAGAGGAAACTAGTCCTAATCCTACCTCTGCTTCTTCTACCTCTGCACCAACATCAGATATCCCTGTGCAGAAATCTAAGGCTAAAGACAAATCCATTTGTCGAGTAAAGCCTCCCTTCCCGGACAGACTTGTCCAAGATAAGCGGGATCAGCAATTCTCTGAGATCTTAGATGTCTTTAAAGACGTCCAGATCAATATCCCATTCCTTTCTGCTATCAAGCAAATCCCTTCCTATGCCAAATTTCTCAAGGACTTGTGCACAGTTAAGCGGCGTACGCATGTACCCAAAGCTGCCTTCTTGGCCGAAAAAGCTACCGCGTTCATTCAACGCAATAGTGTGATCAAACACAAGGATCCAGGTAGCCCAACTGTCCAATGTGAAATTGGTGACAACTTTAGCTGCACTGCCTTGCTAGATTTAGGGGCTAGCGTTAACCTCATACCATTCTCGGTATATCAGCAGTTAGGACTGAAAGATATGAAGCCTACCAATGTCACCCTGAAATTGGCTGATCAGTCCATCAAGATTCCAAGAGGAATCATTGAAGATGTCCTAGTAAAAGTCGCTGACTTTTATTATCCTGTGGACTTTATCATTCTAGACACCGAGCCGTGTCAGGATAACCGCATTCCGGTCATCTTAGGCCGTCCATTCCTTGCCACCGCGAACGCACACATCGGGTGCCGGGACGGAAACATGTCCATTGCTTTCGGTAACCTCAAAGCTGAGGTCAACATCTTTCGTTTAATGCAACAAGATGCCGATCGCGAAGTGACCGATGAAATGTGTGACGTTGAGAGTCTAATCCCGGACTCCACCGAAGATATTCTTAAGCAGTGTCTAGAACACTTTGGAGCTGACTTTGCAACAGAGTCAGCTATTTCTGATCTCAATGATCTTTTGGAAACTGCTCCATTGCTAGAGATCCCCGCTCCACTCATCGAGTTCGAGCCTCTGATAACCATGGCCAGAGAACCCATCCTTCCTTTACCTACTGAAGTCAAACCTCTTCAATCCGTGTCTTCTGTGACACCTATTTCTACTCCATCTGCTCCAATATTGGAGCTTAAGCCTCTTCCCACAGATCTTTCCTATGCCTATCTTGGTCCTAAGGAAACCTACCCTGTCATTATTGCTTCCGCTTTGTCTGAGAGTGAACGTAAAAAACTTCTCGAGCTGCTCAACGAGCACAAATCTGCGATAGGTTGGACTATAGATGATATTCGAGGCATAGACCCCTCGGTGTGCCAACATCACATCTATCTTGAGGATGAATCCAAAACCTCTCGAGAACACCAGAGGAGGTTGAACCCCGTCTTGAAGGATGTAGTCTGGGACGAGGTCCTTAAACTGTTAGATGCGGGTATCATTTACCCCATCTCCGATAGCAAATGGGTGAGTCCTATTCATGTCGTCCCTAAAAAGGCAGGATTCACAGTTGTGGAAAATGAGAACAAAGAAATGGTCACCCAGCGCCTGAAGAAAGGGTGGAGAGTCTGCATCGATTACCGACGACTCAACACCAACACTAGGAAGGACCATTTTCCTTTACCCTTCATAGACCAAATGTTGGAGAGACTAGCAGGTCACTCCTATTACTGCTTCCTCGATGGTTACTCAGGGTATAATCAAATACCCATCGCCCCTGAGGATCATGAGAAGACAACTTTCACCTGTCCCTTTGGCACTTTTGCCTACAAGCGCATGCCCTTTGGCCTCTGCAATGCACCCGCGACCTTTCAGAGGTGTATGATGAGTATATTCTCTGACATGGTGGAAAAATTCCTCGAAGTCTTTATGGATGACTTCTCAGTTTTTGGGTCATCCTTTGATGACTGTCTGAACCATCTAGGGCTGGTACTTCAACGCTGTCAGGACAAGCGACTTGTCCTCAATTGGGAGAAATGCCACTTCATGGTGAAGAAAGGCATAGTTCTGGGACATGTCATTTCCCATCAGGGCATTGAGGTCGACAAAGCTAAAATCGATATCATCTCGACCTTGCCCATTCCTAAGTCCGTGCGTGACATCCGATCCTTTTTGGGACACGGAGGATTCTATAGGCGATTCATCAAGGACTTCTCTCAAATCGCTCGACCTCTGTCCCATCTTCTGGCTAAAGATAGTCCTTTCGACTTTAATACTGACTGTGTCAAGGCATTTGAGCGTCTCAAATCTGAGCTCACTACTGCGCCCATTATCCGTCCCCCGAACTGGACTCTACCTTTCGAGGTAATGTGCGATGCTTCTGACTACGCATTAGGCGCCGTTCTAGGGCAGAGAATTGACAAAAGGTCACACGTGATCTACTACGCGAGCAAAACTCTTAACTCTGCCCAAATGAATTACTCTACCACTGAGAAAGAACTCCTGGCGATAGTCTTCGCCCTTGATAAATTTCGTCAATACCTCTTAGCCACTAAGGTGGTAGTGTACACTGATCATGCAGCCCTTCGTTATCTCATGTCGAAAAAGGAAACCAAGCCTCGATTAATTCGATGGATTCTCTTACTGCAGGAATTCGACCTCGAGATTAAGGATAAGAAAGGAACTGAGAATGTAGTGGCTGATCACTTGTCTAGACTGACTTTAGAGTCATCCTTCGACACCCAGCCCATCCCTGAGACCTTTCCAGATGAACAACTGTTCGCCATCTCTGTTAATCCTTGGTATGCTGACATTGTCAACTACCTTCTCACCGAAGAAATGCCGTCACACTGGTCAAAACAGGACAAAAGCCAATTCCTAGCAAGAGTTAAGTACTACTCTTGGGATGACCCTTATTTGTATAAATACTGTCCTGACCAGATCATTCGTCTCTGTGTCCCTGAGTCGGACCAACTCAATATCTTGTCCTCATGTCATGACCAACCTTGTGGTGGTCATTTCAGTACTAAGAAAACTGCAGAAAAAGTCTTGCAATGCGGATTCTACTGGCCTACACTATTTAAAGATGCCCATATCTACTGCAAAACCTGTCCTAATTGCCAGCATCTAGGCTGCATCTCCCAGAAGAACATGATGCCCCTCACTCCCATCCAGGTCGATGAAATATTTGACATCTGGGGCATCGACTTCATGGGCCCCTTTCCCATTTCCTATGGTTTTGAGTACATTCTCCTTGCGGTAGACTATGTATCCAAATGGATAGAAGCCATTCCCACCAAGACTAATGACCACAAAGTGGTGGTCAAATTCCTAAAAGAGTTCATCTTCGCTCGATTCGGTGCCCCTAAGGCCATCATTAGTGATAGGGGCACCCATTTCTGCAATAAGATATTCGAGAACTTAATGAAGAAGTATGGGGTAACCCACAAGGTTGCCCTAGCTTATCATCCGCAGACTAGTGGTCAAGTGGAGGTTTCTAATCGTCAGATCAAGCAGATCTTGGAGAAGACAGTCAATACCACACGTAAAGACTGGTCTACTCGTCTCACTGATGCTTTATGGGCATACAGAACCGCCTACAAGACCCTACTCAATATGTCTCCCTATCGTCTGGTCTTTGGGAAACCCTGTCATCTTCCGGTAGAGATTGAACATCGTGCCCTGTGGGCCATTAAGAAGCTCAACTTCGACCTAGACTCCGCAGGGGAGGAGCGGAAACTTCAAATGAATGAGTTAGAAGAACTCAGAAATGATGCCTACAACTTGTCCAAGAATTACAAAGCCAAAATGAAGTGGATACATGACAAGAGCATCCTCAGGAAAGAGTTCCATCCAGGACAAAAGGTCCTTCTTTATAATTCTCGTCTCCATCTCTTCCCTGGGAAACTGAAATCTAGGTGGACCGGTCCTTATACGGTCACCGCAGTCACACCCTTTGGGGCAATCACTATTGAGGATCCCAAGGATCACTCCTCTTTTCAGGTCAATGGGCAGCGTCTAAAACAGTTCCATGAACTTGACGTATTGTTCATTCAGACTTTTGAGATCGATCTCATCAATCCTGCCTATGTCGACTGATGATCTACTCAGTCTCCTGTGCTCCAACTTGGTTGGGGGTGCCTGTCACCCCCGTCATGTCTGGCTGAAGACGTAAAACTTAGCGCTTTCGGAAAGGCAATTCCGGTATTCCTAGAGTACATGAGTCTCATGCATTTGTTATTACTGTTATATCTCTGGAAATGCAGGTACATTCATTCTTCCGATCATCAGGTACCTCACACTGTCGAGTTTCTGCCGACTTGGTAACATCCTTCCTGAATCTTTGCAACATCATCATTGATTTGTTATCATTTTATGTCCCGGTCATGAGCACCGAGGACGGTGCTGTATTTTGGTTGGGGGTGGGTATTTACCAAAACTCATGTCTTCATTTTGAAAAAAAATAAAAAATAAAAAAAAAATAAAAATAAAAAATAAAAAAAAAAAAGGTTTTTGGGGTGATTTCCGATGTTCTCCAAAAGTTTTCTAGAATTTCAAAAATGTGTCAAATACCCTGACTTTGATTAGCTGAAAACCTCCGTTAAGTCAGTATTGAGGATGTCAATTTTTGTTTAAGGCTAGCTTTGAATCAAGTCAAGCGTGGTTACAGCAGTTTTGAAAACTTAGAAAAACTCAGATTCGGCACAATTGTACACTATCAACATCAGAATCATCCTAAGTATAGAAACTCTAGAGATCCTGTGAGAAGAATTGTGGAGACCTAACCCAGTGAGCTTTCGAGCCTTTAATCGTTTCAGAGAGTTATACATTAATCCTGAGTCACAAGATGACTCACTATTCTTCATGCCCGCAATATTCGTTGAGAGATCTCATTATCTTTTGCTTCGATCATAAAACTCGGAACGACATCAAAAATTGGATTACTACGACAGAACCTTCTCTGTATCCAGTCAAGACAGTATACATGATAGTGCAAACCCTAGAAAATGATTTAGGCCATTTTTTTCTGAACCATTCAGCCTTTTTACTCACCTGAATTATACTTCACTAGAAACCCCTTGAACCCTTCTATAAAAGCCTTTTATTTGCAAACCCATTAACCTAAAATCCAGTCCAGCTACGAAACATGACTGGCTACCCTTATTTTGAGATGGATAAAAGAATAACTGATGTGGGTGTACCGTGAAAAAGAAAAGTAAAGAAGAAGAATCAAAAGGAAAAGAAAGTGGTTCAAGCCAAAAACAAAATATAGAAAGAAAGTATGAAGAGGAGCTGAAAAGAAATTGAGCAGTCTCAGAAATATCAAGAAAAAGAGAAAAATACGAAAAAAAGGAAAAAGAACCAGATCATGGTGTTACGCCGCAGGAAAAATTCTAGAAAAGGGCAATATCCTCTCAAGATCTTTGAAATCCTGCATTCCTTTATCTCTCTACACCTGACCTAAGCCTCATTACAACCCAGGAAAGTCCTACTTGATTCTAGGATAGTACGATCATAAAATGTGGAGATTGGAGAAAGAGAAGCTATAGAGTTTGATCTGACGTTCCCGAGTGAAGTGGTATTCCAATCATGAGATCTTCTTCTGTTAAAGATGTCCTTCCTTCAAATAAAACATATGTGAGATCTTTTGCCTCTTTATATTAAATACATCTCCTCACATATAAATTGAGAGAAAAGAAGAAAACCCTTCTTGTGTGATTCTATTCTGAGTGCTAAACATGTGAGATTTGAGGTCGAGGCATAAAAACTTAGAGGTGATCTGGAAATCTTTACTGTCGGATGATGAGAATGTTGAGCACACACACACGCAGAGTCTGACTATTCTGGGTCATGATTATCAGTCTGTAGTCTTGCCAAAACTTTCCAACTCTTCGCTAGCATGTAACTATTTTTTGCATCCATTCAATGATTTGACGAACGGGGTTTTCCCTGAGCTAATATGAAAAAGTGTGCAGCATGTGCAGAGCCCTTTTAAGCTCATGTATTTCGCACTAATTGCCAAGGATTGGCAATATGCTGGTTGGGGGTTGTGATATTCGCTCAAAAGTGCTTATTTTAAGCACTTATCCTGTTAGCGTTATCGCACTCTCCTACGTAAAACTGCTCTAATTATCCACTTTTCTACGTAAGAGTCTATCTCATTGCGTAAAACACACTTTTCTGGACGAAATGGTATATTTGCATGCATTAAACACATTTTCGGAAGTCTAAATATTAAGCCGTTCTGATAAAGTCTCATTACGCGCTTCTTCTGTCGCAGGAAACCCCGATGGGACGATTTTCGAGACTTGTGGGCCCAAATCGATCATGAAAGCCCATTATCAAAGCTTAACAAGCCCACATGCTATAACTAGAAGATATGGGCCAAATATGGGCTGAATAAGAGGACCAAAAAGTCGGCCCAAAGAACGAAGAGAGTAGGAGAGCCAATGACCAAGAGATGGACCAAAGCGTTTAAAGCCACATGAGTCAGCAAAGAATGATGGTCGACTCTACTGGAGAAGCGTGAGGATGGTCACAGTGAAGAACAGGGTTCCAGACCCTCCGCCAGTGCTTTTTTCCATTTTTTTTGATACTTTTTCTCTCATCTCTCCTTATTCTCTCTCTCTCTTCATCTCTCGATCCTCGAATCTACTGACCTAACCCCAGAACTCCTGCCTATCAGCTCTATCTCATCTCCCTTAGCTTTCTGACCGTTGGATCTTCCATCGGACCGTTGGATCTTCAATCGGACCGTTGGATCTCTCTAGATCCGTCGATCTACCAATCTGAGTCCCAATCAAGTCACCATCCATCCGATCGCCATCAGACTGTCTGTCACATCATTCTGTGAGATGATGGACATCATCAACCCATGAGGGCCAATAGCCGGGCCCATCTTCATCGACCCGCTGACCGACCAGTTAGTGGACCCCGCGAATTTCAAAAATAATTTTAATTAAATGGGGGGTCCACTAATTGGGGAGATTCCCCATAGAAAAGTAGGTTTTTACTTTAAAAAAAAAAAAAAAAAAAAATATTTTTTATTTTCAAAAAATACCCTATTTCCATTAATGGAAATAGGGAGCTTTATAAGAGGAGGGAGAAGGGTTCGTTCGAACCCTAATCCCCCCCTTTCTCCTCCATTCTCTGCCCCAACTCGTTTCTCCCTTTTTCCCCTCTCTTGGCCGCTGTTTTCCTCTAATTCTCCACCACCTTCGTCATCTTCTTCACCGTTTTTCCACCGGAGTTGCAGCCTGCAACTCCGGCCACCACCTGCAACTCTTCAGCCGGCGCCCTGCAGTCCTCCACCTTGCTGCCCTCTTGCAGCCGGCGAAATCGTCTTCTCTAGCCACTCCACTGCTCCACCTTTCCATCGCTTCACCATCCCAAACGGAGAAGAGCTCCTCCACGTTCTCTTTTTCTCATCCCATCTCAGTCTTTCATCTCCCTCACAGGTGCACCTCCTCCATCACCGTCCCCTCCCTTGCCTCATCACGACCTGCAACACTGAGTTGCAGGTCTGCAAAAAAAAAATAAAAAAATAAAAAAAGAAAATTTTTCAAGAGATCGCCGGAGTTGCAACCTGCAACTCCGACGAGCTCCATTAACGCCGGCAGCCTGCGATCTCTCTCTTGCTGGCCGCTCCCTCTCTCCTACTCCCCACGTCTCCCTCTCTTCTCCACGTTTCTCTTTAAGAAAAAAAAAAGGGAAAGAAAAAGAAAATAGAAAGAGGGAGGAAGAGGAAAAGGAAGATGGAGGTCGTACCTCCATTCATGGACGCCTCCCTGCTGCTCCACCAGCACCGACCGGCAACACCTCCCTTGACACGCAGGAGCTGAATCTCTTGGTTTCTCCATCGCTACCACCAGTCAAACCAGCAAGCGAACCCTCCTCCCCACGGTCCACGAACCTGTAACTCACCGGGTTCCACCACCAAGACCGATCGGCAGCACCACCACTTGTTGCTCCTCTAACCCTGCAACTCCGGATCATCTTCAACAGGTAGTCCTGCCACCATAGTCAATCCCTCCACCGTTCACCCTCTCGAAGTTCTTGCACAACAACACCTTCAAGTAGATCACACCAACATCCTTTGTGGTGTGATCTTTTTGGGCGAATCTCACTGCTCTACCTTCTCCTCCAAGGAGCACCATCATCTCTCAACTCTTCCGGTAGTCCTCCTCTTGGTAAGTGCTAAGGTATAGTTTTTCTCTTTCTTCTCTCTCTTCCTCTCTCTACATTCCTACTTTCTCTTTCTAGATCTCTCTAATTTTCCCTCTCTAAAATCTCCTCTTTCTTTTTCTTTATTTCTCTCTCTCTCATTTTTGCTTTCTTAACTTAGTGTAGTTCCAGCAAATATTGTAAGACTTTTAATTACTTTGAATAAATTTTAGTTTTCATTATTACTTGATTGTAATAGGTCACCTTTCATGCTTTACTTTATCTGTGTTCTTAATGCTCTTGATATTTATAGCATTCTCTCTCTAAAATCACAACAAATAATGTTTTAAAGACCATTTCAATCACCACTCTCACCCCACCATCATTTTCATCAATTTCTAGGAAGAAAGTCCGTCATTTTATGTTCTTTACTGCACGTTCACTAATCCCGAGTGCGGATCGACATCCGACACGAAACTGCTATACAAAAATCTCAAATTTTGCAGGATAATCGGATCAAATTACAAATCTTATTGATTCTAGGGTTTCCGTAACCAACGACGCGGAAAAATCCTACTTTCAGTCTTATTGGAATTTTGGGGTTAAAAGTTAAAACATCTAGATACAGTATTTTGCAATACTTGTTTTGATTGGAAAGATCGAAACAAGTATTGACTATTTTTTTATTGGAAAGATCGAAATAAGTATTGATCATTATAACTTGAGTTGTTGGAAAGATCTCGTTGGAAGCTTTCCAACGGTACCATTTTTTTTATTGCCCAATCATGAGTCATATATATGCTTGCACATGTTTAGGGAAACGACATAGAGAGGCCTTATCCAATGGACAGGGACTGGATGACACTTCGTTGGTATGTTTCATTTAGTGTTCTCACATTTAATCATAATAACAAGTGCAAAATTAATCTTCATACTTGGATGTCCTTATGTTTTTTTGGAGTGATTTGTTTGTATAGGCCGAACCAATGCTTTATGGATGGTATTGAAACATTCATTAATTTTGCACGAGACCACCTTCCTGGTAAAGCTACCATTCTTTGTCCATGCATCAAGTGCGGTAACCAACAGATGCCGCTTTCTTATGACGATGTCAAGTATCATCTTGTCAAATATGGAATGAAACCAACATATAAGATTTGGCACTTGCATGGTGAGCGTGTAGCACCTGAGGATATTAAAGATGCACCAACATTCCAACATCGTCACCACAATGAGTTAGAGATGGATATTGAGCTTCTCAACTCGGTAATTCAAGACCTTGGTAATAACTTAGATGCAGTTGTTCAAGATGAACCGACTTTAACGCCTAAAGATGATGTTACTGTTGAGGACGGTGCAGCCATTGAATTTGCGTCAAATGCACGTGAGGCAAAGACTGCATTGTATCCTGGATGTGAAGACTTCACTGTGCTCACTTTTATTGTAAAGTTATACAACTTAAAAGTGAATCATGGATGGAGTGAAAAGAGTTTTACAGAGCTCCTTCAACTGCTCCAAAAGGTGTTACCTTCAGGTAACAAGACCCCATCTTTGACGCACCATGCAAAGAAGATCATAACAAACTTGGGTCTTGATTAAAAGGTGATTCATGCTTGTCCAAATGATTGCATCTTGTACTGGAGAGAGAATGAATCCAAGACCATTTGTCCAACTTGTAGTGCTTCTCGGTGGAAGATAGAATGTGGTTACAAGTTGGGTGGTACCCGAGTCCCTGCTAAGGTACTAAGATATTTTCCATTAGCAACAAGACTACAAAGGATGTATAGGTATGTATGATTCTCACGTTGCCTTTTATTTGTATATATAGATGACTCAAATATTGGTGCTTACTAAAATATTGTGTGCAATTCGCATGCATTCATTGATCATTTATCTTGTAGTGTACCATGGGTGGCGGAGAGCATGTCTTGGCACTCAACTGGCAAAATGCAGCCTGGAAAGATGAGACATCCAGTTGACTCTAGCACATGGAAGACTGTTGATAATAGGTACAAGGATTTCGCAGCTGAGCATCGTAATGTTCGAATAGGAATCGGCACTGATGGATTTACCCCATTTGGCATGTTTGGCACATCACACAGTTGTTGGCCTGTCATATGTGTACCATACAACCTTCCACCGGCTCTATGCATGAAGCGTCAATTTATGATGCTAACTCTACTCATTCCAGGCCCACGACAACCAGGGAAGGATATTGATGTCTATTTGCAACCCTTGGTTGCTGAATTGCAGTTATTATGGCATAAAGGGGTCCCAACACATGATGCATTCAACAATAACATTTAACTTGCGTGTGATTCTATTTTGGTTCATCCATGACTTCCCAGCATATGGAAATGTCTCTGGTTGTAGAACAAAGGGCAAATACGCATGTCCTTGTTGTGGTCCCGAAACTGATTCAATAAGGCTTTGTCATGGAAAGAAACAAGTGTACATGGGTCACAGACGTTGGTTGCCATTCACCGATGAGCTTAGTAGAAAGGACACACATGGCAACACTTTCAATAAAAAGGAGGAGCTTCGACAACAACCGTTACATTTGAGCGGAACTGAGATTGAGGGCATAGTTGCTAACCAAAATGTGCCATGGGGGAAGTCCAAAAAGAGAAAACATAGAGGTGTAGAAGAAGATGAAGAGAAGAATGATGATGGAACGTCATGCTTCTACAAGCGGTCGATACTCTTTGAGCTTGAGTATTGGAAATTCCATCCTGTGCATCATAATTTGGATGTTATGCATATTGAGAAAAATGTTTGTGAAAATATCATAGCATTGATGTTGAATACAAAGGGAAAAACTAAGGATGATGTTAATGCACGAAGGGACTTGAAGCATCTAAGAATTAAGGAGCGGTTGTGGCTAAAAATACATAATGACAAGGAGATACAGATTCCAGGTCATTATTGGTTTTGAAAAGAAGAGAAGAAAGTATTCCTTCAGACTTTGCGTGCACTGCGTGTTCCATTCGATTTCAGTAGCAGTTGGAGGAATATTGTTACAGATGATTGCATGGACTTAAAAGGCATGAAGTCCCATGATTATCACGTCTTGATGCAACATTTGCTTCCCATGTTGATCCAACATGCATTTAAGGACAGGAAAGAAATACGATCTATAATAAGAAGCATTTCTACCTTCTTCAATGCACTATGCTCAAGAATCGTAGATATTGACACACTAATGACATTGGAGAGAGGCATGGCGAAAATGTTATGTGAGCTTGCGAAGGCTTGCCCTCCCTCATTATTTGTTGTGATGATGCATTTGCCAATACACCTAGCTTATGAAGCTCGCGTATGTGGTCCCGTTTTTTATCGATGGATGTATCCATTTGAAAGGTATGATACGAGTATGATATGAATATGTTGGTATGTGTTTTATTTTCAATAACATTCCTAATGCATTATTTTTTCTCCAAGGATGATGAAAACATTCAAGGGGTATGTTAGTAACAAAGCGCGTCCTAAAGGTTGTATAGCAGAAGGATACATTCAGGAAGAGACCTTAATATATTGCAATGAATATAGAGGCAAAGGTAAACAAAGCCTCTTGCAAATATTGGATAAAAAGTTAGATGGTACAACTCAACTTCCACCAAGGTTGGTCGATCATATTGATGACAATGAAAATGGTGGCGAAAGTGGACCAATTAGCTCAGGTCAACGCTTTGTCATAGAGGGTGTTGAATATGAACAGGCTCGCAGATGGGTATTGAACAGTCATCCTGATTGTGATATGTGGCAAAGGTATGGTAGTTAACGTACACATAAATACCTTCTATTTGTTATGCAATTTAGATTTAACACTTCAAATCATGCTCATATGTAGGAAGTACGCTGATTTTTTACAGCGCCGTAAGGTAGCTGCCAGGAAGAAGTCAGGATATTACAAGATAAAGAGTGAAGAAGAGTTCATACCTTGGCTGAAACAGCAGGTTCTGTGATAATTACTATGCATTACAAATAACTTTGTACTCTTTGAGAAAACTATTGTAATTACATGTGTCATTGTTTTGTATTTTCAGCTTGAGCTCAATAATTCAAATGATGTCGAATTTGTAGATATTGTCAGAGGACCAAAATCATTTGCTATGTGGTATAATAAGTACTGTGTGAATGGCTTCCTCTTTGTCACCAAGGATCATGAGGCAAGTAAAAGGTATCAGAACAGTGGGGTTAGCATAAACTGTATGACCACCTTTCGATCTAGTGCTAAGGACAAAAGTCCAGTTGATGAATCTGCAATGTACTATGGGGTTCTCAGAGACATCATCCAACTAGAGTACCGAAATGGATACAAGCCTGTCTTATTTAAGTGTGATTGGGTTAAAGTGACTCATGGTGTTAGGTTGGACGAGGAAGCAAAGCTAAGATTGGTAAACTTGTGCAATTTAATGAGTGCAAACCAAGTGGGTGACGAGCCATTTATTCTTGCAGAGCAAGCCATGCAGGTTTTCTACTCCAAGGATCCATATAATCCTGAATGGCATGTAGTTTTGGAGGTTCCAATGAAAGTTTATATTGAAGATGAAACATGCCTTCTATCAGAACAACCTGTTATCACTGATGCAGATATAGGACCTAATAATAATGAACCTATTATTGATGATGAGCTCGTATTCAATGACCTCGAGGACATTGGTGTGGTCATTGAGAATACCAAGAAACGAAAGCAATTGAAAAAAAATTAAGGAGCTATTAATGTTGGTTATGGTTGTACGTTATTGGTTTATGTCCGTAGTTGTACATGCTTTCATAAATAACTATTGGACCAAAACAATAATTTAGAATTAAATGTAGTTAGAGGATTTTTTAACCAACATTTTGCTTTATCTCATTGCATTTACCTAACTCGTTATTTTAGTATGTTACACACATTTATATTGTGCGGTATTACAATACTTGAAGTATAATATAACCTATATTTCTAAATCTTGTTACTATTATATCTGTTTGTAATGTTGTGGACTCCATTATATAGGATCGTTACTTAGTTTCATGGATTCCCCTTCCACACCCGCCAGTGAAAGTAGAGGTAAGCAAAAGTTAAATGTCTTATCATATTTATGTTTCTTTTTGTATATAACCATTACTTATTAAAGGAATGAATTCAATTACACTTTAAATTTTTTGCCTCCATGTAGGATTGTCATCTTCTTCTAAAAAGAGGGGTCCTTCTCAAGGTCCCAACGCATTACCTGATGGAAGAAAGAGACATGTGAGCACAAATGAATATGGGCAACCAAATAGTGGAGATGCAAATTACCAAGCATTTGTCACATTCATTGGTGTTCAGGCTCGTACACAAATCCCAATAACTTTTCAGGATTTTTGCCAAGTGCCTGATGAATACATACAGAGGATCAAGGATGCGTCGGAGGTAACACTAAAATAAGGGTTTAACGTAGGGTAACGCCTCTTACTTGTTTACTATACTTAAATATGGTTTACTTTTGTGTCCCAATCAATGTTTAGGAGTCTTAAGATATGAAATTTGTCTCCTGGGAGTACATACGAGACCGTATACAATCAAGTTGGCGGATTTATAAAAGTGGATTATACACAGACCACAGTAGTTGTGAAAGCAGGTCCACACCCTCCACATGTAACTATGGAGGAGTGGCACCAGTTTGTGGATATGTGTAATTCAACTAATTACCAGGTTTGTAGAAAATAATACTATGTTTCATGCATGTTATTCTAGCAAATCACATTAGCTTTCAAATATATACCTTTTTTTATAAATAAAAGTTGTATTTGATGCAGGCTTCAAGTAAAAGGAATGCATCCAATCGAAGCAAGCAAGTAGCATCATCGTGTCTTGGTAGACGTAGTATGGCTGTTGTTCGCCATGAATTGGTATGGTTCATGACTCTGTAGCCTTGACATTTTAACTTATAGATATATCATGTTTATTATTGTGTTTATGAACATTCAATGCATCTAATTATATTCATAATATGAAATGATATGAATGTAAACACGTACAGGCTCTAGCTAGGAACTGTAAGTCTGATGTTGAGGTAGGCAGATCTGAGGTCTACATCAAAGCCCATACTAAGAAAGACAAGTCTGTACAATGCCCTACAATAATTGTTAGTGCACCCCTCCTGCCTCTTATCATTATTTCCCAAAATGCTTATGAACTTGTAACTCTAAATTACTAACCAGCCTTATATTGTCACAGGAAAAAATACAGGAGATTGAACAGTCGAATCCTATTTTGAAAATGACAAGTGTAAATGATGCCCTTTCAAAGGTATGAATTTGAGTCATGTACCACGTACTTTGGTGAATAAATTGATCATGATTTTGCACTTATCTACAGTCGGTTGGAAAAGACAAAAAAGGGCGAATGCGGGGGCTAGGTGCAGGCGTCAACAGCACTCTTCTTATAAAGACACGCCATTTTATAAGCAAGAACGAAGATTTGCATGATAAGAATATGGACATGTCGATTAAGGTGGAGAAGCTAACGGAACAAGTGGTTGAAGTGCAGGCTACCCTGCAAAGGATTATGGTAACTCCCAATCATTATTAAGTACTCGATTAATAACATGCTAACAATCTGCTTGTTAATGAAATGCATGATTATGTCTATATGTAGAGCACGCAAGGAGGGGGCAATGTTGTTTCATCAAATATTAATGCATCTGATCAGGGGTCTTCGGTAAGATACATTTGCAACATACTGTATTAAGTTTACACGTACAACATACTATGAAAGTGGCATTTAAATTGCGTATGTCTTCATGCAGCCTACCCATCATAATATCAAAAAGCAATGTGCCCTAAATGGATGGAATGTACGTTTAATTGCTCGAGGAGAGATCATCTCAGATGATCCTAATCTGATTGTCCATCATGCCCCAATGGGAGAAGAAAATTTTAAAATTCTATTACATGAAGTTTTAAACCTTAACTACCCCTTGTATAAGGATGATGGGTTTCATAAGACTGTTGGTGAAGTTGGTGCAGGAGGCTTTGTTGTTTGGCCTCGGCAATTTGTTGCCATTCTTCCTTGATATTTATTTTCTTGTTTCTGGATTATGTATATTTTTATCATCTGACATGTTGCTACCATACTCTTTTGAACTTTAAGTCATATTCTTCTCTTTTAAAATTTCTTGTTTCCTGTCCTGTTAATTTTTCCCATTATTTCTTGATTGATCATTATTGGTGTTGGGCTCTTTTGGTGGAGGCAAATGCATAAGTAGTTATATTTGTTGTGTTCTAAGAAATCAGTTAGAGGAGCTGGTGTTTCTGTGCAAACATTCGGTTATTACTTGGTAGTCCAAAAAGTTTGGGACTACAAAGCTACGTTCGGTCTTAGCCTTGTAGCTACTGTAATATCTTTGTTGTGCTTGTGATTTGCTGTGGGACATCATTCACATTCCAAAGGATGTGTATGAGAAATTTGTTTCAAAGGTATTTTCTTTTGTCCTAGATGCAATGTAAGTTTTTTATTAGAGAATTTCAGTTGTTTCGATTATATTTGAGAATTTCCCTTCTCATGCAATGTACGTTTTTTATTGTATTCTGGGATGAACATTTCCATTGCAGGTGTACAGATTCTTTTGCTGATGTTGTTTGTTCCTATTCAAAGGGGATTTCTACTTTCAAACTAATACGCAACCTTTACTGTAAGAATCCCTTCTTTCTTTTCTGATTCATAAATTTTACCGTGCATTTTCCTTCTTGGTGTTTATATACTTATTATGTGCATTATCAAGCATAGCATCTGGCAATCCTTTGTTTCCTTTCTATACTAATTTGCTACTTTCAGATTATTTTTTGTGGCAGGGAATACAACACTAATGTTTACGTTTCAGCCTTGCGTAAACTCTGTGAATATGCTTCTATAGTCATTCATGAACCTTCAAATTTGTATCAATGTTTACAGTGCATTTTCCTTCTTGTTGTATGTGACCCCTAACATTCTATCTTTTGGATGTGAGGACCTTTATATGCCTGAACCTTTTCATGTGGGTTTGTTTTATATATCCTTTTACACTTATCAAGTAATTTAATGGTTTCAGGTTATACCACAATGCATGCTTGGGGAAGGTTCACAACTGGGTGACAAATGTAGTGTCAAACGATTTGTCATTGGTCATCACTGCAGGATCAATTCCAATGTAAAGGTATACTGAAATTAATAAGTAAAAGAGTAGAGGGAATATAATTTCTTGAAGGCTGTTAATCTATTTTACTTCATTAGGTAAGATATAAATCCCTAGTTTGTGTAACTCTTGTCCTAATGTCATTTGCCTTGGTCACAAGTGACGTGGTTAAAGAAAATGTGATAATCTATAATAAACCTTTTCCTTATTTCTTTTTCTTCTATCCACAGGTTGTTAATTCAATTGTGATGAACCATGTTACCATCGGGGATGGGTGTTCAATCCAAGGTCCCGTTATTTGCAGTAACGTGCAGCTTCAAGAGTGTGTGGTTTTGAAAGATTGTCAGGTACTCCTTTGTTTCTTTCTCTTTGTTTCTGGGATTCACCCAGTATTTCATTTCTTCTTTACCTTTTGGATTTGTGGTCAGAGCGGGTATTCTTTTTACTTCTGGCGGCAAGTAAAAAGGGAGTTGTTGGCAAGAAAATAGAAGTCCCAATCTCAATGAGTATTTTTTGTTGCTTTGTACACTTTTCTATGCTTTCATACTGCTCATAGGGGACAAGTCTGGCTCATGTACTTTAAGTGCTTGGGGGGGTGGGAGATCAATGAAAGAAATGCACATCATCTGTACCCATTATATGATTATACTGCCAGACTTGGGTTATCAACATAGGAAATGATTTTTTCCTTGTGGATCTTGTAGTCTCAAACCGAATGTTGATTTTGTCGAATTTCTCTTTTAAAAATGGGTTATGATATTTGTTTTCCTTGAAAGGAAAATGGCTAAGTCAACTGTGAACCAGATTCGGCTATTTTCATTCTAGATGCCTATTGGTCTAAGAGCCATTGCTTTACAGTTTTTGGGTGCTTGGTCTCGTTTAACCAATTCTTCTATTAAAATGTTATTTTCAAGTAAAGCATTTGTCTTTTTCTCCACTTCCCGTTCCATTTCTTAAAAATGTTCTGAATTTACTTTAAGTTCTGATTGTAATTGGTAAAATACAAAATAATTTTAAGAAGAAATGGATAGCTTGGATTTTCTGTAGCGACACTCCAGAAAATCTATGCAGAAGTGTCAGGGTTTCTTTCCATGTGGCAGTTGAAGGGGGTCCATGCCTTTCACGACCTTAGCATATCTCCACATGAACTCATATCCTCAGCCGGTACGCAAACACTTATCTGCGTACCATGTTGTTTGCTTTTTGGAGTGTAGATATTTTGATACCTATCGACCATGTCATGCTTATGGTTCTTTGATGTGGTCGCCTTGAAAGCTTTGTGGTGATGCAATTGTTCCTCATAGACCTTGTTTTACAACTAAAGAACTATTATTAACTGGTCTGACTATTAATTCATCAATTTGTGGTGATTTTTTTGTAGGTTTCCGCCAATGTGAAGGAGAAAATCTCAACTGCCATTGAGGAGGTGGGTGTGCTACTAATACATGTTTGAAGCCTATGGTCTGCTACAAATTTGGTCATGTTGACAATGTTATCTTTTTCCCCTATGGGTTCATGATTTTGGTTAAAGAAACACTTAGACTTGGAAAGCAAGAGTCATCAAGATCCACAAGTACTTCTACCAACGTTGGTGCTGATTTAATAAATGGAATCAATATAAGGTCTGGAGAAGAAAAATCCCAAAAAAATGTATACTAAAGAGATGTTATTTGGCAGGTTTAAGTTGAGTGTTTCTTCTACTGCTCCTAAGGTATCCTTGGACTTTCAGAAAATAAAGGATGCAAAGGTCATTAACTTAGCAAAGAAGGGTTATGACATAGTAAAAGACAAGTTGAGTAGTAACCGAGAAGGCACATGTTTTAACAAAGAATGGTTATGACATCTTGTTTTGACTTGGAAATATTGTTGAGATCAACATAGAAGCAAATGTATGGCGTTGTAGAAGTGGTTTGACAATGTTACAGGGATGGAATAAAGTATTTATGTCTCTTGAGAAATTGTAGTGTTTCAATTTTAAGAAATTGTAATGTACGTTCATATATATATATAGCTTATGATGAGTAATTCTTCGAATGTTTCAATTTTAAGAAAATGTATTCATATATACTTTGTGTATTTTAAAAATAAATAAAATTAAAATATTTGTGACGCACTTGGTGCGTCATAAATTTTTTAAAAAAATTTAGCATTTGTGCAACGGGCTCGGTACGTCGTAAACAGCAACTGACAAGGGCTATTGCAACATGGTAGCTTTACGCAACAGTTCAAGTCCATTGCTGAAGTAATCGCAACTTAGCAATGGCAACGGGCTGAATTCCATTTTGCAATGGTCGAAGTCCGTTGCACCTGCAACGGACACAATCTGTCGCAAAGTCCGTTGCAGAATAAAGCTTTCCGCAATAGACCTGCAACAGTTCAAGTCTATTGCCAAAGCAACCACAACCGAGCAACAGTAAGGGACTTAGTCTGCTGCGAAAGGGTTTCTACAACTGTTTCGGTCCGTTACGAAAAGCCATTTTTCTTGTAGTATCAGATTCTAACTGACCTAGTCGGTATTCCAATCTCTCTATGGATTACTGTTGTTGGAAGATAAATTGAGAGAGAAGGTCCTCTAGACTAGGTTTAGTAGTAGACTGTGACGGTTTAGCAGATGGAAGTTGAGGTACCAACTCTTGATTGTAGTCTGACTGAGTATGAAAGTGATAGGACTAAAGTAAGTCTGGGACTATCTGCTGACCTGAGAATCTTGAGGGGTCCACTGTTGACTAGAATAGTTAGTCTGTGGGTATGCCTGGTATTGCGACTGCGAGTACTGCCAATCATATTGTCCATTGGGTTGATTAAACTCGGAAGGATACATACCCTATGGTAGTTGTTGCAAGGGAGCATATTGTTGTTCCCAAACAAAGTTAAGGTGTCTCCTAGTGTCCGGATGATACGAGTTATTGTAGGAAGTCTGCAATGGAGATTGAAATGTACTAAAAGTACAAACCTCTTCCTAGACAAGAGGGACATATCTCATAGAGTTGGAATGATGCATAAGTTTCTAGATCGAGACAGCAAGGGCGGAAACTGATTTGGTAAGTTCCTGAATTAAGGATTGTAGCTCAGAGTCACCCTTTGTCTCATATCCCATAGAAGTCCATTGGACCGGAGTGTCACTACTGCATACAAAATTGGTATTCCAGCTGGGAGTTCTCACCTAGTTCTCCTAAGAAAATGTAGGCTTCGGTTGGAGTCTTGTGGATAAATTTGCCTTCGCACATTAACTCTAGTAGAATCCTAGATTCATTAGTGAGTCCTTTATAGAACATGTGGACTAAACTCCCTTGTCGAAATTATAATGGGGACACTTGGTTATAGAGTCTTGGAACCTATCCCACTCGGGTTAAAGAAGTAACATTAAAGAAAGCAAGCAAGGAAATGGTGGAGAGATGAGAATGGTAGAACATAATTTTTAAAACATTTTTTTATAGGAGGGGAATTACCTACAACATTAATAAAAGAAAATGAATATGTAACAATAAAAAATAAAATGCCAAAGTAAACTTCATTTATTAAAAAAAAATTATAACTTACAATGCTTGAATTAAAACTATTTAAATAAATAAAGTAAATAAAAACTTAACTAAAAAGCAATAAAAGAAGAGATTATAAAGAGAAAGAGATAAAGAAGGAGAAGAGGAGAGCAAACTATTATTCTTTGACCTATATTGAGAAGAAGATAATTGAACCATTCGATGGAGAAGGGAAGGAAGAGACGCCGATTTTTTTATTTTTATTTTACCTTTTTTTTCTTTTGTGCTAGGGGAGAAAGTAAGAAAGAGATGGGAATTAGAGGGGGGTAACCTCAGGGGAATGAGCCAAGAGTGGTCTTATATAGAAAGAGAGTGTCATTTGTGGGTTAATGCCCATCCATCTTTTTTTAGAAATATTTTTATTCCAAAAACTATCTTTATAATTTTAAGATCACATTTTATTACTTTTTGGAAAGTTTCTTTAGGGATAAAATATCTTTTTTGTAAGAAATTTCATTTTTCTTCAAAGTTTTGGACTTTTCTTGTAAAGAAAATATTTTTAACATGTTTCAAGCTTTTGAGTTTCCAAAACCAAATGTCAACTCTCTTATGTAAAAGTAAACATTCTTTTTATGAAAGAAAATTTCTTTTAAAAATCAAAACCAATTATATCTTTCCAAAATATTTTTAAATTCGCAAGAAAATATTTATATTCTGAAAATCAACATTTCTAATGCATTTGTGATCTAGACCATCCATTTTGGTGAGCCCTTGATGGATACACCACCCATGCATGCTAAAATCACATTCTCTCGGACAATCGTTTATCTTGTAAAATGTGTGGCGATTGCATGGTGAATGGGTATGATGATGGAAATTTAGTGGTTGATTGGATGGTTGAGCGAATGGATGATCGGATGGTGAGGATGTTAGTGAACGATGGGTGGTGATGATTGGCCAAGGATTCTAGATGGAGGGAATGGAGAGTAATGATCGGCCAAAGTATGGGATAATACTAGCCATAAGATAGAATGATGGTGAGAGAATAGAGAAAATAAGATAATTAGGAGAAAAATACAAGTAGAGGGTCTTGAACCCTGGTCTTTGACTTGGTCTTCTGCAAGCTTTTCCAACTAAGCAAGCATTTGTCTTGTGCTAGTTGATTAAGCTTTAATCTTCTTAGTCTCTTCTCGGTGCGCTTGGCTCTCTTTCTCTCTTGATCTTCTCTTAGGCTTTTTCGACTCTCTAGCTCTCTCAGCATTTGGCATGTATCTTCTGATCCTTAGCTTGTTGGCTCTCAATCTTTGGTCCTAGACTCTGGCAGTCAGTTGTGGGCCCGCTGAAAGTAGGATTTTTCTGCGTCGTTGGTTACGGAAACCCTAATCTCAACACATTTTTAAATTATCCGAGACTTTAATCCTGCAAAATTAAACAGTTCTTGCACAGTGGAAAGTTGGAGTCGTATCCGCACTCGGGATTAGTCAGATTAACGCGAATAAGAACAAAAATTGACGGACTATCACAAGAAATAATAGATAAAAACAAACTTCATCATTCATTAATCAAAATGTCCTTACAATATCTGAATAAAAATGAGCAATAATCAAAACTAGACTACAAAGCATTCTAGAGAGAGAAAAATAGAAAGAGAATAGGTAGAGAGAAGATGAGAGGAGAGGCATTTTAGAGAGAAAAAGAAGAGATCTAGAGAGAGAAAGAGAGATAGAGAGAGAAAGAGTGAAAAATAGAGAAAAGTAGAGAAGTGGAGATTAAGAGAGAGAAAGTGAAAGTTTTAGAGCGAGAAAGTAGAAATATAGAGAGGAGAGGAGGAGAGAAAAAAGGGATTTTTAGAGAGAGAGAGAGAACTAGAAAGATAAAAATAAAGAAGAAGAAATTACCATGAAACTTACCCTTGGAGGATAAGCTGGTGAACGAAGATCGGTTTATGAGAATGGCCATTGCAGGCCGTAGGATTGACTGTGTGCATGTTGCTTAGTTGCAGCCCGACGTTTGGAGAGGAACTCATGGAAGGATGAAGGTATGAGGTGGTTCAAGCCATGTGGCTGTTAGTGCACCGAACTTGGCAGCAAGTGAAAGCTTACCTGCTAGTACGCTGGAGGTGGGGCTGTGGAGTCATGGAGAAGATTAAGCCGGTTGCTGGGCTGAAGACGTCAACACCATTAACGCCGGAGTTGCAGGTCTGCAACTCCAGCGACAAAGGAGAGAAGCGTGGCTCTTTGCAGCGTGTGGCGGAGCTTGATGACGATGATGAGGAGAGTTGCAAGGCGATTTCCGGTTGAGAGAGGATGAGAGTGACGGTGGCAAAGATAGATGCTCTTCTCGCCGGTGATGGAGCAGGAGCCGTTCTCCTTAGAGAGGGGGCGGCTTGGAGAAAGGTGGATGGATGGCTTTGGGCAGGTCTGCTGCTACCACCAAATGATGAGCTCCAATGGTGGAGGGTAGCCCGTGGAAGAGAGCTACGGCTCTCTCATCTTCAGCCTCTCTTTTCTCTTGCTTTTTTTTTTTTCTTTTTGCTGGGTTTTTTTTCTGTTTTGCTTGAGAAAGGAAGAGATGAAAGGAAGAGAGAGGAGGACGGCTTAAGAGACGGGAAGATTAGGGTTTTCTCCCTTGAGAAAACATGGAGATGAGGGGCTACTTTGGGGTTTTTTTTTGTGTTGACAGTGAATGAGAGGGGCGTGGAAGAGAGGAGAACCAGTCCGGCGATCAAGTTCGTCGGAGTTGCAGGTCTCGACCTGTGTTAATGGAGGGTGATGCTGTGGTGCTTAGACGGTGGTGGCAGCGGTGGTAGCAGGTGTGGAGTGAGGGCTGTGGTGTTGCAAGAAGTGCATCTGTGGCCGGAGAAGATAGTGGAGGCGGAGAGGTGCGCTGGCGACCGGAGTTGCAGCCTGCAACTCCGGTGAGGACGTGAAAACGAAAAACAAGAAAAGCAAGAAGAAGAAGACAGAGGAGAGAAGGAAAAAGAAGAAGAAGAAGAAGAAGAAGAAGAAGAAGAAGAAGAAGAAAAAGAAGAAGAGTAGGTGACGGCCGGAGTTGCAGCTTGCAACTCCGGTGAAAACGTGATGAAGAAGATGAAGAAGAAGGTGGAACGAAAAGAAGAAAAAGAAGGAGAAGAAGAAAGGGAAACGGTGGGCAGAAGATTTAGGGAAGGAGAGGAGAAGAAAAGAGGGGGATTAGGGTTCGAACGAACCCTTCTCCTTCCTCTTATAAAGCTCCCTATTTCCTTTAATGGAAATAGGGTATTTTTTAAATAAAAAAATTTTTTTTAATTTTTTTTAATTTTTTTTTTAAAGTAAAATGCTACTTTTTCTTGGGGAATGTCCCCATTCAGTGGACCCCCCATTTTTTAAAATTTAATTAAAATTCTTTGGAAATTCACGGGGTCCACTAACTGGTCCGACAGCGGGTCGATGATGATGGGCCCGGCTACTGGCCCACATGGATTGATGATGTCCATCGTCTCACAAGATGATGTGACAGACAGTCTGATGGCGATCGGATGGATGGTGACTTGATTGGGACCCAGATTGGTAAATCGACGGATCTAGAGAGATCCAACGGTCCGATTGACGATCCAACGGTCCGATGGAAGATCCAACGGTCAGAAAGCTAAGGGAGATGAGATAGAGCCGATGGGTAGGAGTTCTGGGGTTAGGTCAGTAGATTCGAGGATCGAGAGATGAAGAGAGAGAGAGAATAAGGAGAGATGAGAGAGAAAGTATAAAAAAAATGGAGAAAAGTATTGGCAGAGGGTCTGGAACCCTGGTCTTCACTGTGACCATCCTCACACTTCTCCAGTAGAGTAGACTGAAAATAGGATTTTTCCTCGTCGTTGGTTACGGAAACCCTAATCTCAACATATTTGTAATTTGATCCGCATTTTAATCCTGCAAAATATAAACTTTTGTATAGGGATTCGTGTCGGATGTCGATCCGCACTCGGGATTAGTCGGATTAGCGCAAATAAGAACATAAAATGACAGAAAATTTCCTGAAAATGGAACACAATTTTATTCAAATCAACTTCATTCATTCGAACATGTCTCTTACAATCAAGTAAAAATAACGAAATTATAAAGCTTTAAAAAAAATAAACTAGAGAGAGAAAGAGAGAACTAGATAGAGAAAATAGAGAAATCTAGAGAGAGAAATTAGAGAGGAGATTGTAGAGATAGATAGGGAAATCTAGAGAGAGAAAAGCGAGAAGAGAGAAGAGAAAGAAGAGAGAAAAAGGATGAGAAGAGAGAGAAACTAGAGAGAAAGAGAACTCACCCTTGGGAACTTACCATGAAAGAGATTGGGATCGCCGGCAAAGGTAGGCCGGAGAATGGAGATTATGTTCGCCCATTGTCCAAGCGTGGAAGTAGAGCTGACAAGTGAAGAAACGGTTAGGAGAAGTGTTTGTTGGTGAAGATAATCCATAACCGGTGTAACTGTAGTCATTGTGAAGCCGTGAAGCAAAGGCGATCGAAGAAGCCCGGCCTGTGTAGCATGGCAGCAAGGGGAGATAGTCCTTTTGGGACCGCCTGCTAGAAAGAATGATGAGAGGAAAGTTCTGGAGTTGCAGGTCGGAGATCGCAGGTGTGCCTCCAACTGGTAGAGATAGATTGCAAGGGCGTGGTGGAGCATGTTCTTGCGGCCGACCGTGGAGGAGGGCAGTGTGCAGCACTTGCACGTGGTTGGAATGAGAACCAGGCGGTGTTCCTGCTAGTGGGTTGCCATGGAGATGGGTATGCAACACGCATGGACGGAGCAAGAGGGAGAGGAGGAGATGCTGCTTGTGAGCATGGTGGAAGAGGCGTTGACCGGTGGTGGAGCTTGATCCAGAGGAGCGTTCGTGCACGCAGCAGCAAGAAGAATGGTGGTTGAAGATGCTAGCTAGGTGCTGCGTTGCTGGAGGAAGGAGCGGTGGAGCTTCAGGCGGTGTGCAAGCGGAGGAGGCGGAGGCGAACCAGTCCGGCGGTCGTGGTGGTGTTGGTGTTGCTGTTATGCAACACCAGCACGTTGCTGCTAAGAAGGTGGGAGGTGCTGGTTGCAGACGAGGAAGAGGGGCAGAAGAAGAGAAGAAAACGATGAAGAAGAAGGGAAGATGGTGGCGGCCGACCGGAGTTGCAGGCTGCAACTCCGGTAGAAAACGGTAATAAGAAAAAAACGAAAACTAAAAATACGAGAAGAAGAAGACAGAGGAGAGAAGGAGAAAGAAGAAGAAGAAGAAGAAGAAGAAGAAGAAGAAGAAGAAGAAGAAGAAGAAGAAGAAGAAGAGGAGGAGGAAGAAGAAGGACGGCCGGAGTTGCAAACCTGCAACTCCAGCGAAGTATAGGTGAAGAAGACGAAGAAGAAAAGAGGAAAAAGAGGAGAAAGAAGTCGCGGGGAAGAAGGGAAAGGATAGGGGGAAGGAGAGGAGGAGAGGGGAGAGGGATTAGGGTTCGAACGAACCCCTATCCTTCTCCTTTTAAAGCTTCCCTATTTCCTTTAATGGAAATAGGGGATTTTTGAAAATAAAAAAATAAGAAAAAATAATTTTTTTTTTTTTTTTTAAAGTAAAAACCTACTTTTCTATGGGGAATCTCCCCAATTAGTGGACCCCCCATTTAATTAAAATTATTTTGAAATTCGCGGGGTCCACTAACTGGTCGGACAGCGGGTCGATGAAGATGGGCCCGGCTACTGGCCCGTATGGAATGATGATGTCCATCATCTCACAAGATGATGTGACAGACAGTTTGATGGAGATCATATGGATGGTGACTTGATTGGGGCTCAGATTAGTAGATCGACAGATCTAGAGAGATCCAACGGTCCGATTGAAGATCCAACGGTCCGATGGAAGATCCAATGGTCAGAAAGCTAAGGGAGATGAGATAGAGCCGATGGGTAGGAGTTCTGGGGTTAGGTCAGTAGATTCGAGGATCGAGAGATGAAGAGAGAGAGAGAATAAGAAGAGATGAGAGAAAAAGTATCAAAAAAATGGAAAAAAGCACTGGCGGAGGGTCTGGAACCCTGGTCTTCACTGTGACCATCCTCACGCTTCTCCAGTAGAGTCGACTATCATTCTTTGCTGACTCATGTGGCTTTAAACGCTTTGGTCCGTCTCTTGGTCATTGGCTCTCCTGCTCTCTTCGTTCTTTGGGCCGGCTTTTTGGTCCTCTTATTCAGCCCATATTTGGCCCATATCTTCTAGTCATATCATGTGGGCTCTTTAAGCTTTGATAATGGGCTTTCATGATCGATTTGGGTCCACAAGTCTCGAGAATCGTCCCATCGGGGTTTCCTGCGACAGAAGAAGCGCGTAATGAGACTTTATCAGAACGGCTTAATATTTAGACTTCCAAAAATGTGTTTAATGCATGCAAATATATCATTTCGTCCAGAAAAGTGTGTTCTACGCAACAGAAGAGACTCTTACGTAGAAAAGTAGGTAAATAGAGTATTTTACGTAGGAGAATGCAATAACGCTAAAAGGATAATTGCTTAAAATAAGCACTTTTGAGCGAATATCACAACCCCCAACCAGCATATTGCCAATCCTTGGCAATTAGTGCGAAATAAATGAGCTTAAAAGGGCTCTGCACATGCTGCACACTTTTTCAAATTAGCTCAGGGAAAACACCGTTCGTCAAATCATTGAATGGATGCAAAAACAGTTACATGCTAGCGAAGAGTTGGAAAGTTTTGGCAAGACTACAGACTGATAATCATGACCCAGAATAGTCAGACTCTGCGTGTGTGTGTGCTCAACATTCTCATCATCTGACAGTAAAGATTTCTAGATCACCTCTAAGTTTTTATGCCTCGACCTCAAATCTCACATGTTTAGCACTAAGAATAGAATCACACAAGAAGGGTTTTCTTCTTTTCTCTCAATTTATATGTGAGGAGATGTATTTAATATAAAGAGGCAAAAGATCTCACATATGTTTTATTTGAAGGAAGGACATCTTTAACAGAAGAAGATCTCATGATTGGAATACCACTTCACTCGGGAACGTCAGATCAAACTCTATAGCTTCTCTTTCTCCAATCTCCACATTTTATGATCGTGCTATCCTAGAATCAAGTAGGACTTTCCTGGGTTGTAATGAGGCTTAGGTCAGGTGTAGAAAAATAAAGGTATACAGGATTTCAAAGATCTTGAGAGGATATTGCCATTTTCTTGAATTTTTCCTGCGGCGTAACACCATTATCTGGTTCTTTTTCCTTTTTTCGTATTTTTCTCTTTTTCTTGATATTTCTGAGACTGCTCAATTTCTTTTCAGCTCTTCTTCATACTTTCTTTCTATATTTTGTTTTTGGCTTGAACCACTTTCTTTTCCTTTTGATTCTTCTTCTTTACTTTTCTTTTTCACGGTACACCCACATCAGTTATTCTTTTGTCCATCTCAAAATAAGGGTAGCCAGTCATGTTTCGTAGCTGGACTGGATTTTAGGTTGATGGGTTTGCAAATAAAAGGCTTTTATAGAACGGCTCAAGGGGTTTCTAGTGAAGTATAATTCAGGTGAGTAAAAAGGCTGAATGGTTCAGAAAAATGGCCTAAATCATTTTCTAGGGTTTGCACTATCATGTATACTGTCTTGACTGGATACAGAGAAGGTTCTATCGTAGTAATCCAATGTTGATGTCGTTCCGAGTTTTATGATCGAAGCAACAGATAATGAGATCTCTCAATGAATATTGCAGGCATGAAGAATAGTGAGTCATCTTGTGACTCAGAATTGTTGTATAACACTCTGAATTGATTAAAGGCTCAAAAGCTCACTGGGTTAGGTCTCCACAATTATTCTCGCAGGATCTCTAGAATTTCTAAACTTAGGATGACTCTGATATTGATAGTGTACAATTGTGCCGAATATGAGTTTTTCTGAGTTTTCAAACCTGCTGTAGTCACGCTTGAATTGACTCAACGCTAACTTTAAACAAAAATTGACATCCTCAATACTGACTTAACGGAGGTTTTCAGCTAATCAAAGTCAGGGTATTTGACACATTTTTTTGAAATTCTAGAAAACTTTTGGAGAACATCGGAAATTACCCCAAAAACAATATTTTTTTTTTTTTTATCAAAATGAAGACATGAGTTTTGGTAAATACCCACCCCCAACCAAAATACAGCACCGTCCTCAGTGCTCATGACCGGGACATAAAATGATAAAAATTCAGTGATGATGATGCAAAAGTTCAGGAAGGATGTTACCAAGTCGGCAGAAATTCGACAGTGTTTGGTACATGATGATCGGGAGAATGAATGTACCTGCATTTTCAGAGATATAACAGTAATAACAAATACATGAGACTCATGTATTCTAAGAATACCGGAATTGCCTTTCCGAAAGCGCTAAGTTTTACGTCTTCAGCCAGACATGACGGGGGTATATCAAGTACCCCCAACCAGGATAAAACTCATGGAGACTGAGTGAATCTGCAGTCTTCCTGACACCTAAGGTGGAATAGAGACAACTATCCTATCCCTTGTCTAGGTATACCTGTGTAGAACAGGTCTTTCTTAGTGTAGACTGAGAGAAGGGCATTGAGCTCTCTGAGCAGCCCGGCAAAAGCACGGAGTTGATCTGGGAGGTATCGAAGCTTCTCAGTAAAGATTGAGAGGAGAGTAGGAGTGGGTTCTCTGAACAGACCCACAAAGACATTTAGTTCAGCGGGGAGGGATAGAAGCTTCTCAGTAAAAACTGAGAGGGGAGTAGTAGTGGGTTCTCTGACCGTGGTTAGCAGAGCCGCAAACTCATTGAGTTTTACGGGAATGTATCTGAATGGAGCAGACTCCTGCAGATCAGTAATACCAGAAATGTTGGACTCCGAGATGAAGTCAGACTCACCGTGTTCATGACACTTGGATAATATATCTTCGGGAGAGTCCTGAGTTAGACTCTCTACGGCACATGGGTCATCGATAATATCGACGTAGGGTGACAGGTGAAAACTGTTGACCTCTTTCTCGATGTTTCCTAATGTGATAGGGATGTTCCAATCCCTACACTCAATATGTCCCTCCTCGGTGGGGATCGGTAGGTCCAGGACAGCGGGAGGCCCATTTACTAGACATGGGTCATTAGTAGGAATGTGTGCATTCAGAGCAGAGAGAGAATCATCAGAGATAGAGATGGGACTAAGTTCCTCTGTGCTCAGTCCAGAAGTTGGTGCTGTTAAGGGCACCAAAGATTGAGACTCGGGTTCATTACAATTGGTGCACAATCCAAGGGAGGTGGGGAGGAACGGTAGATCTATGACAGCAGGGATCCTACGATCGAGACAAAATTCAGTGTCATGATGATCATCTTCAGGGTCCAGGTTAGAAGCAGTAGTGGGAGAGTGAGAAATAGGTTGCTCGGAGGTAGGTTCAGGATGTGGTGCTTTTAAAGGCACCGAAGAAGGAAACACTGGCTCCTCAATAGTCTGGCTCGATCTAGGGGTGGGTACAACTTCTATTTCTTCCTCACAATGGTGGTACTGGGTCCAATTGTACGACTCCTCATTATAGACAGTGGCCATATCATTCTCCTCAGGATAGGCTATTGGTGGACTAGTGAAGTTGACTTCCTCTCTCTCATTTTCTAATTGAACTAGAAGTTGCTCGAAGCTTTCCATAGATTGCTTTTGTTGGTGCTCTAGACCTTGGAAAAACTGTTGTTGCTGGGCGATGTACTGAGAGAGAAGGTCTTCTAGACCGGGTTTAGTAGCCAACGGAGGCGGTTCAGCCAAGGGGAGCTGAGGTGCCAACTCTTGATTGTAGTCCGACTGGGTATGAAAGTTGTAAGGCAAAGTGGAGTCTGGGATTAGTTGCTAACTCTGAAAATCCTGAGGGGTCCACTGTTGATCAGAATAGTCATTCTGTGGATATGGCGGGTGCTGGGATTGCGAGTATTGCCAGTCATACTCTCCATTGGGTTGATGGAACCCGGAAGGATAATTATCCTGCGGCAATTGCTGCGGGAGGGCAGACTGTTCCCAACCAAAGTTATGGTGACTCCTATTATCCGGATAATAAGTGTTGTCATAGGAGGTCTGCATTGGAGATGGAAAGGTACAGACATCTTGCTGGATAGGAGGGTAATATCCTACAGAGTGGGAATGGTACACGGGTTGCTAGACTGCGGCACGAAGGGCAGAGACTGAATTTTTAAGTTCTTGGAGTACAGAATTGTACTCCGAATCTCGGTGATTATCATACCCTGTAGAAGTGTGCGAGACTGGAGTATCATGATGATACGCAGAATTGTCATACCATTGTTGAGAGTGATCACCTCGATTCTCACAGAAACTGTAGTAGGTCTCATACAGAGGCCGTTCATCTGCCATTAGAGGCGATAGAGGGGTGCGGTAGACTGACTCTCAGATCGAATCAGTCAAAGGTTAGGAGAGGTCCAATCGGGCTTCTACTTGAAAAAGCAAGCCCAAGATTTGGCAAAAAGTTGCCAAAAGGAGACACTGGAGTAGTGATTCTAAATGATGCACACCAAGCACAGATAATCCTATTCTAAACAATCAGGATATATTTTAGGCATTATCTTGTTAGTTTTGGGGCTAGAGTAGATTATGACATTGGGCGGACCACTGGTTTATCTTTTAGCCGCCGGACTAACTGTTTGCACTCAGAGGTTCTCACCAGGCTACACTCTTCAGAGCGAATCCTTTAGTACTAACTCTAGTCAACAACAAGGCAATCCGAAGCCTAGACAGACGTGCGGCACAATGGCTGTCTTAAGTACGTCCCAGACTAACCGGATTGGTCAAGTGTAGAAGAAGAGTGTTCCCTCGGGTTAAGCTAGGGTTGGTGCGTGTTCCTAGTCCACACGCAACTAACCGTCGAATAGTCCAAGAGGCCACGTCGAGCTCAGTGTACTTGAGTAGCAGGGACTTATGGGTGTGTTAGACAACAGGGACCCGCGCTCGTGGTCTTATTTCGATTGGATGTTAAGCGGGTTCGTGAAAGTAGGATTTTTCCGCGTCGTTGGTTACGGAAACCCTAACTTCAACACATTTTTAATTAATCCGAGACTTTTAACCTGTAGAATGAGCAATTTTGCACAGTGGCTTGTGTCGGATGTCGATCCGCACTCGGGATTAGTCGGATTAGCGCGAATAAGAACATGAAATGACAAAAATTTGCAGAGAATGTAACATAATATTATTCAAATCAACTTCATTCAATCAAACATGTCTCTTACAATGAAAAGTAAACCAAAATAACTAAATTATAAACTAGAGAGAGAATTATAGAAACTAGAGAGAGAAAATTGTAAATGAGAGAGAAGTAGATAGAGAGAGAAAACTAAAGAGAGAAAGAGAAGAAGAGACAGAAAAAGGTAGAGGATGAGACTTTTAGAGAGAGAAAAAGAGACGTCTAGAGAGAGAAAGGGTTTCTAACCTAAAAAGAGAAATGATGAGAGAGAAAGTAAGAAAGATGAGATATAGAAGATTACCTTAGAGAGAGAAACATCTCGAGGTAATGAAGAGATCCTCAACCTACCCACCTTGAAGAGTAATGGTGCACTCATTGTGTTGGATGGCTGTAAGATGGAGATTGTCCTTGGAAGATGATGGTGATCACTTCTATGGTTTGGAGAGGAGAAACCGATCTGTGGATGAGCTGTGGAGATCATGAAGTGCATTGGAGGAGACTGTTGATGGAGGAGCTACCAACGACTGAGAAAATCGATGGTGAGGAAATGACCAGGTGGAGATCGCCCCACCCCGTGTTGTAGTCCGGCTAGAACGCTGGTAGAGAATGGGGTTGAAGATGTGCAGCAAGGTGAGGAAGATGGTGGATGGAGCAGGTGTTACCGTTTGCTAGAGATGTGGAGGAGATAAAAGGCGTGGCTGGCTGGAGAACGCACCACAGTTCAGGCGATCGGTGAAGAAGAAGAGCGCCGGAGGGATTGAAATTGGCAAACTTGTTGCTGGTTTGACGGTGGAGGAACAAGTGGATGTGGTTGCTGGTCTGCTTGCAGGTGGGAAACAGGGGATCCCGAACCAGCAGGTGAAGGAGTAGATTGAAGATCGACCGGTCGGAGTTGCTGGTCCGTGCACCAGCAAAAGAGAAACCGTGAGCGTTCACGGTTATGATTTGCTGGGTAACATGGCGGTGATGAAACGGTGGGGGAGTTATAGGCGGAGATTGCAGCACGCACAGGTGGATGGAGGCGGTGGTGGAGCGCGCAGGTGACCGGAGTTGCAGGTGTGCAACTCCGGCATGAAAGAAAAAAAAAGAAAAAAAAGAAGGGGGAGAAGAAGAAGAAGGAGGGGAAGAAGGAGGAGTTTTTACCTGTTGCTCGGAGCGTCAATGTTGGTGGTGGCTCCAATGGAGGACCCCTGGTGTTAACGATGGTGGTGGGCGGCGGAGAAGAAGAAGTTGCTGTTGAGGTCGCCGGTGATGCAAGGAGCAGGCGGTGGAGCTCGCAGCAACGGTGGAGCTCGCAGCAGCAGTGGAGGTCGCAGCAGCAGTGGAGGAATAGCAACAGAGAAGGAGAAGAAAGAGGAGAAGGAAGGGAGAGGAAGAAGGGGAGATGGCCGGAGTTGTAGACCTGCAACTCCGGCGAGGAATGTGGAAGAAGAAGAAGAAGAGGAAAATGAAGAGAAAGAAGGAAAGGAGGAGAACGAGCGAAGGGAAAGAAGGGAGAGCTTTGGGGGAAGGAGAGGAAGAGATGGGAGAGGGATTAGGGTTTGAACGAACCCCTATCCTTCTCCTTTTAAAGCTTCCCTATTTCCTTTAATGGAAATAGGGGATTTTTTGAATAAAAAAAATAAGAAAAATAATTTTTACATTTTTTTTTTTTTTTTTTTTTTTTTTTTAAGTAAAAACCTACTTTTCTATGGGGAATCTCCTCATTTAGTGGACCCCCCATTTTTTAATTAAAATTATTTTGAAATTCACGGGGTCCACTAACTGGTCGGACAGCGGGTCGATGATGATGGGCCCGGCTATTGGCCCACATGGACTGATGATGTCTATCGTCTCACAAGATGATGTGACAGACATTCTGATGGCGATCGGATGGATGGTGACTTGATTGGGACCCAGATTGGTAGATCGACGGATCTAGAGAGATCCAACGGTCCGATTGAAGATCCAACGGTCCGATGGAAGATCCAATGGTCAGAAAGCTAAGGGAGATGAGATAGAGCCGAAGGGTAGGAGTTCTGGGGTTAAGTCAGTAGATTCGAGGATCGAGAGATGAAGAGAGAGAGAGAATAAGAAGAGATGAGATAAAAAGTAACAAAAAAATGGAAAAAAGCACTGGCGGAGGGTCTGGAACCCTGGTCTTCACTGTGACCATCCTCACGCTTCTCCAGTAGAGTCGACTATCATTCCTTGCTGACTCATGTGGCTTTAAACGCTTTGGTCCGTCTCTTGGTCATTGGCTCTCCTGCTCTCTTCGTTCTTTGGGCCGGCTTTTTGGTCCTCTTCTTCAGCCCATATTTGGCCCATATCTTCTAGTCATAGCATGTGGGCTCTTTAAGCTTTGATAATGGGCTTTCATGATCGATTTGGGCCCACAAGTCTCGAGAATCGTCCCATCGGGGTTTCCTGCGACAGAAGAAGCGCGTAATGAGACTCTATCAGAATGACTTCATATCTAGACTTCCGAAAATGTGTTTAATGCATGCAAATATACCATTTCGTCCAGAAAAGTGTGTTCTACGCAACAGAAGAAACTATTACGTAGAAAAGTAGATAAATAGAGCATTTTATGTAGGAGAATGCAATAACGCTAACAGGATAATTGCTTAAAATAAGCACTTTTGAGCGAATATCAGTTCGCTTTGCGTGGATTTTTCCTCGAACACCGGGCTAATTGGCTCTACTTCTTGATTCTTTTTAATTAAATGGAGCCTTGGGATCAAATCAGTTGGAATGATGAGGTGGGTGATGAAATCCCACCAGTTTCAATTTGGAGCTGGGTCTGCTCTCTTAGAGTTGATTGATTAACGGCCACGCCACGCAAGTCGAAGAATATGGATGCGAAAGCAAGTAGACAAGCGGCAATGATGCACCCAATATGCTCTGTATCGCACTCAAGGCGAGGATAGAGACTTACCTCCTGTGGGCCACGCCACGGGGTCTCCTCCGTGGGTTAGAGAGGGGTATCCTAATGGGCTTGGGCCCGACTCCACCTCTTTGAGCTTTCGCTCTCTACCCACACTGGATCGTGTTCCTGCAGAAAAGTTAGATCGCACGGTCTAGGTATTCGGGATTCTATTTGGAAGATCCTTGCCTTTTTAGGGTTCACAGAACACGTATTGGATTTAGGCAAGTTTTTGAATTAGTTTCCAAATTCGAGATGGGTTAAAATTTAGGAATTCCCAGATTTGGAAAATACCTAGATTGGAATGTTTTCCGAACTGTGTAGATCTTCCAAGAAAGATTTGATTGCGAGATCCCTTACAATTTTGGAAAATTTCCCAAAATTGAAATTCTGCTAGATTTGGGACGTTTCCTTTTGCAGACTTTTCTAAATTCGGAAGATTTCTAAAAATAGAAATTCTTCTAAAGAGGAAATTTCTAAGAGGGGAAACCCTAATTTAGCAAAGTTTCAAGATTTTAGAATCTTTCCAAAAATCGCAAATCCTTGATTGGTGATTTCTGAAAATCTGCAGAATATAAAACCCTAATTTTTTTGAATTTTGATTTTTTTATTTTTTTGGTAATTTCCACTTAATCTAGGGTTTCTAAAAAACCCTAGAACAAGATCTAGCAGTTATATGAAAAGCAGTAAAATTCCTAAATTATTACAAATTGCACTCGGCCTTCCGAGGCATTAAAAATAGTAATTTAAAAACTGCTAAAAATCAACAAAAATAAAAAATAGAAAGTTTCCCGAAAAGGTCAGGCTGGCCAAATTGAGCAGCTTTCCGATTTAGCAACTTTCCAATTCCGTCTTTACGTCCTTTTTCGCACTCCCGAACACCCGAGCGGCAGCGGCACCATTTGAAAATAGGATTTTTCCGCGTCGTTGGTTACGGAAACCCTAATCTCAACATATTTGTAATTTGATCCGCATTTTAATCCTGCAAAATATAAACTTTTGTATAGGGATTCGTGTCGGATGTCGATCCGCACTCGGGATTAGTCGGATTAGCGCAAATAAGAACATAAAATGACAGAAAATTTCCTGAAAATGGAACACAATTTTATTCAAATCAACTTCATTCATTCGAACATGTCTCTTACAATCAAGTAAAAATAACGAAATTATAAAGCTTTAAAAAAAATAAACTAGAGAGAGAAAGAGAGAACTAGATAGAGAAAATAGAGAAATCTAGAGAGAGAAATTAGAGAGGAGATTGTAGAGATAGATAGGGAAATCTAGAGAGAGAAAAGCGAGAAGAGAGAAGAGAAAGAAGAGAGAAAAAGGATGAGAAGAGAGAGAAACTAGAGAGAAAGAGAACTCACCCTTGGGAACTTACCATGAAAGAGATTGGGATCGCCGGCAAAGGTAGGCCGGAGAATGGAGATTATGTTCGCCCATTGTCCAAGCGTGGAAGTAGAGCTGACAAGTGAAGAAACGGTTAGGAGAAGTGTTTGTTGGTGAAGATAATCCATAACCGGTGTAACTGTAGTCATTGTGAAGCCGTGAAGCAAAGGCGATCGAAGAAGCCCGGCCTGTGTAGCATGGCAGCAAGGGGCGATAGTCCTTTTGGGACCGCCTGCTAGAAAGAATGATGAGAGGAAAGTTCTGGAGTTGCAGGTCGGAGATCGCAGGTGTGCCTCCAACTGGTAGAGATAGATTGCAAGGGCGTGGTGGAGCACGTTCTTGCGACCGACCGTGGAGGAGGGCAGTGTGCAGCACTTGCACGTGGTTGGAATGAGAACCAGGCGGTGTTCCTACTAGTGGGTTGCCATGGAGATGGGTATGCAACACGCATGGACGGAGCAAGAGGGAGAGGAGGAGATGCTGCTTGTGAGCATGGTGGAAGAGGCGTTGACCGGTGGTGGAGCTTGATGCAGAGGAGCGTTCGTGCACGCAGCAGCAAGAAGAATGGTGGTTGAAGATGCTAGCTAGGTGCTGCGTTGCTGGAGGAAGGAGCGGTGGAGCTTCAGGCGGTGTGCAAGCGGAGGAGGCGGAGGCGAACCAGTCCGGCGGTCGTGGTGGTGTTGGTGTTGCTGTTATGCAACACCAGCACGTTGCTGCTAAGAAGGTGGGAGGTGCTGGTTGCAGACGAGGAAGAGGGGCAGAAGAAGAGAAGAAAACGATGAAGAAGAAGGGAAGATGGTGGCGGCCGACCGGAGTTGCAGGCTGCAACTCCGGTAGAAAATGGTAATAAGAAAAAAATGAAAACTAAAAATACGAGAAGAAGAAGACAGAGGAGAGAAGGAGAAAGAAGAAGAAGAAGAAGAAGAAGAAGAAGAAGAAGAAGAAGAAGAAGAAGAAGAAGAAGAAGAAGGACGGCCGGAGTTGCAAACCTGCAACTCCGGCGAAGTATAGGTGAAGAAGACGAAGAAGAAAAGAGGAAAAAGGGGAGAAAGAAGTCGCGGGGAAGAAGGGAAATGATAGGGGGAAGGAGAGGAGGAGAGGGGAGAGGGATTAGGGTTCGAACGAACCCCTATCCTTCTCCTTTTAAAGCTTCCCTATTTCCTTTAATGGAAATAGGGGATTTTTGAAAATAAAAAAATAAGAAAAAATAATTTTTTTTTTTTTTTTTTTAAGTAAAAACCTACTTTTCTTTGGGGAATCTCCCCAATTAGTGGACCCCCCATTTAATTAAAATTATTTTGAAATTCGCGGGGTCCACTAACTGGTCGGACAGCGGGTCGATGAAGATGGGCCCGGCTACTGGCCCGTATGGATTGATGATGTCCATCATCTCACAAGATGATGTGACAGACAGTTTGATGGCGATCATATGGATGGTGACTTGATTGGGGCTCAGATTAGTAGATCGACAGATCTAGAGAGATCCAACGGTCCGATTGAAGATCCAACGGTCCGATGGAAGATCCAATGGTCAGAAAGCTAAGGGAGATGAGATAGAGCCGATGGGTAGGAGTTCTGGGGTTAAGTCAGTAGATTCGAGGATCGAGAGATGAAGAGAGAGAGAGAATAAGAAGAGATGAGAGAAAAAGTATCAAAAAAATGGAAAAAAGCACTGGCGGAGGGTCTGGAACCCTGGTCTTCACTGTGACCATCCTCACGCTTCTCCAGTAGAGTCGACTATCATTCTTTGCTGATGAAAATAGGATTTTTCCACGTCGTTGGTTACGGAAACCCTAACTTCAACACATTTTTAATTTATCCGAGACATTTAACCTGTAGAATGAGCAATTTTGCACAGTGGCTCGTGTCGGATGTCGATCCGCACTCGGGATTAGTCGGATTAGCGCAATAATGACATAAAATGACGGGAATTTTGTAGAGAATGGAACATAATTTTATTCAAATCAACTTCATTCAATCAAAATTGTCTTTTACAGCAAAAATCTAACAAAATAACTAAACTAGAAAGCATTTTAATAAGAGAGGGATGTAGAGAGAGAAAGGGGTTTTGAGAGAGAGAAACTAGAGAGAGAAAGTTAAAAAAATGTTAAAGAGGAGAGAGAGAAAGTAGTAGAAGAAGAGAGAAATCTAATCCTAGAGAGAGGTCTAGAGAGAGAAAGAAAATTGCAGAGAGAAAGAGAGAATTAGAGAGAGAAAGTGAGAAACTCGACAAAAAACTAGGGTTCTAGAGAGAGAATCTAAGGAGAAAAGAGAGAAAATAGGATTCTAGATAGGGAAAGTAGAGAGAGAGAAAGAGGAAGAAAGAGGAGAGAGAAGAGGGATTACCTCGAGATGCTTACCGTAATTGTATCGGAGGAGATTGATCTTGTGAGTCTGCCATGTGATGGAGAGTCCAGCCAAGAGAATTGTCTGTCACAGCAAGGTGGAGACGGACTGGAGCGTTAGCTGGTTGTGTGGGGTCGTGATGGACAGGGCAGCTTTCTAAAGAGAGAAGCCTCACCGGTTTCTCCTTCTTCTTTCCTCCTTTCTCTTTTTTTCTTTTTTTTTTTTTTTTCGTTTTTCTTGTAGAGAATGGAGGCGCTGGCACCTACTGCTCCTTTGGGAGAGTTGAGAGATAGGGATGAGAGGTTGTAGGTGATCCGGTGGAGCGTGGGATGAGGACAGACTGTCGGAGAGCTAGATGGCCGGAGAAGGAGAACCAGTCCAGCAAGGACGGTGGTTGCTTGCTGGACTGTTGGTGGTTGTGCAGGTTTTCACGGTGATGTGAAGTTGCAGACCTGCCGGAGTTGCAGGTCTGCTCGAAATAGTGGTGGACGAAACCGTTGATGGAGGGGATACCGCTGGTTTTTGGAAGAAGACGCCGGAGTTGCAGGCTGCAACTCCGGTAAAAGGGTGGATGGAGAGTTGCAGCAGGCGGTTGGAACGTTGTAGGAGGTGCTGCGTTGCTGCCTCACGCAGCAAAGAGAATAATGGATGAAGAATAACGGAGGGAGACAGAGAAGATGGAGGTGATTTAAGAGGAGCTCGCCGGAGAAGATGAACCAGTCCGGCGAGCTTCAAGATGAAGAAAAACGAGGACACGGAGCAGAAGAAGAAGAAGAAGAAAAAAAAAAAGGAGAAAGAGAAAAGGAAGAAGAAGAAGGATAGGAGGAGAGGGGGAGAAGAACGTGCTGGCGGTGGTGTTTAAAACGACGACCGGAGTTGCTGTCTGCAACTCCGGCGACGATGCAGACGAAGAAGAAGACGCAGAAGACGAAGAGGAGGAGGAAGAGGAGAAGAAGAAGAAGAAGAAGAAGAGGAAGAAGAAGGAGAAGAAGAAATAGAAGAAGAAGAAGAAGAAGAAATAGAAGAAGAAGAAGAAGAACTTCCGCCCATTCGCCGGAAGAATCCGCCGAAAGAGAGAAGAGGGAAAGAGGGAGAAAAGAGAAAAGGAGAGGGGAGAGGGATTAGGGTTCGAACGAACCCCTATCCTTCTCCTTTTAAAGCTTCCCTATTTCCTTTAATGGAAATAGGGGATTTTTGAAAATAAAAAAATAAAAAAATAAATATTTTTTTTTTTTTTTTTTTTTTAAAGTAAAAACCTACTTTTCTATGGGGAATCTCCCCAATTAGTGGACCCCCCATTTAATTAAAATTATTTTGAAATTCGCGGGGTCCACTAACTGGTCGGACAGCGGGTCGATGAAGATGGGCCCGGCTATTGGCCCTCATGGATTGATGATGTCCATCGTCTCACAAGATGATGTGACAGACAGTCTGATGGCGATCGGATGGATGGTGACTTGATTGGGACTCAGATTGGTAGATCGACGGATCTAGAGAGATCCAACGGTCCGATTGAAGATCCAACGGTCCGATGGAAGATCCAACGGTCAGAAAGCTAAGGGAGATGAGATAGAGCCGATGGGCAGGAGTTCTGGGGTTAGGTCAGTAGATTCGAGGACCGAGAGATGAAGAGAGAGAGAGAATAAGGAGAGATGAGAGAGAAAGTATCAGAAAATAGAGAGAAAAGCACTGGCGGAGGGTCTGGAAACCTGGTCTTCACTGTGACCATCCTCACGCTTCTCCAGTAGAGTCGACCATCATTCTTTGCTGACTCATGTGGCTTTAAACACTTTGGTCCGTCTCTTGGTCATTGGCTCTCCTACTCTCTTCGTTCTTTGGGCCAACTTTTTGGTCCTCTTATTCAGCCCATATTTGGCCCATATCTTCTAGTCATAGCATGTGGGCTTGTTGAGCTTTGATAATGGGCTTTCATGATCGATTTGGGCCCACAAGTCTCGAGAATCGTCCCATCGGGGTTTCCAGCGACAGAAGAAGCGCGTAATGAGACTTTATCAGAACGGCTTAATATTTAGACTTCTGAAAATGTGTTTAATGCATGCAAATATACCATTTCGTCCAGAAAAGTGTGTTCTACGCAACAGAAGAGACTCTTACGTAGAAAAGTAGGTAAATAGAGTATTTTACGTAGGAGAATGCAATAACGCTACAAGGATAATTGCTTAAAATAAGTACTTTTGAGCGAATATCAGCTGACTCATGTGGCTTTAGACGCTTTGGTCCGTCTCTTGGTCATTGGCTCTCCTGCTCTCTTCGTTCTTTGGGCCGGCTTTTTGGTCCTCTTATTCAGCCCATATTTGGCCCATATCTTCTAGTCATATCATGTGGGCTCTTTAAGCTTTGATAATGGGCTTTCATGATCGATTTGGGCCCACAAGTCTCGAGAATCGTCCCATCGGGGTTTCCTGCGACAGAAGAAGCGCGTAATGAGACTTTATCAGAACGGCTTAATATTTAGACTTCCAAAAATGTGTTTAATGCATGCAAATATACCATTTCGTCCAGAAAAGTGTGTTCTATGCAACAGAAGAGACTCTTACGTAGAAAAGTAGGTAAATAGAGTATTTTACGTAGGAGAATGCAATAACGCTAAAAGGATAATTGCTTAAAATAAGCACTTTTGAGCGAATATCATAGACTATCATTCCTTGCTGACTCATGTGGCTTTAAACGCTTTGGTCCGTCTCTTGGTCATTGGCTCTCCTGCTCTCTTCGTTCTTTGGGCCGGCTTTTTGGTCCTCTTATTCAGTCCATATTTGGCCTATATCTTCTAGTCATAGCATGTGGGCTCTTTAAGCTTTGATAATGGGCTTTCATGATCGATTTGGGCCCACAAGTCATGAGAATCGTCCCATCGGGGTTTCCTGCGACAGAAGAAGCGCGTAATGAGACTTTATCAGAACGGCTTAATATCTAGACTTCCGAAAATGTGTTTAATGCATGCAAATATACCATTTCGTCCAGAAAAGTGTATTCTACGCAACACAAGAGACTCTTACGTAGAAAAGTAGGTAAATAGAGTATTTTACGTAGGAGAATGCAATAACGCTAAAAGGATAATTGCTTAAAATAAGCACTTTTGAGCGAATATCACAACCCCCAACCAGCATATTGCCAATCCTTGGCAATTAGTGCGAAATAAATGAGCTTAAAAGGGCTCTGCACATGCTGCACACTTTTTCATATTAGCTCCGGGAAAACACCGTTCGTCAAATCATTGAATGGATGCAAAAACAGTTACATGCTAGCGAAGAGTTGGAAAGTTTTGACAAGACTACAGATTGATAATCATGACCCAGAATAGTCAGACTCTGCGTGTGTGTGTGCTTAACATTCTCATCATCCGACAGTAAAGATTTTCAGATCACCTCTAAGTTTTTATGCCTCGACCTCAAATCTCACATGTTCAGCACTCAGAATAGAATCACACAAGAATGATTTTCTTCTTTTCTTTCAATTTATATGTGAGGAGATGTGTTGATATATGAAAGCAAAGATCTCACATATGTATTATTTAAAGGAAGGACATCTTTACCAGAAGAAGATCTCATGATTGGAATACCACTTCACTCGGGAACGTTAGATCAAACTCTATAGCTTCTCCTTCTCCAATCTCCACATTTTATGATCGTGCTATCCTAGAATCAAGTAGGACTTTCCTGGGTTGTAATGAGGCTTAGGTCAGGTGTAGAAAAATAAAGGTATACAGGATTTCAAAGATCTTGAGAGGATATTGCCATTTTCTTGAATTTTTTCTGCGGCGTAACACCATTATCTGGTTCTTTTTCCTTTTTTCGTATTTTTCTCTTTTTCTTGATATTTCTGAGACTGCTCAATTTCTTTTCAACTCTTTTCATACTTTCTTTCCATATTTTATTTTCAGCTTGAACCACTTTCTTTTCCTTTTGATTCTTCTTCTTTACTTTTCTTTTCACGGTACACCCATATCAGTTATTCTTTTGTCCATCTCAAAATAAGGGTAGCCAGTCATGCTTCGTAGCTATACTGGATTTTAGGTTGATGGGTTTATAAAGAAAAGGCTTTTATAGAAGGGTTCAAGGGGTTTCTAGTGAAGTATAATTCAGGTGAGTAAAAAGGCTGAATGGTTCAGAAAAAATGGCCTAAATCATTTTCTAGGGTTTGCACTATCATGTATACTGTCTTAACTGGATACAGAGAAGGTTCTATCGTAGTAATCCAATGTTGATGTCATTCCGAGTTTTATGATCGAAGCAAAAGATAATGAGATCTCTCAACGAATATTGCGGGCATGAAGAATAGTGAGTCATCTTGTGACTCAGGATTAATGTATAACTCTCTGAAATGATTAAAGGCTCGAAAGCTTACTGGGTTAGGTCTCTGAAAGTAGGGTTTTTCCGCGTCGTCAATTCGGAAACCCTAACTTCAATAATATTTATAAAATCCGATTATCTGCAAAATGTAACTTGTATAGCAGTACGTGTCGGATGTCGATCCGCACTCGGTGTGAGTTAGCACAATAAGGAATTAAAACTGACAAATAATATACAGAGAGAAATGAGAATGGTGGAAGAGATGAGAAGGGCGAGTCGATTTAAAAACAACATTCATTTGAGATTCAGAACACCAAAATATCAAAAACAACTTCATTAATCATCAAGGAGTGCGTACATAAATCAAAATAACAGAAATAAAGAAAGCATGTAAGAAAGCATGTAAAGGGATGAGAGGTGAAGAGGTAAGGGAAAGAAACGTCCATTGAAATCTCAGAGCTAAGGGCGCTACCGATCAAGAAGAAGATCGTCCAAGACTTCGATGAATGCTTCAATCAAGAGAAGGGTTTTGACAGAGATGCATCCCATGACCTTTGGAGCTAAGGGCGCTACCGATCAAGAAGAGGACCATCCAAATTTCATGGAATGCTGCTCAATCGAGAGAAGGGGTAAGGGAAAGAAACGTCCATTGAAATCTCAGAGCTAAGGGCGCTACCGATCAAGAAGAGGACCGTCCAAGACTTCGATGAATGCTTCCATCGTGGAGAAGGGTTTTGACAGAGAAGCATCCCATGACCTTTGGAGCTAAGGGCGCTACCGATCAAGAAGAGGACCGTCCAAATTTCATGGAATGCTGCTCAATCATGGAATCCACATCGACTCTTACCGGCCGACAAGGTAGATGTGAATTGGCTAATGTACTATAATGTGCCCTAAAAATCTCACCTTTTCACTCGCCGAAAGGAGTCGGCCAAGTGAATAGGCGATCGGCCTGAGAAAGTAGTGAGAGAATCTAGAGAGAGAAAATGGACTTAGAGAGAGAAATCTCAATCTAGAGAGAGAACATGGGATTAGGGATGTCACGTCCCTTCCATGTCGTCTAGAGAGAGAAAGTGAGAGAAGATAGAGAAAATACCTCGTAGTACTTACCATTGAGTGACCGGAGTGCATCGGGACCAGGATGTGGTCGGAGTGGTGAAGATCGACCCATGGGAATGGTCCAAGATCAGCCAATGATGGTCGGCCAAGAAAACATTGGCCATGGAAGATGAGAGTGGTGTGGCTTTCGGTAGGCTTTGGTGGTGCACACAACTTACCCTTAGAGCACAGGCTGGTTTGAAGAGGAGATGGTGGGAGTATGCACAGCCTTGCTGTCCATGGGAGAAAACATGGGCTGTTCTCTGTGGCATCGAGGCATACGGGCCAGCTTTTGATGGAGAGAAGACCAAGGAGGTTTCAGACCTACTGATCATCTAGCAGCTCGTGAATGAATGACTCCAACAGATCGTGGAGACTAATGTTGCTGGCTCGTATCGGACCAATGAATGGTGAAGATGATAACAACGAGAAGCTCTCAGTTTGAAGCATGGAGATGGAGTGCAGGTTGTAAAAAGTGAAGCCGTAATGGCTTGTTGGTGCATCACGCACACAATCAGGGAATGGAGAAGGTGGTACCTGCAGGTTCCCTTGACCACATTGTAGATCTCCCACTAATGGAGAAGGCAATGGTGGCATGTAGATAGAACTGGCCAATGAGGAGATGAGGTGCAGGTCGTGCCTGCCAGCATGATGAAAGGGATCCACGGTAGAGGTGCAGACCGACAGGAGGCACGCCAGATACATGGTGGTGTGATGGCTGTGGTGATGACCACGTGGAGGAGCAGACCAGTCCAACGTGGAGGAGAAGGAGGAACCTTGCTTGATGTCCAGCCAAGTGGTGCTTGTGGGTTAAAGGTGGTAGAACGGACCATGAAGTGCAGTTGGCGGTGAAATGGGTGTGCTGACCTTTGGGATAGTGGAGCAGCAAACCATTGTGCTTGTTGATGTGAAGCCCGAATGAGTTGATCACGGGCTGCAACTGAGATGGAGATGTGATCTCCTTACAGGTGTGAGGCTGAGCTCGTGGTGGGGAATTGCAACGAGTGCATCACCGGTGGAAGGAGGTTGGAGCTAATCTTGGGGTAGCTGAAGACGGTCTGCTTGCACCGTCGGTGAGTGGTTGCTGCTCGTGAGGAGGAGCAGGGAGGTGCCTCGAAGAGAGGAGGGTTGCACAGCATAGCGGAGAGGACGGACGGACCTGCCTGAGTTGCAGCCTTGCAGGTCCGTTAATGGTGAGGTGGTCGGTTTCCTCCATGGAAATCGACTGGGTTTTGCAGGTGGGTGTTGGAGAAGCACACCAGCAACTAGGTGAAGGCGGAGCAGTGATTTCGTGGCTGGAAAAGGTGGAAGATTCAGGCGGAGTTTGTAAGTGTGCAGAGAAGCATGTGTTGCTGCCTGAAACACCGGCAAAGAGGGTGGTGGCTAAGGAGCAGGTATAACCGGCGTTAATGGTAGCCAGAAATTGCAGGTTTGCAATTATTTTCCGGCAGTGGAGAGGTGGATGAATACGCTAGTGATGGGCAGATGAAAACAAGTCCGTTTTGGACTGGGGTGTTTGTTGATGATGGAGAACGCCGGAAGAGATGGTGGTTGCCCGGAGAAGTTGTTCCCAAAAGGGAGGGGTTGCAACATGGATTTGCAGGTTGAACCGGCAAAAGAGAAGGTAAAGAAGAAGGAGAAGGTCGAAGCTTGCTGTTTGTTGCAGGTGTAGCAGCAAGGCGTTGCTCTTGGAACAGCAGGGTGGTGGCGATGATGGTGCTGGTTGGAATGAGCCTTCACAGCCTCTCGATCCAAACCAGCAACCTACGGTGGTGGAGAGAGGTGGAAGAAGTTGGAGGAGCACACCAGCAGGTTGGTGTTCCCGTTGTGAACACCCATCGGTGTTGCAGACAAGAGGGGCAGCAGCGTTGCTGGGGTTGCAGCGAGATAAAGCACGGAGAAGAAGAAGAGGATGGTGGTTAGTTGCATGCTGGTGGAGAAGAAGATGTAGAGAGGGATGAGCTCATAGCTCTTCTCCATCGTTGCCTAGAAGGAGAGAGGGACTGAACCTGGATGAGCGTGGGTTAGAGAGATATAGGAAAGGGAGAGAGTTGGTGTTGTTAGAGAAGTAAGGGAGTTAGTTGTAGGATTAGAGGGATCCACGTGGGTTGAGAGGAGAGAGGTTAGTGAGAAGAGGTCAAGGTTGACCTCTTCTCCCATGGGAGGAACATGGAGTGAGAAGCGTGGAATATTTCTCTTCCACCAAACCAATGTGTACTTATATTTGCAACATTTGGCCCATTTTTCAGCCCATGATCTTAGAGGTCCAATCTTTGGCCCATTATAGTGAATAAATGAAATGGGCATTAGAGCCATTAGATTTGAGAAGGGGCCATGGGCTTTATGTGAGTGGGCCATTATTGAACATGCCACATGTCGGCCAATGGGCTATCAAGACAATGGACCTAAGGATAGGTGAACCAATGGGTCACTAAGATAATGCGTGATGAGGGAGTCGGACCCGATATTGGCAAACTGTTAGATCTGAAGAGATCCAACGGTCCGATGGATGATCTAATGGGTCCGATGGAGGATCTAATGGTGGAAAAGCTGTGGGATATGGGATAGAGCTAGAGGAGATGAGATCGGAGGTTAGATGATGGAGATCGGAGGGTTAGGATGATCGATCTGAGGATCGGGGCGGTCGATCTAAGGATCGGACGGGGGATATGATGATCTAATGGTAGGATGCTAAGGTCTAGAGAGATAGAGATAGAATTAGGATAGATGAGAGAGAAAATAATACAAAATAAAGACAAAAGAGCTGGCGAAGGGTCTTAAACCCTGATCTTCAATGTAATCTTCTATCAGCTTCACTAATTACGTAAGCCGTCATTTTATGTCAGTTGGTACGGCTTTGAATCACTTTGGCCCGTCTCTTGGTCTTCAGCTTTGCCTCTCTCTTGGTTCTTTATCTGGCTCTATGATCCTCTGACTTGACCCATACTTGGCCTGTATCTTCTAGTCATAGCCTGTTGGCTCCTTAAGCTTTGATATTAGGCTTCTATGTTTGATCGTGGGTCCACAAGTCTCGAAAATCGCCTGATCGGGTTTCCTGCGAGAGAAAAGCACGTAATGAGACTTAATCGAAACGGCTTCATATCTAGACTTCCAGAAATGCGTTTAAAGCATGCAAATATACCATTTCGTCCAGAAAAGTGTATTCTACGCAATGAAAGCGACTCTTACGTTGAAACGTAGATAAATATAGAAATTTTACGTAGGAGAGTGCGATAACGCTAAAGGATAATGGCTTAAAATAAGCACTTTTGAGCGAATATCAGTCTCCACAATTCTTCTCACAGGACCTCTAGAATTTCCAAACTTAGGATGACTCTGATGTTGATAGTGTACAATTGTGCCGAATATGAGTTTTTCTAAGTTTTCAAAACTGCTGTAGCCACACTTGACTTGACTCAACGCTAACAAAAATTGACATCCTCAATACTGACTTAACGGAGGTTTTTAGCTAATCAAAGTCAAGGTATTTGACACATTTTTGAAATTCTAGAAAACTTTTGGAGAACATCGGAAATCACCCCAAAAACAACTTTCTTCTTTTCTATTTTTTTTTTTTTTTTTTTTATCAAAATGAAGACATGAGTTTTGGTAAATATCCACCCCCAACCAAAATACAGCACCGTCCTCGATGCTCATGACCGGGACATAAAATGATGAAAAATCAGTGATGATGATGCAAAGATTCAGGAAGGATGTTACTAAGTCAGCAGAAACTCGACAGTGTGTGGTACCTAATGATCGGAAGAATGAATGTACCTGCATTTCCAGAGATATAACAGTAATAACAAATGCATGAGACTCATGTACTCTAGGAATACCGGAATTGCCTTTTCGAAAGCGCTAAGTTTTACGTCTTCAGCCAGACATGACGGGGGTATATCAAGTACCCCCAACCAGGTTAAAACTCATGGAGACTGAGTGGATCTACAGTCTTCCTGACACCTAAGGTGGAACGGAAACAACTATCCTATCCCTAGTCTAGGTATACCTGTGTAGAACAGGTCTTTCTCAGTGTAGACTGAGAGAAGGGCATTGAGCTCTCTGAGCAGCCCGACAAAAACACGGAGTTGATCTGGGAGGGATCGAAGCTTCTCAGTAAAGATTGAGAGGAGAGTAGGAGTGGGTTCTCTGAGCAGACCCGAAAAAACATTTAGTTCAGCGGGGAGGGATAGAAGCTTCTCAGTAAAGACTAAGAGGGGAGTAGTAGTGGGTTCTCTGACCGTGGTTAGCAGAGCCGCAAACTCATTGAGTTTTGCAGGAATGTATCTGAATGGAGCAGACTCCTGCAGATCAGTAATACCAAAATTGTCTGACTCTGTGATGAAGTCAGACTCAAAGTGTTCTTGACACTTGGATAATTTATCCTCGAGAGAGACCTGAATTAGACTCTCTATGACATACGATTCATCAACAATATCGACGTAGGGTGACGGGTGAAAACTGTTGACCTCTCTCTCGATGTTTCCTAATTTGATAGGGATGTTCCAATCCCTGTACTCAATATGTTCCTCCTCGGTGTGGATCGGGAGGTCCAGGACAGCGGGAGGCCCATTTTCTAGACACAGCTCATCAGTAGGAATGTCTGCATTCAGAGCAGAGAGAGCATTGTCAGAGATAGAGATGGGACTAAGTTCCTCTGTGTTCAGTCCAGAAGTTGGTGCTTTTAAGGGCACCAAAGATTGAGACTCGGGTTCATCACAATTGTTGCACAATCCAAGGGAGGTGGGGAGGAACGGTAGATCTATGACAGCAGGGATCCTACGATCGAGACAAAACTCAGTGTCATGATGATCATCTTCAGGGTCCAGGTTAGAAGTAGCAGTGGGAGAGTGAGAAATAGGTTGCTCTGTGGTAGGTTCAGGATGTGGTGCTTTTAAAGGCACCGAAGAAGGAAACACTGGCTCCTCAATAGTCTGGCTCGATCTAGGGGTGGGTACAACTTCTATTTCTTCCTCGCAATGCTGGTACTGGGTCCAATTTTGCAGCTCCTCATTATAGACAGTGGCCATATCATTCTCCTCAGGATAGGCTATTGGTGGACTAGTGAAGTTGACTTCCGCTCTCTCATTTTCTAATTGAACTAGACGTTGCTCCAAGCTCTCCATAGATTGATGTTGTTGGTGCTCTAGACTTTGGAAATACTGTTGTTGTTGGGCAATGTACTGAGAGAGAAGGTCCTCTAGACCGGGTGTAGTAGCCAACAGAGGTGGTTCAGCCAAGGGGAGTTGAGGTGTCAACTCTTGATTGTAGTCCGATTGGGTATGAAAGTTGTAAGGCAAAGTGGAGTCTAGGACTAGTTGCTGACTCTGAAAATCCTGAGGGGCCCACTGTTGATCAGAATAGTCATTCTGTGGATATGACGGGTACTGGGATTGCGATTATTGCCAGTCATACTCTCCATTGGGTTGATGGAACCCGGAAGGATAATTATCCTGCGGCAGTTGCTGCGGGAGGGCAGACTGTTCCCAACCAAAGTTATGGTGACTCCTATTATCCGGATAATAAGTGTTGTCATAGGAGGCCTGCAATGGAGATGGAAAGGTACAGACATCTTGCTGGATAGGAGGGTAATATCCTACAGACTGGAAATGGTACACAGGTTGCTGGACTGCGGCACGAAGGGCAGAGACTGAATTTTTAAGCTCTTGGAGTACAGAATTGTACTCCGGATCTCGGTGATTATCATACCCTGTAGAAGTGTGCGAGACTGGAGTATCATGATGATACGCAGAATTGTCATACCATTGTTGAGAGTGATCACCTCGATTCTCACAGAAACTGTAGTAGGTCTCATACAGAGGCCGTTCATCTGCCATTAGAGGCGATAGAGGGGTGCGGTGGACTAACTCTCAGATCGAGTCAGTAAAAGGTTAGGGCAGGTCCAACCGGGCTTCTACTTGAAAAAGCAAGCCCAAGATTTGGCAAAAAGTTGCCAAAAGGAGACACTGGAGTAGTGATTCTAAATGATGCACACCAAGCACAGATAATCCTATTCTAAACAATCAGGATATATTTTAGGTATTATCTTGTTAGTTTTGGGGCTAGAGTAGATTATGACAGTGGGCGGACCACTGGTTTATCTTTTAACCACCGGACTAACTGTTTGCACTCAGAGGTTCTCACCAGGCTACACTCTTCAGAGCGAATCCTTTAGTACTAACTCTAGTCAACAACAAGGCAATCCGAAGCCTAGACAGACGTGCGGCACAATGGCTGTCTTAAGTACGTCCCAGACTAACCGGATTGGTCAAGTGTATAAGAAGAGTGTTCCCTCGGGTTAAGCTAGGGTTGGTGCGTGTTCCTAGTCCACACGCAACTAACCGCCGAATAGTCCAAGATGCCACGCCGAGCTCAGTGTACTTGAGTAGCAGGGACTTATGGGTGTGTTAGACAACAGGGACCCGCGCTCGTGGTCTTATTTCGATTGGATGTTAAGCGGGTTCGCTTTGTGTGGATTTTTCCTCGAACACCGGGCTAATTGGCTCTACTTCTTGATTCTTTTTATTATTGATGGATCCTGGGGATCAATTTTAGCTGGAATTATGAGGTGGGTGATGAAATCCCACCAGTTTCAATTTTGGAGCTGGGTTTGCTCTCTTAGAGTTTATTGATTAACAGCCACGCCACGCAAGTCGAATAATATGGATGCGAAAGCAAATAGACAAGCGGCAATGATGCACCCAATAACACCGTATCGCACTCAAGGCGAGGAGAGGGACTTACCTCCCGTGGGCCACGCCACGGGGTCTCCTCCGTGGGTTAGGGAGGGGTATCCTAATGGGCTTGGGCCCGACTCCACCTCTTTGAGCTTTTGCTCCCTACCCACACTGGATAGTGCTCCTGCAGAAAAGTTAGATCGCACGGTCTAGGTATTCGGGATTCTATTTGGAAGATCCTTGCCTTTTTAAGGTTCACAGAACAAGCACTGAATTTAGCCAAGTTTTTGAATTAATTTCCAAATTTGAGATGGGTTAAAATTGAGGAATTCCCAGATTGGAAAATACCTAGATTGGAAAGTTTCCCGAACTGTGGAGATCTTCGAAGAAAGATTTGATTGCGAGATCCCTTATAATTTTGGGAAATTTCCCAAAATTGAAATTCTGCTAGATTTGGGGTGTTTCCTTTGTCAGACTTTTCCAAATTCGGAAGATTTCTAAAGATAGAAATTCTTCTAAAGAGGAAACTTCTAAGAGGGGAAACCCTAATTAAGCAGAGTTTCAAGATTTTGGAATCTTTCCAAAAATCGCAAATCTTTGATTGGTGATTTCTAAAAATCTGCAGAATATAAAACCCTAATTTTTTTTGTATTTTGAATTTTTATATTTTTTGGTAATTTTCACTTAATCTAGGGTTTCTAAAAAACCTTAGAACAAGATCTAGCAGTTATATGGAAAGCAGTAAAATTCCTAAATTATTACAACTTTGCACTTGGCCTTCCGAGGCATTAAAAATAGTAATTTAAAAAAAAACTGCTAAAAATCACAAAAAACACAAAATAGAAAGTTTCCCGAAAAGGTCGGGCTATCCAAATTGAGCAGCTTTCCGATTTGGCAACTTTCCAATTCCGTCTTTACGTCCTTTTTCGCACTCCCGAACACCCGAGCGGCAGCGGCGCCATTTGAAAGTAGGATTTTTCCTCGTCGTTGGTTACGGAAACCCTAATCTCAACACATTTTTAAATTATCCGAGACTTTAATCCTGCAAAATTAAACAGTTCTTGCACAGTGGAAAGTCGGAGTCGTATCCGCACTCGGGATTAGTCAGATTAACGCGAATAAGAACAAAAATTGACGGACTATCACAAGAAATAATAGATAAAAACAAACTTCATCATTCATTAATCAAAATGTCCTTACAATATCTGAATAAAAATGAGCAATAATCAAAACTAGACTACAAAGCATTCTAGAGAGAGAAAAATAGAAAGAGAATAGGTAGAGAGAAGATGAGAGGAGAGGCATTTTAGAGAGAAAAAGAAGAGATCTAGAGAGAGAAAGAGAGATAGAGAGAGAAAGAGTGAAAAATAGAGAAAAGTAGAGAAGTGGAGATTAAGAGAGAGAAAGTGAGAGTTTTAGAGCGAGAAAGTAGAAATATAGAGAGAAGGAGAGGAGGAGAGAGAAAAGGGATTTTTAGAGAGAGAGAGAGAACTAGAAAGATAAAAATAAAGAAGAAGAAATTACCATGAAACTTACCCTTGGAGGATAAGCTGGTGAACGAAGATCGGTCTATGAGAATGGCCATTGCAGGCCGTAGGATTGACTGTGTGCATGTTGCTTAGTTGCAGCCCGACGTTTGGAGAGGAACTCATGGAAGGATGAAGGTATGAGGTGGTTCAAGCCATGTGGCTATTAGTGCACCGAACTTGGCAGCAAGTGAAAGCTTACCTGCTAGTACGCTGGAGGTGGGGCTGTGGAGTCATGGAGAAGATTAAGCCGGTTGCTGGGCTGAAGACGTCAACACTGTTAACGCCGGAGTTGCAGGTCTGCAACTCCAGCAACAAAGGAGAGAAGCGTGGCTCTTTGCAGCGTGTGGCGGAGCTTGATGACGATGATGAGGAGAGTTGCAAGGCGATTTCCGATTGAGAGAGGATGAGAGTGACGGTGGCAAAGATAGATGCTCTTCTCGCCGGTGATGGAGCAGGATCCGTTCTCCTTAGAGAGGGGGCGGCTTGGAGAAAGGTGGATGGATGGCTTTGGGCAAGTCTGCTGCTACCACCGAACGATGAGCTCCAATGGTGGAGGGTAGCCCGTGGAAGAGAGCTACGGCTCTCTCATCTTCAGCCTCTCTTTTCTCTTGCTTTTTTTTTTTTTCTTTTTGCTAGGTTTTTTTTTCTGTTTTGCTTGAGAAAGGAAGAGAGAGGAGGACGGCTTAAGAGACTGGAAGATTAGGGTTTTCTCCCTTGAGAAAACATGGAGATGAGGGGCTACTTTGGGGTTTTTTTTTGTGTTGACAGTGAATGAGAGGGGCGTGGAAGAGAGGAGAACCAGTCCGGCGATCAAGTTCGTCGGAGTTGCAGGTCTCGACCTGTGTTAATGGTGGGTGATGCTGTGGTGCTTAGACGGTGGTGGCAGCGGTGGTAGCAGGTGTGGAGCGAGGGCTGTAGTGTTGCAAGAAGTGCATCTGTGGCCGGAGAAGATGGTGGAGGCGGAGAGGTGCGCTGGCGACCGGAGTTGCAGCCTGCAACTCCGGTGAGGACGTGAAAACGAAAAACAAGAAAAGCAAGAAGAAGAAGACAGAGGAGAGAAGGAAGAAGAAGAAGAAGAAGAAGAAGAAGAAGAAGAAGAAGAAGAAGAAGAAAAAGAAGAAGAAGAGTAGGTGACGGTCGGAGTTGCAGCTTGTAACTCCGGTGAAAACGTGATGAAGAAGATGAAGAAGAAGGTGGAACGAAAAGAAGAAAAAGAAGGAGAAGAAGAAAGGGAAACGGTGGACAGAAGATTTAGGGAAGGAGAGGAGAAGAAAAGAGGGGGATTAGGGTTCGAACGAACCCTTCTCCTTCCTCTTATAAAGCTCCCTATTTCCTTTAATGGAAATAGGGTATTTTTTAAATAAAAAAAATATTTTTAATTTTTTTTTTTTTTTTTTTAAGTAAAATGCTACTTTTTCTTGGGGAATGTCCCCATTTAGTAGACCCCCCATTTTTTAAAATTTAATTAAAATTCTTTGGAAATTCACGGGGTCCACTAACTGGTCGGACAGCGGGTCGATGATGATGGGCCCGGCTACTGGCCCACATGGATTGATGATGTCCATCATCTCACTAGATGATGTGACAGACAGTCTGATGGCAATCGGATGGATGGTGACTTGATTGGGACCCAGATTGGTAAATCGACGGATCTAGAGAGATCCAACGGTCCGATTGACGATCCAACGGTCCGATGGAAGATCCAACGGTCAGAAAGCTAAGGGAGATGAGATAGAGCCGATGGGTAGGAGTTCTGGGGTTAGGTCAGTAGATTCGAGGATCGAGAGATGAAGAGAGAGAGAGAATAAGGAGAGATGAGAGAGAAAGTATAAAAAAAATGGAGAAAAGTATTGGCAGAGGGTCTGGAACCTTGGTCTTCACTGTGACCATCCTCACGCTTCTCCAGTAGAGTAGACTATCATTCCTTGCTGACTCATGTGGCTTTAAACGCTTTGGTCCGTCTCTTGGTCATTGGCTCTCCTGCTCTCTTCGTTCTTTGGGCCGGCTTTTTGGTCCTCTTATTCAGTCCATATTTGGCCCATATCTTCTAGTCATAGCATGTGGGCTCTTTAAGCTTTGATAATGGGCTTTCATGATCGATTTGGGCCCACAAGTCTTGAGAATCGTCCCATCGTGGTTTCCTGCGACAGAAGAAGCGCGTAATGAGACTTTATCAGAACTGCTTAATATCTAGACTTCCGAAAATGTGTTTAATGCATGCAAATATACCATTTCGTCCAGAAAAGTGTGTTCTACGCAACACAAGAGACTCTTACGTAGAAAAATAGGTAAATAGAGTATTTTACGTAGGAGAATGCAATAACGCTAAAAGGATAATTGCTTAAAATAAGCACTTTTGAGCGAATATCACCCGCATTCCATCAAAATCGTTCGATTGGTGTCTCTGCGATAAAAAAAGCACTTAATGAGACTTAATCAAAATGGCTATACATCTTGACTTCCCGAAATATATTTAATTCATGCGAATAGTCGATATTCATCTAAAAAATGTGTTCTACGCAATGGAAAAAACTCTTACATTAAAAAGTCAACGAAAAGAAATGTTTTAAGTAGGAGAATGTGATACCGCAAAAAAGATAGTGGCTTAAAATAAGCACTTTTGAGCAAATATCATTGAGACTTTTTATTTATTAGTCCTAGTCTCAACAGAGAAAGTATGACTTACTCAGGGATATCCAATGGGCTGTGGAACAGCAAAAATGAACATCTGATAAAGAAATGGCAGTTGTTGTACTGCAACGCTGTCCGAGTACACTAAGAGTGGGAAAAATATAATGAAAATGTATTTTCTCTGATTGACATAAAAATTTGTGTGAGACTTCCCTATGCATAATGGGTTAATGACATATAATTTAAAAATAAATAAGTATTTTTTTAATAATTAATTACATAATTTACACTAGGGTCTAATCATTAAAATCTAATTAATTGGTTAATGAACTGTAACATAAGTAGGCTTGTTTAGGATGATCTTAGTGGTCTAGAGTTACTCTTGGACCATTAGGATACATTCATGGATCACCTCTTGTCATGCCCCGCAATTCGTATACTAGAATATTTCTATCCGCGCAATCCCAAGGCACGATTAGGGAACAAATCCCCAAATACACGTTATAATAATGTAATGCGAGCTAATAAAATATGAACCATCTAAAATATTGAATTAAAATTAATAATCCAATCCACCACAATATCTGAAATAATTCAAATACTAGCTAAAAGTAAATACATCTCAAGCCTCACTACATATGTCTCTCAAAATAAATAACTACTTTAAGGGTATCCCAAGTACTAACTAAGTCCAATCCTATGTGTATTTCTATTATCTGTGCTGTCTTGAAAATAAGAGATCCCATGAGAGTGAGTCCAACTGACTCGCAAGTAAAAGCCACATTAAACTCTCCCAATATAGGTGTGCAGATGTACATAACATCGTATCAATAACAACCCCAATTATAATAATTACAAGAACATACCTCAACGAATATGTACAATATCATAATCAATTGACTAAAGATTATAAGGAACTCGATCTTATATAGGTGCACAATACATGTGACCATTAATGATATAATTATGTTTACATTCTCCCTTACCTTGCAAAGTTAATAATGATAAACACTTAACCTGAATCTAATTGCCAATGATTACCAAATTAACTCAAAATATCATACCAATAATAGATATCTACGATTACTACATTGTTGTTAATCAAGTGTAACTATCAAAAGAATATCCTAAAACTCCATATAAGATGCAATGCTCATGCATATGTCACAAGGGACAATCCCAACAACTTTGATGCTCATACACAATGAAAGTCAACAATTGATGCAGTGCTTATGTATTAATTAATCCGATGAATAAATGCTCAAGTTAAGTTAATCCAACGAATTGATAGTCAAGCTAATAAATCTAACTTATGGATAGTCATGTGATCATTAACAATTCAGGGTTTTGCACCCAATAACTTTTCCTTGTTTCCTATTTGCTATTTAGGGTTCGACGAACTGCCCAAGGACCTATCAGAAGTACTTACACATAGTGGCACTTTGGATAAACTCCACAAAACTAGTTATTTAAGGTTCAACACACCGCTCAAGGACTTATCAAAAGTGCTTATACACAACGGCACTTCGGATAAACCTGACAAATATAGATATGTTCAACCTAAGTCATCTATAATGCTCTTCATGATGAACAATATAATAATAGTTGAACAATCAAGCATTATATCAATCTACATAATTCAATCATCTTAAATAATAATCATAATTAATCAACACATGCACGATAGGTCAAGATACATCAAGAACCTGATAAAGAGTGCGTACTTTAATTAATATTCCACATAATTCATAGTTATCTTAACAATAATATAGTAATCTATATGTCATGCCAATAACTCATATTACCACGATAATTCAAATAAGAACATCCTTAATCAAGAATCGTAAGAAAATTTAAGAATTGTAAGAATTGAGATTCGAGAATCGATAACTAAAAATTAAGAATTAAGAATTATAGGAATGATATTTTGAATTTTGTGAATTCTGTGATTTATATTAAATTTTAAAAAAAATTATATCTTATTCTACTCTTCAAAACACACAATTTAAAAAGAAAAACAGAGCTAAAAAATGTTAAGAAACGAGTAAGATAAAATTCTGACAAAAATACACTTTTAATAATAGCGAGGAAATCAATATTTTGAATTTTTGGAAATTCTGTGATTCCGATTAATTTCTATAAAAAATATCACCTTATTCTAGTATTTGAAACACACAATTTAAAAGCAAATAGCTAAAAAAGGTTGAGAAATGAATGAGACAAAATTCCAACAAAAAATTATTTTTTAATAATTTCGTGAGAATTTAAAGACAATTCAAGATTTAGCATGTTTTTTTATTGATTTACAACCACACTTCTACATGATTTCTTAATCACCAAATAAGAAATTAAACATGATGAGTTTACAGAAGATTAAACCTGAAACTAAGGTTTTTTCGTGTCTTCAGATCGAAAACCCTAGAGTCAACATTTAATTTTTAATCCGGTTTCCCTACAAAATATAAGATTTGTATAAGGCCTCGTGTCGAATGTCGATCCGCTCTCAGATTAGTCGGGTTAGTGCAAATGAGAATATTGAATAACGAAAATTGCTAGAAATGATGGTGGGATGAGAATGGTGGTAATGAGATTAAAACATTCATTTTTGAGATTGATATTGCCAAACACTCATAAAAATAGTAAAAGATGGTGGAAACACAATAGTGATAAGATTAAAAGATAACCTATGATAATCAAATTTATCCATTAAAAAGTGCATACAATGCTTTGAATCAAATACATGGAAACTCGAACAAAACAACTTCAACTAAAAAGTGATTTAAAGAGAGTTGTAGAGAGAGAAAATAAGAATCTAGAAAAAGAAATAGTAGAGAGAGATCCTAAAGAGAGAAATAATACTAGAGAGAGAAAGTGAGATTTAGGGAGAAAAACTAAGTAGAGAGAGAATGTGGTGAAAGGAGAGGGAAAGAGAGAGCACTTTACCTTGTGCGCTTACCGAGGTGGAGATGGAGGTCGGCCACGAAGGCTTCAGCCTCGTTGCCCAGGGGAGAACCAGTCGGGTTGCGTAACTAACAAGAAGATGGAAAACAAGGAGTGATGGTCACTGGTTTGGGGGTGGTGCATGTACTGGTTATGGTTGAGCACGCAGGTTAAGTAGCATGGGGATGTTGTGAAAAGATGCAAGTGCACAGATAGAAGGTCAAGGAGCAGCTTGGACGGTGTTGGCTATTGGTGGCTTTGAGAGTGAAGCAGTCATGGATGAAGGAGATTAGCAAGACGATGAGTTGCTGGCCATTAGGAGTTGTAGATTCTCACCGGAGAGGAGAGCAGCAAGGAGGGAAGGCGATGGAGGCTGTATGAGAGGGTAGCAAAGAGGAGCATGTGGTTACCGGCAGATCACAGCGGTGGTGTGGGCAAGGAGGAAGCTTGCATTGCTGTTGGCAACTAGTAGGTTCTGGCGGTGAAGTGATGGTGGTTATGGAGAGACAATCATTGGGCAGCAGCACATGACAGGAGATGGTGATCTCCGATGGAGGAGCTAACGGGGAGATGGAGAAGGGGTAGGCTTGAAAGAAGATAGGCCAGTAGGTATGTCGTTTAGATGGCGGCGGCGGGATGAAGGAGGTGTGTTGTAGTCTAGTTCTCCACCGAAGTTGTAGGTTATGGCTGTGCGTTCACGAAGAAGACGTGCCAGAGGAGATGGTGGAGAGGCGGATTGGTGATGGAGATCCAGTAGGCAAGGTGGTATTGGAGGGCTAGAGGAGGTTGCTGCTCGAGGAGGTGGCGGCGTGGAGCACAATAGGCGGTGGTGCGCCTGTCAAGGGAGAAGCTCACGGCTTCCTCCATTCCTTCTTCTCTTTTCTTCTCTGGTTTTCCTTTTTTTGTATGAGAGAGGGAAAGGGAGAGGTGACCATGGCTTTGAGAGAGGAAAAGGAGAAAGAGATGGGTGGTGGGAAGTTGGTCGGAGAGGACGAACCAATCTGGCGAGGATGGTGGTGGCTAGCAGTGGAGAAGAAGAAGAGGCGGTGAAGGATGGAAACATGGAGAGGAGAGGAGAAGAGAAGGAAAGAGGAGTTAGGGTTCGAGATATCTCCTCTCTTTTATCCTCCTTTTATTTAACTCCTTTGTTTTTAAAAATATATTTTCAAAAAGCAGTCACCTTTTAAAAACAAGAATGGCCACAAATCTTTTATTTCCAAAAGTGCCCTCTTATCCGCCACATGCCATGTTGCCTTCTTGATCGAGGCCGTTAGCCACAGTTTTAAGCTGTTAGATGAATGACTAGGGAGGATCGCATGGTTAGGAAGGGTTAATAGGGATCGATGGATGATAGGACGATCGAGTGGATGATGAAGAATGCTGGTGTGATAGGGACTTTGTTGGCGATCGGATGGACCATCGGATGGTGGAGATCGTTGGTGATGGATGGATCATTGGATGGTAGAGATTGGCCAAGGTAGGCCACAGGATAGGATGCTTGTGACATGAGAGAGGATAGGATGATTGATATTGAGATGAGAAAGAAAATGAGGGTTTTAGAGAGATGAGAAAGAAAATGCTACAAAATAAAGAAAAATTGTTCATAGAGGGTCTTGAATCTTGGTCTTTGACTTGGTCTTCTACATGCTTTACCAACTGAGCATGTCCTCATCTTGTGTTAGTTGATAAGCTTTAATCTCATTTGTCTCTTCTTTGAAGGCTTGATTCCCCTTCTCTTTTAGTCATCTCTCAGGCTTTTCGATCATCTGGCTCTGCCCGTACATGGTCCTATCGCCTCTTGTCTTCAGCTTTTGGCTTTTGAGTTTTTAATCATTGGTTCTGGAGGTTGATTGTGGGCCCGCATTCCATCAGACTCGTCCGATTGGTGTCCCTATAACAGAAAAAGTACGTAATGAGTCTTAATCAAAATGGCTTAATATCTAGAGTTCCGAGAATGTGTTTAATTCATGCAAATATACCATTTCGTCCAGAAAAAAGTGTGTTCTACGCAACAGAAGAATATAGAAAAGTCGATAAATATAGTAATTTTACATAGGAGAGTGTGATAATGCTAGAAGGATACTTGCTTAAAATAAGCACTTTTGAGTGAATATCAAAACCTAAGAAGAAATAAATTTAAACATCATTAATCAATCAAAACCTTAATCATGCACATCCATAAAAAAAAATTTAGAATAAGGATTTGAGATCATAAATCATATAGACGATGGCTAAAAGTATCTTGGCATACAAATCAACCCAAGAAAACTAAGAGAAATCGAAAAGATAATATTATCATGCTCACATAATAAATTGAAACCCCAATCATGTTCATCTATTAATGAAATAAAGATAACAACAATCAACATACAATAAAGGGAATTGATTAATGAAGTATTCACTCGCCCGTGATTGCTAATCCAAAGTACGGGAGAAATTCGTCCACAATATGAAATTTTTCCAAACCCTTGGCTCAAAAGAGTGTAGAGAAAAAAGAGAAGAGAGAATATAGTTTAGGTTTAGAGTTAGTAAAAAGTGATTTTCGTAACTTTTACTTGGGCTTATAAAGGAAGGATCAAAAATCCTAATTTGGTCTATCTAATGAACTAAAAATAGGCCCATGGATATCAACTAGATTCTAAATTAGATAATAAAAAGGTCTAAAAAGTCATTAAAATGGTCCTAAAAGCCCACTCCAACAAACATGACCCAAACAAACAATAATAAAATATTGACAATAAATATCAATAATTAATTATTAACTAATAATTAATAATTAAAAAATCGGTTCACTACACCTTTGGGTTCGGGTACGGGTCAATCCACAGATTTTTAGGTCGTATCTAGGTATTCGGATTCTGAGTGTGGCATATTGTTTGAATCATGTTTGGGGTGAAAAATCCGAGTGAGCACTTGACTCACTCATACAACCACATTTCAGATGTAGATGAGACCGAGACGTACGAGAGGGGTACGGGGATGAACTACAATCTACAGATAAGGGTGTCAATTTACCCGTTTAACCGGAACTGAATCGGAACCAGAACCAAAAACATCGATTCCGGTTCCACATTTTTAGGAACCAATTAAAAAGGAACCAGAATCGGAACCAAACTAAAAATAATGGTTCCAGTTCCAGGTAGTCTAATATGGAACCGAAACCGATAAGAACCAGAACCGAACCGATAAGAACCGGTACCAATATATAAATATAGTGTCAAAATTCTCATATTCTCAACATTTGGCCCAATATACTCGGAACCAGAATCGACAAAAATACATAATCGGTTCTGATTCTGGATCCATCACTTTGAGAATCGGAACCGTTAAGGAACCGAACCGATAAGAATCAGAACCGATTGTTTCGGTTCTGGCCACCTTAGGAACTGAACTGGAACTGACTGAAAGTAGGGTTTTTCCGTGTAGTTGGATCAGAAAACCCTAATTTCAACACAATTTGTAATTATCCGAGACTTTTAACCTGTAAAATGAGCAGTTTTTTTGTAAAGTGGCTTGTGTCGGATGTCGATCCGCACTTGGGATTAGTCGGATTAGCACGAAATAAGAACACATAAAATAATAGACATTTGCATAGAACGTAACACCATCACACTTAAATCAACTATATTTAATTGAACTTGTCTTTTACAATAAAAGTAGCTAAACTAGAAAGCTTGATAAACTGAATTCTTGAGAGAGAAAGTAACCTCTGGAGAGAGAAAAGGTTAGAGAGGGAAGACTTAGAAAGATAACTAGCTTTAGAAAGAAAGAAGATAAACTAGAGAGAGAAAGAAATGGGAATTCCTAGAGAGAGAAACTAAAGGAGGGGAGAGAAAAAGTAAAAGTGAGAAGAACCTTACCATTGAACAAAGCTCTCCACTAGGATCGGCGTTTGGGATGATGGTGGAACATAAGATGACGCATGTGGAAGGAGAATGGACTGCCGGTCGTTGAGATGGACTGGTCTGCATAGCGTGGTGTTGATGACCAGCAGATTGGTGGTGGAGATGCACTTGCAAGGGATAAGGTAGTGGAAGCGTCTCATGGAGGAGTTGCCTATCGGGGTTGCAAGGTGCAACACCGACAGTGATGCTTGCTGGTGGTGGTATTCTTGTAGGCGGAGTGGGGGGCAGCAAGGAGGCGGCGCTTTAAGAAGTGAGATGGAGCCAACGTCAAGGAGTTCCACACGTGCTTTGAAAGAGATTCAAATCTGATCGGTTTACCAAAGGAGAGGCCAGCACGTTAAAGGATGAGGTGCTGTTCATGCAGCAAAAACGTGGAGGAGCAGCATCATTGCAGGGGCTCTATTCGCTAGAGTTGCACCAATGAAGCGGCAAAAAAGATCACCGGTTGCACGCTTGAGAGAGATAGAGTCGTCAAAAATACTATTCGATCAGTTGGAGAGGATCGTTTTTAGCAACAAAGAAGGAATGTGGGAAGAGATTGAAGAGAATGGGGGGCGGTGTTAGTGGAGGGCTAGAGAGGTGGAGTGCTGGTTGCGCTAGCGTCAATGGAGGTCATCGGAGTTGCAGGTGGCAACTCCAGCACCCTCTGTGGAGAGGCACACACCTGTAGAGAGGGTCAGGTTGCCGGCTGGCGGAGCAACAGGTAGAGGAGCAAGGGCCGAAGGAAGAGAAGGAAAAGAAGGAGAACAAGGAGAAGGCGGCCGGAGTTGCTGCCTGTAACTCCGGCGAGAGATGGGGAAGGAGAAGAAGAAAAGAAGAGAAAGAAGAAGAGGAGGAGAAGGGAGAGTTGTTGGCCGCAGGGACGTGAAGAAGAGGAGACCACGGCCAAGAGAGATGCGGTGCTAATGGCGCTGCAACTTGCTGGTCCTCAAGGGAGAGGACGTTGCAGGTTTGCAACGTGGAGAGGTTGCTGCGAGGAGGAAGGTGAAGCAGCAGCAAGAAACACGAGCAGAGGTGGCCTGAGTTGCTGCCTGCAACTCCGATGGAGGGGAAGAAGAAGGAGACAGCAGAAGAAGAAGAGAAGAAGGAGGTGGCCGGAGTTCTGCAACTCCGGCCGGAATGAAGAAGAAGAAGAAGAAGAAGAAGAAGAAGAAGAAGAAAAAGAAGGAAAAGAAGGAGATGAAGACGTCAGGGGAGTTTTGGGGGAAGATGACTTGATCAGGATCCAGATTGGCAGGCCGACAAATTTAGAGAGATCCGACAGTCTGATGGATGATCCAATGGTTCGATAGCTTAAGAAGATGGACCAGAGCCAACGGGCAGGAGTTCTGGGGTTAGGTCAGTAGATCCGAGGACCGAGAGATGAAGAGAGAGAGAATAAGGAGAGATGAGATAGAAAATTAGGGAGAGGAGAGAGAAAATATCATAAAATGGAGATAAAAGTATTGGCAGAGGGTCTAGAACCCTGGTCTTCACTGTGACCATCCTCACGCTTCTCCAGTAGAGTAGACTATCATTCCTTGCTGACTCATGTGGCTTTAAACGCCTTGGTCCGTATCTTGGTCATTGGCTCTCATGCTCTCTTCGTTCTTTGGGCCGGCTTTTTGGTCCTCTTATTCAGCCAATATTTGGCCCATATCTTCTAGTCATAGCATGTGGGCTCTTTAAGCTTTGATAATGGGCTTTCCTGATCGATGTGGGCTCGCAAGTCTCGAGAATTATCCCATCGGGGTTTCCTACGACAGAAGAAGCGCGTAATGAGACTTTATCAGAACAACTTAATGTCTAGACTTCCAGAAATGCGTTTAATGCATGCAAATATACCATTTCATCCAGAAAAGTGTGTTCTACTCAACAGAAGAGACTATTACGTAGAAAAGTAGATAAATAGAGTATTTTACGTAGGAGAATGCAATAACGCTAAAAGGATAATTGCTTAAAATAAGCACTTTTGAGTGAATATCACAACCCCCAACCAGCATATTGCCAATCCTTGACAATTAGTGCGAAATAAATGAGCTTAAAAGGGCTCTGCACATGCTGCACACTTTTTCATATTAGCTCAGGGAAAACGCCGTTCGTCAAATCATTGAATGGATGCAAAAACAGTTACATTCTAGCGAAGAGTTAGAAAAATTTGGCAAGACAACAGACTGATAATCATGACCCAGAATAGTCAGACTCTGCGTGTGTGTGTGCTCAACATTTTCATCATCCAAGAGTTAAGACTTCCAGATCACCTCTAAGTTCTTATGCCTCGACCTCAAATCTCACATGTTTAGCACTAAGAATAGAATCACACAAAAAGGGTTTTCTTCTTTTCTCTCAATTTATATGTGAGGAGATGTGTTGATATATGAAAGCAAAGATCTCACATATGTATTATTTAAGGGAAGGACATCTTTAACAGAAAAAGATCTCATGATTGGAATACCACTTCACTCGGGAACGTCAGATCAAACTCTATAGTTTCTCCTTCTCCGATCTCCACATTTTATGATCGTGCTATCCTAGAATCAAATAGGACTTTCCTAGGTTATAATGAGCCTTAGGTTCGGTGTAGAAAAATAAAGGGATACAGGATTTCAAAGATCTTGAGAGGATATCTCTATTTTCTTGTATTTTCCTACGATGTAACACCATTATCTGGTTCTTTTTCTTTTTTTTTTCATATTTTTCTCTTTTTCTAGATATTTCTGAGACTGCTCAATTTCTTTTCAGCTCTTTTTCATACTTTCTTTCCATATTTTGTTTTCAGCTTGAACCACTTTTTTTTCTTTTGATTTTTCTTCTTTACTTTTCTTTTCATGGTATACACACATCAGTTATTCTTTTGTCCATCTCAAAATAAGGATAGCCAATCATGCTTCGTAGCTGGACTGGGTTTTATGTTGATGGGTTTACAAAGAAAATGTTTTTATAGAATGGCTCAAGGGGTTTCTAATGAAGTATAATTCAGGTGAATAAAAAGGTTGAATGGTTCAGAAAAATGGCCTAAATCATTTTCTAGGGTTTGCACTATCATGTATACTGTCTTGACTGGATACAGAGAAGGTTCTGTTGTAGTAATCCAACTTTGATGTCGTTCCGAGTTCCATGATCAAATAAAAGGGTAAAGAGATCTGTCAACGAATATTCCAGGCAAGAAGAATAGTGAGTCATCTTGTGACTCAGAATTGTTGTATAACCATCTGAATTGATTAAAGGCTCGAAAGCTCACTGGGTTAGGTCTCCATAATTATTCTCACAGGATTTCCAGAATTTCTAAACTTAGGATGACTCTGATATTGATAGTATATAATTGTGCCGAATATGAGTTTTTCTGAGTTTTCAAACCTGCTGTAGTCACGCTTGACTTGACTCAAAGCTAACTTTAAACAAAAATTGACATCCTCAATACTGACTTAACGGAGGTTTTCAGCTAATCAAAATCAAGGTATTTGACACAATTTTGAAATTCTAGAAAACTTTTGGAGAACATCGGAAATCAACCCAAAAGCTAGAATTTTTTTTTTTTTTTCAAAATGAAGACATGAGTTTTGGTAAATACCCACCCCCAACCAAAATATAGCACCGTCCTCGGTGCTCATGACCGGGACATAAAATGATAAAAAATTAGTGATGATGATGCAAAGGTTCAGGAAGGATGTTACCAAGTTGGCAAAAACTCGACAGTGTGTGGTACCTGATGATCGGAAGAATGAATGTACCTACATTTCTAGAGATATAACAGTAATAACAAATGCATGAGACTCATGTACTCTAGGAATACCGGAATTGCATTTCTGAAAGCGCTAAGTTTTACGTCTTTAGCCAGACATGACAGGGGTATATCAAGTACCCCCAACCAGGTTAAAACTCATGGAGACTGAGTGGATCTGTAGTCTTCCTGACACCTAAGGTGGAACGGAGATAACTATCCTATCCCTTGTTTAGGTATACCTGTGTAGAACAGGCCTTTCTCAGTGTAGACTGAGAGAAGGACAGTAAGTTCTCTGAATAGCCCTACAAAAGTGTGTAGTTGAGCAGGGAGGGATTGAAGCTTCTCAATAAAAACTGAGAGGAGAGTAATAGTGGGTTCTCTGACCGTGGTTAGCAGAGCCTCAAACTCATTGAGTTTAGCGGGAACGTATTTGAATGGAGCAGACTCTTGCAGATCAGTAATACCAGAATTATCGGACTCCGAGATGAAGTCAGACTTAAAGTGTTCTTGACACTTGGATAATTTATCTTCGGGAGAGTCCTGAATTAGACTCTCGACGGCACACGGGTCATCGATAATATCGACGTAGGGTGACAGGTGAAAACTATTGACCTCTCCTTCGAGGTTTCCTAATTTGATAGGGATGTTCAAATCCCTACACTCAATATGTTCATCCTCGGTGGGGAGCGGTAGGTCCAGGACAACAGGAATCCCATGTTCTAGACATGGCTTATCAGTAGGAATGTCGGCATCCAGGGCAGAGAAAGAATTATCAGAGATAGAGATGGAACTGAGTTCCTCTGTGCTCGGTCCAGAAGTTGGTGCTGTTAAGGGCACCAAAGATTGAGACTCGGGTTCATCACTATTGTTGCACAATCCAAGGGATGTGGGGAGGAACGGTAAATCTAGGACAGTTGGGATCCTACGATCGAGACAAAACTCAGTGTCATGAAGATCATCTTCAGGGTTCAGGTTAGAAGCAGCAGTGGTAGAGTGAGAAATAGGTTGCTCTGAGGTAGGTTTAGGATGTGGTGCTTTTAAAGGCACCGAAGATGGATACACTGGCTCCTCAATAGTCTGGCTCGATCTAGGGGTGGGTACAACTTCTATTTCTTCATCGCAATTCTGGTACTTGGTCCAATTGTGCGACTCCTCATTATAGACAGTGGCCATGTCACTCTCCTCATGATAGGCCATTGGTGGGCTATTGAAGTTGACTTCCTCTCTCTCATTTTCTAATTGAACTAGACATTGCTCTAAGCTCTCCATAGATTGTTGTTGTTGGTACTCTAGACCTTGGAAATACTGTTGTTACTGAGCAATGTACTAAGAGAGAAGGTCCTCTAGACTGGGTTCAGTAGCCAATGGAGGCAGTTCAGCCAAGGGGGGCTGAGGTGCCAACTCTTGATTGTAGTCCGACTGGGTATGAAAGTTGTAAGGCAAAGTGGAGTCTGGGACTAGTTGCTGACTCTGAAAATCCTGAGGGGCCCACTGTTGATCAGAATAGTCATTCTGTGGATATGACGAGTACCGGGATTGCGAGTATTGCTGCGGGAGGGCGGATTATTCCCAACCAAAGTTATGGCGACTCCTATTGTCCAGATAATAAGTGTTGTCATAGGAGGTCTGCATTGGAGATGGAAAGGTACATACATCTTGCTGGATAGGAGGGTAATATCCTACAGACTGGGAATTATGCACAGGTTGCTGGACCGCAGCACGAAGGGTAGCGACTGAGTTTTTAAGCTCTTGGAATACAGAGTTGTACTCTGGATCTTTGTAATTGTCATACCCTATAGAAGTGTGAGAGACTGGAGTATCATGATGATACGCAGAATTGTCATACCATTGTTGAGAGTGATCACCTAGATTTTCACAGAAACTATAGTAGGTCTCATACAGAGGTCGTTCATCTGCCATCAGAGGAGATAACACTACACCAAAATAGGCCTTTTATGGCGTTCGAAAAATGCCATAAAATATATTTCATGGCGTTCATCGAACACCATAAAAAACGCTGTAAAAGGCTATGCCATGCTTTTACAGTCAAACAGTGTCGTTTAATGAACGCCATCAATTTATGAACGCCATAAAATTAAATTTGAACGCCATCTTTTGAGACATTACCTTCCAAACTTGTATAAAAGCATGGCATTTACTGAACGCCATCATTTTAATCTTATAAACTCATGGCGTTTTATGAATGTTATTGTTTTACTTCTTAATATTTTAAATAATGCTCTCATAAATCTCTCTATTATAAAATTACTTGTGAAGATTGATACACAATCTAAAACACCACATTCATATTCCATAGAAATTGATAATTTGAATAATTGAATACAAATATAATTAAAATATAAAATTCATAGTTATTGACTCAAGTGTTTAATACAACATGTAACTTCTCATGCTAGTTGTTTTTTCATTAAATACATAAGAGGACTCAATGGCTCATATTCCTAACTCCACCCCCCCCCCCTTGGCTCTTTTCCGAGTAAGAACTTTGTTAACTCAATTGTTCCTGTAAATTTGATGAGTGTGCATCAAAGCCAACTCCTCTTCTTAAGTTCATGCCTCTTTGTTTATGGCAGAATTAAGATTAATCCACCTGACGTTGCTCAAATCTGCCAAGATACCTCTAAAAGATCTTTGCTTGTTGCAGGCCCCATATCTCTCTATCTGCTAACAAAAAATAAAATCATTTCAAGGGTTGATCAATGCTTAAGATCATATATATTTCAAGGCTTTATACACATTCTAATGCATTGAAGGAAGTGGAAGGCTTAGCATGAGCCTTAAAAGTTCACAATAGCTCCAATAAAATCTTACTTTTTTTACTATGACTTCATTTGTAAATTTTACCATAACACATTTGAACGAAAACATAAAAGTAATATCTAATTACTGAACTATGAACAAAGCAAGAGCCTTAAAGATAAAAGTAGATACTAAACTATAAACAAAGCAAGATGTGAAAAGATCTAAGGTAGTACAAATGAAAAAATATTAGTAGGGTATTTTCAAATTCAGTTTTTACAACAACAAACGTCCAAAAATGGATTGTGTTTGCGGCTGAAAAATAACCCCCAAAGTCATCCAAGAACAGCCCCTCTTGTCTCACCAAAAGGGCATTTTTTGGTAGTGACACAGTTGTCGTGGACATTCTACACTAAACACACTAAAACTTGATTATTACTTCGTCTGTGGTAAGGTTGAACATAATCAAATACATAAAGATTTTGTCCATTCAAAACAGCAACTAGCAAATGTGCCAATGAATGGACTAGCAAGCAATGACACTATTATATAACCAACAAGCTTCTAATGGTCCAAATAACATGTCCAACTTATAGTGAAGTGTCAAAAATAAAGACAGCTTTGTCTCACGTCTATGTTTTATTTTCAGGATTGAGTAATTTCATCTCAGCCAAAACAATAAGTTATGAACAAAGTGATTGTGAATTGCCTAGAGCAAAAACACGCAGCTACTACTTATGAAGTATGGGATTACAGAAAGGCCAATAGGAGTAGAGTTAGACTCATAACACGATATGCCTAAACACACAAATATACTCAACAAAATAGTAATTTGAGATTGATGCTTGTGATGATGCTCCCATTCGCTGTCATAAAAGAAATCTTCCCCACAAACAACATAACTATAGGAACTAACAAGAAAAAAAATAAAAAACTAACATTGGTTGATTTTGTGACAACAATAAAAAATTCACCATTGATTAGATAAAGGTTCACCTACTTTTGTTAGGGAAAATCCATAGAGAATCAACTTTAGAATAGCAAGAAACAATTTTAGCACATAGTATCATCACACAAAACAAAATATAATATCCAATAGAGTAAGAAAATTGTGTGGTCCAAATTTCAGCTCCAATGTTTAGAAAAGCAGCCAATGAATAATTATAGCTTTTCTATTACATGAGTTTCATAGGCTGATTATGTTTAAGAAAGGTAGTTTTTTATGCATGATTTAAGCCCAACATATTTGACCGAGTAACGCAACAAATAGATGCATAAGGCCTTGAACATGACCTAGAACAATAAATATAAAAGACCAACAAAAAATCAACAAAAACTCGTGGAAGGAAACACTTGCTTCTTCATCTTATATAAGGATCGGCAATGTTGGGAGATTTGTCAAAGTTGAAAAACTCCTTGAATGCCAATATCATTCCAAATCATTGGGTTACTACTTACTACCTTAGATCCAAAGATCAAATCCAACAGACTTTAGAATTTAAATATAAACAACCAGAAAAGTGTCTTGAGCTATAGATCATTGGGTCATCATATCGGCATGATTTTCCAAGCAATGGCCCATCCAAGAAGCAGCCAACTGACTGAAAAAGTCTGGATTGTTGAGTTACTACCTGCATTGAGTTGTGATGCCTAACATAACTAAACTATATGAGGCCAGGTACCTCCATATATTTCATCTAGTCCCAACTGTAATTTTAGAGTTCATGTTGGAGAAGGGGATCATAATAGTATTATTAGTTACCTCCTAATTTTAGAGTGCATTGATGTTGTGATTGCTTTTCATGACCACCATGGGCATGAATTCCACTCCCACCAACATCATTGGGTTTGTCAAGAACCAACAAACCCTCCTTATTGTAGCTTGCTAAAATTGTAGAAGGAAAGGGAATCTGATCTGCTGCCTCACCACAGTCACCTGGACATTGAATTGCATTTGCCTGCATGACAAGACAATTTTGTTAACTTGCAGCATATTATCTCTTTAAGATTAAGAGCACAGATCCTGTTCAAGTAAGCTATGACAGAACAGAACAGAAGATTGAAGTTTTTTTTTAATAAAGATTGAAGTTAAGAATAAGTTTTCCAAAATTTCTGTCAGAACGCATTAAGACTCTACAACACGTTGCAACATGAGAATTCACAAGGTTTTGCGACCACCATGCAAACTCAAACCAGCTCTGATCATACCACAAGCTAATGAAGGAAGAAGTTGCAGAACAAATAAAATGACATCATGACGTGTTGGACGCAATAACAAAAGAAGCTGTAATGATGAGCAATCTACATGTTCACTTAATAAGATGATGAAGCATCCCTGTTTATTAGACCATAAATAAGGTTGCTTAAACAGGATATTGTGATACATGTGCTATTTGTGCAGGGCAAACAAAGAAGCAAACACAATGTGCATAGACTCGTATGTCAGAAACATATCCATCTTTTAATAAAGATCAAGGTTATAGTGCTACACGCCTGCACCTGGAATGCATAACCAAAACACAACACTACATTACAATGCCAATAGTAGGGCTTCTTAAAAATTATTAAAATTAATAGCTAGAAAATCACCAATCATTTCTTGTGTGTAGATCCACCAAGGGATAGGCCAAACATTAACAGTGTTAGTGCACCCGAAAGAGTACCATGTATCATTCTGATGATGTTGCAGGCTAGTTTTTTTACAAGGTATGGTATGGGCAATCTCCCTGTCCATGTGCCTAATTCAACTGATTGTTTCTCAGATTGCAGTCCAATCTATCACATCACTAGCCCACATGGTCAGAAAACCGTCTTGTAACATGTGTTACAAAAGTAGAACAAGAAGATGTTACACTTGTTGCTGCTGTCCTAAAGGTCTTAGTTACATGTTCTTCTACACATGGATATTAGGTAGCTAGCCTCACAAAAATAGCGTGTTCCGACATTTTTAGCCTTTAGAAAAGTGGATCGCAAGTTAAAATATTCTGAACTGTCCATTTCTACCGTTAAAACTCCACATTTGAAAACAAAAGAAGCTATTTAGCTTCTAATCTCAACATAAACATGCATGCTTGAAAACAAAAGAACCCGTTTTGTATACGTACATCCATGCATATATATACAGGCCATAAAATATTTAGAGGTAAAGAAAGCATGAACATGAAAAACATAAGATAATATACATGAGAACAGAGGATAAAAAAGGGACATGAAACAGAAGTCCAAGAGAACAACATGGTTACCCTTTGACATACAAGAGACACAAATGAAATAGTTTGGCTTGCCTCACCCATCTAGTTCATGAGATACTTTAACCCCCTCATAAGGACATTCTCCACAACCAAAACCAGTAGCTTACTTTGGACCAAGCAACAATCACTACTAAGCAGATAGCAAAATAGAATTTTCTGAACTTTTTGACTGTGATCTTTTTAATTTGTTACTAGTGAATGTTCCACACAATCTTCTCCTTTGCCAATAGCACCACCACTAGTGATTACATATAGATATAAGACTATCCATCTCTGTCCTCCATGTTGACTTCTTTTCTAGATTTAGGTGTTCTAACCTCAAATTCTGACTAAAAATAATAACTGCAAAATCAAACATAAGCTTTGAGAGATAGTTCGCATGATGATGTAGTATATGTAGTGCATACCTTGACTACGCTTTCTTTTCATCTCATCCCGAAATGTGCAAAGGCTCACTAGGACCAAAACCGAGAACATGCCTGACCTGTTGGAAGCCAAACTTAGAGATCAGGCCAAGGAAAGTACTTATTATACTTTATTCCATCTCATTCATAAATTAGATATGTACCACTTGATATGGGTAGTTGAAAACTGGTCCTCAAGAAGCATTCTTCAAAAGGGAAATTACCGACAATTGCATAGCCCCACTGATCATGCTCACATGCCACTGCCCATGCAAGAGTGTTGCCCATTGTAGACCTCATAGTTACCAAAAGAACTAAGTCTGCACTAGTAATAATTTTTGTGGAAGATGAAACCTTAATATGTAGAGAAGAACTAGTGAGAGTATTTATAATTGTTTTAGAGAATTCTCATAGGTCATTATTCTTAGCACAATTGTTCCCACTTACAGATCCTGCAAAAACAGAATGTGGATTCATGTATAAAAATTTACGTGGGGAAAAAATCTGCCAACAACAAATCATTCAAAGAGGCTGAATAAAAAAGAAATCATTGCAAAAGCAAACATAGAACTGGGTCAGCAAGGGCAAAATATCAATGTCTAAGAGTATTGAAGTTATGTCAATACATTTGTAGTAGGTCTCTTTCTCATTACCATTTGATTAGGATCATATGGTCATGAGTAGCTCAAACACTGAATATCTCATTGAATGTCAATCAATGCCCATCAATGCCCATCATTCTTCTCATATACTATGAGTCTTTAAGATGATCATACCTTGTAAAGAGGTGCCAAGCAACATTAAGAAGAGCTGCACATAATCAGATGTTCTGAATCATCGGAACAATAGCAGCCCAATAAGAAAAATATACAGCAAGATAAGTCCACAAAAAATGGTTATGTGCAATTCCCAGATGATCTCCTTGGTGAGACCACAACTAATAGTGCATTCCAATAGCACACATCAAGTTTACTTGCTAGAAGGGGACCAACTCTGTACTAAGAGCAAAGACAAGTCCATGTGACATGTAATAGTAGAAGGCAGTGGGTACTTACCTTGGAGAGAAACCTTCATGTTTAGTAAACCTTCTTGTTTTAGAGAAAGTTCTATTTAGGAACATGGTTTCTGACCTAGAAATAAGGCGTTGAAGTGAGCCCAATCAATGGATTCAACACAAACCTAGAAATAATAGAATTGTTGTTGTGTTCAATAGGCTTGGAGACTGGGTTAGGCTTCAGCTCGGGAGTGCCGCTACATCGAACCCCATTCCATGGCCTAGATCAAAATTGCACAATCGATCCTTAATGTAAGAGAAGTCACCGAGGAAATGGTCATCTGGGTTCTTCCATGATGTCAGGTAACGATTCAGACCAGTTTTTAAGTTCCACCCGAACTTCCATATCTAAAAACCTCCTAAAAACTCCATTAGAAGTATTGAACACACTTCAACAAAAATAATATTTCAAGCAGTTCTAACTGTTTCACAAACCAATCAAGATTTTCACTGAGTTCTCAACATTGAATGTAACCTAAATGGCTAAGAAAACCACATATTTGGACATACAAAAATAAATTTAGGGGCAATGGGGGTCTTAGATGAATGACTGATTTTACCTCCAAAAGGATTTTTTTGCTTCACTCATCTCTTCCCCCACTCTCCCCACTCGTCTTGGACATCATTGCCACTTCCCTCAATATGCAACTTCTCTAAGACTTTGCTGCCTGCAATAAGATGCTTATGAGATATAAGAAAAATGAATAAAACAAAAAATAAGATGCTACATGCCTAATATTGAAAGTGGAACCAACATGCACAGCATGAATAGAAATACAAAGAAGATGCATAGGTGACATATGAGGATTAACAAAGAGAGAGAGAGAGAGAGAGAGAGAGAGAGAGAGAGAGAGAGCAAACAACAATGGTGTTTAAAGAAACCCTAATAAAAGAAAAAGAGTTGTTGAAGCTTCAAATTTAATAACCAACAACCCTCACTAGAAGAAAAAAAGGGCAGTAGTAGAAACCCTTTTGATATATCCTCAAATGGGTATTTGTATGAGCAATAGTAGAGGCCCCTAAGTAACAGGTTGATCTGGTTAAGACCGACAAAGAAGTTCATTTGTATGAGCCACACTGATGAGTTCTGAAAACCATTGTGGTTCTGCACATTTTTTTTCCTCCTCTCTTATTGGTAAACATGGTTCTGCTACTTTGTGCTTTTCGGACTGGAATATCGAAATGTACCCTACTTAATATACTAAGTAGAATTAAGAAAGCGTACTCAAAAAGGGTGTGTAAGTTTTATGAGGCAAAATATACGCCAATAAATGCATTCTTAATTGTGAACATGATCAATTTACTAATGATGGATTCATGAGTTTACTAGGAAAGAAGATGAACTGGTAATACAACAAGAATTACCAACTGATATTACAAGAATACACTGCAAAATAATTACCAGCAGAGAGAAGGCAGCTTGAAGGAGAAGGAGGAGGGTAAGTGACCAGTCCTCCTTATATAGTCTGCCCGTTCGGAAGTCTTCACGGTCTGTTCATTGAAATTTGGCCTCTGCATTTGCTCATTTTTCTTCAGCTATTCTTCTTGTTGCTGTGAGTTTGTTCGCCAACTTCTCTTGTGCTCGAGATTTCAACCTGTCAGCCTTCACCTAGGCATATTAAATGCATCTGGGTTGTTGAAAAGGTGTAAAAACAGGCCACGCCCCATATTAATTAAGAGGTGCTTTGCGATTCAGAGTGATGTATAGGTGACCATGTGTGTATGTGATGTGGGAAGACAGGCCTCTGTAGTGCTCAGAATCACTTAATATCTTCTTTTTACCTTTTTCAATGTAATCCTTCATGAACTTTTACGTTTAATAATAGCATTATTAACAAGTTAACTCATAAGCATACCGCTGTATCAGCACATCAGGTTCGCACCGACTCAAGGGCTAGCAGTCTCAACTGAATAACAGCAGCAGCGTTGCAAGGAATGATTTTTTTTTATTTGGTGAGATAGGAATGCACCCTCAACCTCATGGCTGAGTTGCAGGGCATCGACCAATTGAGCCACAGATTGAGTTCAGTATTGAAAGATATGCTCATTGTTCTAATATTATAAGGGCAGGCTCTAAAGTAGTTTTTTTTACTATATAAGCAGGCCATAAAGTAGTTTGAAGTGCAAATGTGGGTTGAAAGTACCTCCATCCTCCTCATTTCCATTTCAGCTTTTCTCTTCTCATGGTTTTCCCAGGCTTGTATCTTCACCTCCTCACGCTTGTACCTACAAATACAAATTATAAACCAATTTTCAGTCAATTCACATAGAGCCATATGGACGCTTCTCCTGCTATGGCTACTCATGAAAAGATGAACTAGAAATAATCTAAGCCTTTACAGGACTTGGAAATGGCTAATTGAAATTACTTGAAGTTGCAGAACCATTTAATGAAGTAGAAGGAGAAACTAATATGAAGCAGAAGGAGAATAAAATTAATATGAAGCATACAGGCAGTAAAAACTAATATGAAGCAGAAGGAGAATAAAATTCAGTGAACACTATTATCAAGCTGATGATGAATGACAATATTATCCCTTAATTCGACTCCCATTGTACTGTTTGAAGTTGTGAATGTTTCTTTAGGGGCCATAAAAAGGTGTTGCAATCATAAGAGATACATGAAAATCTTTTTTAAGATATTGCTCTTAGGGACAACCATGTCTGCTGAAATGTGCCAAACAATATAGAGAATATTGAGTTGCAGAAGCTCAACACATTTCCCACATTAAAAAAATCACATGAAGACACGACTTGAATGGGATTGGAAAAGACGGTAAAACAAACTCCAATATCAGAAAATTTGGAGTCAAATAAAAGTAAAACTTTAAATTTAATAATTTACAAGTGAAAAGAATATTGGAAAAAGAGTTTTACATATGTCATTGCCACATAAGTATGCAGCAAGTGAAGAAGCATAAAATGAGATTAGAAACCTTTGGGATACATAAATCAGTACCATTTTCGTGTTGTTTTACTTTCTCTTCATTGTAATCCATGAGAAGAAACCAAATAATCTAAAGGGAAAATCTCTAAAAGATACTAAGGGCACGTTTGATTGCATAGAAAATTTTTCAGAGAAAATACATCTGGGAAATGCCTTAAAGGGCTGATTGATTACAACTAAGAACATATATTTCAATCATGTGAGACAATAAAAGCGTACTTTTAGGTGGAAATGAATTCTCAACTATCTAGATGGGAAATGAATTTCAGGCTTAGTAGGGAAAATTATCCAGATTTAAATGGCTTGGTAGGGAAAATTATACAGATTTAAAATGGTTGTCTAACAAGGGACAGTTGTGTTTTCATAAGGAAAGTGCAATTTTCCCTCTTGGCATTCTAACACGCCCTAAGAGTCTAATACAACCATATAGAACAACTTATAAATAGATAGTAATACAACCATATAGAACAACTTATAAATAGATAGTATGAGGCAAATTAGCATGCTGGCCCTGCATAGAATCCAACTCCACCTACAAAAATGCATCCCTCAATAAACTACCAACTACGGTGGACAGAGAGCAATATCTTTTTTTCGTTTTACTTACCTCAAAGGGTACTAACGCATTGAGTAAGCCGCTCCACAAGACTCAGCCAATCTTTCACAATTCATGAAATTTAATAGATTAGCAAGCCATCAATTATTCTTTTCCTTTCACCCTAAACTTTGTATGTCAAGCATCCTCTCTTAGACTTAGCAACAAGGGGGGATGACCATCCCCATATGTTTTGACTTACTATTAAGAATAACAATGGTGTCAACATCAGTAAAAACCTCAATACCAGTATACCACATCGTACAAAAAGCCTTCATGGTAGCAGAAAGGGCAGCACCATAAGTGCACCAAAAAGATTTGTCTAAACTAACTCTTGGGCTTACGAACCCAAAAAATGCACCCTTAGACTCAAAGATTATCTATCCTCCAATTCCACGAGCATAGATAAAAGCAAGGAAAATGGTTTGGCCTAAAAGTATGGATCGCAGAAGGAGGAACTGCTATAGTGAAATGGATTCAACCCAAAAGGTGCTGATAGAGAGTTAAACAGAACTTAAAAATAAGACAACTGGGGAAGACAAGGTCCAATGAATAGCAAGGGAAGCACTTTTAAAAAACAAAAGCAAAGAAATGTAACTGACTTGGGCTTCCCACTTCCATTTAATCAGCCGAAACAATGAGTTATGAACAAAGCAGTTTTGAATTTCTTGGAGCAAAAAAACTCAACTACGTCGACTTTTATATATATTCAGCAAATACCAAGTACAGACTTGACTTTTATATATATTCAGCAAGTTCAATGAGCTAGTCCAACTCTTTTTAATATTGGCAAGCTCTCCAATGACTCATCCAAATTGAATAAACATTGCAACATGTGCATACTTTTTAGCATTCCCATATTAAATGCTCATTAGTGATCAAATGCTGCTTAAAAAGAAAAAAAGTGAGTAAGCCCATAGCCATTCCTTTTGGAGCTTATTGATGCCAAAAACCAAAGCAAATTTACAATGACTAGTGAAATAAGGAAGAGGTAGTACTAAGGGGGCATTTCGGAACGAGAAGTAAAAGCACTTCTACTTGTAGAAATTAGTAAAGTTACTAGTTCATTTTTTACCTCCAAAAAAGTCATTGAAATTAAAAGCATCCGAGGCGTTTTAATTTTTGAGAAGTAATTTCTCGTAGAATTTAAATGCTAAAATGATGCCACAACATCTCCATAAGTTTCACGAGAAACATGACAAAATATTATGGGTTTCATTTATCACCAACAAATGACAGAAGATGGTGTTGATATGATGCAACATGAGATTTCATGTGTACTCCCCATCTGTCATACACATGGGCACAAGCATTTACTGAATTTTTAATATCATCTGATTAGGATGATTCTATGGACTGTGGCCAGTCACAGAGGACCACCAATTGCATGCCCCCCACCACACACACAAAACCCCAGCATGTATACTACATTGATGGTAAATGGGAGAAGAATCACAACATCTCATGTTGAGCCATATTATCACATAGCAGTACCTCAAATTCAAGTTGTGATGTTGGCGAAGTCCATGAAGTAATTGAGAAAAGTCAAAAAAAAACTACCATATTCACAAGTTGCTTAATGGAACTTTGAGTCCATGAATCAAGTGGAATTTCTGAAAATATTGTGCATATGTCATTAAGAAACATAAACAAAGTAAGTTCTTGAATACCTGCTTGAACATGATGCCAATTGCAGCGCGACTAGCAGTCACAAGATGCTCACTGAAGCCCTATAGTATAAAACGAAAATGATAAGCCCCCAAGTTCAAAAGATTTAGAAAAATACATGATAAAGCACAAATTGCATTTTCATATGGCAACCATGCATATACGATTCCAAAAATATGTTCCAGATGTTGCAAAGAAGCCAGGAAATCCTGCTCAATTACATTAGTCAGGCTCTAGTTAGAAACTAAACCCAATCAAAACCTTAAAACTCTAAGTTAACTTAGAGTTATATGATCAAGTTGGCCAAGAAAGTTCAAGTCAGATTGATTCTAAGGATACTAATACTATCACAGTTACAAATACAAGATTAAAATTTCATAGATATCAACCCATGACAACCCACAAACCAACATAAATGACTTCATGGCTAACAAAGAATCAACTTCATTAACTAAAACTAAATAGAGCTAATTGAAAATTTAATGATAGCATCCTAGGCAACTTCACAATGTACATAATTGCCACGATGAATAAATGAATGTAAATAAACTAGCCTAAATAACGGTAATTGTACAAAGAAGTCTCTATAGACAAAATTACAAGGCATAAAGACGGAGAACCTTGCTCAGTGCATTAATGGCCATAATTACTTGTTGGATTTACTAGAAGACTCTTATGGATTATGTATTTTGGCATCTAAGAGCAGCACCTCTACCTAGGTGGGAGACATAGTTTAGACTCCACAAGTCAAATATCAATTGGCTAATGGGCAGATTTTAAACATTTCCGTGCATATAAAGAAACAAAAAGAATCAACAGAAGTTTATACATAAAAGAGTTTTTTAAAGAAAAAGAATCAATAGAAGTTTATGCATAAAAGAGTTTACTTTTTCTCTAAAGAAAATTTCCTGCTTACATTAGAAGATATCTGAGGCTTACATTGGACTTGGGGGCTTATCATTTTTGTTTTATTTTCTTGGTCTATCTTTAAACCTGGTGGTGACGAGGTAAACAATAAAACCACCCATGAGGAATTGGCCACGACTGTTGTTATTTCTGCTCCAATTCAAGGTCCCTGCAACAATTTATCTTAGTCAGATGAGTAAGTAGATCATCGCTAAAACTTGAAAATAAAATCAAATTGATCAACAAAACCCTAGGATCTATTTGGATGCTGAGAACAAGGAGAAAAACCAATTTTACAAGATCAAATTCACACCCAAGTAACAGAATGCACTTCAGATCAAGCATCTTAAATGAAGAAAAAAATCAATAAAGAAAATTATAAGAAAAGCAAAATTCCTAAGAACTTCCAAGATAACACATCATCACATCCTACATGCAGAAAAAAGAAAGGCTAAAAAACTCATTAAAGGCAAAAACGACAAAAAGAGAAACCAAAACAACAATGTGAAATCCATTTCTAGACACAAAAAAACTCCATTGAAGCATTAAAACCAGAAACTATCAAATATCTAACAACTTACAGTGAAAAATCGAGTAGAAAATCGGTTCTTGAGCAAGAAAAGCCTCAGATATCTTCCAATGTAAAAAAAATTACCTGAGATCTTTTATCCATCTTTGAGAACAGAAGATTAGGGCTTCGTTAGATCATCAGATTACATAGGATTGGAACCCTTCAGGAGATGACAGAAAACCCTAGCTTCAGAGAAACACATGTTACTAAATCATGAGGGTTAGGGTTGTCATGGGAGGATTAGGGTTGTTTTAGTATCCTCCCTATTTTCTGACGATGGTGAGGCAGTGGAGGGCGACTCCCATGAAGAGAGACGTACACAACACATTGGCTTTGTGTTGGTTATGCAAAAAAGATGATGAATCAGCAACCATAAAACCCCAGGAAGCTTCCCTACATGTTAATGGCAGAAAAAACTCAGATAATGAAGGGGGAATACATAAAAGAAGAAGATTATAAGAATAAAAGCAAAATGAAAGAGCAAGATCAGATCGCAAATTAACAAGATGAGATCTCCATCCAAAAACAACCTAAAAGCATAAAAGAAAAATACTATGAATGATGGGTTCAAACTAGGGTTTCGTGTTTGTGTCCATTTTGACATCCTCTGACTCTCCAATTGACATGTTTGATCGACCTTCAACTGAGATCTCCTCTTCGTTGGTGAACATAGCAAGGTTTTCTTATCTCCCATTGAAGCGTGAATGTAGAGAGAGAACTAAGTAGAATGTGGAAAGAGAGAAAAGAAACTCTCCAAAATAACGAAAGTCATTTTGGGTCGCGGGCTTTAGTTAGAAATTAACAGCATTCACGTGCTAAAGGCTGAGTTTCCTATGACCACATCTTTGTATAATTAGATAATTTCGCATTTGAAAGCCGAACATTAGAAATTAACGGCGCTCAACTCAAAAACGTTATGAAACATTTCATTTTATGGCATTCACATTTGAATGCTGTGAAGTTATTACCATTAAAGGCCTAATTTCTTGTAGTGTAAAGGGGTGTGGTGGACTAACTCTCAGATCGAGTCAGTCAAAGGTTAGGACAGGTCCAACTGGGCTTCTATTGAAAAAAGCAAGCCCAAGATTTGGCAAAAAGCTGCCAAAAAGAAACACTGGAGTAGTGATCCTAAATGATGCACACCAAGCATAGATAATCCTATTCTAAACTATCGGGATATATTTTAGGCGTTATCTTGTTAATTTTGGGGCTAGAGTAGATTATGACAGTGGGCGGACCACTGGTTTATCTTTTAATCGTCGGACTAACTGTTTGCACTCAGAGGTTCTCACCAGGCTACACTCTTCAGAGCAAATCCTTTAGAACTAACTCTAGTCAATAACAAGGCAATCCGAAGCCTAGACAGACGTGCGGCACAATGGCTGTCTTAAGTACGTCCCAGACTAACCGGATTGGTCAAGTGGATAAGAAGAGTGTTCCCTCGGGTTAAGCTAGGGTTGGTGCGTGTTCCTAGTCCACACGCAACTAACCGCTGAATAGTTCAAGATGCCACGTCGAGCTCAGTGTACTTGAATAGCAGGGACTTATGGGTGTGTTAGACAACAGGGACCCGCGCTCGTGGTCTTATTTCAATTGGATGTTAAGCGGGTTATCTTTGTATGGAGTTTTCCTCGAACACCGGGCTAATTGGCTCTACTTCTTGATTCTTTTTAATTAAATGGAGTCTTGGGATCAAATCAGTTGGAATGATGAGGTGGGTGATGAAATCTCACCAGTTTCAATTTTGGAGCTGGGTCTGCTCTCTTAAAGTTGATTAATTAACGGCCACACCACGCAAGTCAAAGAATATGTATGCGAAAGCAAATAGACAAGCGGCAATGATGCACCTAATGACACCGTATCGCCGCACTCAAGGCGAGGATAGGGACTTACCTCCCGTGGGCCACGCCACGGGGTCGCCTCCGTGGGTTAGGGAGGGGTATCCTAATAGGTTTGGGCCCGACTCCACCTCTTTGAGCTTTCGCTCCCTACCCACACTAGATCGTGTTCCTACAGAAAAGTTAGATCGCACAGTCAAGGTATTTGGGATTCTATTTGGAAGATCCTTGCCTTTTTAGGGTTCACATAGCACGTATTGGATTTAGGCAAGTTTTTTAATTAATTTCCAAGTTCGAGATGGGTTAAAATTTAGGAATTCCCAGATTGAAAAAATACCTAGATTGGAAAGTTTCCCAAACTGTGGAGATCTTCCAAGAAAGATTGGATTGCAAGATCCCTTACAATTTTCTAAAATTGAAATTCTGCTAGATTTGGGGTGTTTCCTTTTGCAGACTTTTCCAAATTCGGAAGATTTCTAAAGATAGAAATTCTTCTAAAGAGGAAACGTCTAAGAGGGGAAACCCTAATTAAGCAGAGTTTCAAGATTTTGAAAACTTTCCAAAAATCGCAAATCCTTGATTGGTGATTTCTAAAAATCTGCAGAATATAAAACCGTAATTTTTTTGAATTTTGATTTTTTTATTTTTTTGTTATTTTTCACTTAATATAGGGTTTCTAAAAAACCCTAGAGAAGATCTAGCAGTTTATATGGAAAGCAGTAAAATTTCTAAATTATTACAACTTTGCACTCGGCCTTCCGAGGCATTAAAAATAGTAATTTAAAAGTAGCTAAAAATAACTAAAAACCAAAAATAGAAAGTTTTCCGAAAAGGTTGGGCTGTCCAAATTGAGCAGCTTTCCGATTTGGCAACTTTCCAATTCCGTCTTTACGTCTTTTTTCGCACTCCCGTACACCCGAGCGGCAACGGCGCCATTTGAAAGTAGGTTTTTTTCGTGTCGTTGTATTTGAAAACCCTAATTTCAACACAATTTGTAATTATCCGAGACTTTTAACTTGTAAAATGAGCAGTTTTTTTGCACAGTGGCTTGTGTTGGATGTCGATCCGCACTCGGGATTAGTCGGATTAGCGCGAAATAAGAACACATAAAATAATGGACATTTGCATAGAACGTAACACCATCACACTTATCCCATCGGGGTTTCCTACGACAGAAGAAGCGCGTAATGAGACTTTATCAGAACGACTTAATGTCTAGACTTCCAGAAATGCGTTTAATGCATGCAAATATACCATTTCGTCCAAAAAAGTGTGTTCTACGTAACAGAAGAGACTATTACGTAGAAAAGTAGATAAATAAAGTATTTTACGTAGGAGAATGCAATAATGCTAAAAGGATAATTACTTAAAATAAGCACTTTTGAGCGAATATCACTGACCCGTTGACACCCCTACCGATAGATGGAATAAGCACGGAGATGTGCGAACCCGAGGAATAGGAGCCGAATATTGAAGAAGAATATTATTAGCATTTTATTTCTTATAAATTCATGTAATAAATCAATTACTTTATATTGTTTGGATTGTAGTGCAGATGAGACCTTTTGGTGAATGCGATTTGTAGATCATCGGTTCTTTTAACTTTGTATGTCACGGATGACGTTAGTTACAAGAGATTTAATAAATTTTGAACTATCGATATCTCGTTGTATACTGTGAAATTCTATTTTCTCTTAATTATTTTCACATCCTTAATTTCGAGTAAATAGATCGATCTACAGGCATTCGGGTGCCGAAATTCAGGATGTGACAATTGAAGGGATTGTGGCAAGAAGGGCGCTCGTGGACTCGCACGTGGTAGCCAAAGGATGTGGACGCACCGGCAATTGGCTTTGGGTTGTACAATACGAGACACATGGCACACTCTGAGTGGACTCTAACCGTATGGCTATTTGGCCAGTCCCTCGGTGGACTTGCAAACCAAAAATCAGCCTGATTAGTGATTTACAACCTTTGGATCTTCGTACCCAAATAATGCACAATAGTGCTCAAATTCTTACGGTTAAAAGTTAAAACCAACCCATGAAAATAACTTCAATCCAATGCTTATAAATGATCAGGTTTAGTTTTGGTTTGTAGGTCCACCTAGTGATTGGCCAAGCATCCATATGGTTAGCGTGCACTAATGTGGCTCGTATTGTGGGCTTTGATCGGCTTTGCTCACACTGGGATGTGAGCGAATATTGTCTCCATGATCGACATGCTGCAAAAATTTGCTGCTTCAAACTTTGCTGACGGATGTGTTGATGACAGACCACAGCATGAACCACATGGCACACTATTAGAGACCATTGACCGTATGGATATTTCGCCTATCCCTAGGTGTACGTAGCTACCAAAATCAGCTTGATTAGTGATTTCAAATCTTTGGATCTTTGTAACCCAAATAAGGCTAAAATTCCACAGTTAAAAATCAAACCATGAAAACAGAGTAAAACTTATGTCACAAGATGTTGTGAGCGAAGCCGTTCACAACCCAAAATAAGCTACGTGGCACACTATTAGAGGGCGCTGACCGTATGAATGTTTGGCCAGTCCCCGGGTGGACCTGCAAACCAAAAATCAGCCTGATTAGTGATTTAAGACCTTTGGATCTTTGCACCTAAATAGTGCTCAAATTCCTACGGTTAAAATCAACCCATGAAAATAACTTCAATCCAACACTTAGAAATTACTAATCAGGCTGATTTTTGGTTTGCAGGTCCACCGAGGGATTGGCTCTAATAGTGTTGCACGTGGCTCATATTGTGGGTCGTCACCTGTTTCGGTCACATATGACAGAAGTTTTACTTATGAAAACAAGTCCAATCCAACGCTCAGAAATCATATATGCTAATTTTTGGTCCGTGGGCCCGAAAGAGTCTACTACGTGCTAAATTGAGGGACTTCGGCATAAAAAATTTGATACCGAAGTCGGTATCAAAGAACAGCCCCCTAATTTTTGGTAGGTAGGTCCACGTAAGGGTTTGGACAAACATTCACGTTGAGTGTGTGCCACATGGCTCATACTGCGTCAGCAAAGTTTTACTCTTCTCCCTAATCCCGGCCGGTCTGACCCGACTGGTTTCTACATTCCTTTAGCGAGTAAAAGTAAAACTTCTGTCACAGCGTTCTGACGGATGCTTCTGTCACAATGCAAAATACAGGCCAAGTGGCACACTCTTAGTGGACGCCGACTGAATGGATGCCTGGCCAATCAATAGGTGGACCTACAAACCAAAACTAAACCTGATCAGGCGTTGGATTGAAGTTATTTTCATGGGTTGATTTTAACAGTAGGAATTTGAGCGTTATTGAGCGCTATTAGGTGCAAAGATCCAAAGGTTGTAAATCACTAATCAGGCTGAGTTTTGGTTTATAGGTCAACCAAGGGACTGGCCAAGCATCCATACCGTCAGCGTCCACTAAGAGTGTGCCACTTGGCCTGTATTTTGCATTGTGACAGAAGCATCTGTCAGAACGCTGTGACAGAAGTTTTAATCTCGTTTAGCTCTCTGTCTTGCAAGTTATGCGCCTGTCATAGGCCGGGCTTGGCATGTGCGGAGCTTTGGTCCGCATCCACCCCATTAATACTCCCTACGTTAGGTGCCGGCTGGCTATCAATAAGACAAAATACTCATCGCAGTGAAGTTTAAGACAAAGTTCGACCACTGAAAAAAGTTTCAGAATCCTCGGTAAAGCTTTTGCACTCGAAAGAAGACAGCCAAAAGATTTTCGACTTTCACTCTGCTTTTTGGCGGGAAATCTAAAGTTTTCGACTCTGCGCTTATGGGCCGTGCAGTCGCGAGAGCTGGTTCACCCGAAGTACTTAGAATCCCTATCGATCCGTCTCCGTCTTCAGCCGAGGCCAGCTTTCGCCAACTGGATGATGTGTTCATGCAGGTAAAAAATAAATTATTTTCTTGATTTCTGTTGTTATTGTGATTTCAATTTTCAGCGGTGTGAGAGCTTTATGATATAATTATACTGTTTGAAATCTAGTTGTTCTTCGATCATGATTTAGGGTTCTATTTCGTTTTGTGGGTTTTGACTGATTTATCTAGCCGGTCTTGAAACATATTTTCGCTAATCAACCTACTTTTATGATTTAGAAAAAGGATTTGTATGTTAGAAAGTGTTGATTCAGAAAAACCTTTTTTGACATTTAGGCTTTGTATGGTGATTAACAAAAGTTTCACGGAAAAAAGGATTTGTTTGTTTGAAAATTTTAATACAGAAAAAGTTTTATGACAAACCATTTCTAGAAAACTTATTCAGAGCAACCATAAGAGCCTAAATATAATCTTCGGAAAATGATGTTCAATGCCAACATGATAATTATACTAACTGGCACACAATGCCAAATGCATTGCGTGTGTCCCAGCATAGTATATAGGGATCCTTCAAGAAATTTAGAGAAAATGTGGTGTCAAATTAATATTTGAGACAAGAATGGCAAGAAAAGCCCCAGTTTATCACACACAAAGCCACTCATTTGCACGAAAAAGAAAGAACAACTGAGAATAAGCAGCTAAATGGAGATCAATAATTTGTCCGGGGAAAGGTTTTCTGGACTGACTCTTCAAACTTCTCTGGAGTGGCAGGGGAGTGCTGATGTGGCCAATCCACGCCATCCATGTGATAGACAACTCTCTGGATTGGCCATGCGAATATTGCCCTTATCCTCATCATGCCCATACCTTACCATATATTGTGCTTTTCCCATATGCATGGCAGCCAGTGAATTCTTTTATGTTTTTAATTAGAAAAATGGGTAAAAGAAATGTAGGACATGCATCCTTTTGCCATGTAGCAATTAGTGGGATGAAATGGTAAGGTGTTGAGGTGGTGAAATGCATGGACTTATGTGCCTGACACCTCAGCTACCACGTGTGAAGAAAACCTTGTGACTCTAGTAAAAAAAGGTTTAGTGTGTTGCTCCAGAAGACCAGAAAAATTAATGTGTGGCCAACATGGACCATGTGGCCCACACCAATGAAGCTGGTTTACCTGGGAAGAGAATGTAGTTCAAAATTTAAGATTTTACAGACTTCAATGCAGATTAATGTTTGAGATTTTGTAGAATCTTATTTTTTTACATTAATGTGGGTGGCTGCCTGTCCACTTGGCAAACTTTCATTGGTAAGCATCAAATTCGATGTTTGATTCATGCAACAAATTTTCTAACTTGTCCCCATATCTGACTTACCACTCTTTTGGCTACATTACGTGACACATTTGGGTTGTTCACCATACAGACTCAAACAAGAATATGGCTTGGAGAAGTCCTGCATACAAGATTGGATGAGGAAATACCTATTGCTGATTTACTTGCCGATGGGATATTGCTGTATGTCACTGAAATTTTCTCATCTTCATTTTAGTTCATGGCTTCATGCTAAGGATGATAGATGTATTATAGAGCAAGGAACGGCATAATTTTGTTAGCAAGTTTGGATATATTCTTTTTATGTAGAAGGGAAATATAACTTTTTGTGTCATTTTAAGTTTTTCCCATTTATTCACAAGAAGTTCTTGTCATTGCTATATTTTAATTTAAATAGTTTTTAAAACTAAATAAAATAAATACACAAAATACTATGGTTGTGTGGAGTTGAAACCCCAACCACTTAAGTGAACCTTTTGTCCCACATATACGTAAGTTATAAGCAAAATAAGTGAACCGTTTGCGATTTGTTGGGTCCTTTGGAAGGAGAGGAACCAGAGAATCTTTGAAGACAAGAAAGCATAGGTAGCTAGCATTATCCTCAATATTTAGGGCCTTATGTTTTTATGGTCTAAGGTCTTTAAAGAGTGTAGGGGTCTTTTCTTTGAGGACTTTGTCTTCCGTTGGGGCTGGATGTGCTCTAGAGATGGGAATTAGGCTGTTTTGTTTTGAGTTTTCTGTTTTCTTGTTTGACTTCGTCCTTTGTAGGTCATCTTGACCTCTCAAGCTTAGGCCTTTTGTATGTTCCCTTTTGGCTTTGCCATTTAATAAAGTCTATACTTATAAAAATGTATATAAAACTAAAAGAAAGAAATACCTGTTCACATTGTATGTGGGAATACTCCCATATTGCCCAGAGAAATTAGAGGTAAGTAGTTTATAAGTTAGCTCTTTGCTTAGGATGTAACTTAATATCACACACATACGATCAGTGTAGCAACCAAGCACGTGTGGATGAGGGCTTGAGTGTGTTCGCAATTGCGATCGCGATTGAGAGTGAGTTCGTGGGCACAAGGGCACTTGAGCACACTTTGTACTTCGTACGTGCACATCGTTGTGAATTCACGAGAAGGATCACTTGATCTTTTTTTACCATTGATATGGATCTCGTAACGCGTGCCCTGATTGAATCACAACCATCGGATTAAAGAATCTTCGAAACGGACATATTAGGAACTGACACTGGTTTCTTTTAGTGGGTCAAATCACAACCATCGAATCAAAGAAGCTTCCAAATGGACATATTAGGAACTAGCACATGGGTTCTTGTAGTGGGTCTTGGGGATTAGGAGATTCTCTAGATGAAATATGGGGTTTTGCTTTTGACGGAAACATGCTATTGGGTGGTGGTCTTGCTTATGGTGTAATGACCCAAATTGATCAGAGGACACTGGCGTATTTCTGATCATTCTTTTGTGAATCTACTTTAAATCACTATTTTACCTCTACTGTATATAATTGTTGCTAATAAATGATATAGAATAGCTTAATATAATTATCTGATAATTCTATGAATTTTCGATAATTTCGGGATCTTTGGTATTTTAACACTATTCACGGGGTACCGCACTATACACTTATGGGACCAAAAAAAATTATTATGTCAAAATCTGAACCATAAACCCGAAAAATATATTCTGGCCCCTGCCGCACGCACAGTTAGTACTTAATAAGTAACTAGGAATTATTCTCACAAAATATCTAGGATGCATGTTATTAACTTGGGTACTAATGCACCATAATATAACTCATAGATATTTTATTAATATCAGGCCTGACTTGTATTGACTTAGGTGTTAATAAACACACCATAGCCATTACGAGTATACGCACTATAATAACCTTAATATCAGGCCTGACTTATATTGACTTAGGTGTTAATAAACACACCATAGCCATTACGAGTATACGCATTATAATAACCTAAATATCAGGCCTGACTTGTATTGACTTAGGTGTTAAGAAACACACCATAGCCATTACGAGTATACGCACAATTATAACCTTAATATCAGGCCTGACTTACACTGACTTGAGTGTAAGTTTATACACTCTAGTCAAGGACTTGAAACTCTATAAATAGGAGAGGAGAGCTTAACTCTTTTACTACTTTAATACTTAGTATTGGAATACCTAGAGAGAGAAATTGATAATATAGAGGGAAAGAGAATGAATTGCAAGGAACTCCAGAAGAGGAAACTGCTCCCCTTGGGAAGGAGATTAACATACTAGAAGAAGAAGAGAATCAGAAAAAAATAGTAAATACATCATTCCCCTCTTTGTGAAATACATCCTTAAAATGCATGTTTTATCTTGTTTTCCTCTTTTCAAAAGCATGAAGTTAATTTATAGTTGTGTTAACCTTAGAAATATAAAGAAGTGATATCTCTGTTTTGTTTTAAAGCAAGCATGTGTATTCTTTGTGAATTTCTTCATGAAAAATATGTATATTCATTTTCTTTTACATTCATAGAAGATGGTTGATTTTGGATGGTTACATCCATAAAAATGGGGTTGTTTTGGGTGATACATAACCTATAAAAGGACGTTGATTTTTGGGTTGTAACACTTATAAAAGAATATTGGTTTTAGGTGGGTTGTAATCCATACTTTAGACTGTGAAGCATTTTGAGAAAATGGACCCTAAGGACCTTAGTAATTGAACCTTAAGGACCCTAAAAAAGATTTACTTCGATATTGGAGTTCACAAGAGATGTGGATTTGCGCCAATAATCGAATGAAAAAAGGTACATCCTACTTGTAGGATCCCTTGAGTAGTATACTTTAAAGATAATATTGAATTTTACTTAAAAGGCAAAGATGATCAGATTATATGGTATGGGTGCTATTACGTTTACGTAATCCCCTGGGTTATTCATTCCCTAAAGATACGGGCGCTATTACATTTATGTAATCCCCAGGGTTATTCAGTCCCTAAAGATATTGGCGCTATTGCATTTGTGTAATCCCCAGGATATTTATACCTAAAGGAGTTAGGGCATTCGGAGAGAGGATACCTAACGAAACAACCAGTTGTGCATGCACTTCTAGAGAGTCTATTTATAGGCTAAACGTGGGATAAGAGGTGTTGGTACCGTGCACTATAAATCGGTATCCGTGGTCTGACCGACCCAGTGATTCAGGGTCACATATATTATGATGCTCATGAGATTGACCATACTTCAATGGATTGATTTTACGGTGTTTTAAGAAAAAGAAAAAGATGTTACATTTATGAGTTTATTGATATTAAATAACTGATTTTCATTAAATTATGGTTTCAAATGAGATAAACTGTGAATTATTTTCTATATTTGAAATTTTGCTTATAGGGCTTATTAGCTCACGGTACTTTCAATCTATTATATTGTAGGTCAAGGTAAAGCGAATGCTTGAGATTGGTACTCTCAGTTCTAGATGCAACGAATGAGATAGGGGATATCTGTTTTTGTAGACGTAGATTTCTCTTCTGCATGTAGTATGGAGGTCTTTTTGTGTATTGGGTTACATAATGGTATTCATGTTTATGTATGAATGGTGGAACCATGATATGTAATACTTTGTAGTTTGAGAAGAGAAGTTCTCTCTTGATATATGTGATGAATGTTTTGTAGTTTGTTACCTGTATTTTAATTATGGTGAAATGAATCTTAATAAAAACTTTCTTGAGGCCATTCCGAGAATGTGATACTCACAAGGGGAGGAATCCTATGACTTAACAAGTGTTTCAAAATAAATGAAAATGAAAAATTACTGGTGTATTTCCGCTGCACTAAGTAATATATTTTGATTCACCGTGCGTGTATAGTATTTTACCCACACGTTGCGCCTCGAGATGCGTGAAAGATCGAGACGATCATATAACGGATTTGGGGGCGTGACATATGAGGTCAAATCAATACGTTTAAAAAGAAATATTCGAATATAAACTTCATTGATATCATCAATTTCTTAAATATCATAAAATCCTATCAATCAAATCACTTTTTTCAAGAAATACGAAACCTTGCGAAGTTGCGTTTGGCTTGCTTGATCTCTTTTCGACTGTTGATCTGGATTTCATGATGTGTGCTCTTATTAAATCGCAACAGTTAGATCAAAGAAGCTTCCAAATTTACATTGGGAGCCAGCACATGGATTCCTGTAGTTGGTCATGGGATGACCTAGTTGGGACTTGGCTTGATTGGTTAGGGACTAAACTAGTCAAAATTTGGGTGGGTTGTCATTAACAATAGCATAATTCTACATGCATCACTCTTATCTCCCAAAAAGAGGGTGTTGCAGAGCCAAAGGACTCTCAGCTGATAAGCTTAGTAGGGAGCATTTACAAAAGTATCTCCAAGACCCTTTCCTTAAGATTAAGGGAGGTTTTCAAATTTGTTGTCTTTGACTGAAGGGCCTTTGTAAAGCAAAGGCAAAATTGACTTCGGTGTGTATAATTGACTTGAAAAATGCTTATGGTGATTTGATTGGAGTTTCTTGGCCACATATTGGATAATAAAGCTTTTTTGTGTGTTAGAGTTCTCACAATGTGAAATGGGAGAAGAGGATGAAGGATGTATGAGTTCTATTTATTTCTCTATTTTAGTTAATGGAACTACTAAAGGCCTTGGGAATAAAAAAATTATGCTGAGGAATTTCTATGCAGAGGATAAGTGGTAATTTGGACCCTTGTTAGCAATCATCCGATAAATTCGCGAATTTTATGTTTTTTTCAAGAAAAGTTTTATTCGTCCGAATATTTGAATAATTCGGAAAAATTCAGTTTTTTTCAAGCTCAAACGAATTGAACGCATTTTTTAAGAATTTTTGAAAAATTCGTTTAAAAAAAACAATAGGTCAAAACCGTTGTGTTTTTTAAAACAACGGGCCAGAACCGTCGTTTATTCCCATAAAAAATAAAATACCTTCCCCTCAGTTACTCTACCACTTGGGTAGATCTTAAGCGATCGCCCCTCCTAAGTGCAATAGATGCCGTTAACCTAGGCCATGGGCCTTTTTGATCTCCCATTGACCCCGTGAAGGTAAGTATATTTTCCCCCTTATATTCTAGTCCTATTTATACAACTCAAACTCCCTTAACTATCACTTATTTCCCCCTTATATTCTAGTCCTTATGTTTTAATTAGCTGAAGATAAAAAGTAATTAGAACAAAACGTGCTTATTGGTTGACTCAACCTCAAGTAGTATATTGCTTATTAAATATATTGATTCTGTTTCAAAATATACCGAATTTTTGGTTTTCGAATTTTTAAAGTAGAACGTATAAAACACGTATAAACCGTATGCCGCATATTTGCCGTTTAGTGAATTTTTGACCGAATATTTGACCGGATTTTTGAAACCCAAAATCGAATAAAACTAGAATTTTTCCCGTATTACGAATTGCTAACAAGGATTTGGACCACTCAATCACCTCTTTTCAAACCCAAGGTAACTACCTAACTTTGAATTGCTTTTAAATATTATATTTCAATCGTTGTCTTTACATTTCTAAATCCTTTTGAAAAATGAAGAGAAATAACTCGTCTTAAGTTTTTAAAAGCTCTTATCTCCCTTGAACATTTCTTTTCTTCTGAGAACACCAAAAAAAAATGAATTATAGAGAAAAAACAGAGCTTCTTCTTCCCCTTCTTCTTGTTGTTCTTCTGCTCCATCTTTGAATCTCTCCTGATTCAGCAAAAGTATCTTATTGATGTCGAGAATAGGAATGTGGAGCATCTTCTTCTCTTGTCATTCCAAAACCTCCATCTTATAAATGGTTGACGACACAGTCCTTTTTGGTGTTGCTAATATGGATCGAATCCAAGGTTTGAAATATTGTTATCGTTCAGCATGATATGCATACGTAGTAATACAGTATGATATGTTTTAGAAATCACTGATATGAAAGATACACAGCGCATGATATGCATGTGTAGTAATATAGTATGATACGTTTGAGAAATCACTTATATGAAAGATACACAGCGTTACGTTACTCTATAGAGTCTATACTGTGTTTGATGCATAAATAACCTAAAAGCATTAAGGCTAAAGAAGTTAAACTATCCGTATAACCATATTATACTAAAAAGAACACTTCCGTTTTCCAGATACACTAAGATACATTACACTAAACTATTTGTAATGGTTAAATAAGCAAAAAATATCATGCTTAATGCAATATACTACCTTTTGGATCACATTTACATTAATTAAATAAATTTTCAATCTGTATCAATGCATCTCTTTAATATGGTAAGATAGTATGGAAAATTCTCAGCTAAAGTGTATTCACTGATACTTCGAGTTTGTGTTGAGTTAAAAAGTTAATTGGAGAAGAGTGGGTTAGCGTGCATTTATGTTCATGAGCCATTGAGAAAATACACTAACTTGTTGTATTGCATAGAGGAAATTGGTTGTTGCGGCATCTTGGATTGTCTAGTGGGGAATTCTAAATTTTTTAGTATCGAGGCGTAGTTATTGAAAAATGTAAAAAGAAAATTTTCAAGATGGAGAAGGAATTATATTTCGTTTGAGAAAATACACTAACATGTTGAATTGCAAGTAAATTTTTTGGCTTTTCCAGTATTTTGGGTTGTCTCTTGTGGGGAATCCTAAATCTTGTATTTTGTGGCCCCATGATTGAAACATGTAAAGAAAACATTGGAATGATGGGAAAAAAGACTTATTTTAAATTGGGGGGAGGAATCACCCTCATCAAATCAATGGTTTCAAACCTATCCTTAGTAAGATAGTGGAGAAAATCGAAAGATCCCATATGGACTTTCTATGGGAAGGAGAAGATTCCAAGAAAGATAGTGAGGTGGAAAGAATCTTTTAATTCCAAAGATGGAGACTCGTGCATTGGTAGGTTGAGAGAAACATGGCTATTCTTATCTAGTGGCTTTAGAGATGTTCCTTGGAAACAAATATGCTTTTGCTCAAAGTAAGTATCGTCCAATCCTAATGGGTCAGTTTGTAGCTCTTGGAGTCCATAGAGATCGATTTGTAGCACCCTTCTTTCCTTTTATTCTATACGATGTTGGTTGGGGAAGTATAATAAAATTTTAGAAGACCTTTGGTGGGGAGATCATCCCTTTTGTGTGAATTTCCCTTGGATCTATAGCTTAGTTTTATCTAAAAATGCCTCTTTATCCTCTGTCAGAGCCGACTCAACCATAAGGTGAGTAAGGCGGTCGCCTTAGGCCCCCAAATAATTGAAGGCCCCAAAATTTTTGAGTTCATATATATCTACCAATAACTACCCGCCAAGTGTTTTGGAAAAAAAAATCTCCTCTCCAAAGAAGGCCCATTTAGAGTTTTCGCCTTAGGCCCCAACTTGTGTCGAGATGGCCCTCTCCTCTGTTGGTTGTCTTTGGAACTTTAGATTTTTTAGTTATTCGGGATTTCGAAGTCGAATAGTTGGCCTCCTTGAATTGATTAAATACATTAATTTACCCTTAAATTTTAAGGATGTAAATTTTGGTCTATTGAGCATAACAAAGTACTCTCGTCTAGTCCTTTCGAGCTATTTTTGTGACAAAACCCTTTTCTTTTACATCATGGTTTACTGTCTCGGTCCTCCAAGTACATTTCGGTCTAGACTGAGATGATACAAGACAAATTGATACATTGACGTAACAAATCCCCAATGTGTTCTGGTCAACCTGGAGACCTAGGTGTCTTAGTCGAGACATTCCGAGAGGAAATAATAATTTTTTTTTGATAAGTGAGGAAATAATAATTTGAACCATATTTTCCACTGAATAATGTATGAAATTGGTTGCTCATCCCAAGGTCAAAGATTTCGTGGGTGGTTCTTAAGAAGATTAATACGTGTGATGTTTCTTCAATCAAGGAGAAAGTACAGCGCATTATCCACTCATGTTTGTTCAATGTGCATGAAAAGATGGTGAATCTGCAGATCAACTCTTCATCCGTTGAGATAGTATTATTTGGGGACATTTCCTTGCCTTAGTCAATCTCTATTGGACCCTTATGATATTTTGGAAGTGTCAACATAGTTGAAGTGTTGCTCCTTCATGGCGCATGCAGATTATGGTAAATTCTAGAAGAAGGAAACAGAAGAATCTGTTAAAACAAGTCCTTAAATACCATGTATTATTGAGAAGATCAAGGTTTTGATATCATAGTGAGCCAATTCGACTGGAATTTAGCAATATTAATTGCTCCAATATCCTTAGAGATTGGAGTGTGATCAATTGGTTGGCTCGGTCCCATAGCGTCTCTTGAGTGTGGAGCCATCCTTTGGAAAATGCTATTATTTTGAACTTTAGTGGGTGCTTTCTTGGCAATTCGAGTCCCTTGAGAATTAGGGTATCTTTAGGGATGGCAAAGGTAGGCACATCTTTTCGGCTCCTATTGGGGAGTGTGACTCAAACAAGGCTGAAGCTTTTTCTTCCCTCTAAGGTATCAAAATTTTTTAGGGAGTTAGACCGGGTTCCTTATGTTGGATTCTATGTACACCCACGTGGGGGGTGTTCTTAGTGGGTTGCGTTCCATTACCCACGTGGGGTTTATTCTCTATTGTTTATGGGTTAAGTGATGGACCTACCCACTTTACCCACAATCTCTTTATTTCATGTTAGTGGGTTAAGTGGTGGGTCCCCACTTGACCTACACGATTTCTCCTTTACTTGTAGAAGGGGTTTCCCTTACTTATAAATATTACTTATGGGAGATTGAATATTTACTTCAATCTCCCCATTCTCTCTCAAACCCTAATCTCTTCTTCTCTCCCTAACCTCCATTCTCTTTCTCAATCTTTAGCATATTGGTGACAACCTCAAACAACAACATGGTATCAGAGCATGGTTACTCTAGGGCCTAAATCATTGTCCCCTAGAGTTTCCACGGAGATCTTCTATGTGGCTATCCGAAGTCTGGGCAAGTTTTGAGCAAATCGCAAAGGGTCCTGTGAAGTTCTTGGGTCTTTTCTGAAGCAAAGGAACCAGAAATCTATTATTCCTGGTGTATTGCCTACTATCAGTCGTTAGAGATCCACTCTATCCCCGTTCTTCAGGATTTTTTATCAATTTTTTCGGAGAACACGTATATCGAGGTTTTTTTGGTTTTGATTTTCCTCGAGATTCATGTCATTTTTAGGCTCTCTACCCAAACCGCCCCTCTCATAGGGCCAGTAAGGTTCGACAGAAACTTATTTCAGAATTTTTGGATCATCGGATCTCTCGTTCCAAAAATCGGATCCCCAGTTTAGATTTCGGGTTTTTTATTTTCTTGAGATTCGTGCATTGCTTGGGCTCTCTACCATAGCCGCACTCCCTGTGGATTATCTGGGATATAGAGCCTCGTTTGATAATTTTCTGATCGTCGGATCTCCGGGCTCAGATTTTGGATTTTTTCTGCCTCGAGATTCGCGCGTTGTTTGGGCTTTCTACCCTAACCGCACATCCCTGTGGATTATCTGGGATCTATAGAGCTTGGTTTGGGATTTTTCTGACTGTCGGATCTCTGGTTTGAAAAATCGCCTGGGTTTTTGGCTCGGATCTGGTTTTTGCCTTTTTGGGTTTTCCTTTTTTTTGGAAACCAAGGTTCCCAAGGCACTTCTACCCTAGCCGCACCTCCCAAAGTGATCCTAGGAACCCTCCGAACCTCGGTTTAGGTTCTGCAGACCTTTTGTTCATGAGTTGGTTATTTTCAGGCCTTCCACTGCGATGAGTTCATCAGAGGATTCATCAGTTGAGGATAACACTCCGTCTCATGGTTCTCATGGAGACCACAACCCCCAATTATGCATCACTACGGTCAAGTTTGATGGGACCAACTATCTTAAGTGGAAGACATCTGCACTCATGTAAATCGGGGGACGTGGCTACAGTGAGTACCTCACAGGAAAGACAGTCCAGCCTGCTGCCACAGACAAATCCCACCGGAAATGGGTTAGGGAGAACCTTACGGTGATGTATTGGCTTCTCTATTCGATGCAACCCCAGATCAACAGGGGGTTCATGTTCCTTCCTACAGTGAAGGAAATCTGGGATTCTGTTACCGAAACCTATTCACAGGTTGGAAACTTTGCGAAGCTCTATGAGTTAGAGCAAGAGATTGCTTGTCTCCGACAAGGGGAGCTCAAGCTTGGTACCTATTATGCTTCCCAAGCAAATGAGAAGAGATAGATCATTATCAGGACTACACTTCGGTTTGTGCTGCGGATGTGATGGCTTTTCGTGCTATGGTTGAGCAGTCCCGGATATTCCTGTTCCTTTCCGGCCTTCATCCTAGTTTCGAGGCTGCCCGTGTTCAGATACTTGGCAGATCTCCTCCCCCTACTTCATTGGCACATGTCTATGCCTACATTCAGGGGGAGGATGGTCGACACACTGCCATGCAGCTACGCAGTGGTAGTGACACTCAGGATCGATCTGCCATTTCCTCTGTGTCTCAGAAGGGTCTGAAATCCTTCTAGAAGAAGACAGGTGATGACAGGCGACGTCCCAAGTGTGATCACTGCAGCCGTCTAGGCCATGTGAAGGACACTTGTTGGGAGCTACATGGGCGTCCACCAGGTCTGGGCCCAAATCCACGTTAGCGATCTTCAACGAGACAGGGACCTCCTGCAGCATTTTGTGGCTCAGGACACTGTACCCTCAGCACCTCCTACCACTGGGGATATGGACTCTTTTTCTCCTAGTGATCTTGAGCGACTTTGTCGTATGATGGCCCAGCTCAATGGGCAAGCCTCCACTTCTACCTCCACCTATGCCCAGACATGTACTGGATCTCCTTTCTCTGTATCCACTGTTCCTTCTAGTCCCTCCTGGATCATCCATTCAGGGGCCTCAGATCATATGACTGGTATGTCTTTAGTTTCTTCAGTTATTCTATTTGTTCTGGTCTTGACAAGGTTAGGATAGCTGATGACACCCTTTCCTCTGTTTCGGGAAGGGCAATGTTCATGCCTCTTCAGCACTAACCTTGTCCTCGGTACTGCATGTTCCTCAGTTTGCAGCTAATCTTTTATCTATTAGTAGCTTTACCAAGAATCTTAATTGCAGTGTAACTTTTTTTCCTTCTCACTGTGTGTTTCACGATCTGGAGTCGAGGCGGACGATTGGCAGTGGACGTGAGGAAGGTGGCTTGTACCTCTTGGATCGCTCAATTTCTTCTTCAGTGCATCAGTCCAACATCAGTAGCAGTAGTCGAGTCAATAAAAACCAGTTATTGCTTGGCATAATCGGCTTGGTCATGTACCCGTGTCGGTTTTAAAGCGTGTCTTTCCTGCTTTCTTCTCTTTGCGATGTTCTGTTCCATTGTGAAACTTGTGAACTTGCAAAGCATTGTCGTACTTATAAAAAAAAAAAGTACTATTCCTTTCAATATTGTGCATTCTGATGTGTGGGGTCCTGCCCCGATGATGTCTTTATTTGGATTCCGATATTTTGTTACATTTGTTGATGATTTCAGTGGCTCTACCTGGGTATATCTTATGAAGTCGAAAGATGAGGTTTCTTCTATTTTTCAGACCTTCCACAAGATGGTCACCACTCAGTTCAGTACCCCACTCAAAATTCTCCGGTCTGATAATGGGGGTGAGTACCTAGATGGGAGCCTTAGAGATTACTTTGCCTCTCATGGCATTGTACATCAAACTTCTTTTCCTTCGACTCCCCAACAAAATGGGAAAGCTGAAAGAAAAAACCGTCACCTTCTCGAGGTTGAGCGTGCCCTCCGTCTTGGGAGGTAGGTTCTAAAATCTTTTTGGTCTGAATCCATCCTTCTGGTTGCGTATCTCATCAATCGCATGCCCTCTCGCATTATTGGCTTTCAGACCCCTTTGTCTGTCCTGCTTCCTGATAGTCCAGCCTTCATTCTTCCTCCCAAAGTCTTTGGGTGTGTTTGCTATGTACATGTTCATCGTCACTCTCGTGACAAACTTGATCCATGGGCCTTGAGATGTATTTTCCTGGGGTACCCTTCCACTCAGAAGGGATACAAATGCTATCATCTGAGTTCGCGTCGACGTTTTCACATCTCTGGACGTCACATTTGCTGAGCACGTTCCGTTCTTTGGCAGTAGGGTCTCTCTTCAGGAGGAGTGTGATATTGTGGACGAGAGCCCTGTCCCCATGCTGGTTCTTGTACCCATCTCCACTCCTGTGACTATGGTCGAATCTGTGTCCACTATTGACAAGGATACTTCCACTATTGACAAGGACACTTCTACTACTACAACGGCGGATATGCGAGTTTATGTCAGATCTAGGAAGAATGATAAGTCACTGATTCTGTGTCTGCCAGTCTACCCTTGGATCTAGATCCGGGTATTGTTTCTACCCCTACTTTAGTTCATGAGTCCTCAGAGACTCCTACTCCAGAGGAGGATCTACCCATAGCACTTTATAAGGGTGTGCGTACTTGCACCGAGCACCCTATCTCTCACTTCGTTTCTTACCAATCATTGTCTCCATCTTATCAGACATTTGTTAGCACTGTTTCGTCTATTTCCTTATCATCTACCATTGTAGATGCACTCAGTCACCCAAAGTGGAAAGGGGCTATGATAGACGAAATGTAAGCTCTTGAAAAAAATAAGACATGGGATCTTGTTTCTTTACTAAGGGGAAGAAACCAGTGGGGTGCAAGTGGGTCTTCACCGTGAAGCACAAGGCAGATGGTTCCATCGATAGGTACAAAGCTCGGCTAGTTGCCAAGGGGTTCACCCAGACCTATGGGATATATTATCAGGAGACATTTGCACCTGTAGCCAAGATGAACTCAATCAGGGTTCTACTATCCTTGGCTGCAAACAGGTCGTGGCCTTTACATCAGTTGGATGTAAAGAACGCTTTTCTACATGGGGACCTAACAGAGGAAGTTTACATGAAAGTGCCACCAGGGTTGAAGCTTGCTGGAAGTGAAGACAGGGTGTGCAGACTGAAGAAAGCTTTATATGGGTTGAGCAATCTCCTCGAGCTTGGTTTGAACGGTTCAGTAGTGTAGTGAGAAAGGTAGGCTACACGCAGAGTCAGGCAGATCATACTTTGTTTGTGAAGCATCTACAGACCAGTACCACTGCATTGATCGTACATGTGGATGACATATTCATTATGGGGAGTGACCCGACAGAGGTCACAAGGCTCAAGGCCTCCTTGTCGTCTGAGTTTGAGATGAAAGATTTAGGATCATTGAAATACTTTCTAGGGATTGAGGTTGCTAGGTCATCGAGAGGCATCTTCATTTCACAGAGAAAGTATGACTTAGACTTATTGAGCGAGACTGGGTATTTGGGTTCGCGACTAGCAGATACTCCTATTGATCAGAACCATCAGTTGAATTCCGAGGACGGTACTGTCACGCCTCCAAATCCGATATTTAGTCATATCGACCTTTCTCGTATCTTGAGGCGCGATCTGATCATACAAACGCACAGTTAAACAAAACTGGTATCACGATGCAGTGGAAATACACCGGATAATTTTTTCATTTTGTTTAAACAATCTATAAGACAAAACGCACTTCATTGACACATTAATAATGTTAGAGGATCTCTCACCTCAAACAAAACCGTAATATGCCCATCCAAAAGAAAACGTTGTATATATATCGTACTCCCAAATACATGTTACTAAACGGTCAAACGATCTACATAACTCATGTATCCTTCTACAAGATAAAAGAATTAAACAAAATATAATATTGTCTCTAGCACAAGTCTATCAACAGAAATGCTGGAAGCATCAGACCAACTTCCCCTTATCCTTTCCTGAAAACAAAACATTTTAAAACGATGAGCTAGGGCCCAGTAAGTACATTCTTCATGCGTAAAACCACTTAAATCATCGACTTTTGTTTATTTTAAAACAAATACGATTTGCAAATGAATTTCACATGTAATTCGATAAAACTCAATTCTCCATCAATTACTTACGTATAACTTCGAATACAATGATAACTTTTCACATAACAGTCAACCTTTCTCTTATCAGAATACCCGTGACCATTTCTATACAGTCAAACTATCAATTCTGATGTATTCAGTACCAACATTCCATCGGTCCTAGTATACGATGTCAACTCTTCTAGTCCACAAGTAAACTCCCTAATGTGCACACTAATTGTTTCATTAGGTATCCTCTCTCCGGATTCCCTAATTTTCTTTTAGGTATAAATACTCGAGGGGTCTCATGAATGAGACAACGCCTCTTCTTTAGGGGACTGGAACCTCAAGGGGTCTTAAGGAAATAAGACAACGCCTGATACTTTAAGGGACTAAAACCCCAAGGGGTCTCAAAGAAATGAGACAACGCCTGATTCCAACTGATCTGATATTCCACATTTCTAATCACATTCTTATTCATGTCCTTAATCGTATTTATATGTATAAAATAATAATGTTTGTAGAAACATCTTTACATGCATATCATTCATATTTTTGCATTTTGAAACTAAAAATAAGAACATTTAAGCCCTATTAATATTTTAGAGAGCGAATACATAAAACGGATGAAAAACGCATATATCTCATTTTAAATGAATTTGAGCATGACTTCATCCAACTAAATAGATTACACATGTCCTCATCTATTATAATTTCATATTTTTAAGATTACAAGAAATTATCAATGCATTTACACATTTTATTTGGAAAATACAAGAATTAGGATTTTTCCTTGCTAAAATTTAACAGATAACAAGAATAACATTTTCAGACATTTTCCCCAAAAATAATAGAATTTTTCTACAATATTCTGTGAATTTTCTACTATTTAAAAAAAAATAAAAAATAAAAAAATATTTATAAATAAATAAATAATAATTAATCAATTAAATAAATAAATAAATAAATAATAATTAATTAATTAAATAAATAAAGGCATAAAATAAATAACTATGTATTTACAAGTGAATACGCTAGAATCCCAAATCCTCGAACCTCGTACGATGCGAATCTCGAGGTAGCATGTATCTCGAGGCAGTACGCCCCACAAAAACTTTTCAAAGGACCTCCTGAATATTTTCAAGAATTCATAGGAATTTTCTAGAATTTCTTTTAGTTGAGGGATTTTTTTGCAAATATTCTTATCTCAGGGGTTAGAATGCAAATACCCAAATTGATGTAATTTTCTCAAGGCATGGCCTTGTATTTATAAAGGTTGAAAACTCAGAACTTTTCATTTCTATCCGATGTGGGACTATAATTTTGAAAATTGTCTTTTGTTTTTCAAATTTTATATTTTTGATAACAAACTATAACATGTAAAAACTTAAAATGTTGCCTAGAACTAAACACAATAACTTTTGACTCGCACGTCCGATTTGGACAAACTTGATACCGATAGAAGCTATTGTTGAGACCTATAAAATGACATACATATAATGTTCAAAGTATTATAAAAAGTCTACTGTAATATTGCTAGAAATAGGGTCATTACAGGTACACTTCTAGGTGATCCTGCCTTATTTCAGCGATTGGTTGGCAGATTGATATATCTAGCCCATACACGGCCTGACATTGCTTATGTAGTAAGTGTCATTAGCCGGTTCATGCATTCACTTCGGTCACCACATCTTGAGGCTGCACACAGAGTTCTTCAGTATCTCAAAGGGTCACCAGGTCGAGGCATATTGTTTGGAGTTCATGGCTATCTCAGGGTGGAAGCATACAGTGATGCAGATTGGGCAGGTGCAGTGACCGATAGACAGTCTACATCAGGTTATTGTACTTTTGTTGGAGGCAACTTGGTGTCTTGGAGGAGTAAGAAACAACCAGTTGTCGCCCGATCTAGTGCAGAGGCAGAGTTCCGCTCCATGGCACATGGAGTGTGTGAGCTCTTGTCGTTGAAGATCATGCATGTTAGCAGAACTGGGAGTCAAGGTGACAGACCCAATGAGCCTCTATTGCGACAAGACAACAAAGCGGCCATTAGCATTGCTCACAACCCAGTTCAACATGACAAGACTAAGCACATTGAGGTTGATAGGCACTTCATCAAGGAGAAGCTTCAGCAGGGATTGATTTGTAGACCCTATGTAAGGACTCAGGAGCAGGTTGCCGATATACTTATTGAGGGAGTCAACAAGTCAATCCTGAATATATTGATAGCCAAGCTGGGCATGATGGATATCTTTGCACCAGCTTGAGGGGGAGTGTTGGATTCTATGTACACCCACATGGGGGTGTTCTTAGTGGGCTGCGTTCCACTACCTCACGTGGGGTTTATTCTCTATTGTTTATGGGTTAAGTGATGGACCCACCCACTTAACCCACAATCTCTTTATTTCATGTTAGTGGGTTAAGTGGTGGGCCCCCACTTGACCCACACGATTTCTCCTTTACTTGTAGAAGGGGTTTTCCCTACTTATAAATATTACTTATGGGAGATTGAATATTTACTTCAATCTTCCCATTCTCTCTCAAACCCTAATCTCTTCTTCTCTCTCTCTCTCTCAATCTTTAGCATATTGGTGACAAACTCAAACAACACCACCTTGATCGTTGAAGGAGATTCTAATAATGTGATTTTGGGTATCCGGGAAGAAGAAAGGTCTATAGAGATCCTTACATGCAATCAAGGAAATTGGGACATGTCAGTTATCAAGCTTGAACTAATTGATTCTAATCTTGTGATAAGATACACCAGTAATGATATGGTGTCTCTCACACAATTTATTATAATATATATATATATATATATATATATATATATATATATTATCTCTAACATTCCCCCTCAAACTCATGGGGATTGGAGATCGACGATCATCGTGAGTTTGCTAAAATCCAGTGCCTTGAAGATCGAGTGCTATTGAAGGATGCTATCGCCATTGTAAGTCGCCTTGATGATTCCTTGATCAAGCTTTGAAGTCCATGCACACCAGTGAAGGATGATGGTTGCCAACCAGAGTAGTGATCCATGATGGTCACACGGGATCTTGTCCCAGAGAAATGAATTTTCGGTTTAGGCTAGACCGGAACCCATCGGATTTTAATCCGGATAAAGGGGTCTCATTGGGTTGAAAATGTGGGCGGGCATCTATTTGCCTCACAGGCTTGGGCTCATGAGTCCTCAGAGGCCTATCGAGCAATGAAGTGTGACATTTTGTTCTCTTTTGTTCTATGGCCTTCTAATAAAAAGACGAACTTATTAGTAAAGGAGGGAGTTTCAAGGGACTCTAATGCAAGGGCATTTTCACACTGGGCTCGAGTGGGGCAGCCTGCATATATGGGGCACACTCGGGGTGGGATGGCCTGTGTGAAATGGGACCTACGAAGGAGGGTTCGACTGAGGGCTTGGATCATGGGCTATGAGATAAAGAATTTAATCTCACGATACCAACAGTCGCGGCTTTTGGGGAGTATTGGTTAAATGTCCCGCATCAAAGTGGGCCCGTGTGAAATGGGACCCACAAAGGAGGGTTCGATCAAGGGCCTGGATCATGGGCTATGAGATAAAGAAATTTAATCCCTCTCTACCAACAGTCGCGACTTTTGGGGAGTATTGGTTAAATGTCCTGCATCAGACTCATTGTATCATGGTCTAGAGTTTCCAGTGTAATTCTTTGATACTAGACTTAGTTCTCCTTTCTTTTATTTTTCCTTTGTATTTTCTTTTCTTATTTAATATGAACCCAATTGCTGGATCAAATTGCCTATACAGGCATTTTGATCATTTCACGAAAACAAAAGCCAAAAGTTTAGATCTGATGAGGTGTGATTGTCAAATATGGCATTTTTTTACAATGTCACTAAGTTTCTACACATGACATAATTTAATGAGATTTTCATTACACCCCAGAAAAAAAAGATTGTGGGCCCAAAACTTTGTCAAACTGATATGATGATCTGGCCATTTGAAATTCTAGCTCACGCTCCTTACCAACAATCCGGTGCTTCGCCTGAACACACCATAGGTTGGTCCAACAACCAGTTGGCTCCTTGCCACTGCACATTAGCAGAAAAAAGGAGTGACTAGCCAGCCCCATGCAAGTTTCTCAGTCAGTTTTCTTCTTATTTGTTAGGTAGGATGGTATCCACGACAGTGGATAGGGGAATCTTTAGTGGGTTTGATTGCTGTGACAGAGTGGTAATCTGTCAGCTTCAGTATGCGGATGATACCTTAGCATTGTAGGGGCCTCTAGGGCTTATATAAACACACACACATATAGTGGGCAGCACCTACTATATATAAATTGGGTCTCTTTCACCTTTAGAGAGCAATCTGGTCTTTTCCATACATGTTTACAGAAATAATTAAGCTATTCACCATATCATTGAGTGCTGAACAAGAATGTCCTAGAATATATGCACCGGAACATGCCTAGGCCCTAGTTTTGGAGTTTTTTTTTGAGGTACTTATCCAGTGGTGAGAACCAATGGCCTACAATGGGCTGAATATATGAAAGATATGCAAAAGATGGACAAATGCATGTAGGGGTTGTATTGTATATCTTGGAAAAAAATTTCTTGAGTTATTTGTTTTGTTTTATAGGTTTCAAGTGTCTAAAGTAGTTTGGAAAATGCTTTTGACAAAGTGCATGGAGCTAAGATATTCTAAAGCATATATATATGAACCAGCCGCTTCTAGGAAGTGCAAAGGGAGATACATGCCTTACTCTAATGTTGACTCATTTTTAAAGGTAAGCTCCAATATGTTTTTTTCCTGTTCCTTTTCTTTTTGCATTTTGTGGTTATTTTAAATATAATGTACACTCCTTTTTGTCTTCGTAAAGGACACTTAGTTTTATATTTAACAACGTTTGAAGTGCAAATTTATATGATCATTTTTTATTTCGTTTGCTTGGTATAATTTCAGAGCTTTGACATCCATCTTGAGAAATAGTATTTCTATTAACTTTGAATTACTTTTGTTAGAATTATGCTAACTCATCTCCACAAGGTTCTGATCTCATAATTCTACTCCAATCGGAATATTCCAAGACTCATTTCCTTACTTTGGGTCAAGGAAATAAATTTTGGTTTCGAGGTTCATTTCGACCAGCCCGTAAATGAACATATTTCAAGGAAATTATGGAAATATTGTAGAAATTTTTGTAGAAAATTTGGGAATGATAAAACAAGCATAAAAACACACTCATAAGCTCTCAAACCATAATATACAACCATATGTAGTGTGGAAATAAATGACCATAGTTGTCTGTCATATGTTGAGGCAGGTATCCGATAGTCAGTCAAGGTATTAGATAATTATTATTTAATTGTTAATTATAAAAAAAGTCATAAATCAAGGTATTATGTATAATTTTAGAAAACCTATTTACTATTAACTTATAACATTTACTTCATTTTTTGAATGTTTAAATATTTTTTGGAAAATATTTATCCCAATCAACTTGTAGAACGGGTTAAGGTATGCAACATAGAATCAATTTATGCATAATCATGGATGCTTAGGGTAAAAAATAATGAAATTAGGGTTTTCCCAAAATTTCAAATTTTCACCCTAAACGATCTTCAATCCGTGCACAAATTCAATGTAAATGCATCATGGATTCATATATTTGATTCATTTACACCTAATCTATCTATTTGTAGCAAGAAATGATAGTAAGAAATTTTATACTTGTGAACATTTTGAATTGGAAAAACTCCAAAACGGGATTCAATTCGTCCTCATGATCAAATCTACAAACCAAGAAATCTACAATGGATTGTCTTTTTTATATAAAAAAAATATATGGAAATGGGATAAATGGATCAAATATGGGATTGTGGCAGTTTTGAGCTCAAATGGGATGTTTCTTACCTTCGATCGAAATGTTTCCATACGTGTCGAAACATTTTGACCGAAATAATACATATTTACACTATCAGTTGATCAAAATTTATTTTTCATGCGAATCGTGAAATTGAACATTTTTTTTCCGTGTATGTATTCTTTCCTTTTTGTAACCTAGAAAATGGAAATATTTCACGGTGTTAAACTAATGTCCATATAACACATTGAAGATTCTAAAACTTCAATAGTATTTACTGGTGAACTAGTAACACGAATAATGTATATATTACAAGTTCTAAACACGAGAAAATATGCGTCTTGAAATTTGATCTTTTGAATTTATTGCAAAATCCTTTGGCACCATAAGTATTAAGTTGTGTTAAATGATCTTAAATCTCTTGGACAAATATCACAGGATTCATTTGTGATGTGTCACCACAACGTGCAAAATAATCAATGCAATAGTAGACACACAACTTCTTTTTCTTGATTGACAACGAGAAAATATATTTTTGACTGAGTTTCTTTGAGTCAATTAAGATGTCTTTGCGTGGTCATTTGACGACATACTTGGGCTTGACCTTGAGGGAGGATATTGTAGTTTCAATCTCAACATTATTTTAGGGTATCCTCTAGTCAGAAAGAAAAGTAGGAACCTAGCGTCGAGCCTTCCAGTGCCGTGAATGAGGAGATAGACAAGTTACTTTAGGCCAAGTTCATCGGAGAAGTGAAGACCCTGGACTTGGTGGAAAGCAATATCATTATCGTCCTAGAAAAGAATGGTAAAGTTCGAGTATGTACTAATTGTTAGCGGATGGTGTGTACCATGCACGCGTTGTGTTGGCTCGATGACCCGTTGGTATACATAGTTGTTTCGCCTTTCCCCAATAGGTCGATCTTTTGGGGTAAATGGTTGTTTAGCATGGTATCAGAGCCTTAAGGCCTGGGAGGTCACAGGTTCAAGTCTCCAATGGAGTATTCCCACTGAGGGGGCATGTTAGCGGATGGTTGCTTCCCACGCATGTGTTGTGTTGGCCCGTTGACCCATTGGTATACATAATTGTTTTGCCCTTCCCCAACAGGTCGATCTTTTGAGGTAAATGGTTATTTAACACTAATTACACTAAACTATGTACTGATTACACTAAATTGAATAAAGCATGCCTAAAACATATTTCCCTCTTATAGTCAGATATTCCCTTGGATACTCCCAATTATTATAGTTTTCAAGGACAACAAACTCCTAATTGACTAGAAAGAAGCCGGAAAAATCAAACGCAAAGTTGCATGGTTCACTCTCTTAGACAACCAACTCAATAGGCAGTCGTTCAAATACCTCTTGTAAGGTGTCTTGGCCTAAATGAAGCTGAACAAGTCCTAGCCGAGATTCACAATGGGAGTGCGACAACCAATTTGGAAGTCGGTTTCTAGTGCGTAAAGCCTCTACCTTAGGATACTTCTGTCCGTACTTGCAAGTCAATGCTCAAGGGTATACCAAGACATGTAAAGTGCTGGAAGCATGCAAAGGTCATCCACATGCTAGTCACCGAGCCTCATCCGATCGTTAGCCCTGGGCCTTTCTCACAATGAGGACTTGACATTGTTGGGACTCTCCATAAAGCTTAAGGAGAACGAAGATTCATGCTTGTGGCAACTGATTACTTTAAAAGTGGGTTGAGAAGGTGTAGCTGTTTGAAGCTCAGAAGTTTCTCTTGGAGAATCATCTACAGGTTCGAAGTCCCTAACGTCATTGTCTTGGACAATGGAAAGCAATTCTCGAGACAAACTCATGGTCAGCCTTTGTCAAAGGTATGGGATCCAACAAGTGTACTCCACCCCTCACTATCCATAGGGGAATGGGCTGTCAAAGCAACTAATAAGACCCTCATTTATAATGCGAAGAAAAAGCTCGAGGTTGCCGAAGGAAAATGGTTTGAGATCTTACCCAAGGTCCTTTGGGCATATTCAATGACCCAAGACCACCCATGGGAGAATCTCCCTTTGTCTTAGCCTACGAGATTGAAGCTGTCATCTCAACCTCGATGTCCTTGTCCCGTTGTACCTGTAGGCGATCAATTTAGCTTAGTGAAAATGATGAACTAGTTTAGGTTTTGCTTGAATTTGTTGAGAAAAAACACGAAAAGGCCTTGGACGATTGGAGAAGTATCAAAGGGTACTCAAAGAGCTTATGATAGGCATGTCTGTTATCAGATGCGTATTTTATACGTATTGGGTTACTATGTAAATACCCCTTGATGTGAGGGGTATACTTGTCTTTTCTTATTCTCTTCATATAAATAAGATTTATGGAGTCATTGTGACCTAAGCACATGACATACTTTCTCTTCTCTCTTCTCTAAACCTAATCCTAACCCTAATTCTTTAAGTCAACTTGGTATCAGAGCTCCATTGAAGAATTTGTCAAGGGATTCGAACCAGGAAGCTATCAGCGAGTGTTGACGTCATCTGTACGGAGTCGATGACGTCATCAGCTGTATGGACAGGGTACTCCCATTGATCCTAAACTCTAGATCTAGATAGATCTTGATTTTTAGAGTTTTTTGGTATTTTTTGTTTGATTTTTTGGGAACATCTAGAGTGTTTTTTGTTCATTCTTCACAAAAATTGAAGAAAATCGAGTTTCTAGTCCAGGCTGTCCAGCCCTGTTTTAGGGTTCATAACAGCTTTGTTTGGGGGTTCTATCACTTCGTTTTAATCCTCATATATCTAACCTACATGAGGATATGCTCCTCTTTGCATTCCATTAAGGAATGAAGTTTTTTTGAGGTTTTCCCACCTCCTAGTACCACCGGTGACGTCATAGGCCCTTATGGACTGTTCGGTTCAGTCCTAAACCTACTCAAATCAACCCCAAACCTTACCAAAAATTATTTTGTGGCCCTAGGATGCTTTCCTACATCTTTATGTTGCTCCTCTCCTTTATTCGGCCCTTTATTGTCCTTTTTTGAGCTCCGTATGGGTGTTTTATCCTCACCGACAATCATTGAGACTTATTTTTTCTCTTAAATCCTTGTTCCTTGGCTTTGTTTAGCCTCCTTTGGTTACTTGGAAGGATCCTTGAGTCCTACATGCTTATCAGGACTTATTCGGGTGATTTTCTGGCCTTCGGTGTGGTTTTTTAGCCCCTTCTAGCCCTTAGTTTGATTCATCATGGCAGATCCTCCACCTTCCTCGGTTCCTCCACCTTCCTTGGTTACTCCACCTGCCTTGGCTTCTCCATCAGAGTCAGAAGTGAGCACGGAAGTTCCGTCCACTGGCGTTGGAGGCCCTATGGTGCATCACTTGGCTTATGAGAACCTCAGTTTACAGATCATCTCAGTGAAGTTGGACGATAAGAACTATCTACGGTGGGCTTAGGCTGCACGATTATTCATTGGAGGCCGTGGGAAGCTAGGCCACACTATAGGGGATACTGTTGAACCTCCCAGGACTGACCCCTTGTAACGACAGTGGGAGACAGATGATCTTACTGTCATGTCATGGCTCCTCAACTCTATGGAGCTGGACATCAGCCAGAGTTTCATATTCATGCGCACAGCTCGAGAGGTTTGGGAGATTACACGGAAGACCTACTCAGAGCAGCAGAATGTTGGAAGGGCATTTCAGTTGAGGCAGAGTATCTCCCACTTTAGACGGGGAGAAGTCCCTTTCTCAGTACTATACCGCTCTTCGCACCATGTGGTAGGAGCTTGATCATTACTATTCCTATCAGCTTCTTCATCCAGGAGAGATAGCTCCCTACCAGCGGTATTTGGAGAAGGGGCGAATTTTTGATTTCCTTGCTGGACTCAATTCATCTTATGAGTTTGCTCATGTTCAAATCTTGAGCAGTAGGATGGATCTTCCCTCTCTCAGCGAGGTGTATGCATATCTTCAGAGCGAGGAGAGCCGTCGGATTTCCCTCCAGGATGAGCATCCAGTTCCTGAGTGATTAGTGCTTGCCAGTTCCTCTGCTCTTCCTACCTTCCAGCATCAGCAGCCTTAGAAGGGTCGCCCTTCTCAACCTTCTTCTACGGCTGTCTTATGTTCCTACTGGTACGACTTCAGGGAAGTCTTCTTCGAGGGAAAGGCCTAAGTGTGATTATTGTGGTAAGCTGGGGCATATGAGAGATAGGTGCTGGAAGCTTCATGGTCGCCCTAGCCAGCCAGCATCCTCCGGAGCCCATACTGCTCGGTTGGATGCTCCTGTGCCTCTTTAGGATTAACAACCTAGTCCTTTGATAGCTCCTGTTGGTATTTCTACTGCTGAGATTACTGTTCTCCGACTGTTGCTGAGTCAACTGGACGGTCCTTCTGCCACCCCTTCGACCTCCTTTGTCCAGTCAGGTAACATTAGACCTGCCCATCATGTGTCCATATCCTCTCCTAGTTCTCCTTGGATCATTGATTCAGGGGCTTCGGAACACATGACGGGTATGTCTTCCCTTTTTTCCACATACTCTATTTGTTCTAGTAGGGATAAGGTTAAAACTGCAGATGGCACCTTATCTTCTATCTCTGGGAAATGGAATATCATTCCTTCCTCTCATTTACCTTTATCCTCTGTTTTGCATGTTCCTTCTTTTACTTCTAACCTGTTGGCTGTGAGCTCCCTTACCCATCAGCTAAACTATAGTGTGACTTTTTTTCCTTTATCCCGTGTCTTTCAAGATCCGGAAACGAGGACGATTGGCACTGGACGTGAACCCGATGGCCTCTATCTTCTGGATGGACGTATCTCTGAGCCCACAACACTGCAATCTCATAGTAGTCTTAGTAGTAGTTTATCTTCTGTTCTATGTTGGAATAACCGTTTGGGACATGTCTCTTTTCAGTATTTGAAACACTTATTTCCTGCTTTGTTTAATTTTGTTTCTTTTTCTGAGTTACACTATGATACGTGTGAGCGCTCCAAATATTGTAGATTCACTTATCCATCTAGAGGTAATAAAAGCGCCAGTTCTTTTGATATTGTGCATTCTGATGTGTGTGGTCCTTCTCTTGTTACCTCTATTTTTGACTTTCGCTACTTTGTTATTTTCGTTGATGACCATACACGGTGTACCTGGGTGTATCTCATGAATCTCATGAAAACCAAAGATGAAGTCCATTCCATCTTCAAGGGTTTTCATAAGATGATCCATACACAATATGGAGCCTCCATCAAGGTCCTTCGATCTGACCAAGGTGGAGAGTACATGTTTGGAGGTCTCCAGCAGTATTTTTTTGATCATGGGATTTGCTATCAGAATTCCTGCAGTTACACCCCTCAGCAGAATGTTGTGGCTGAACGCAAAATACGTCATCTGACAGAGGTCGCTCGATCTCTTTTGATCGGTGCCCATGTCCCAAGCTCTTATTGGTCCGATGCTATTTTGATCGCTACTTACCTGACTAACCGGATGCCTTCATGTGCTCTCAACTTCCAGTCTCCGGTTTAGGTTCTTGCTCTTAGCTCGTCTTTATTCCCTATTACACTTCGCATTTTTTGGTGTGTCTGCTTTGTTCACATTCTAGGTCCACATCGTAACAAGTTGGATCCTAAAGCTCTTAAATGTGTTTTCCTTGGTTACTCTTCTTCTCACAAGGGATACAAGTGTTATCATCCCTCGACATGCAAGAAGTATGTTTCCATGGATGTCACCTTTCGCGAGGAGACATTCTTTTTCTCCCCTACCTCTCTTCAGGGGGAGAGAAGTAGTGAAGAGAGGTCTGATCTCTGTCATCTTTCTACTGTATTTATGACTCCTCTATTCCCGTTGGTCGTCGAGCAACCTACTCAGCCTATTATGGTGTCTGATAGTGCTCCTGAAGCACAAGGGGGAGCTTCAGGTCTATCGCAGAAGAGGGAAGGCCATTGCTGATCCAGTACCAGTGGTTCCGTCCTCGGATCTAGGTAACATATCTTCCACCTCTGTTCCTGTCATTTCTTCTTCCACTGATGTGGGTGCTCTTGATCTTCCCATTGCTTTAAGAAAGGGTACTCGTAGTTGTACTCAACATCCCTTGAGCAACTTTGTCTCTTACGATGCCTTGTCTCCTTCCTACAAGGCGTTCATTACTTCTGTGGACACTATTCATATTCCTACTTCAGTGGCAGAAGGATTGGCACATCCCAGATGGAAAACTGCTATGGTCAAGGAGATGCATGCCTTAAACAAAAATAAGACATGGGAGCTTGTTGATTTGCCAAGAGGCAAAAAGCCAGTTAGGTGCAGATGGGTATTCACAGTAAAGTATCAGGCAGATGGGTCAGTTGAGAAGTACAAGGCTAGATTGGTAGCCAATGGGTATACTCAGACCTATGGGATTGACTACGTGGAGACCTTTGCACTTGTGGTAAAGATGAACTCCATCAGGGTGTCGTTGTCTTTAGCATCAAACCAAGCATGGCCTTTGCATCAGCTGGATGTAAAGAATGCTTTCCTTCAGGGTGATTTACATGAAGAAGTTTATATGGTACCTCCACCAGGATTCAGCCCCCCAGGGGATGGCAGTAAGGTGTGTCAACTGAGAAAAGCCCTCTATGGGCTTAAGCAGTCTCCCCGAGCTTAGTTCGAGAGGTTCACTCTAGCAGTAAAGAAGCTGGGGTATACTCAAAGCCAAGCCGATCACATCCTATTTGTCAAGCATCTAGGGAAGAGCAGTACTGACCTCATCGTTTATGTGGATAATATCATTCTGACAGGGAATGATATAGAAGAGGTGACCGAGCTAAAGAACCATCTGGCAAGGGAATTTGAGACTAAGGATTTGGGGCTTCTCAAGTACTTTCTCGGCATAGAGGTTGCAAGATCTAGTTAAAGGATCTTCATCTCACAACGGAAGTATGTCCTAGACCTATTACAGGACTCTGGCAAGCTGGGAGCTAAGCCAGTTGAGACTCCCATAGAGCAGAACCACCAGTTGGCCGACTCGAGTAGTATGCCTTTATCTGATGTGGGGGGTTTTCAAAGACTGGTTGGGAGGTTGATCTATCTCTCCTTGACTCGACTAGACATTGCCTATGCGGTCAACGTTATCGGCCAATACATGCATTCTCCTAGAGTGATCCATTTAGAGGCAGCACATAGGATTTTGAGATATCTCAAGTCTGCCCCTGGCAGAGGCCTTCTCTTCTAGAAGAATGACCACATGAGAGTTGAGTCATATACTGATGCAGACTGGGCAGGTGCCAAGGATGATAGGCGATCTACTTCAGGCTATTGCACCTTTGTTGGGGCAATTTAGTTACTTGGAGGAGCAAGAAGCAACCTGTTGTTGCCAGATCTAGTGCAGAGGCAGAATTCATGGCAATGGCCCATGGCTTGTACGAGATGCTCTGGTTGAAGATGCTGGTTTGCTGAGTTTGGTTTTCCAGTCATGGGGTCGGTGAGCTTATATTGCGACAGCAAGGCTACTATCAGTATTGCTCATAACCCGGTACAGCATGATCGGGCCAAGCACATTGAAGTGGATCGTCACTTCATAAGGGAGAAGATTGTATCTGGAGAAGTCTGCACTCCATTTGTGAAGACCGCTGAGCAAGTAGCGGATGTCTTCACTAAAGGAGTTCCCAGTTGGCAGCTTTACAGATGTTTATGCAAGTTGGGCATGCAAGATATCTACGCACCAACTTGAGGGGGAGTGTTATTAGATGCGTATTTTATACTTATTGGGTTACTATGTAAATGCCCCTTGATCTGAGGGGTATACTTGTCTTTTCTTATTCTCTTCATATAAATAAGATTTATGGAGTCATTGTGACTTAAGCACATGACATTCTTTCTCTTCTCTCTTCTCTCTTCTCTAAACCTAATCCTAACCCTAATTCTTCAATTCAACTATGTCCAATGCTGTTCTTCTCCCAATGTGACTTGGTTCTTTGAAAAGTCACCTCAAGTACCCCAAGAACCACATAGTGGGAAATTAGGGCAAACTTGGGAAAGGCCCTTACATCATAGAATAGGTAGCCAAGGGAGGAGCATACTATCTCAAGAATGACCTTGGAGATGTGTTCAACAGACTTTGGAATGACCACCATCTTTTATCAATAAAACTTCTTTTTTTTTCAAACATCTATCGTAAGATTATATAACTAGTGTAGTTTAGGTGCATTTGGGGCTCACGTCGAGCCGCACCTATAGTACCTTAGATAGATGTAGATGAAGGTGAAGGGACATTAATAAGGCACATGCATTATTTGCCTCGGTGCGTGCCTTGAGCCAGATGTGCACTTTATTAACATTTAGACTGCTTTTATTTACCAAGAAATCATAGCCCGCGTCATCTTTTCACACGACTTTGGCCATTTTTGCACATTGCACAGGCACTAAAGTGGCATAGAGGCGGGAAATGCTACTCACACTCTCCCCTACACCACAGGAATCGAGTTGTTCGATGGTGCAACATTACTGATGATTTGGTGTATATGCATCGCATCATAATGGTATGTACCAAACCACGTGGGACCTTAATAAGTTGACACTTGGCACGTTGGAGCCCCTTGGCATGTGGGGCCAACATGATATGTTGATCACATGATATTTGAACCATATAGCACAAGGGGCTCAAAGCTCAAATGACATGTGGAACCTTGATATGCTAACACTTGGCATATGGAGGTCCACCTGGCATGTATGGTCCACTTGATAGTGGATCACATGACATGTGAGGCCCATTGACATATGGAACCCACTTGATATTTGATTGACATGATACATGGGGGTTGCATGGGTATGTACGATCCAATACTACGAGGCATTGATTGTGTAGGGCCCACTTAGCATGTGGGACCCACACGAGTGAGCCATGTGTTTGGTTTTAGAGTATTGTGCATCAAGCTTCATACATGTTGTGGGAGCGTACTTATGTACTTAGATCTACACCTTCCATGTGTCCCAAAGGAAGTGGAAATAATGGAAAAAATAAAAATTCCCTACTCATTGGACCAGACCAACCTTTCTGATCAATTAGACTAGCCAACCTAAATGGCTAAAAAGGCCTAAGCTTGAGAGGTCGTCGAGATGACCTACAAAGGACAAAGCCAAACAAAAAAACAGAAAACTAAAAGCAAAACAGCCTAATCCCCATCTCTAGAGCACATTAGGTCCCAACGGAAAACAAAGTCTCTCTCATCTATTCTTCTTTCGTTCTTTTAGTTTTTTTGTTTTACCAGTCCCCTACAACTCCCATGCAACCGCGTTTTTATCCTAAACCCATAATCCATCTCTAAATTCCATCCCTCCACTTGTCAACTCAATTTTCAACCATACAACTTATATCATATAATTCCTCATATTTCCTTCAGTTCTTAGTTTCTTCTTCTGTGTTTAAAGTTGTAAGCACAAAAAAACAACTTTAACGACTTGATGATGTGTCTTTATACCTTATTACCTTTATGGTTGCTTATTTGTTTTGTGTCTATCGTATTGTTATTCATGCTTTAATTCATGTAATTCATAGTTATAATTTACAATGTTGCTTACTTGATTGGTGGTTAACACTTATAGAAATCGAATATAGTAAATGTTTGTAATTCATTTTTAATTTATTCATAAATTTTTATATTTTTATGTATGTTATTATTTTTTAATATACGCCTTGCGCCTTAAGTGCTCCTTACACCCTTAACTACCTTGTGTATAACAAGAAGATTTGATCTCTGGAGTCAGGCGATTACTTAAAAAGGCCAAGTCTTGTCGAGCCGAGCCTCGTCTCAACCCGATGGACCTTGATAGCCGAGTCTTGAAAATTGAGTTGTGTCTTGGCCCAATGAATCATAAACTGGCTAATTTCTTATTGAATTGTGCCATTCCTAGGCTCAATAGAATGTAACAACCAAAAGTACTGGCAAATTAAGTAATTTTCAGTCTGATAGGTCACAAACGCTAAAGTCTTGACGTGCCGAGCTTTCGTTAGCTCGTCGGATTGTAAAACACCAACCTTAGCAAGCCGAGCTTATAAATGCCTCAATCACGGCATGCAGAGCCTTGTCTCAACTCATCCTACTTTGGGGAGAGGTCTTAGCAAGTTGAGCCCTATCTCAGAAACTAGCTTCCATGGCATGCTGAGCCAGTCTCAAGACTCTCAACTTGATTGGCCAACAATAGTCCTGGCAAACCAAGCTTTGTCTCGGTCAAATGGACACTAATACGCTAAGTCTTGGTGAAATGAGCCTTGTCTTGGACTAAGAGACTTAACAACCAATTTTTTGTCAAGATGGATTCTATTTTGACCTGATGGACTATAAACAAGCAAGTCACGGCATGCTATACTGCACACCTAATCTTGATTGACTAGCTTAGGTCTTGGCAAGCCTTGCTCTAACTCACCTCAATAGACCCACGAATCACTCCATCATTCCATCGAAAAGGCAAGCAAAAGCAAGTTGTGAATTAATTGCAGCCTCCCAATTGGCGACGGCATACAAGATGGCAATGGCAATCGTTTTTGTCACTTCTAATGGCACCAATGGCCACCATTAACTTCAAAAAATAGTTTTGAAAGCGGTGATGTAAGATAAGAGGTGAGGTAAAGTGGGACAAAGCGAGCGTATGTGCTTTATCAGGGCAGACTAGTAGAAGAGCTTCTTGTAGCTTTTAATGGTCTTCAAATTGCCTTTCAGAAGTACTTTGTAGCTCTCCACAACAATCGAGATTAATTGGAGGGGTTGGAATTGAGATAACCACACTTGTTGAATTGAGGCGATCACCAAGAAAATATCAATCTTGAACATATATTCCCATCTTTTGTCGTTTAGGGAGAGTTGTGTGCCGAGGGGGCAGTGATGGATTTGGTGGCAAATTTAGCAAAGATTTGATTATGATGTATTAGGTAGGGGTTTAGAGGTTGTTTTTTAGAGGGTTTGGCAAAGAGAGAAAATGATGGGGAGAAGAGAGAACGAAAACTCCTCATATGTATGGATCCATTCAAGGAGCAACCTCATCCATTTAAATTGAAAAGGAGCCTGTCTACTTGTCTCCTCAAAGCTCATGTTTGGCAAATATAGCTTGCCGTGGATGAATAAATTGAAGGTGATTGTCGCCTTGCATGTGTGATGTAATGGTGCGGCCATTTAAATATATTAGCCCCATTTTACGTATGTATAACCTTCGTGTTTCTAATAAGAACTATACTGACACATGTTTTCATTTCTTGGTTTACTAATTAAACAACATGATGCTCTTGTTTGTGGCGACGACTTCACTAAATGATTATGATATGACCTAATGTTGTTGTGGGGGGTTAGTGCCATGAGAAATAACACCACACAAGTGTTTTGGCTGTGATTTTTCTAGTTCATGACATAATTGTTCAATATAGCCATGTTATTTGAGCCATGGAACGAAGTTGAAGTCCAACAATCATGTCTTGCAGGTTGGACCAACAGTCATGTGCACAAAGCATATTGGTGCAATACACATTAACAAGTAAATAACTACAGTGGAATGGAACAGACACTCTGGCCATTTAGTCATCGTTTAGGATTGTCAAACCGCTATATGCCTTGGACAGAAAGATTAGTTCCTTTTTTCATCATAACCCTTTCCTTCTCGGGAAATGCAAGTTACCTCTCCATCAATCTTCAAAGTTTAGGAGGCATATAAGGCTTAACACGTTGATATGTGGTGACATTGCTAACACAACAATGGGTTCATAAGTGGGACTATGCTCCGAGTGCCAAGCTCTAAATAGGCCCCTTGGTACAACGCCTATAAGGCACTTGAGTGGATGAGGTGACAAGGAGTCATGTTAGAATTTGGAGTCAGGGACTTGTATTATGGCGCCAAAGTGGCATTGATGTGGCATGCCCTCAAAATTTGCCATATACAATGCCATGGTTGGCAACTTCCAAATAACTTCATCATCTTGAGATAGATTAATAACAAACTAGGGCTGCAACTTGGGCGGGCTCAACAGCCTCAACCCGACGTTGGGCTCTGGTTGGGTTGGCCCCTTCATCACTCGAGCTTGGGCTCGTTTTTGAAAACTTGATCAAAATAGGGCTAGGCTCGGGCTGAGACTTTGGGAAACCCAACCCGAGCCCGACATACACATGTATATTTATATTATATATACATTAAGTAAAATCCGGTATATATACATAAGGGTTAGGGTTTCCCAATCTCTTCTCTCTCTCTCTCTTAGAGTTATGGTTCTGCCGCCCGCCGTTGTCGCTGCCGTTGTTGCCTCCTAAAAGGCTTAAAGTCTAATGAACCCAAACTCCTCTCTCTCTGAGAAGGAAATGGGCTTACAGTGGGTATTGGTTTGCCATGGCTGCATCATGCTCTTAGTCATTGTTTCGTTCCTCTGCAGGCAGTGGCCAATCTTTCACGAGACTTTCATCGAGCGCATCCATTACTTCCTCACCTTCGGTGCCTACAATTATTTCTGTAAAAGCTCTACCTAATTAGTTTTCCTCTCACATTATTTCTACCATCTCTGAGTCATTGATATGGTACTACGCCCTAACTCTTTATTTCTTTTTTTTATCTTAAATTGTTTCAGGCGATTTGTGGTGGTTGTATTTGGTTCTAGAGGCAAAGGTGCTTTTCTCTGTGGAGTATTACTGTTGTGATCAACCAAACCCAATCTTACTAGTCTTTTCAACATTTTAGTTATAGCTTTGGTTCTTCCTCTCTAATTTAGTTTGAATTATCCAATTTTTAAAATTTTTATTTTTCTGAATTGGCCCCTCTTACTTACCCTTTGGTGTTCTTTTAGCTGGGTTATGTAAAGCTTTGATTTTTATTTTTTATATTTATTTAAGTTCGGAATTTGTCATCGATCCGCAATTTATTTCTTGAATTCGACGTCAAAATATCCTTATCTCGCCTTCCTATAGAATCCCTCCCTGTACCACCCCAAGAAGAGTCTCTTACAGTACTAACCCAAATAACCCGACCAACCCGATCAGGTTGGGCTCGGGCTGAGCATGTCAAGCCCGACCTCGGGTTGAGTTCTTGCTCGGGTTGGCTAGTTTGAAAGTTGGGTTGGGCTCAGGTTGACCTCCAACCCGACTCAACCCGACCCAACCCGCCCGAGTTGCAGCCCTATAACAAACTCTCTAGCGCAATTTTATACCCCTATCAAGTTGGCTTGAAACTCGAGGAGGGTGGTCCTATTGGTTTCATGAATGATTATGAGCCATTTGAGTATCCTTGTTCATCATATTTATTACATAAAAATAAGTCAACTTAATTGATGGTAAAGGAAGTTTACTCATTCCTTATATTTGGGAGATTTACACGGTATTATTTGTCGATCAAGAGTGAAATGATTTATTTTAATTGTGTAAAAATATTGATCGATTAATGAAATATGTCATGGAAGGAAAAAGGTTGTCTCTCTTAGTATTTGAACTTGGTATAAACTGAAGCAGTCTCTAAGGTGTCTAATTGTTCGTTCCTTTTTTTTTTTGGTAAGTAATTGTTCTTTCCTTTCCATGTCCGTAGATCTGCCAAATCTTGGGATTGAGTGGTATTGATCTCTTCTCCCCATCAGATGTTGTTGAGAAAAGAGATATTCGCAGAGTTTGTATGTGTATTCGTTCCCTCTCAAAGAAAGCCAGGTCAAAGCATTTATATGTAAGAAATGTTCTATTAACATTCATTATGAAAAATTTTCTGTTATATTTTTTTGTTAATTATTTGTAGGTTACTGATCCATTCCACTGCTTCTATGATATATGCATGATTTTAACTGACTAGGCTAAGAGCAAGGAGTTCTAACTATTCGCTTGGTAGGTTCCAGATTTTGATATTGTTACCTATTCAATAGCCATGCCCACAGATGTGGTTGGATGCATCCGCAGAAGCTTGGAGCAATCACAGTGTTTCTTTTCAAGCTCTGCTGGTTGTAGTCCATTCATGGATTCGAAACCAAAATACAGGCAGGTGAGCACTGATTTTTCGATCATCGGTTCAAGGAAAAAAGATAGTAGTGTTGCCATAGGACTATCTTCTAAGCAAACTGCTTATCCAGTTTATAACATAAGCAGTTTTCAAACTGTTTCTTTATTGAAAAACTCAACCATGCTTTCTGTTTCTAATTCATTGCACTTTCAATGTAGAAAATCTGTGCTGCTGACTATGCCAGACGGTATGATTCTTATTCTGAAGAGTCTGATGATGCTGAAAGCAATTATCAGGTCTTCGGATTAGATACATGCAGTGATGCATCCCTCTTAGTTTCAAATATAGAGAATTCACCTGGAGGAAGTTCGGTGGTCTCAGAAAACTGTTTTCCGACAAAAGGTATATTCCAGTCAAATGTTCAGGATGAAGAGAAAAATGGACATAAAAGTGGTCAAAACAGACCAATCTGTACAGCAGAAACCATGGGTTCTCTTCACTCACACTGCCTGCCAAACAATAACCATCAACTCAATAGTGCTCAGCCAGATGGTATGTTGTCCCCATCATGCCTTGAGAGCCGAATCAAGCTAAATGCAAGGACTTTGTGCATAAACAAGGAAGGAGTAATAAGCCCCTTATGTACCCCTGAAAATGGAACGAATGGGTTTTGCCCTATGGATCTTGACCTGGGAACTAGTGGTTCTTTTGTTGGGGATTCTGTTGATGACAAAACATCAGAAAGAAGTTATATTGGCCGTCAGTTAGATATTTCAGATTTAACTGGTAACCGAGAGTGGTGGTTCTGTTTCTTTCAATGGAGAAGGGACGGACAAGGACATGGTATTTAATTTATTCAAGGGGACGGCTTTTCATGGATCAGACACAATACACAGGACTTTAGAATATGGACTTGGACGGAGATTGTCTGAGGAGATTGAAGAGGCTGAGGTATCCTCTACAGCCTTCCCAAACTATATTTCAGGTAAAGTGGCAACCATTGATTATTATGAGGATCAGTTTGAAGTGGATAATTTTGCTGGTCTCCAATTTCCAGAGCATCAGAATCTGGACTCTGATCACATTGATTGCAGTTCTATGAGTTGGTATGAATCTCGAGAGATGGTTGAATATGACATTTCTGTGGATAGTTCAACACGGGATACTGATAAACTACAGTTTGACATGATATTTCAGGATAATGTCTCCGACACCAATTCCCTATCAACTGCAGAATGGCGAGCAGATTATGTGGGAGTTCAAAATCATATTGTACTGGACGGTCATGGTATCAACATGTCTCGTGTAGAATCAGATGTTGTAAAAGCTAACACGGTTGGGCTGCTATCTAACTGTAGCTACCAGTTGAAAAATAAAGATGTCTTGAGAAATATTTATAGGAACCAACCTGATGGGATCCAGCCGGCCCAGTCAGATTGTTTCTATAGTATTCAGACAATATGGAATGAGAACAGCAAATGCTCAATGGCCATCGTATCAAATGGAATTAATAGTCATGGAGATTCTTCTGAACTTGTGCTGCCACAGGGAATGTGTCCTAACTATTTTTGTGTCTCTCCTACTAAAGTTTCAAGAGATTCCCAGGGGCTTAATGACGCTAACCCCATATTAGCAAATGATGTAAAAGAGTTTGGTGCCACCCTGAATGAACCAGATACAGATATGAGAGAGAACCTAAACAATTCATCTATGTCAACAGATTGTTTTAGTAATAATATGAAAATCACTTGTGAAGCCTTGAATGTGACACCTAGTACTTCAGCAATTAAAGAGAGGGAAAAGTGCTGTAGCTCTACCACCATGAATGATGCTGGTGTGAAGCAGTATAATTCTATAGATATTTCCTACTGCAATGGGTTTGAGACTCATCGCACGTTAGGGTACTCGGAAGCTACAATTGAAGGGAAGTTGAAAGGTTTATTTGGAC